>CM035839.1:326095169-326720669 GCA_020510985.1 Pholidichthys leucotaenia | reverse complement strand
GAAGCTGTTGCTTTTTGTCACTGCCGCTGGAGAATAAAAACGGCATGCCTGCTCATGTGAGAAAAGAGAGAAATTGTCAGTCTCTTCATTCCTGCAATTCCTACAGAACATAACTTAATATTGTAGTGGCTGGTGAAATATATCCTCAGTAATTCATCAGTCCCTTGCCTTTCCCTTCATATGAAGCCGGCTGTATATGAATTCTAACCACATCTCTTAGCTAAGCGACTCCTCCATTATTGCCCCCGTTTCCAGCGGGTTAAAACCATGATAAACGGCAGTGCTTACATACCTCTTATGATTTTTTTTCCATGTTTAAAGTACTTCAATAAACTCATGTTTCTGTCGGACAGTCACGCTTAGCGAGACACTGCTGATTGACTGGAAAACTCGTGTGAGCGGGACGCTTCTAAATTCCACGCGGATGACGGCCACATGCGTTGCTCGTGTGCGCGCTTGCGGAAAGTCATTGTTTCATATATTTTTCTGAATACATTCGTATCGCCTTGGGGTGGCGGTAAAATTTCTGGTGAGGCGGCCCGCCACGGAGAAATGTTACCAGAGGAAACCCTGGATCTAATATGAACATTTATTTTGTTATTTTTTCATATATATTTTATTTATTTAGCCGGTGTTCTGACATTTTGGCATCAGAACGGCAAACCTTGGATTACCACTCTGTCATTTTGTTCAGGAGAATAAGACTCCCCAAGCGAGTGACACTCTTGAACGTTGGTGAAGTCTGGATCTTAGCGTCGTTCTCAGAAAGCCTCAACTCCAGCTATGGCTAGCTTTAGCAGCTAGCTTGTTCCAGCACGGAGTGTCCCTGCTTTGTCTGGTTTTCTGCCAGCAGCCTCAAGAATAAAGTTGTTGTTTTTCTCCTTTTTGGAGCCTTCTTTCATTGGTAAGGAAACAAGAGGTGAGCAGGATCCAAGTGTGGTGAACACGCTTCGCCCTCGGTCCGTACAGACGTCCAAGCAGCTAGAATGATTAGAAACACCTGCATAGCTGAGCGGAAGGAGACATTTTCTGTCTCATCTGTGTGGACACAGCTGATGGTACAGACTGCAGTCAAAGGTAAAAACATGGCATGGAGGGCTAAACGGTGATTTGGATCTTTCTAATATCCTGTAGCATGAAAGTGTTCTACTTAAGTTGGCTCGGACAGATATATATCTTTTTCTGGGACAACACTGAAGATATGACACTTTGATACAATGTAGTCAGTGTACAGTTTGTATGACCCTCAAAATAATTCAACACACAGTCATTAATGTCTAAATCGCTGGCAACAAAAGTGAGTACACCCCTAAGTGAAAATGTCCAAATTGTGCTCAGTTAGCCGTTTTCCCTCCTCTGTGTCATGTGACTCATTAGTGTTACAATGTCTCAGGTGTGAATGGAGCAGGTGTGTTAAATTTGATGTTATCACTCTCACACTGTCTCATATTGGTCAATGGAAGTTCCCTATGGTACCTCATGGCAAAGAACTCTGAGGATCTGAAAAAAGAATTGTTGCGCTACATAAAGATGGCCTAGGCTATAAGAAGATACAGCGGTTTAACAGGACAGGTTCCACTCAGAACAGGCCTCGCCTTGGTCGACCAAAGAAGTTGAGTGCACGTGCTCAGCGTCATATCCAGAGGTTGTCTTTTGAAAATACAAGTATGAGTGTTGCCAGCATATCTGCAGAGGTTGAAGGGGTTGGGGGGGGGTCAGCCTGTCGGTGTTTAGACCATACGCCACACACTGCATCAAATTAGTCTTCATGGCTGTTGTCCCAGAAGGAAGCCCCTTTTAAGGATGATGCACAAGAAACCCAGCAAACAGTTTGCTGAAGGCAAGCAGACTAAGGACATGGATTACTGGAACCATGTCCTGTGGTCTGATGGGACCAAGATAAACTTATTTGGTTCAGATGGTGTCAAGCGTGTGTGGCAGAAACCAGGTGAGGAGTACAAAGACAAGTGTGTCTTGCCTACAGTCAAGTGTGGTGGTGGGAGTATCATGGTTTGGGGCTGCATGAGTGCTACCGGCACTGGGGAGCTACAGTTCACTGGGGGAACCATGAATACCAATATGTACTGTGACATACTGAAGCACAGCATGATCCCCACCCTTCGGAAACTGGGCTGCAGGACAGTATTCCAACATGATAACAATCCCAAACACAACTCTAAGACGACCACTGTAAAGAAACTGAGGGTAAAAGTGATGGACTGGCCAAGCATGTCTCCAGACTTAAACCCTATTGAGCATCTGTGGGGCATCGTTAAACGGAAGGTGGAGGAGCGCAAGGTGTCTAACATCCACCAACTCCGTGATGTCTTCATGGAGGAGTGGAAGAGGATTCCAGTGGCAACCTATGAAGCTCTAGTGAACTCCATGCCCAAGAGAGTTAAGGCAGTGCTGGAAAATAATGGCCACACAAAATATTGACACTCTGGGCACAGTTTGGACATTTTTACTTAGGGGTGTACTCACTTTTGTTGCCAGCGGTTTAGACATTAATGGCTGTGTTTTGAGTTATTTTGAAGGGACAGCAAATTTACAGTGTTATATAAGCTGTACACTGACTACTTTACATTGTATCAAAGTGTCTTATCTTCAGTGTTGTTCCATGAAAAGATATAATAAAAAATTTACAAAAACCAAAAACCTGAGGGATGTACTCACTTTTGTGAGAGACCGTATTTCTACAAACGCATTACAAAATGGTCAGAGCAAACCCGCAAGTTGGAATACAAGGAAGGCGCCAAGTTAGCTTTACTAATACGAGAGCCAAATTCTCCTCAGTTTCTCTGATAGCTCCCGAGTTGACTCATCTTGGTTCAAAATAAGATAAGATAAGATAAGCCTTTATTAGTCCCACACTGGGGAAATTCCAGGATTGCAACAGCATAGGGATAGCAACACTCAGAGCAACAATCAGAAGGCAAGAAAAAACAACATCTAGTAAACATATGTCCATATTACTATAAATGTATACTGTATATATAGACACAGTGCAGAGCATTATGGTTGGTTGGTGAATGTGCAGCAGAAAGTCTAAGCTCTCTCTCCGCGGATGCAGCGGGCCAGCTGGAAGTCTTTGGGCATGATGGTGACCCCCTTAGCGAAGAAGAGACCACCAGGTGGGCCTCGCTGGTCTCCTGCAGAGCCATGACGGCGAAGCTCAGGAAACGCAGGACGGTCTTGAAGTCCTGAGCGATCTCCCTCACCAGGTGCTGGACGGGCAGCTTACGGATGAGCAGCTCCGTGGATTTCTGGCAGCGACGGATCTCTCTCAGAGCCACGGGCCTGTGACGGCAAGGCCTCTTCACTCTGCCGGTGGCCAGAGCGCCTCTCCGAGCAGCCCTGGTGGCTAGCTGTCTCCTGGGGGGCTTCTTCCTCCAGTAGATTTTACGGGCGGTCTGCTTGGTTCTTGCCATCGCTCTTTATTATTCTGTCTTATATTTCTTTCACGCCGCCTAAACTCCAGCCCGGCACCCGCGTCGTTTTCGCTACAGCTCCCGGTATGTCGAGTTTCCCATTAGCACCGGGCGGCGGCCAAGTGCTAGCTAGCACTAGCTCCTCCCCGCTGTAACGTCTCTCGCTGCAAACCGTGGCTCCGTCCGCCGACCCGGGAGACCCCCGGGGCGATCCGTGCGTCCGTGATATATATACAGAGTGAAAGGTGTAGAAAGAAGAAGGAAGATTAAAAAAAAAAAAAGGCTGTTGCAACAGGCAGCCTACTCGTGTGGCGCCGCCGGTCCGGCGGAACCGGAACACTGGAGGTAATAACTGGAGGTAATCAATAAAACAACACTTTCTCCTTGCCACCAGTGCCACAGTAGTGCACTATATTTACATAATTTTAGGCACAAATACCTGGGTGCCATGATCAGCAATGGACTGGAAATCTAACACTGATGCTGTGTACAAGAAGGGGATAAGCAGACGCTACTTTTTGAGGAAGCCGAGATCCTTCAATGTGTGCAGCAAGATGCTGGAGCTTTTCTCTCAGACTGTAGTTGCCAGCACCATCTTCTTTGCTGCTGTTTGTTGAGGTAGCAGTATCAGAGCCTGCAACACCAATAGACTTGACGAGATTATCAAGAATGCTGGCTCTGTAATTGGACTCAGGCCGGAGATCTTTGAGACTGTGGTGGAGAGCAGGACACTGAACAAACTGTTATCCATCATAGACAATCTTGATCACCCCCTCCATCACACACTAGACAGACAGCGGGGCACTTTCTCCAACAGACTGCTACAGCTCCGCTGCCGAACGGTCAGGTACAGGAAATCTTTTCTGCCACATGCCATTTCACTGTACAATAACTGTTGAATTTTGGTCATAATAGTGCTGCCATACTGCACCTTACAGTCTAATTGGTACATTGTATTTGACCCTGCGCCTTATAATCCTTTGTACAGTTGGTACTAGCCATAGATTCATAAGGATCATAATCTATTTAACCTAGTAGTAGCCTGTGTAGTATATAAAGTTATCTAAACATTTTTACTTCCCTGGGTAACTCCTTTTCTATTATGCTGTGTGTATTTCTGTTGGTTTTGGGTCGTCTACTGTGTCATGTTGTTGTAACACTGTAATTTCCCAGTTTGGGATCAATAAGTATATCTATTTATCTAGAATCACCTCCTGCAGCTCCCTCCCCCCAAACTTGGCCGCCCATATAGCGACTGGCAGCCTTGGGACATCATCTTAAAACTATGAATTCTGTGGATTTTCACCTCTGGGCAGCCAGCTGTGACAAGCAGCAGCGGTGGAGAAGAAAAGTCTTTTGAAAGCAGAGACAGAGTCAAAACCTTCTCTGGGTCAACTTAGTTGTTATCTTGCATATATACTGTATATTTTTTACGCTTCTTGGTGACCACGAAAATTCTTTAAGTTCTACACAAATTCTTGTTGTTGTTCTCCTTCGCATTTACAAATCAGTGGATTGAGAATGAGAATGTACATGTACAGATTGGATCGCGGGGTCCACTTGACCTGTATCCATTAAGTGAGATTTCAAACCGAAGGGAGCCAACAGTCTTCAGTTCAAAGGGAACTGAGCAGGGAAGAAGTGAACAACCTGTTGTGTAACAAACTGTTAACAAGATTACCCATAAACCATTGCACCTCAAATATGAGTAAAACAAACTATTGTTTTTAATATTAACAAGCTAAACTGATGTTGGCTATTGTTTATATAAACTGATAGTAATAACAATATGGTATTAATATTTTATTTAAGAAATATAAATTATCCACTGTAGTATCAGTACGTGTCCATGGTAACCTTGGTAATGCATGGAGTCGGAGGCGACTGTTGCTGGGTGTTCCAAATGGAGAAGTTTTGTGGAGGGCAGTTAACTGATATTCCCTGAGAATGGAGCAGGGAGTAGGGAATACAGTTGAAGTACACTGTGGATCAGAACGTAGCTAATATAACGCTAACAGGGATGGCAATTTTCCGCCGATCCGCGGATTTCCACCAATTTATTTTCAAATTGATCATTTCTGTGAATCGTCTAAATCCGTTGAGAAAATTTTAGGGGGGGATAAGGTACCTTATTGTTACCGATTTTAGCGAAAATCAACACGATTACATAAGCGCTCGGCGCTTCCCCGGGCCAAGTCTCCTGCGATAACCCGGATGTTATGTACTCAAGCTACTGCTGTATTGTAAACAGCCCTGCGATTGGATAGTTGCAAATGATTGGACCAATCAAATGGCTCGTTGTATGCTTTGTCAAAAATTCATGGCGGCGTGTTCTCAGGGATGTGATTTTTCCACTAATTCGCCAAATTCCACTTTATTTTATCTTCCAGGAAGATAAAGTACGTTAAGTACGTTAGCGGCTTGTGGTCCACGAATGCAGTGAAGGTGCGCCCTTTCAGGCAGAACTGGAAGTGGCGTATGGCCAGGTGGAGAGCCATTAACTCTGTCGAACACGCTGTATTTACGCTCACTGTCGTGCAAAGACCTACTGAAAAAAAGGTGAGCGGCTGCCAAGAACCGGCAACGCATTGCTCCATGACGGCCGCTATGCCCATGTCCGAGGCGTCGGTAGTAAGCGCTATCCGAGCCACCAGGTCTGGGTGCACCAGTAGTGCAGCGTTTGCCAGAGCTGTTTTAACCTCAGAACGCCTGCTCCCGCTCAGGAGTCTAGTTGACTCTGTCCGCCGGTTTCCGTTTCTTGAGTGCGACGTACAACGGCTGTATGAGCTGGGCTGCACGGGGGAGGAAATGGTTATAAAAGTTAACCATCCCCAAAAACTCCTGCAGCGCCCTGACATTGATGTTGAGGAGAAAAAAATAGCAAAACAATTTAGTTAGATTACTTTTATGATTCCAAACAGTTTGAAATTGACAGTGGACATTGACTCATAACTTTTGAATATTTCTAAGACTTGGCTACATCAGTGATTGTGCAAAATGAACAGCTCAAGTCTTAATGGAGATTGAAACTGGTGATCTGAAATGAATGCTGAAATTATAAAAAAGTAATGGTATGTTGGAATTTTATTTCTGTTATGGAATAGATAAAATTAACTGATTTTGATTTGATCAAGTGTTAAAGCATATGATGGATAATGCTAATATTCCAACAAGCATAAAGGAATATTTTAAGGAATGCTATCTTCTTGGAACATAAGTCAATATTATACAGTAATAAGTGGCATTCAGCTGTTTGTTTTATGTCATTTAAGCACAGTTCTGGTACTTAAAAATCATAAAAACCCAGGAGCTTCTGGGGGCTTGCTCCCCCACCAGGGCTCTGCCCCGGACCCTGCTGGGGGACTATGTCCCCCAGACCCCCTGCTAAATTTTCAGATAATTTCCCCAACCCCAAATCACATCCCTGGTTCGTGTTGGAATTCTGAGCTTTCGGTATTGTTTTCAGCGGAATTATGAGATTTTTATCGAAGGATCAGGAGTCATTAGTGCTAGAAATAGACAAAAGTGTCAAAAATAAGTTCCAATGGAATTGGCTTGAGAGAAAAGTGACAGTAAAGGTGAAAATTGGCTCAAAGTTCGACGAGGTAAGAGAAACACTTGGACAGTTTCTGAAGAAACCAGAAAAGGAGATGAAGTTCAAAGTTCAGAGACTGACACAGCTTGCTGCCAAAAGGAAGAGTGTTTCACATTAGAAGTGACTTGGTGACCAGTGTAAATAGTGTAATAAACTAGAACTGTTAAATATGTTGGACTAAAGACAGTGAGACAACATTGAAGAAAAAGTAAGTTAACTTTTCATTAAATTTAATGATTTATCTAAGTCTAGTATTTCTTTTTTTTAAATCATTTTTTTCAGTCTAAATTACTTCTGTTTTACTGAAAACCTCCCAGCTTCAGGGGGGCTACGCCCCCCCAGCCCCCCCATAAGTCAGTCGACCAAATTAGATTTCAGCTGAAATCAGAATTTCCTGTTGCCATCCCTGCGCTAAACAATGTAACGATTATAGCTTTCGGACACTACTCAGTTTGTTTTCATGGCGTAGTTAATGACGTCGTCATGGTGAGACAGTAAAATGTAACCGATTAATGGTGGTAAAAAATAAATACCTGCATTTGTTTTGTCGTAAATATGTATTAAATCATATCATTTTTGCTGAATTAATAAATATAAATACCTTAAGGTAGTTTATGTTGTGATGTGAAGCTCTCCTCTCACTGCTCTGTTGGCTGCACATTGCATTATGGGATACATTGGCTCATGTAGTGACCATCCGTTGTACACTACTCAGTGTTTGCTCTGCTTTAAAGACCTTGGTGTGGTGACAACAGATTTTTTTTTTTTTGGGGGGGGGGCATGACACTGTTGTAACCGGGATATGTTAATTTTGTACTATTTCTTTCTTTGTTTAAAAAAAACTTTGCACAGTAACTTTGCATATAGAACTTACTATATGAAGTATTGTACAACCAAGGCTTGAATGTTGGAATACTGGGCCAGTTGGGATCCCACCCAGACATCCTGTGTTTGGACTTATTACTGGTGTTATCCTTGTCTCCTCCCTCTGCTCTCACCTCTCCTGGACCCTCTGCCTGAACACTTTCCTCTCCTTGGCTCATCTTATCTGTCTCATCTTTCCCTCTCTGAGCCCTGTCTAATTCAAGTTCTCTCTCTGTCTATGGTGGTATACAAACGGGTTAGAACATACAAACGAACATTAGGGTAACATTAAACTGCAGAACTGACAAGCGAGCACACCCTGTAGCGGCAACCTTAAGTTTTCAATAGCGGACTAGTGTGATGGTGAAACACAAACCAGATGTCAGGAGCAGAAGGTGACAGTACGGCAACACGTGGAGGCAAGGAGCTCATGCCTTGAAAGGATAATCATCCGTTGTCTGGGCATGTTTTGGATTCAGGGCAAGTGATGCTAACTAAAAAGAAATTATATTCAAAGAGTGCCACAGGGCGACACAACTAACTTATTCAGCCACCTGAAAAAACACCACAAACACAAGTACGATAAATGCATGAAGGCTAAAGCGAATGTCACTTCACTAAATCACAGTGTGTGTGTCCTACGCCGACCCAGGCAACAATAGCATCGACCCTGCGCAGGGCTTCACTGTATCCATCCACCTCCCAAAGACACACTGAAGTAACTGTTGCAATAACGTTTTATTTGGCCAAAGACATGTCCACTAAATACTGTATGAGCAACGAAGGGATGGCTCTAACGTCATTAAGGTAGCTTCTCTGAATAGATGGACAAGGCTCCAGTGTTTTCGCCACAAGCTTTATCTAGCAATTGGTGAGTAGGATGAAAAAAAACGTTAAAGTACACGTAATTGAAATATGTTTTTCCTAAAGTTAATTAATAATTGTGATTAATAATTGTGATTTTCAATATTGATCAAAAATAATAGTGATTATTGTTTTGGCCATTATTGTGCAGCCTTAATGCATTATGGGATATTGTGAGTGTACTATATAGTGAATTAAATTTTCAATTAAGATTTTGAACAGCACTACAAAATGATTGATACACTATATGGGGAACAAGTGAACATTTTGAACACAGCATGCATTGTTTTATGTGTCTTTTTGCAAATACCGCCATGTTTGACACGCTCAAAGCAGTATGGGATTGTGTGGGAACAACGGAAGTGTGTTTGTGCTTGTTCATCGTGGATATTTCATTTTCAGATATTTGTGAAAAATTAGGCATTTCCAACAGACAAGAAGATTGTGATTGTTGCAGATCTCAATCTGAGGATTAATAAAAAAAAATAATTAAGTAGTGTGCGCCGACATTAAAACTCTGATTAAAGACAGAAAACAGACTACAGGACCAAAATCCATGATGTTGACATTAGGGTGAACTCGGGAGCTGTGCACACGACATTGCCTCAAATCATGGAAGTCCATCTACAGTTTAGCAGTCTGTGCATACAATGCCAGTTATTTGGAGGCGTGAAAGTGTAGCGATTTGAAACTAGTCTCCAGAGAGGAGAGGTTTTCCTGGTGCTGCTTTTGTGCGTCTGTGTCTACAAAAGGGGGCTGAAAAGTTCATAGTGGTCAAACTTGACCAAATGTGGTGTATTTTTCAATATAGTCTCCCCTTCGGTCCACACACTTCTTCCATTGGTGTTACAATTCTTGGATCCCTGCGGTTGAAAAATAAACCATTTGGTCAAATTTGACCATTATGAACTTTTCAGCTCCCTCATACAGAAATAAAAAAGCAACGGCATGATAGATCCCCAATTTACAATAGACTTCAGCCAATCCACACACCAAGAAGCATTTATTTCTCTCAGAGAAAAACAAATACGGAGCTTGTATTTTGCTCTGTGATTAATCTTTTAGCCTGATGTGTTTATAGTAGGGCTGTCTATAGAAGCCGTGCATAGCACAGCAGAGATCAAGATCGCGCCTTCATTTTATTAACGTATCGGATCGGTAAGTTACTTTTGTTCCTTACCGATTCAGTCATTTTGCCTGGATCGAAACAGATACGGCAGATCGGATCGGCTCATCCCTAGCTGCAACTAACGATTATTTTGGTAGTCGACTAATCTAACGACTGTTTTTTTTGATTAGTCGACTAATCGCGATTATTTCTCTCATGTCCGCCATCTCAGCTTCCTGCTGGCACAGCTCTTGTTCGGGGCTCTAGGTCACATTTTACCTTACCTGGTTTAGCCTTCCCATCTGTGAAAATCACTTCATCAGTCTCTGCCTTAATGTAATGTAGACTATTATAAAAAGGTCCCATAGCTAAATAAAATAATGACCCATCAAACATGAGTTGGAAACTTGAACTTGACGGCTTAATCAGAAGTGTTTGTAGCAACACAATTAAATAATAATGTTAAAGTGTAAAAACTTAAATAGCAGCTTTGCTGCTCCATAAAGGCTGTTGTAACTGCGTGTTAAAAACAATCTAAAGTAATATTCAACTCCATTAAAGTAAAAAGAAAATAACAAGCTAGTCCATCCAGTTTGAGACCTTGCTGGGTCTAGAAGTTTAAAAGTTTAATTAGGCTTCAGATGAAAATTAAAAGAACTTCTTCCAGTCTGAAATAAATAATAAAAAAAAAACAAAAACACTTTAGATATCAGTGCAGGAATGTGAGCCTCCAATGTACATATAGTGAAATATATAAGCCGTTTCAAATTTATTTGTGATGATTATTATCTTTTTGTAATTACAACACACACAGCACCACTTTAATAAACTCCCAGCAAATTCTGAATGGGCAAAAAAAAAAAAAAAAAAAAAAAAATCACGAAAACTTGTAACAGCACTTTATTTTGTTTTATAACTTGAATTTGTTTTTTAAGTCTCCGAAGAATTTGGATACTTAAGTTTATATTTATGCAGGTTTAAAATTGTTACGTTATGCATAAATTGCATTCAGTTCTTACTGAATTTGTTCATTGCATTAAGTTACTGAATAGGTAACTGTACATCGACTGCATACAGTCAGGTAGCACTACTATTTAAATGGATGTTCAAAGTATTTGTGATAGAATTTACTTTTGTTTTTAAATGAATAGTCTATATTTCTAGAATGCTGGATGGTGACCAAACCTACACACTGTGTAAAAGCTGTTAGGAATTGTGATATGCTGAAAAGGAACATTTTCAAAATTTATTTCACTTGTGTACAATTTCATTTTTGAAACTCAAGTTTTCAAGAAATAAGAAAGTAGTTTTTTGTACTAAACTGAGAGCCAAATGTGAATTGAAAAGCATTTTTGAACCGAAAATCGATTCTGAATCGAATAGTGACCCCAAAAATCGGAATTGAATGACTTCTGAAGATGCACAGCCTTAACTTTTACCCACCTGTATGACTGACAAAGTATTCAACCCCATGGCAGATTTTTTTAATTTTTTTTTTAAAATTATTCAGCTGAACCATTTAAATGTTTGTTGTCTTGGGGTTCTTTTTTGTTTGTTTCTGAAATTTTTGAAATAAATATGATCTGAGCTTGAAGTTGAATGATTCTCAGGGCAACCGTGTTCAGCCATCTTTTATTCAGTAGGTCATCGTCCATCAGCCCAACATACAGATCTACACACAGTTTACGTGCGCACATCCCAGTGACCTACTTTATAGCGATCCTCTTTCACATGCAACTGGGCTGTTTAATCCTCCCCTTCAGCACCAATCCTCTTTCAGTCAGTGCTGAATACCTAAAGCATAGAGATACATTTGCAAATGTACAGTATATGTTTTGTTTATTTCTAAAATTTTGTTGACTACATAAGTTTTTTTTTTAAAAAGGCCAAAAAATAAATAAAATTGACATGTACAGTGATGGCTCATTTTTGTGTTTATTTTGAGTAAGAATGAGATCCCGATGTTTGCAAGGAAATGCATTACAGGCCCATTGTTCACACAACTGTAAGTTGTACTGGATGTAGACAGACAGATATTGCTTTTGGGTTTGAACGTTAAGCTGTGGACAGTCTGTGGTCAGAATGGCGAGCTGCTGTGTTGTAAAATGCCACCACCATACACACGACCATAATGGTGCTAGATTTATCCACTTTTCAGTCTGAAAGCACCACCAAGGACCTGAAATCTCTGATCTGAATTCATATTTTTTTATTTAATTGAAATCAGACTTTTTCTTGTAGCTTAGAAAATATTTCATTTACAACTGTACAGTTTCTTTAGACAATTCAGAGAATTTTAAAGGGTAAATGTGGAAAGTTCTTATTTGATTTTCCTCAGATTAGGCTGGGGGGCTTGTCAAATTGTTGAGTAAAGGTGCATATTTACAAGAAAAAATTACAGATTTATGTGGAAAAAGTCACAACTTAATCACAGGTAGGCAAGATTAAATGGTGACCCACCTATGTGTGTACTATGGTTTTGTGATTCTTAAAAATTTGGAGAAAATGCATATCCTGCGCCCAACCATTTATGAATTGAAGGTGAAAATCAAGAGATTTATAATTCTAAAACTGTGTGTATATAATCTAAACCATAAGTATGGAAAAAATGTGGGGTAGTTCCTAAAATCAAATTACAATTCTTTAATTCATAGGGATCAAGCATCCAGACTATTTTTTCTAAATATTAACCATTGCCTCGTTTCTGTAGCTTATCACTATTGTGTTTTGCTGTTGATTTGCTCTTGGATGATTTCTTTTTTTAAATTCAGCTTTCTTTGGTGTATTTTTTTCCTTGTTAGCAGTTAATGTCTTTGTTTTTGTTTTGGGTGAACAAAAAATAAGCATGTAATTACGAGGCACAGAAGAAACAAATGATTTTCATTTATTACCTTGAATACATAAATGTGAAATTAATTTTTGTTTTTTGGCTGTGTTTGGTGCATATTTTAACAGTTTAAATACAATAATCGTTCTGCAAATAAAGTCAATGAAATCAATATTTGAAATAAAAGCAGGGGCAAGATTGGACCACATCACTGCACTGACTATATATTCGGGCTGTGAATCTTTAGAAGTTACACAATTAAATTCAATTATGATTTTTTTGGGGTCACAATTCGATTCAGAATCGATTTTCGGTTCAAAAATGCTTTTCAATTCACATTTGGCTCTCAGTTCAGTACAAAAACCCACAAATCTCAGGGGAAAAAATCACTGTACTGCAAAAAATGGGGAGGTAAGTTTGAAAGCAGAGTACAGTGTGTTGATGTTTTGGGGGTTTTATATATATATATATATATATACGTATATATATATACTATATATATATATATATATATATAATTTTTTTTTTTTTTTAACTGATTTGCAATAAAATACTGTTAAATGAAAAAAGTAGGCTTAGGTTAGTAACTGCTTTTTCATCTTGAAAACTTGAGTTTCAAAAATGAAATTGTACACAAGTGAAATAAATTTTGAAAATGTTCCTTTTCAGCATATCACAGTTCCTGACAGCTTTTACACAGTGTGTAGGTTTGGTCACCCTCCAGCATTCTAGAAATATAGGCTATTCATTTAAAAACAAACTTAAATTCTGTCACAAATACTTTGAACATCCATTTAAATAGTAGTGCTACCTGACTGTATGCAGTCGATGTACAGTTACCTATACAGTAACTTAATGCAATGAACAAATTCAATAAGAACTGAATGCAATTGATGCATAACATAAGTAACATTAATTTTAAACCTGCACAAATATAAACTTAAGTATCTAAATTCTTTGGAGACTTAAAAAACAAATTCAAGTTATAAAACAAAATAAAGTGCTGTTACAAGTTTTCGTGATTTTTTTTTTTTTTTTTCCTCGCCCATTCAGAATTTGCTTGGAGTTTGTTAAAGTGTTGCAGTTTGCATTGTTCAGCAGAAGGACTTAAAACTTTTTTTACCACTTCTTTCAACTCTGGGTGATTATCTGGTCATGGTCCTTTGCCTAGTGAAGCTTGTCCAATAAAAGGTAAAGTAAATGCAATAATTTAAAACAAACAAGCAAAAATGGACTTCCATCCAGTGTTAATTTCATCAACTAAAACTATATCTATTTTTTCATCCATTAAACTAAAATTACCATTTATGCATTTTACTTTTGACACTTAATTTGAGTCCAGATTTATTGTGATGATTTTTATAGTTTGTTCATTATCGATTGTTTTTGTCAGCTTTGAGTCAATAACAAGATTTGGTTTTTATTCAATGAAAAGAACACTGCTTCCATTGCTGTCAAAAAAATGTTAGGAAAACCCCCTCAACTGCGGCTGTTAGGGTTAGGTGTCGGTTTTATAACACTTCGATGGGGGATGGGATGGCTTCCTAAATTCTGATGGATTTCAGCTGGTTTCTTGGCTTTTTCTGCCTTTTTGCACCTCTTTTCTTCATGTGTTCAATACTTATTCCCTGTGTCATTTCACTTTATTAAATATAACTTTTGTGAACACAGTTGCCTTGATTTCTTTGTATGTAGGGATTACTTGGGTTGTTACTGATATCTGGTGAAAATAGGTAAGTGGCTCCCCCAGAAATATGTTTAATGAGAAAAATGTTGACATGTTTGTTGGAAAAATTCTGTTAGGCTATAAGATGCTCAGTCTGTGAGAGGCAGGATCAGAGTTTCAGCAAATTTAATATGAGCGCTGATCAGTGGAACACAATACAGAACACAGTTCTCTGTCAGTGTATTGCTTTAACTAACAAAGCGATTCTGTCTAATGTATATACCCAAGGGATTGTCTGGGTGGGGTTGCTTCTTGATTAGTTGATTCATGACTCAGTGTGATAAGGTCTTCTGAGCCTCTTGATTAGTTCATTCATGCATAAGATTGCATCTGCTGAGTACATGCAGAAAACCAGTTAACACTAAATGGTAAATGGCATTCACTTATATAGCGCTTTTATTCTCATCTCTTGATGACCAAAGCGCTTTACAGATCCTGCAATCCACCCATTCACACACACATTCACACACTGATGGTGGCATGCTACCCAACATGGCGCTTCCAGACCCACCAGGAGCAATTGGGGGTGAAGTGTCTTGCCCAGGGACACAGCGGCAGGATATCCGGGGAGAACCACAAACCATGCGGTTCTTGGACGACCACTAGTGATAGAACTGAACGTTCACAGTGATACACAGCGGCAGGATATCCGGGGAGAACCACAAACCATGCGGTTCTTGGACGACCACTAGTGATAGAACTGAACGTTCACAGTGATAAACTAACAGTCACATCAGCATCCTTGTATCCATATTTTTTCCACTACTCAACAACTCTTTATATGGTAACAGAATTTCCTGAGTCAGTATACACATTAAGCTTTATATAAAAAAATCATATTCATAAAAATTCATATAACTCAGTGTAACAGAATTTTCCCATCAGTGTTCAGTACTTATTTTCCCCGCTCGCTTGCTCTCTGTGCATGCGTGCTGTATATAGGGTATCTGTTTCACTGTGTGTGCCATCCATCTTCTACTGCTTAATCCTTGTTGGGTCACGGGCACAGTGTGTGCGATGAATATAAATATTTTTTTTTTCCACAATATCTTTATTGAACCTTTTTTTTTTTTTTAACAAACATGATACAAACAATCAAACACTAACACTAAAGTACTACAAAAAAAAAAATGCACTAAAAACACCAACAACCACCAACAAAATCAAGTCTTCAACAATGCTCCTCTGTTTAGTCTAGACAATCCAATACATAAGTATACATATTATGTTCACCAGTTTGGAATTTACAAGGTCCACACACATCATTCACCTTCTTCTTCAAGAGTTATGTTTAAATTTTTTACATAATCAATAAAAGGTCTCCATATATTCTCAAACACAATTTCCTTTGATTTCAGTATATATGTTATTCTTTCTAATGGAAGGTTTGTTAACATCTGTCTTAACCACTGAGTCACATCTGGTCTATGAGTCTTTTTCCATAATAGTGCAATACATTTTTTGGCATTAAGCAAACTGAGGTCTATGAATGTTCTTTCACTTTTATTAAAATTATGCTTTTCTGGGTACAGACCCAACAAAAACAGTTTAGGATTCAATATGATTTGTTTTGAGATTATTTTTTCAATTGTTACCCTCACCTCTTCCCAAAACATTCTTATTAATCTACATTCCCATAAACAATGAAATAGGGTTCCTTTACTTTCCATGCATTTTGTGCATGTATCTGGTATATTTTTGTTATATCTATTTAACTCCTCCGGTGTAACATACATCCGCATTAACCATTTGAAATGTATCAATTTAAGGCGTGCATTTATTGATTTGGTTTGAGCTTCTGTACAAGCCAATTCCCATTGTTCCTCTGAAATTTCAATTTGCAGATCTTCTTTCCAGTAGTTTAATCTTTTCAGTGAATTTTCACTTGAAGATAGTGTCAATGAGTTATAAAACTCTGAAATAATACCCTTTCTTTTACTATCTTTCATCATCATTTTTTCCAAGGATGAATAAATAGGTCGAGTGAGAGCTTTATTTTGATTTGATCGAATAAAGTTTCTAAGTTGAAGATATTTAAAAAAATGTGTTCTATTGAGATTAAATTTGATCCTCAGCTCTTCAAAAGACATTATGTTGTCTGCACATGGCAAATATAAATCCTGAATCTTTTGTATCCCTTTTAAATTCCATACTTTAAATACAGCGTCCGCTCTCCCTGGTTTAAAATATTGATTACCCCATATTGGACTAAATTGTGACAATAACTGTGGTTCTTTTAAATAGTTTTTAGCTTCACACCATATTTTGATCATATGCTTTACAAATGGATTTTTAACTTGTTTTTGTAATTTTTTTGCCGAATCTGAGTATATGAATATGGGAAGAGGTAAAGGTAAATTGTATGATTCCATTTCAGTCCAGTGAGGGAGATCATTTGATGAAAAATAATATGTCATAGACCTCAGTTGTGCCGACCAATAATACAACATAAAATTTGGACATTTCAGACCTCCACGATCAAATGGTAAATATAATAAAGACAAACGTAATCTAGCCCTCCTGTTGTTCCATATAAATTCCACTAACTTTTTTTTTATTCTTGAGAATAGATCTAAAGGTGGTGATAAGGGAATGTATTGAAATAAATAAAGTATTTTAGGTAAAATATTACTTTTAAGTATATTGATTCTCCCGATCATCGACATTGGTAGTGACATCCATCTCTGAGTTAACTCATTGATATCTGACATTAAGGCTTCATAGTTGACACTGGCGACTGATTCTAGCTTAGGCATAATTTGGATTCCTAAATATTTAAACTGATTTACAACATTGAATTGATTTACCTCAGGGGCTGGGTAATTTCTCTGGGTCTCATTTAGCATTAATATTGAAGATTTAGTTTTATTTATTTTATATGCTGATATTTCCCCAAAATTCATTATTAAATTCAACAAGGTTGGAATTGATTTTTTTAGATTCGACATAAACAAAATTATATCATCGGCGTACAGGGAGATTTTATGTTCTGTTGGTCCAACTTTAATTCCATATATTTGTGAATGTAAACGTATCGCTATCGCTAAAGGTTCAATTGCCATAGTAAACAGTAAAGGTGAAAGTGGACAGCCTTGTCGACATCCTCTATTGATTTTTATTGGTTTTGAAATATTGTTATTTGTTAGGATTTCTGCTGTAGCATTATTGTATATTATTTGAACCCATTTTATGAAATTATTTCCAAGTCCAAACCTTTGTATGACTTCAAAAAGAAAGGGCCATTCAACTCTATCAAAGGCCTTTTCGGCGTCCAATGATAGGAGAGCTGTATCCGGTGCTTCTTTATTAAAATAAATAATATTAAATAGTCTTCTTACATTATGGAAGCCTTGTCTACCCTTTATAAAGCCATTCTGATCTCGATTAATAATATTTGGTAAAATTTCTTGTATTCGTCTTGCTAAAATTTTACAGATTATCTTAAGGTCGGCGTTTAATAGGCTTATTGGTCTCATATTTTCACATTTATTAGAGGGCTTACCTGGTTTTGGCAGCAGTATAATTAAGGCATTATTTATGTATGATGGTAAATTATTATTTTGAAATGCTTCTAAAACCATTTCCAAAAAAGGTTTTATTAATTTATTCTTAAATTTTTTATAAAGGTCAACTGGAAGACCATCTGGTCCTGCACTTTTTCCTGATTTCATATTATCAATGGCTAGCCCAACTTCTTCTTGACTAATTTTAGACTCCAATATCTCCCTGTTTTCATTTGGAATACACGGTATAGATAGTTCGTTCAAAAACCCATTTAGTTTTGTTAAATCAGGTTCATTTTTGGTATCATATAATTTTTCATAGTAATCTCTAAAGGCTCTATTAATTTCTAAAGGATCTATAACTACCTGTCCATTACTTATAATACTGGTAATTGGTGTTTTAATTTCCAATTGTTTAATCTGCCATGCTAATAATTTTCCTGATTTTTCACCTTGTTCATAAAAAGATTGTTTCAATCTTAGAAGACTCGAGGCAGCTCTATTCGCTGATTTTTTGTCGTATTCAGCTCTCAAAATCAGTAATTCATTCTCCAACCTTGGGTCACTTCCTGCATACACTTTTTCCTGAAGACTTTTTATTTTATGTTCCAATTTAGCTCTCTCCTCTCGAGTCTTCTTAGATTTTGATCCTGTATAACTAATAATATGTCCCCTAATAAAAGCTTTGAAAGCCTCCCACTTTACACATGCTGATGTTTGTGTAGTATTGATGTCAAAGAACTCGTCTATCTGTTTTTCTATATACTTGACAAATTCCTCATCCTGAAGCCATTTATGCTGAAATTGCCATCTACCTGATTCCTTTGTCAATTTTTTATCTACATATATTAGACAACAGGGTGCATGATCAGAGATCACGATGTTATCATAAAAGCAGTTTTGAATCTTGGACCTTAATTCTGTGGAAATCAAAAAATAATCAATACGTGAGAATGTCTTGTAGGTACTGGAATAACAAGAATAGGCTTTAACTTGTGGTTTCATTTCTCTCCATATATCTAACAATCTCAATTCTTTCATAAAATGATTAATAGTCATCCTACATCCAATGTGCATACAATCCAGTCCTGTTGATCTATCCACACCTGGATTCAATGTACAATTAAAATCCCCTGCTATTATATGTTGCCCTGTAAGTGATGATAAGATGAGAAATAAATTAGCAAAGAACTTCTGATCATCTATATTGGGACCATATAAGTTTACAAGATTTATATTTTCTAATAGCAAAGAACCTTGAATGATTACATATCTTCCAAATTTGTCTCCAATTACATTTTTCACTTGAAAAGGAACTGATTTATGTATGAGAGTCATAACTCCCCTGGCTCGGGATGAAAATGAAGAGGTGAATACACTTCCCTGCCATCTACTCCTAATTCTTTTAACATCCTCCTCTATCAGATGAGTTTCTTGTAAAAACACAATTCTTGAACCCATGTCCTTTATTTTATTCATAACTTGTTTAAGTTTTTTTAAATTTTGTAGACCTCTGCAATTCCATGAAGTTAAATTAAGATTAACACTTTGGTCCATGATCAATAGAGAGTTTGGGATTACCTTGCAGTGTAAACATGCTCATACAGAGAAGCAAAAACATGAGTGGTTGAACATTCATCCTACAAACTACACACAAACAAATTTCCCCTTCCCACACTTGTGGCAAACCCCCCAAAATCAAAAGAAAAATTCTGTCTCCCGATATAGCCATCGACCGTTCCACACCCACGGGGAACAGTCTAAGCCACTCCTTCTTCATCCTCCCAATCACCCTAACTCTACTGCTTTTAATGACGTAACATTAACTCTCCTCTGTAGTTTTCCAACTTAACTCCAAAATTTTTAACAACTTTGTACATCATAGTTTTTTTTTTTTGTTTGTTTTGTTTTTGTTTTGTTTTTTTTAATATATAATACAATCTATATTTTGTAAACTTACTATTTACTTCAAGTCAGTCAGATGCCTGTGCAAATGCTTAATTATTCTACCTTATATTTTGTTCATGCTTAGCTCCCACCAGTCTCTTCTTCTTCTTTGATCTTCTTGATGAACTCCTGCGCCTCCTCTGGGGTCTTGAAGATGTGGGTTCTGCCCTCATACGTGGTCAGCAGTCTTGCAGGATAGATTACACCATGACGAATCCCAAGGTTGCGCAGCTCCTTACGTACGGGATCAAACTGCTTCCTCAATTGCTGGATTCCTGTGGCCAAATCTGGGTAGAACCGCACCTGCTGGTCCTGGTGTTTAATCTCTCCTTTAGCACGTGCAGCGTTGAAGATCTTCATCCTGTCTCTGTTGCTAAGAAACTTCATAATTAAGGTCCTCGGCGGTCCCTTATCTCTCCGTGGGCCAATACGATGTGCTTTTTCCAGAACCACTGCTGATTGCAACTCCTCGCTGCCCAGCACCTCCGGAATCCACTTTTCCAGAAAGGAACATACGTCCCGACCTTCTGATTCCTCTGGAAGACCCACCAGCCTCAAATTATTCTGTCTCGACCGAGATTCCAAATCCAAAATATTATCTTCCAGAGATTTATTTTTTTTTTCCAAAGTGCGCACCTTTAATTGAAGACGGGTGACGTCATCTTCAGCACTAGCGAGACGGAGCTCCATCTGCGCCGTTCGTTCTACACAGTCACCCAATTCCTTTCTTATTCCTTCCAACGCTGTCATAATCCCATCAAATCTAGAGGAAAAGTCCGCTCTCATTGAACTCATGGCAGCCATCAGCGCATCTGCGCCATTCCCCGCAGATATCGCACCGTTGCCAGCCTCCTCCGCCATATATGGAGTTTTGTTTGCTGCGTCACAGACCTGAAAGTCCGTTAATTTGGACTGTTTCGGCGGCTCGCTTTTTCCTTTTCCTGGTTTTCCAGCCTTAGGCTTCGCCGACATATCCTCGCCCAAATGCTGGGATACGTTCTGTCCCAAATGAGAGAGTTATTTGCCGATTTTTTTTCTCCAGGAGCAGAGCAGAGCGAGACACGTCCGTCCTACGTGGCAGCCATAACCGGAAGTCCAAATATTTTTAATAAGTAAAAAGGGATTCTTAAGGATATTTAAATTTTTGAGATTAAGTTGTATGTACATGTTTTGACTATGATGTAAGTAATTACTCAAAATATTTTTTAAATCTTTGGCATAAAAAACAGGAGGGCGACGTCGAAGTGTTTATGTACAGTACCGTTCAAAAGTTTGGGGTCACTTACAAATTTCCTTATTTTTGAAAGAAAAGCACTTTTTTCAATGAAGATTTCTTTAAACTAATCAGAAATACACTCTATACATTGCTAATGTGGTAAATGACCATTATAGCTGCAAATGTCTGGTTTTTGGTGCAATATCTACATAGGTGTATAGAGGCCCATTTCCAGCAACTATCACTCCAGTGTTCTAATGGTACAATGTGTTTGCTCATTGCGTCAGAAGGCTAATGGATGATTAGAAAACCCTTGTGCAATCATGTTAGGTCTGCAATGCTGTAATTGCTGCAAATGGAGGATTCTTTGACGAAAGCAAAGTTTGAAGGAAAAAATTATTTCAAATACAAATCATTATTTCTAACCTTGTCAATGTCTTGACTGTATTTTCTATTCATTTTACAACTCATGGTGGTAAATAAGTGTGACTTTTCATGGAAAACACAAAATAATTGTCTGGGTGACCCCAAACTTTTGAACGGTAGTGTAGTTTAAAATAAAGCTTTAAAATCATAGTTGGGGAATAAATCTGCTCATTTTTCCTCAGCTTGGTTTGAAATTTTTTGTTGGTGTCTGTTTTGTTGTGTTTTAACATATTTTTACCCCGTAGATTGAAGAGACCTTGGACGACAACTCGGACAGTGAAGTTCCCATAATGACGAGGAGACCGCTGCCTCGTGGTCGGACAAGGAAGAGAGCCATTGCTGTTGATGACCAAGAAACAGGTAATTTGGCACCACCAGATTTAATTTTTCAGTGCATGTTTTTTTTTTTTTTTTTTTTATAATGATGCCTTCAAATAGATCCTATCAGATTTTACACAGTTTTTAATTGCTGCGGTAATTTTTGGTGGACTTTTTTTTGTTTTTCCTGAATGCTTCTCTTTCTTGTGGTGTAGATTTGGCCTTCAAGACTCCAGTCCGATCCATCATACGACATGAGCGCATCCTGTCAGAGATTGACCCAATGTCTCCTCGCAACTCTCCAACTGCCCGAAATATTTACTCGCCCATTGTGCGGTTCCTTACACCAAGCAAAGAGAGTGAGTACACACACATTCACCACTGGATTTCTAACGATCTGAACTGTAAAATAACCTAAATACATTACTGGGAACCACTTCTGTGTCTTGATTTACTCAAGTTTTTCTTGTGAACCTTGTTTTTCTTCTGGGTCATTTATCCGTAATAAATTCATCAGTGACGACACAAATTTTGAATGGTTTGACCAACTTAGGCTCATAGCCGTAATCTGAAGATATTCATTTATTCATTCATTCATCACTGATGTAAACACACATGCCTCTCCCGCGGGTCTTCCCTCCTTCCATGAACACATGATCAGCACAATACCATGTTAGCCCGCTGAATGGCAAAGTTTGGGATACTGTTATTGAACCACGTTTCCGTAAAGATAAAAACACAGAAGTTCCGTGCATCATGTTGCGTAGCTCTCAGGAGCTGTATGTGGTCCATTTTGTTGTCTAGTGAGCATACGTTTGCCGGAATGAGGGAAGGAATTCGGGAGTCTGTGTGGTTCGGATACCTCCGCGTTTACCTCTCTTTTGTCGCCGCTCACACAGTCTGCGGTGTCTCCATTTGGGATGAGACACAGTAGTCGAGTCCGGGGATGTGGAGGTCTGGTGGAGAAGACCTAGGCCACGGAGTTCCTCTGTAACACTCTGGTCCAAGATGTAATGTTTGATCATATTCCTTATCTCCAGAAGGCTGTGGTGGCTGTAGCTTGTGTGCAGCATCATATACAGACATTAGAAACACATGAAAACAACACTAAATGGCACAAAAACACCAAGAGAGAAGGGAGGCTGCTGTGTGTTCATGCGCCACCTAGTGGTTGCATTTAGAACCATACATAACATGATACATTATGAGACTCATTTTGCCAGGTCCACTTAATTCCAGTGACTGGGCTTGTTTTTGTTTTTTGTTTTTTTTGTCATCAATCTGGCAACATTGACCA
This sequence comes from Pholidichthys leucotaenia, assembly GCA_020510985.1. Taxonomy (NCBI): domain Eukaryota; kingdom Metazoa; phylum Chordata; class Actinopteri; order Cichliformes; family Pholidichthyidae; genus Pholidichthys; species Pholidichthys leucotaenia. The sequence goes on along the minus strand of CM035839.1, from coordinate 326,697,547 downwards.
ACACTGTTAAAAGAATCTGTCTTACTTGGGTTGCTGCACTCCATATGCAAAACTGTTATTAACCTCTTGCACTCCGATGTACCGCGGACGGGCAAGTCTCTGCGTCCTAGAGCGCATGAGGGCGCACTTGTCCTCGCGCGCTCTTCGACGCATGGTCCTGATGGTGGTGATGAAGTTGGTGTTGGCGTCCAAGCGCCACTGAAAAAAAAAGCTGCAGACACAGCCACGAACAGATTAGTTCATCTGATTGACCTCTCATTCGACTAATAAGAGCCTTGAATTGGGTTTCTGAAACCTTGAAGAACCAATGAATGAAAACCTAGGAAGGAGGACCCGCCTCCCAATGCTTTGAATGCAGTGAGCCAATTGAAGCAGAGAAGTTCGCGAGCTGTTTTTTTTTTTAAGGCTGGGTGAAGACTGGCTGCTGGAGCGGATCAAAAAAGGACGCAGGAAGAGCCCCACAGACCCAGCAGCATGGAGACCATCCACAAAGGCAACCTGTGTGACAGGGAGTGCCATTCGTGGATCGGCATGTTTGGCCACAGGCGGTGCTTATTTTGTATTGGTTCCAGCAGAGTAGACATTATGATTTCTTCCATGGTCATCATAGACCGACGAAGGCTGAGTGACACACGCCTTCGCCAGTCTTTTTTTAATTACTACTGTTATTTGTTTTGAAAAATCGTTCGCCAAAAACCACAATCATGGAAGCACAAAACCGCAATAATGGAATTATGTTTTGATCGGGTTGCGAGACCAGAACCAGAGCGGACCAGCGTCGCATTCGTCTGACAATGAGGAAGAGAAGTTGGCCAGGACACTGCTGCTGTGAAGAGGTAAGGTGTTATGAGCTAAATTATTCTCTATCCCTGAAAATTGTAATCCAAAATGACTTTTGACCGATCGGTAAATTACAACTGTGCGAACTTCGAACTTCGTGCGCCGCGGTACAAGGGGTTTCTCGCCACGTACAGGCTGTGAAAGCCCCCACCCCACCCCCGCTATTCTTCTGCAGCGAGGGGGGGGGGGAGAGCCGTGGTGATTGCGCTGCTGTCCCACATCACCACATGAGGCTAATCCGTTGTGTAGCGATGGCCGAAGTCCATCCTCTGTAGCGAGCGGGGGGGGACAAACCTCCCACACACACACAGACAGCCCTGAATGTGACCTTTCATTAGAGCCTAAAATGAAGCTTCTCTATTGAATCATTCAGAAGTTAGACGTTTTTCCAAACTGTGCCATTTGGCACAGTTCCAAAACGCCTGGGAACAGCCTGAGAACAAAGCTGTGTAATATATTCATTTTTTGTGGTATTGTTACAAAATTTGGACCTCAGCTGGATAACCCTTGGTTCTACATTTCTGTTGCATTTTCCAGCCCGGATCTGAAGCTGTGTTATTTGCAAGCATTTGTGTCCAAAAAAACACCCAGGCCAAATTTATTTTCTTCAAGTTCACTATGTTTAGATGACTGTAACTCAGTGGCCGGAGCACTTAGAGTGATCATGTTTTCTTTTGCCAAAAAATTCAAAGTGTTTTCTTTTAAATGAGACCAACCCCATGAAGATGCTGCAAAGGGTTGAAGAACAGCTTTGGATTTACTTTGGGCACGTTTTTTTTTTTTTTTTGGCGTTTTTAGGAAAATTGACCGGAGTGCAAGGGGTTAAACAAAACTGTTATGGGGTCCTTTTTTGGGGGGTGGGGGGTGGGGGGATGTTCATGTGTGGGGTTTCACATTTTCCACATCTTTTAGAATTTAAATTTTTTTTGTTGGGGGCTAGGCTTTATATGTGTATTCTTGCCATTTGTCATTCATGCATTCTAGTGGCATTAACCCTCAAGCGACCGAGTGGGGTCATTTACGACCCCAGCCATATAATTTAATGTGCTGTCTCTTTATTTTTTATCCAAATTTTCTTTCCTAGCATGAATTTGTCAGTCTACTAATCCTACACACTTTCATAGTTTTTTGCAGGGATCAACGAATTGGTGTGGTGTAGACATCGCAAACTCTTGTGGGGTCATTTATGACCCCGAAGAGAAGCACTGGTTTTTAAACATTGGTTTTATAAATTTTATTCAAATGTTCCACTTCTAATAGTTAGTTAGTTAATCCCTTCACACCTGAAGGTATATATGGGCGGTGCCTATCTCTGTTTCTCTGACCCTAGGCCACACAGCTACTGTAAGTAGTGAAAGCTACAGCGGGGGGTCAGTCCTCTGGTAGCTCTGTGTGTAACTTTACTTTCCCCATTCCATTATGCGGAGCACCACGCTAGAAGGCAGAAAGCAGTTGATAGTGCTTTCTGCAGTTGATAGCAGTTGATAGTGCTATGAGATGACTGTTGTTGTGAAATGGCGCTATATAAATAAAGTTGAATTGAATTGAAAGCACCATTTTTATATGGTCTTTGGTATGACCCGGCCGGGATTTGAACCCCTGCCTCCCGGGTGTGGGGCGGATGCTCTACCAACTGAGCCACCACTCCGGTTTCCACTTCTAATCAGTACTTTATATTGTATTGCAGTGAACCATGGCTAACAGACCTAGGATAGCAAGATTTACATTTGTCTGTTTGTCTGGATTTGTCTGTTTGTCTGTCTGTTTTTTTTTTTTCCACAATATCTTTATTGAACCTTTTTTTTTTTTTAACAAACATGATACAAACAATCAAACACTAACGCTAAAGTACTACAAAAAAAAAAAAAAATGCACTAAAAACACCAACAACCACCAACAAAATCAAGTCTTCAACAATGCTCCTCTGTTTAGTCTAGACAATCCAATACATAAGTATACATATTATGTTCACCAGTTTGGAATTTACAAGGTCCACACACATCATTCACCTTCTTCTTCAAGAGTTATGTTTAAATTTTTTACATAATCAATAAAAGGTCTCCATATATTCTCAAACACAATTTCCTTTGATTTCAGTATATATGTTATTCTTTCTAATGGAAGGTTTGTTAACATCTGTCTTAACCACTGAGTCACATCTGGTCTATGAGTCTTTTTCCATAATAGTGCAATACATTTTTTGGCATTAAGCAAACTGAGGTCTATGAATGTTCTTTCACTTTTATTAAAATTATGCTTTTCTGGGTACAGACCCAACAAAAACAGTTTAGGATTCAGTATGATTTGTTTTGAGATTATTTTTTCAATTGTTACCCTCACCTCTTCCCAAAACATTCTTATTAATCTACATTCCCATAAACAATGAAATAGGGTTCCTTTACTTTCCATGCATTTTGTGCATGTATCTGGTATATTTTTGTTATATCTATTTAACTCCTCCGGTGTAACATACATCCGCATTAACCATTTGAAATGTATCAATTTAAGGCGTGCATTTATTGATTTGGTTTGAGCTTCTGTACAAGCCAATTCCCATTGTTCCTCCGAAATTTCAATTTGCAGATCTTCTTTCCAGTAGTTTAATCTTTTCAGTGAATTTTCACTTGAAGATAGTGTCAATGAGTTATAAAACTCTGAAATAATACCCTTTCTTTTACTATCTTTCATCATCATTTTTTCCAAGGATGAATAAATAGGTCGAGTGAGAGCTTTATTTTGATTTGATCGAATAAAGTTTCTAAGTTGAAGATATTTAAAAAAATGTGTTCTATTGAGATTAAATTTGATCCTCAGCTCTTCAAAAGACATTATGTTATCTGCACATGGCAAATATAAATCCTGAATCTTTTGTATCCCTTTTAAATTCCATACTTTAAATACAGCGTCCGCTCTCCCTGGTTTAAAATATTGATTACCCCATATTGGACTAAATTGTGACAATAACTGTGGTTCTTTTAAATAGTTTTTAGCTTCACACCATATTTTGATCATATGCTTTACAAATGGATTTTTAACTTGTTTTTGTAATTTTTTTGCCGAATCTGAGTATATGAATATGGGAAGAGGTAAAGGTAAATTGTATGATTCCATTTCAGTCCAGTGAGGGAGATCATTTGATGAAAAATAATATGTCATAGACCTCAGTTGTGCCGACCAATAATACAACATAAAATTTGGACATTTCAGACCTCCACGATCAAATGGTAAATACAATAAAGACAGACGTAATCTAGCCCTCCTGTTGTTCCATATAAATTCCACTAACTTTTTTTTTATTCTTGAGAATAGATCTAAAGGTGGTGATAAGGGAATGTATTGAAATAAATAAAGTATTTTAGGTAAAATATTACTTTTAAGTATATTGATTCTCCCGATCATCGACATTGGTAGTGACATCCATCTCTGAGTTAACTCATTGATATCTGACATTAAGGCTTCATAGTTGACGCTGGCGACTGATTCTAGCTTAGGCATAATTTGGATTCCTAAATATTTAAACTGATTTACAACATTGAATTGATTTGCCTCAGGGGCTGGGTAATTTCTCTGGGTCTCATTTAGCATTAATATTGAAGATTTAGTTTTATTTATTTTATATCCTGATATTTCCCCAAAATTCTTTATTAAATTCAACAAGGTTGGAATTGATTTTTTTAGATTCGACATAAACAAAATTATATCATCGGCGTACAGGGAGATTTTATGTTCTGTTGGTCCAACTTTAATTCCATATATTTGTGAATGTAAACGTATCGCTATCGCTAAAGGTTCAATTGCCATAGTAAACAGTAAAGGTGAAAGTGGACAGCCTTGTCGACATCCTCTATTGATTTTTATTGGTTTTGAAATATTGTTATTTGTTAGGATTTCTGCTGTAGCATTATTGTATATTATTTGAACCCATTTTATGAAATTATTTCCAAGTCCAAACCTTTGTAGGACTTCAAAAAGAAAGGGCCATTCAACTCTATCAAAGGCCTTTTCGGCGTCCAATGATAGGAGAGCTGTATCCGGTGCTTCTTTATTAAAATAAATAATATTAAATAGTCTTCTTACATTATGGAAGCCTTGTCTACCCTTTATAAAGCCATTCTGATCTCGATTAATAATATTTGGTAAAATTTCTTGTATTCGTCTTGCTAAAATTTTACAGATTATCTTAAGGTCGGCGTTTAATAGGCTTATTGGTCTCATATTTTCACATTTATTAGAGGGCTTACCTGGTTTTGGCAGCAGTATAATTAAGGCATTATTTATGTATGATGGTAAATTATTATTTTGAAATGCTTCTAAAACCATTTCCAAAAAAGGTTTTATTAATTTATTCTTAAATTTTTTATAAAGGTCAACTGGAAGACCATCTGGTCCTGCACTTTTTCCTGATTTCATATTATCAATGGCTAGCCCAACTTCTTCTTGACTAATTTTAGACTCCAATATCTCCCTGTTTTCATTTGGAATACACGGTATAGATAGTTCGTTCAAAAACCCATTTAGTTTTGTTAAATCAGGTTCATTTTTGGTATCATATAATTTTTCATAGTAATCTCTAAAGGCTCTATTAATTTCTAAAGGATCTATAACTACCTGTCCATTACTTATAATACTGGTAATTGGTGTTTTAATTTCCAATTGTTTAATCTGCCATGCTAATAATTTTCCTGATTTTTCACCTTGTTCATAAAAAGATTGTTTCAATCTTAGAAGACTCGAGGCAGCTCTATTCGCTGATTTTTTGTCGTATTCAGCTCTCAAAATCAGTAATTCATTCTCCAACCTTGGGTCACTTCCTGCATACACTTTTTCCTGAAGACTTTTTATTTTATGTTCCAATTTAGCTCTCTCCTCTCGAGTCTTCTTAGATTTTGATCCTGTATAACTAATAATATGTCCCCTAATAAAAGCTTTGAAAGCCTCCCACTTTACACATGCTGATGTTTGTGTAGTATTGATGTCAAAGAACTCGTCTATCTGTTTTTCTATATACTTGACAAATTCCTCATCCTGAAGCCATTTATGCTGAAATTGCCATCTACCTGATTCCTTTGTCAATTTTTTATCTACATATATTAGACAACAGGGTGCATGATCAGAGATCACGATGTTATCATAAAAGCAGTTTTGAATCTTGGACCTTAATTCTGTGGAAATCAAAAAATAATCAATACGTGAGAATGTCTTGTAGGTACTGGAATAACAAGAATAGGCTTTAACTTGTGGTTTCATTTCTCTCCATATATCTAACAATCTCAATTCTTTCATAAAATGATTAATAGTCATCCTACATCCAATGTGCGTACAATCCAGTCCTGTTGATCTATCCACACCTGGATTCAATGTACAATTAAAATCCCCTGCTATTATATGTTGCCCTGTAAGTGATGATAAGATGAGAAATAAATTAGCAAAGAACTTCTGATCATCTATATTGGGACCATATAAGTTCACAAGATTTATATTTTCTAATAGCAAAGAACCTTGAATGATTACATATCTTCCAAATTTGTCTCCAATTACATTTTTCACTTGAAAAGGAACTGATTTATGTATGAGAGTCATAACTCCCCTGGCTCGGGATGAAAATGAAGAGGTGAATACACTTCCCTGCCATCTACTCCTAATTCTTTTAACATCCTCCTCTATCAGATGAGTTTCTTGTAAAAACACAATTCTTGAACCCATGTCCTTTATTTTATTCATAACTTGTTTAAGTTTTTTTAAATTTTGTAGACCTCTGCAATTCCATGAAGTTAAATTAAGATTAACACTTTGGTCCATGATCAATAGAGAGTTTGGGATTACCTTGCAGTGTAAACATGCTCATACAGAGAAGCAAAAACATGAGTGGTTGAACATTCATCCTACAAACTACACACAAACAAATTTCCCCTTCCCACACTTGTGGCAAACCCCCCAAAATCAAAAGAAAAATTCTGTCTCCCGATATAGCCATCGACCGTTCCACACCCACGGGGAACAGCCTAAGCCACTCCTTCTTCATCCTCCCAATCACCCTAACTCTACTGCTTTTAATGACGTAACATTAACTCTCCTCTGTAGTTTTCCAACTTAACTCCAAAATTTTTAACAACTTTGTACATCATAGTTTTTTTTTGTTTGTTTGTTTTGTTTTTGTTTTGTTTTTTTAATATATAATACAATCTATATTTTGTAAACTTACTATTTACTTCAAGTCAGTCAGATGCCTGTGCAAATGCTTAATTATTCTACCTTATATTTTGTTCATGCTTAGCTCCCACCAGTCTCTTCTTCTTCTTTGATCTTCTTGATGAACTCCTGCGCCTCCTCTAGGGTCTTGAAGATGTGGGTTCTGCCCTCATACGTGGTCAGCAGTCTCGCAGGATAGATCACACCATGACGAATCCCAAGGTTGCGCAGCTCCTTACGTACGGGATCAAACTGCTTCCTCAATTGCTGGATTCCTGTGGCCAAATCTGGGTAGAACCGCACCTGCTGGTCCTGGTGTTTAATCTCTCCTTTTTTAGCTCGTGCAGCGTTGAAGATCTTCATCCTGTCTCTGTTGCTAAGAAACTTCATAATTAAGGTCCTCGGCGGTCCCTTATCTCTCCGTGGGCCAATACGATGTGCTTTTTCCAGAACCACTGCTGATTGCAACTCCTCGCTGCCCAGCACCTCCGGAATCCACTTTTCCAGAAAGGAACATACGTCCCGACCTTCTGATTCCTCTGGAAGACCCACCAGCCTCAAATTATTCTGTCTCGACCGAGATTCCAAATCCAAAATATTATCTTCCAGAGATTTATTTTTTTTTTCCAAAGTGCGCACCTTTAATTGAAGACGGGTGACGTCATCTTCAGCACTAGCGAGACGGAGCTCCATCTGCGCCGTTCGTTCTACACAGTCACCCAATTCCTTTCTTATTCCTTCCAACGCTGTCATAATCCCATCAAATCTAGAGGAAAAGTCCGCTCTCATTGAACTCATGGCAGCCATCAGCGCATCTGCGCCTCCCCCCGCAGATATCGCAGCGTTGCCAGCCTCCTCCGCCATATATGGAGTTTTGTTTACTGCGTCACAGACCTGAAAGTCCGTTAATTTGGACTGTTTCGGCGGCTCGCTTTTTCCTTTTCCTGGTTTTCCAGCCTTAGGCTTCGCCGACATATCTTCGCCCAAATGCTGGGATACGTTCTGTCCCAAATGAGAGTTATTTGCCGATTTTTTTTTTTCCAGGAGCAGAGCAGAGCGAGACACGTCCGTCCTACGTGGCAGCCATAACCGGAAGTTTGTTTGTCTGTCTGTTTGCCTGTTTGTTAGCAAGATAACTCAAAACGTTATGGACGGATTTTCATGAAATTTTCACAGATTGTCAGAAATGGGGTATCCTACAGATGATTAGATTTTGGTGGTGATCCGGATCACCGTCCACAAGAAAACCGCCATTATGCAAAATGCCATAATAGGTATCATGATCATCATCGTAACTACAATAATAGGTATCATCATCATCGTGATGATGATATGATAACTATGATGATAATGATGATGTTCCAAGAGTGAACTGACAAGGACTGTCTAAATAAATGTAATGTTGTTCTTACAGTCTGTGTTTTGGTTATTTCTTGCAATAAAAGTATTATTAGCAAACACATTTTACATTAGATCATTATAAAATACCTGTCTTAAATACAGGGAGTAGTTTTGGTACGATAAACCTCCAACCAGTCATTTATAATAAGGATCCCTGTACAGAGCACAATGGGGTCATAAATGACCCCACTTGGTCATTTCAGTCCGTAAAATAGCTTGGTCGCTTGAGGGTTAATAGTAAAGGTGTGTTCAGACTAGAGCTGGGCAATAAATCGATTTTAAATCTGTGTTCGATTTCTTTTCTCAGGAAGATTTTTTTTTTTTTAATGAAAATTGACTGAATTGATTTTTTTTCCTCCTCAAAAACCAATGTATATCTTTTCATTTTTTTCATTAGTGTAATTAAAGCCCTCTATAGCGATTCAAGTAGAATGGTTGTTTCTGTTATGTGCTTTTATTGTGAAATGCCATCAACTGGATATATGTCTGAAAACTGAGCAGCCAGCCAACAGTTTTCTCACAAGTTCTAAATTTAACATAAAAAAAAGGTCAGAGACCTTCAAGTCAAGGAAAAGAAGAGAAAGTCAGCCTTATATTTTAAGAATGCTTTAGTTTCAACTTTTTCTCTAAAGGGGAACAGTAGTAAGTTAATTTCATGAAAGGGTTAGCACTTTATTCTAAATTTGTGGATCCATCTTTGATCAAAGCTTTATTTAAATTTTTTTTTTTTTTTTTTTTTGGTTTGCACTCGATTCACTTGATTTAGGTAGGCTTGTTACAGAGATAATGATCTTAAATTTTTTTGAGGGGTTTTGTTATAAGCAGCATTTTGTTTTTGTTTACATGAAAATGGCAATAAAAGGATCATCGTCATCATTCCCAGTATGGAATATTTGAAATGAAAAAAATGGATTTGTCATAATTCCTTGTCTTTTGTAGTCTCTCACTCACTCACTCACTCACTCACTCACTCACTCACTCACCAAGCATGGGATGAAAAAAATCTGGGGTTTTCTGGGGGGAGGCCATATCGCCCAGCCCTCGCTCAGACCAAACGCAAGTAAATTTAGTGGTGCAACATGAGTACATGTTAACTCAGTGTATTCGCACAGTACTCATGTCATGCAACTAAAGCCTGTTTTCCACTAGCCCAGCACACCTCGGTACGGCTCGATTCACTTCAGTACGGCTCGGAATGCTTCTGTCTCCATTAGCACGGTGTTGTGCTTGTGCTGTGATGGTTTGTGTTAGGTTTTAGAAGCGGGGCGGCAGCAGATTCTCAGCGAGGCGGGGCCACACTCCTGTGACGTTATGCACCCGACTGAGTCCTTATTTACACAAAAAGGATCCAAGGATTATTGCCTTGCTCGCTCTGTGGTTTTATCTCACAATTAATTTTATCTCATAATTAAGCTGCAACAACACAAGTCACTTTTGTTTTGAATTAACTGCCAAATGACCTAGAAATAATGAGCTGAAACTTGTTTTTATTCGTATTAAATAATGAGACGGTGGCACACTGGCCAACAACAAATTGTATTATTTTTTTTTACATCCTAGGGCATTTTGGATGTACTGAATTAAAAAAATTCATGTTTTTCACCTTCAGGTCAATGTTTGGAACAACAGTATTATTATTTTCCGTTTAGATGATGCTACACTCCTTCTAAAGTATTGTAAATCTCTGAATTTGGAATGCCGATAGAACATTCAATTTACATATACTTGTACCTACTTTGACTTGGTGCTAATTTTTTACGATATTTCAATAAAAAGAACAGAAAGCTTACAAAAAGATTTCTTTTTTGGTCTAGTTAAAAATTACATTACCTTTACAATGGTTGACCCCTGACAGGAAGATCAGCATCATTTTGATCAGACTAGGCAATGGAATTTCTATGTAATTATACTGTTTTATAATTCAGTGTTATTACAGACAAACCACACTTTCCAAAACAATTCCATTTTATTATATACAAAATATTAAAAGAAAAAAAAAACTTTGCAACACAACATGAAGGTTAATCGACATTTTATACATGCCGACCACTGAGTGCCTCTACACCAGCTTCCCAAACTGGGTCACGAAGACTCGGTTGAATGAAGGCGTCTCTGCCAGCTGTGGGTCAGGAAGGCTCGGTTGAATTAATCCGTGCGGGCTGTCGCAGCGGACACGTGGGATGATTCTACAAGGAAAATGCACACAATAAAATACAGCACGAAAGTGCAATATATACAGAAAAGACAATAGTTTTTAACAAGAATACATAAGCTTATTTCAGCGTATTGTTCACATGAATAATTAAAATAAAAGCTTGAGTCCGCAGTGTGCTGCAATAAAACAGCGATCATCCACAAATGAACAGCTTTTTTATTGCATAAATAAACTGAGCGTCTTACCGAATATATTTGCGAAAAAACGCACAATAAAAAAAAATTAAAACTCACCGTTAAAGGACTCCGATGTCGAGACCTCCCGGTATATTTTTTCATTCCGGGCGGCTCCGTCTAACTCGCGCTGAATACGTTCGTCTGACAATGCAGTGAGCAGACACTGCACCTCCTTATTGGTCCATGGAACACCCTTATTACGCGAAGCCATTTTTGATAGAGAATAAATGAAAATAGCACAGCAATACACTGAAAAGAAACCGCCAATAGTGGTTGCGTGCTGAGTAAAGGCGGTCGTGAAGATTCTTTTTTTTTTTTTTTTAAACTTTATTGAGAAGGTCGTGAAGATTTGGTAGATGAGGAGGAGGAGAGGGACGGTTACAACCTGACCAATCAGCGCCGGTTACGACCTGACCAATCAGTGGCGACCAGTCTGTTAACGTCACAACACGGCACAGCTCAGCACTGCTGTACCCTGCCCTGGAGCGGGGCTGAGAATTGCGGCTGTTAAACCGTGTTGGGGCTTGTGGAAAAGCGTACAAAGCATGCTGAGCCGTCCCGTGTCGCGCTAAAGCGTGCTAGTGGATAAGGCCCTTAAGTTTGCTTGTGTTTGGGCTGAACACACCTTAAGAGTCATAGACTTCCCATTGCATCAGTCTGGACAAAATTTGGCACTTAGTCAAGTGACATAATGTATCACATTAAGTAAGGTAGCTTTGATCGTTTTCTATGATTTTTTTTTTTTTTTTTTTAATTCCCAAAGTTACTCTAAATGTCAACTAGATGCATCATGCTAACATTGGCACCTGGTAATGCTTTTTTGTCCAAGCTTGGATTATTTTTTATCATCAGTGATCATTACAAAGAAGTACATGTCTGAAAGTGGCTTTATGGTATGTCTTGAGGTGTTTGGTTGCTCAGATGTTGTTTCCTATGGGCTATATGTTTGTTTTTCTTTACAGATTTGAAATTTGCTGGAAACGGGAACAATGTATTAATGAGCCCTGAACAAGGCGTGTTTGGTTACAGCTCCATTGACTTATTATCTGGAGAAGAGGACGATGAAGTCTTCAACCCGTAAGTTTGATGATAACCATGTCTTGATAAGAGCCTTATGCATCAGTGCGTTTCCCTAATAGTCCCAGTTAGTTTTCAGGATCCCAAATAGATTTTCCTGTTTTGTTTACAACCCCAGTTCTGGTGAAGTTGGGACATTGTATAAAACATAAATAAAAACAAAATACAATGATTGAAAGGTTCTTTTCAGTTTATATTCAATTGAATACACTACAAAGACAAGATATTTAATGTTCAAACTGTTACTCCAGTAACTGATAAACACCCACCTGCATTCAACATACACGAACACACTGTTTCATTCATATATACTGAATTACACCCATCCATTCACTGATCCTCTCTGACTTTTGGTCTTTTGGTTTTTTGTGGTTGATTGTTGCTGTATGCTGTTGAGAGATTTTTTTTCATTGTAATCATAATCTGCTTAAATATTCATAAGCTGTATTCTGATAACGAAGTTTTTTTTCTCTCCTCCCCCCTTGTGTCATTCCCTCCCCTCCCTTTCTTATCTATCTCTGTTTGATGAGGCGCCTATTATGGCTGCCGTGTCGTTGTGTCGCGCGCATGCGCACCAATGTCAAGTCAAATTCCTCGCGTGTTTTTTTACATGCTTGGCAATAAAGTTTATTCTGATTCTGATGAACTTCATTATTATTTTTTTCAAATATTCACTCATTTTGAATTTGATTCCTGCAACATGTTCCAAAAAAGCTGGGACAGGGTCATGTTTACCACTGCGTTACATCACCTTTCCTTTTAACAACACTCAATAAGTATTTAGGACCTGAGGACACTTAATTATTGAATCTTTGTAGGTGAAATTCTTTCCCGTTCTTGCTTGATGTAGGACTTTAGTCGCTCAACAGTCCCAGGTCTCTTGTCACTTCTTGCACTTCATATGCAACACACATTTTGAATGGGAGACAGGTCTTGACTTCAGGCAGGCCAATCAAATGCCTGCACTCTTTTACTGCGAAACCACGCTGTTGTAACACTTGCAGAATCTGGCTTGGCATTGTCTTGCTGAAATAAGCAGGGGGATCCTTGTAAAAGACATTGCTTGGATAGCAGCATATGTTGCTCCAAACCCTGCATGTACTGTTCAGCATTAATGGTGCCTTTACAGATGTGCAAGTTACCCATGCCAAGGGCACAAATGCTATATATCCACTGGTCCGTTTTTTTCCAGAAGGAATCGGTCACCGGAACTGGTGAAGTGCGGGCAGGGGGCGTGGGCATGGAGTTCTCAGGTAAGTAGAGTCGGAGCAGTGCGGGAGGAAATACTGGAATAGTCATTATTAACCATGAGCAGATTGATAAGGCTGTTTTTAATAGTGCCATTATATTTGCACTACAAAAGGCGATTACTTTTGTTGTTGTCGCTGCCAGTTTTAGGTTCACCCAACTCTACAGACCCGTACAATGCATGGCGAATTTGGCCGCCTGGTTTGTGAGCTTCGGCTGGATGAGCCCGTGTTCCATTGCTCTCCACATCTCATTCCTTTGTATGTTGTTTCTATATGACGGCAAGGACTGGTCATATAGTATCGGGTCGCCTGAAACAGTGGTTATTAACTTCTCCTCCATGTCTTCACAACAACAGGTAATGTATAGATCTGCTTCCCCCTTCGTCTTCTCCAGCTGGCTGGTTCCACTGGATTGGTTGACGGATCCACGGTTTCCTCTGGTAACATTTCTCAGTGGCGGCCCACTGCACCAGAAAGCTTACTGTCACACCAAGAAAGAGATACGAATTTAAAAAAAAATATATGAAGCAATGACTTTCCGCAAGCACGCACACGAACAACGCACGTGACTGTCATCCGTGTGGAGTTTAGAAGCGCCCCACTCACACGAGCTTTCCAGTCAGTCAGCAGGCAGTGTCTCGCTAGCGGCAGCAGCATCTTCATGGAAAAGGAGTGAAAACCGGGAAGTCAAACAGCAGAAATAGACTCTATTTGAAGAGAAACTTTGTGAAGAAGTCCACTGTTTCTTCATTGGTGAAAATCCTGGCGCATCAGCACCTTGGCACTACCTATCGGGCGGAAGTGAAACTACAAATAATGGTTGTGTGCATGTGTCAACCGCTTGGCCTGGGTAGATGAAAAAAGTGAGCATGTACAGCACCGCGTGTGTGCCGGGCTCACCCAAAGTGTACGTGGACCAAGGCGGACTAGAGGGGAAATGCAGCATGAATAAGGCTTGACTGTCGGACAGAAACATGAGTTTATGAAAGTACTTTAAATGCGGGGGAAAAAAATCAGAAGAGGTATGTAAACACTGGAGGCGTTTATCATGGTTTTAACCCACTGGAAATGGGAGCAATAATGGAAGAGTAGCTTAGCTAAAAGATGTGGTTAGAATTCAAATGCAGCCAGCTTCATATGAAGGGAGAGGCAAGGGTGACTACTGAATTGCTGAGGATATACAGTATTTCACCAGCCACTACAATATTATGTTCCCAATTATTTACCTGGCAAGTTAAGATGACCGAAATTCATGAAGTCAGTGACTTTAATCTGTCAGCAGCCTTCAAACAAACTAAACATGCCAGCAGTTGGATTTCAGAATAAGGGAGGTTTTTCTTGGCAGTGAGGAGATTTCTAAAAAAACCCCAAAAAACTGTAAATATATAAAATATTATAACAGAAATAACGACATTCTTGGTCATTTAAGTTCATTTAAATCATTAAATACATTTTCTTTTTCTTTGTGATGAGAGTTAAATTATTGTTTTGTTCTGACTGCAAAGTTACGGTCAAAAATATAAGTTGTTAAAAGGAAAAAGTAAAAAAAAAAATACCACAGTCTGTTTCAGATTTATTTAAAAAACGGTAATTTTATTTAAAAAGAAACAAAAATAAGCCATAAAATAATCCACAAATTTATAATAAAGTTTCAAATGTACAAGAAAAGTCAATTTTACAACAGGAAATTACAAATTTGAGGAAAATGGTTTCAAATTTAGATAAATTTACAGAGGAAAGAAGAAAACTATATGAAAATTGTTATAAATTTTGGAGAAAACCTCAAACCTTCAAGACCGAAGTCATTACTCAAGTTTTAAGTGGGTGCTCTTTGTACCCTGAGCTAGAAATTTTTGGTTGTCTCCTTTAATTTACATGGCACTTGACATTTTCTAACCTGTTTGTATACCACCATAGACAGAGAAAGAACCTGAATTAGACAGAGCTCAGAGAGGGCAAGATTAGACAGAAGAGAGGAGACAAGGAGAGGAAAGTGTTCAGGCAGAGGGTCCAGGAGAGGTGAGAGCAGAGGAAGGAGAGAAGGATGACACCAGTAAAAAGTCCAAATACAGGACGTCTGGGTGGGATCCCAAATGGCCCAATATTCCAACATTCAAGCCTTGGATGTACACTTCAGATTGTAAGTTCCATATGCACAGCAGTGGCTCAGGAGGTAGAGCAGGTCGTCCAATGACTGGATGGTTGGCAGTTCGAATCCCGCTCTTCCCACATATCCTACTGTTGTGTCCCTGGGCAAGACACTTTACCCACTTTGCCTCCAGAGTCCATAACACTGGGTATGAATGTGTATAAATGTTCGGTGGTAGCCGGAGAGGCCGTTGGCGTGGATTGGCAGCCACGTTTCCGTCAGCCTGCCCCAGGGCAGCTGTGGCTACAGTAGTAGCTTACCACTACCATTGTCTGCCTGGAGTGAATGAATAATGTATCTGTAAAAAGCGTCTTTGAGTGTCTATGGTAAAGCGCTATATAAATCTGATGCATTATTATTATTATATGCAAAGTTACTGTGCAAAATTAAAAAAAAAAGAAATAAATAGTATAAAATTAACATATTCCCCACGACCCGAAAAGGATTAAGTGGAAGAAGATGGATGGATATTCATACATATGTGTTTTCTGCCCCCCCCCCCAAAAAAAAACAAACAAAAACAAAACATATATATATATATATGTGTGTGTGTGTGTGTGTGTGTTACCACCACGCCAAGGTCTTTAAGCCAGAGGAAACACTGCTGATCCGTGCGTAGGCGGTCTTAAGCTCCCGGCTGCTATCGGACAATATGGTGTCATTGGTCTCCATATATTTAAAACAAACCAGCGAAAAGTGTTTCTAACATCACTTTGTGAGAGAAATAGTAGGTTCAGTTAATGACTCTGTCATTGTTTGACATCAAAAACCGCTGGTTTAAAAGTTCAGGACAAGAGCATTGCCTCTGGTGCATGACCATATGGGGGGGAAAAAAAACATGACCGATTGTAATGTTGATGCAAATGAGCATACTCGGCACACTGTAGTCTGGTTTTCACCGTTCCGGACCCAAATGCTTTCATCTGTGTGTCCGATGCACAATGAATGGGAAGCGGAAAAACGACGGAACCAGTGGACACATAGCATCACCCACCCCATACCATCACAGATGCTGGCTTTTGAACTTTGCGCTGATAACAATTTAGATGGTCCTTTTCCTCTTTAACCTGGAGAACAAGACATCCATGATTTCCAAAAACGATTTGAAATGTGGTCTCGCCAGACCACAGCACACTTTTCCACTTTACGTCAGACCATCTCAGATTAGCTGGGGCTCACAGCAGTTGGTGGCATTTGGGGGTGTTGTTGATCTATGGCCTTCACTTTGCATGGTAGAGTTTTAACTGACAATGGTTTTCCAAAGTGTTCCTAAGCCCACATGGTAATATCCTTTACAGAATGATGTAGATTTTTAAAGTAGTGCTGCCTGAGGGATGGAAGATCACAGGCATTCAATGTTGGATTTTGGCCTTGCTGCTTGATGCAGAAATTTCTCCAGATTCTCTGAATCTTTTGATGATATTATGGATTGTAGATGATGAAATCCATAAATTGCTGTACATTGTACTGTACATTGAGGAAACATTGTTCTTAAATGGTTTGACTGTTTGGTCATGCAGTTGTTCACAAAGTGGTAAACCTTGTTGCATCCTTGCATGACTGAGCCTTTTGGGATGCTCCTTTTATTCCCAATCATGACACTGACCTGTTTCCAATTAACCTGGTCACCTGAAAAATGTTCCAAAAAGGTGTTTTTTGAGCATTCCTCAACTTTCCCAGTCTTGTTGTCCCTGTTTAGGTTTTTTATTCCCCGCTGGATGAAGCCCAAAGGGGTCGAAGAGACCTTTGGGCAAAGACTGAAGAGGGATTATGTTATGGGTCCGTTCGACCGTCCGTCCATCCCACTTTTGTGAAATCAACTCCTCTGACAGTTTTGGTCTGATTGTTTTGAAACTTGGCTTGATATACACTGAGGATGCGCATATTGCAATTTGGTTCTGATCAGATGATTTTTGTGGGAATTGTAGCCTCTGACCTATGACCTCCTCTTTGACCTCACTTCAGACAGTAACTGTCTTGTGAAATCAACTCCTACAGTTTTGTTCCAGTTGTTTTGAAACTTGGTACCATGGTTTGATATACACTACTGTTCAAAAGTTTGGGGTCACCCAGACAATTATTTTGTGTTTTCCATGAAAAGCCACACTTATTTACCACCATGAGTTGTAAAATGAATAGAAAATATAGTCAAGACATTGACAAGGTTAGAAATAATGATTTGTATTTGAAATAATAATTTTTTCCTTCAAACTTTGCTTTCGTCAAAGAATCCTCCATTTGCAGCATTTACAGCATTGCAGACCTAACATGATTGTGCAAGGGTTTTCTAATCATCCATTAGCCTTCTGACGCAATGAGCAAACACATTGTACCATTAGAACACTGGAGTGATAGTTGCTGGAAATGGGCCTCTATACGCCTATGTAGATATTGCACCAAAAACCAGACATTTGCAGCTAGAATAGTCATTTACCACATTAGCAATGTATAGAGTGTATTTCTGATTAATTTAAAGTTATCTTCATTGAAAAAAAGTGCTTTTCTTTCAAAAATAAGGAAATTTCTAAGTGACCCCAAACTTTTGAACGGTAGTGTACTCTGATGATGTGCATATTGCAGTTTCACTCTCATGGGATGACCTTGAGGTCAGAGGTCAGATTTTTCCCTAAATCTTGTAAACACAATAACTGCTGAAAGAAACAATGGAGGCTTTTCAAATCAATACAGTAGTTTATCTAATACACATCTTGGACGACTTAAGGTGAGTTCAGACCAAACGCAAACGGGTGGTGCGAATCCATACAAAGTGAATTGAAAGAGGCGAGTATACACGAAATTGCACATTCGTGCGTTCACGTCCGAGGTAATATGTTAGCTTTGAGATTCTGCCGTCACCGGAGTAAAAGTAATCACCATTGCAGAGTAAACTAGTTTTGAAAATGAGACTCTCTCACCTTTAGACAGGAGGACCGGGAGCTCTTCATCTGAATCGGGATTTCGGAATTATTTACCCATGGTTTCCTGCTACGGATGTACTAGCAAGCTAGCAGTGGAAACACTCATGATCTTATCAAGTTTTGGAGACGGGGACAACTTTTTCAGGTGAGATCTCTATTGGATAATGTAAACCTAAACCATGACGTTATTTTGGAGATTTCCGCAGAAGGCTGAACACTGCTGCAGAAGTTATAAAGGCAACTTCATGTGTCTGTATCTCACTCAGATGCTGAATTCATGTTTATTCACACATTTACATTGAGTTATAACGTAATCGCACCGCCCGAAAAATTTGCCCGTTTGCGTTTGGTGTGAACGCACCTTTACACCCTCACCTTACTATGGGTTTGGGGTCAGGGGTCAAAGTTCAAACTTAACATTGCAGTTGCACTATGGTAAATGGTAACATGCTACATTTACTATTACTATAAAACAAGTCAAGTTAGGGCCACCAAGCCTGGTATACAGGTTCGCTTTGGGATTCTGACCTCTGACTATGGGTTTGGGGTCAGAAGGTCAAGGTTGGCATTCTCTATCCCTTATTACTGTACAACGAATAAAGTTAGGGTCACCAAACATTGTACACAGGTTCTCCCTGTGACCCTGAAGTGTGACTGGTTTTGGGATCACAAGGCCAAAGGTCAACATCAAAATGGCTTATAAACTATATCTCAACAACAAAGAAAGCTAGGTTCACCAAACCTGCTACACAGGGTCACCTTGGGATCCTGACCTCTGACTATGGGTTTGGGGTCAAAAGGTCAAGGTTAATATTTCTTATGCCTTATTACTGTGCAATGAGTAAAGCTAGGGCCACCTAACCTGCTACACAGGTTCGGTTTGGGGTCAAAAGGTCAAGGTTAACATTCCTTCTGCCTTATTACTAGGGCTGCAACAATTACTCGAATAATTCGATTACAAAAATTCCTCGATTCAAAATCTATGCTTCGATGTGTAGTTTAATGTAGCACTTCTGGTCTATATGACCTTCTTCCGGTCACGCTACGTAAACAAGACGCAACTTTGTTTCATGGCGTCATATCAGAGGGACATAGTGATGGGCTGGCAAAGAGCAAGAAGAATGCCAGTAAAAAAAAATGACTAAAGTATCTCAAATCTGGGATCATTTCAACCTCAAATTGAAAGAAAACATTGTGCAGTGTGTATATGGTAAAGCCAAGTGGCAAGCTAAGATAAGATAAGATAAGCCTTTATTAGTCCCACAACGGGGAAATTCCAGGATTGCAACAGCACAGGGATAGCAACACTCAGAGCAACAATCAGAAGGCAAGAAAAAAAAACAAGCAAGCAAGAGCAGCTAATATACATATGTACATATTACTATAATATATATATATATATACACACACACACACACACACACACAGACACACAGTGCAGAGCATTGTAGCTGGATGGAATAAATATATGAATATATGAACACACAGTGCAGAGCATTGTAGCTAGATGGAATAAATATGTAAATATATAAACATCAGCTAGCATCCTACATCAATGTTACGGTGTCTTGGCAGAAAGCATCCCACATCATGCACGGCCAGCGCACCCAAGACAAGGTACATGATTGAGATTTTAAATTAAGATGAATAGAATGTAGTCAGCTACGCTAATTCTGCTTCTTTTTCTAACTTCGTTCGGTGTTTCACTATGGGGGAATTGCCATGGGCGTGACAAACTATGGAAGCGCCAATGACACCATGTCGGTCAGTGACAGACAGGTCGTGCCGTGTTCAGGGCCCCGCTCCCGATAATACCATGGCCGACCTAGCCCGTCCAAATAATTCTCGCTTTCTTCCCGTGTGGAACTACAAGCTCCCTCAGCGTATCCAGGCTGATTTGATTAGCAGTTTAACTGTTCACAGGCATACCCTAACGGAGCACGTCGACGAGCGCAGTTTTCCGTTGTTGGTCTGGTTGTGCTGAGAACTTCACACAAAAAGGGCAGTGTCCGCGTCAAGGTGAGTTGCTCTCACAGCTAGCTGGTTTTTGCTAACTAGTTAACGTGTGCGCTTGTGTGACTCAAGCTACCGCGTTGTAGCGAGCTTGTTTGCGGTTTGGCAAGCATTTGCGTGTTGGCTGACCGTGTAGCTTAATCGGTGTTCGGTTAGCATTAGCTTGCGCACTGAAACCGATAAGAGTACAGCTAACGTGTTACGATGAGCTGACTCCCAGGGCTTTCACGGCTGAGCTCAACTTAAAACTCGCAGCTACTGCTAGTGACAGCCAGGCTAACGTGTCACGACAAGCCTTTTTTAATAAGAAAAATCCCCCTTTCCCTTGGCTATGGCTGCTAACCCCGCCAAAGTGTTAGACCCGAAGGCCAAAGAGGCTGTATCCCGCCCGTGCCCCTCATCATGCAGCGCCTCCATTTTGGGTAGGGACCCTCATCCTATGTGCATAATCTGCATGGGCGCTAAACACGCTCAGGCGTCGCTAGTGGACCCTCAGGGATGCCCCCATTGTGCTTCTATGCCAGAAAAAGTTTTGGAAAGGAGGCTTAGAGTAGCGATAGCTAGCGGTCAAGACCCCTGCCTAGCTAGTGCTACGAGTGACATCCATCAACCACGAGCCTCCGGAAGCTGGGTGGACATGATGGAGGCTGAGTCCCCGATTGACCCTCTGCTCCCAGAGGACATTCTGGAGAGTGGTTCGGGTGAACCGGGCGGCGAGGACAATGACGCACAGTCCGACTTCCTCGACATAACTGATATGGAGGAAGAGGAAGACGACTCCTTTTTTCCTCCTCAGCAGTCTCGACCCACCAACGGGGCATTTGCCGTTTCCCCAGTGGACAGCAACCTGAATGAGATCTGCAGGCGAGCTGCAGTGAAACTCAGCATCCCGTGGCCGGCAGCTCAGGATGCAGAGGGGACAGAACGTAACCTGTATGATGGAAAGAGGCTGCCACTTGCTTCACCACAAGCAAAGCAACTCTTACTAGTGGTCCCCGCCTGCATGAAAGAAATGAGTCGCTACTGGTCGAGCCCATGCAAGAGTAGGCTGCTCTAAACTAGAGATTCATGGTATGGGTGAGCAGGGATTAAATAAATCCCCAGCGGTGGAGTCTTCAGTGGCTTATCACCTTCATCCTAACCGCAGATCAGTCTAAGCTTCCACAACCATCTGTCTGCCTGGTAAGTCAGATCGCCTCACAGCATCGATTTACCAACAAATGTACAAATATGCAGCACAGTCAGTCTGCTCCCTTAATGCAGTCACTCTGCTGTCAGCATATCAGGCAGAACTATTGGAGGAGATGGGCAGTCAGTTGGGCTCTGGGTCCCCAAGCCCGGTCCTATGGGAAGAAATCTGTGTGGTCAATGATCTGGTCCTGCGCTCTTCCAGAGATGCAGTCCAGGGGTCCGGGCGTGTCGTGGGTCTCGCCGTCGCTGATGAAAGAGCCTTGTGGGATTTATCGTTAGTCCTAGATGGCCTCCCTCACCACCCTTTTGAGCCAGTTGAGGTGACGGGATTGAAGTTTCTCTCTATTAAAACGGCTCTTCTGTTGGCGCTAACCACAGCCAAGCGGGTGAGCGATTTGCAGGCTTTGTCTTTCCACTCTTCGTGTTTGCAGTTGGCCCCTGGGCACACTAAAGTGTGCTTGCGGCCTAATCCTGCCTTTGTGCCTAAAGTTATGGAGTCAGCATACAGATGTCCCACTGTAGAGCTCCTGGCTTTTCACCCTCCTCCTTTCTCCTCAGAAAAGGAACAAAGGCTCAACACATTATGTCCTGTCCGGGCCCTGTGGGTATACTTGGAGAGAACGACAGATTTTAGAAATTCTGAGCAGCTGTTTGTCTCCTGGGCCACCCCTCACAGGGGCAAGCCCCTGCCTCATCAGAGACTATCTCACTGGATTGTGGAGGCTATATGTCTGGCTTATAGATGTAAGGGTTCTCAGGCCCCACTAGACGTGCAAGCTCACTCCACCAGGGGGATGGTTACGTCTTGGACCTTGTTCAAGGGTGTGTCTGTTAAGGACATTTGCGCGGCAGCCAGCTGGTCCTCACCACACACATTTGTGAGGTTCTATAGGCTGGATGTTGCGCAGCAGTCATTGGCCCAAGCTGTGCTGGAAGCAGGTTCTGCTTGTACAGCATGATGTCATTACCTGTGGCTGTGTGGGACACGGCTTTGGGATCTTTGCTACAATACGGGAGTGGGCTATATCTCCCATAGTGAAACACTGAAGGAAGTTAGAAAAAGAGCGTTGGATTACTTAACGTAATTGTTGGTTCTTTGATAACAGAGTGAGGTGTTTCACCAACACTTCCCTCCTTGAAGGGTCACGGAAAGAAACCTTCCAAGAATGATTTGGACGGGTTGGGTCGGTCATGGTATTATCAAGGGGCGGGGCCCTGAACATGGCAGGACCTGTGTGTCACTGACAGACGTGGTGTCATTGGCGCTTACGTAGTTGGTCACGCCCGAGGCGATTCCCCCATAGTGAAACACCTCACTCTGTTATCAAAGAACCAGGAATTACATTAAGTAATCCAATGTTATATGGCCAAAGAACATATAGCCACTGCTGCTGGCATCCGCTAGCGCTAGCGAACGGGACTTTATGGTGTAGCATCACATTTAAAGTTACATTCTATGCAATAAACATTCCAGTAAATGTGTACTTGTGTTATTGAGTGTTTGGTACAGTTAACTACTGTTCTTTAGGAAAGAAAGTTCCGCATATGTTGGTCAATGCAAATTTCTGTTAAAAAAAAAATATATATATATCCGATTACTTGTCATCTTCGATTAGAGTGGGCGATTACCCGGGGTGTAAAATAGTCATTAGCTGCAGCCCTACTTATTACTGTAGAACGATTAAAGCTAGGGCCACCAAACTTGGTACACAGATTCACCCTGTGACCCTGAAGTGTGACTATGGTTTTTGGGATCACAAGATCAAAGGTCAACATCAAAATGCTTTATAAAATATATCTCAACAACAAAGAAAGCTATGGTCACCAAACCTGGTACTCAGGTTCTCTCTGACACCGTAGCTTCTGACTACAGATTTGGGGTCAAAAGGTCACAGGTCATTCTGGCCCTTCCTATGACCTCTTTCTATGGAATGTGTAAAGCTCTCTAGAAGTGTTTCCTCTGGCTTAAAGACCTTGGTGCGGTGGCAACATATGTTTCCGGGGGGTGGCGGCAGAAAACATATGACGCTATTGTAACCGGAATGTTAATTTTATACCATTTATTTATTCTTCTTCTTTTTTTTAATTTTGCACAGTAACTTTGCATATTGAACTTACCATATGAAGTATTGTACAACCAAGGCTTGAATCTTAGAATATTGGACCATTTGGAATCCCACCCAGATATCCTGTGTTTGGACTTTTTACTGGCGTCATCCTTCTCTCCTTCCTCTGCTCTCACCTCTCCTGGACCCTTTGCCTGAACACTTCCCTCTTCTTGGCTCGTCTCGTCTGTCTCATCTTTCCCTCTCTGAGCCCTGTTTAATTCAGATTCTCTCTCTGTCTATGGTGGTATACAAACAGGTTAGAAAAAACCAAGTGTCACGTTTTGTCCTGTAGGATTTTTTTGTCATTGTTTACAAAAATGACAAAAATATGTGTATTTTTTGTATTTTTATTCTAGTGTTTCTTTTTTGCATTGAGAGAGTTGGAAAGAAAAGGGGAAAAAACATTTACAATTAAGAATGGGTGCGTGACGTCACACTACTGAAAAACCGCAAGGAATTATGGGAAAAGTGTTGTGCCTGTCTGTGCTTAGTAGTGAGCAACAAATGCGGTTAGGCTGCATGTCCACCAAATGCTTTTTTTTTTTTTTCCTGCTGTGGGTGACTATTTTGTCTTCATTTTTTACAGTGGGGAAAAAAGTATTTAGTCAGCCACCAATTGTGCAAGTTCTCCCACTTAAAAGATGAGAGAGGTCTCCAATTTTCATCATAGGTATATCTCAACTATGAGAGACAAAATGAGAAAAAAAAAATCCAGAAAATCACATTGAAGGATTTTTAATGAATTAATTGGTAAATTCCTCGGTAAAATAAGTATTTGGTCACCTATAAACAAGCAAGATTTCTGGCTCTCACAGACCTGTAACTTCTTCTTTAAGAGGCTCCTCTGTCCTCCACTTGTTACCTGTATTAATGGCACCTGTTTGAACTCTTTATCAGTATAAAAGACACCTATCCACAACCTCAAACAGTCAGACTCCAAACTCCACTATGGCCAAGACCAAAGAGCTGTCAAAGGACACCAGAAAGAAAATTGTAGACCTGCACCAGGCTGGGAAGACTGAATCTACAATAGGTAAGCAGCTTGGTGTGAAGAAATCAACTGTGGGAGCAATTATTAGAAAATGGCAGACATACAAGACCACTGATAATCTCCCTCGATCTGGGGCTCCACGCAAGATCTCACCCCGTGGGGTCAAAATGATCACGAGAACGGTGAGCAAAAATCCCAGAACCACACGGGGGGACCTAGTGAATGACCTGCAGAGAGCTGGAACCAAAGTAACAAATAGGCCTTTTCCACGGGCCCCGCTTTCCCCAGCACCGCACCAGGGCCCCGGTGTTTGTGCATTTTCCATGAGCCCCAGCACCGGTTAGCAGGTGCGATTTTCGTACCTGATCGAGGGCAGGGTCCCTCACGGCCCCGGCTCAGCCGGCCCGGAGCTGTGATGTGACGTCAACAGACTGCTCGCCGCTGATTGGTCAGGTCGTAACGTCACGATAATAGCGACAGTCTTCCCCGTCTTCTGATAACGGTCATTTGCAATATTGTCATGGACTAAGTCGGTCACGGAGTGAATATGATATTAATACAGACAGCGTTGTAGGTTTTGCGGCACTCTACACCGTGGTCCAATGAAGAGGTGCGGAGTTTTCTCTGCTTTGTGGCAGATCCACAGTGAGGAGTGACCCGGACCTATGGCTGCACAGAAACCGGAGTATGGACGGAGTATACGAAAACCATCTATATGGTGAGTGATTTGTAATAATGTGCATCTGCTTGCTTTTTTATCCTATTGGTGGTACGGTCACTTTTTTTGAGCCATTACAGTGCTGTTCTGTGCTGGCTAACGTTTTAAAGCTAACGTTTTTAATTTGCTAGCTAGCAAGTACCAACTGGTGAATCGTGCATGTTTTCTCCTAAATATTCGCTTGTGAGAACAAAACGATGAAATATGTTAATCCTGGTTAAAGTCCTGGTTTGCGTTTTTTATTCCACTTTGGTCCTGGGCATTAAATTGTGTGCTGTTCTGTGATGGCAAACGTTTTTTTGCTTGTACCAGCTGGTGAATCGCGCATGTTTTCTCCTAAATATTCGCTTGTGAGAGCAAAACGATGAAATATGTTAATCCTGGTTAAAGTCCTGGTTTGCGTTTTTTATTCCACTTTGGTCCTGGGCATTAAATTGTGTGCTGTTCTGTGATGGCTAACGTTTTTTAGCTAACGTTTTTTTGCTAGTACCAACTGGTGAACCGCGCATGTTTTCTCCTAAATATTCGCTTGTGAGAGCAAAACGATGAAATATGTTAATCCTGGTTAAAGTCCTGGTTTGTGGTTTTGGATAAAAACTTCAGATTTTGACTGAGTGAGTCCATACTCGGTGATTCACAGCATCAGTTAACGTTATTAATTCATTCTGATTGCTGAAGCCACAGTAAAAACAAATGATTTTTAATGTAACGCAGCCCCTGAAAAATCTACCGAAGCGCAGCTACATGAAAACTGTAGTTAAATACAACAACGAAGTACTTTATTGTCACATTCAAATAGTAATCGCTCCTGTTTTGTTTTTCTTTTGAATACTTGGATGAAATATGGTGGGCAATATAAGCTGCGGCTTCAGCCATCACCCATTTCAGATAACCTATGTTGAACTGTATAATCAGAGGAGTTATTGTTTAATTTGACTTTGTTAAATTTTTTTCCCCTTTGTTATATTATTCTATTTTCTTTTAATCTTTACCTTTAATCAACCCGAAATTAAGATTCATTCATTAATTCACATTCCACCACTGGCTTTTAGCAACAAGTGTATTTCCCAAATATGTGTTAAACTTGCTTTAACTAACCACCACCCATTTGTCTTTTGTGTAGGCAAGACGGAAAATGTCCACCCCAACTGGACCTTGCCTCACTATTTACAGAGATGCAGGCTGAAGATCTGCTGGACCAGGACCAGGGGCCGATCCGGTTGCTTCTCAGTGAGGGAGCGTGGCAGCCGTGTGTGACCCATTCAAATTTTATTCTTTTTTACAGTTTGAATTTTGCACATTCTGAATAATCTGGAATTTGCTGCTGATTGTAATAAAGAATTTAGTGACTTAAGTGTTTGCATCATGATTTTCCATTTTGTCTGTTAAGACACCGTTGGGGAAAAGAGTCAACTGTACAAAGGATTTATCTGTGACCTTGAAAATAATGGCTCTTTTTTTTTTTCCACAATATCTTTATTGAACCTTTTTTTTTTTTTTTTTTAAACAAACATGATACAAACAATCAAACACTAACACTAAAGTACTACACAAAAAAAAAAATGCACTAAAAAACACCAACAACCACCAACAAAATCAAATCTTCAACAATGCTCCTCTGTTTAGTCTAGACAATCCAACACATAAGTATACATATTATGTTCACCAGTTTGGAATTTACAAGGTCCACACATATCATTCACCTTCTTCTTCAAGAGTTATGTTTAAATTTTTTACATAATCAATAAAAGGTCTCCATATATTCTCAAACACAATTTCCTTTGATTTCAGTATATATGTTATTCTTTCTAATGGAAGGTTTGTTAACATCTGTCTTAACCACTGAGTCACATCTGGTCTATGAGTCTTTTTCCATAATAGTGCAATACATTTTTTGGCATTAAGCAAACTGAGGTCTATGAATGTTCTTTCACTTTTATTAAAATTATGCTTTTCTGGGTACAGACCCAACAAAAACAGTTTAGGATTCAATATGATTTGTTTTGAGATTATTTTTTCAATTGTTACCCTCACCTCTTCCCAAAACATTCTTATTAATCTACATTCCCATACACAATGAAATAGAGTTCCTTTACTTTCCATACATTTTGTGCACGTATCTGGTATATTTTTGTTATATCTATTTAACTCCTCCGGTGTAACATACATCCGCATTAACCATTTGAAATGTATCAATTTAAGGCGTGCATTTATTGATTTGGTTTGAGCTTCTGTACAAGCCAATTCCCATTGTTCCTCTGAAATTTCAGTTTGCAGATCTTCTTTCCAGTAGTTTAATCTTTTCAGTGAATTTTCACTTGAAAATAGTGTCAATGAGTTATAAAACTCTGAAATAATACCCTTTCTTTTACTATCTTTCATCAACATTTTTTCCAAGGATGAATAGATAGGTCGAGTGAGAGCTTTATTTTGATTTGATCGAATAAAGTTTCTAAGTTGAAGATATTTAAAAAAATGTGTTCTATTGAGATTAAATTTGATCCTCAACTCTTCAAAAGACATTATGTTTTCTGCACATGGCAAATATAAATCCTGAATCTTTTGTATCCCTTTTAAATTCCATACTTTAAATACAGCGTCCGCTCTCCCTGGTTTAAAATATTGATTACCCCATATTGGACTAAATTGTGACAATAACTGTGGTTCTTTTAAATAGTTTTTAGCTTCACACCATATTTTGATCATATGCTTTACAAATGGATTTTTAACTTGTTTTTGTAATTTTTTTGCCGAATCTGAGTATATGAATATGGGAAGAGGTAAAGGTAAATTGTATGATTCCATTTCAGTCCAGTGAGGGAGATCATTTGATGAAAAATAATATGTCATAGACCTCAGTTGTGCCGACCAATAATACAACATAAAATTTGGACATTTCAGACCTCCACGATCAAATGGTAAATATAATAAAGACAGACGTAATCTAGCCCTCCTGTTGTTCCATATAAATTCCACTAACTTTTTTTTAATTCTTGAGAATAAATCTAAAGGTGGTGGTAAGGGAATGTATTGAAATAAAGTATTTTAGGTAAGATATTACTTTTAAGTATATTAATTCTCCCGATCATCGACATTGGTAGTGACATCCATCTCTGAAGTAACTCATCAATATCTGTCATTAAGGCTTCATAATTGACACTGGCGACTGATTCTAGCTTAGGCACAATTTGGATTCCTAAATATTTGAACTGATTTACAACATTGAATTGATTTACCTCAGGGGCTGGGTAATTTCTCTGGGTCTCATTTAGCATTAATATTGAAGATTTAGTTTTATTTATTTTATATCCTGATATTTCCCCGAAATTCTTTATTAAATTCAACAAGGTCGGAATTGATTTTTTTAAGATTCGACATAAACAAAATTATGTCATCGGCATACAGGGAGATTTTATGTTCTGTTGGTCCAACTTTAATTCCATATATTTGTGACTGTAGACGTATCGCCATCGCTAAAGGTTCAATTGCCATAGTAAACAGTAAAGGTGAAAGTGGACAGCCTTGTCGACATCCTCTATTGATTTTTATTGATTTTGAAATATTGTTATTTGTTAGAATTTCTGCAGTAGCATTATTATATATTATCTGAACCCATTTTATGAAATTATTTCCAAGTCCAAACCTTTGTAAGACTTCAAAAAGAAAGGGCCATTCAACTCTATCAAAGGCTTTTTCGGCATCCAGTGATAAGAGAGCTGTATCCGGTGCTTCTTTATTAGAATAAATAATATTAAATAGTCTTCTTACATTATGGAAGCCTTGTCTTCCCTTTATAAAGCCATTCTGATCTCGATTAATAATATTTGGTAAAATTTCTTGTATTCGTCTTGCTAAAATTTTACAAATTATCTTAAGGTCGGCATTTAATAGGCTTATTGGTCTCATATTTTCACATTTATTAGAGGGCTTACCTGGTTTTGGCAACAGTATAATTAAGGCATTATTCATATATGATGGTAAATTACTATTTTGAAATGCTTCTAAAACCATTTCCAAAAAAGGTTTTGTTAATTTATTCTTAAATTTTTTATAAAGGTCAACTGGAAGACCATCTGGTCCTGCACTTTTTCCTGATTTCATATTATCAATGGCTAGTCCAACTTCTTCTTGACTAATTTTAGACTCCAGTATCTCCCTATTTTCATTTGGAATACACGGTATAAATAGTTCATTCAAAAACCCATGTAGTTTTGTTAAGTCAGATTCATTTTTGGTATCATATAATTTTTCATAGTAATCTCTAAAGGCTCTATTAATTTCTGAAGGATCTATAACTACCTGTCCATTACTTATAATACTGGTAATTGGTGTTTTAGATTCTAATTGTTTAATCTGCCATGCCAATAACTTTCCTGATTTTTCACCTTGTTCATAAAAAGATTGTTTCAATCTTAGAAGACTCGAGGCAGCTCTATTCGCTGATTTTTTGTCATATTCATCTCTCAAAATCAGTAATTCGTTCTCCAACCTTGGATCTCTTCCTGCATATACTCTTTCTTGAAGAATTTGTATTTTATGTTCCAATTGGACTCTCTCCTCTCGAGTCTTCCTAGATTTTGAACCTGTATAACTAATAATATGTCCCCTAATAAAAGCTTTGAAAGCCTCCCACTTTACACATGCTGATGTTTGTGTAGTATTGATATCAAAGAACTCATCTATCTGTTTTTCTATATACTTAACAAATTCCTCATCCTGAAGCCATTTATGCTGAAATTGCCATCTACCTGGTTCCTTTGTCAATTTCTTATCTACATACATTAGACAGCAGGGTGCATGATCAGAGATCACGATGTTATCATAAAAACAGTTTTGAATCTTGGACCTTAATTCTGTGGAGATCAAAAAATAATCTATACGTGAGAATGTCTTGTAGGTATTGGAATAACAAGAGTATGCTTTAACTTGTGGTTTCATTTCTCTCCATATATCTATCAATTTCAATTCTTTCATAAAATGATTAATAGTCATCCTACATCCATTGTGCGTACAGTCCAGTCCTGTTGATCTATCTATACTGGGATTCAATGTACAATTAAAATCCCCTGCTATTATATGTTGCCCTGTAAGTGATGATAAGATAAGAAATAAATTCGCAAAGAACTTTTGATCATCTATATTGGGACCATATAAGTTCACCAAATTTATGTTTTCTAATAGCAAAGATCCTTGAATGATTACATATCTTCCAAATTTGTCTCCAATTACATTTTTCACTTGAAATGGAACTGATTTATGTATGAGAGTCATAACTCCCCTGGCTCGGGATGAAAATGATGAGGTGAAAACATTTCCTTGCCATCTACTCCTAATTCTTTTTACATCTTGCTCTATTAGATGAGTTTCTTGTAAAAACACAATTTTTGAACCCATGTCTTTTATTTTATTCATAACTTGTTTAAGTTTTTTTAAATTTTGTAGACCTCTGCAATTCCATGAAGTTAAATTAAGATTAACGCTTTGATTTATAATCAATAGGGAGTTTGGGATTACCTTGCAGTGTAAACATGCTCAAACAGAAAAGCAAAAAAATGAGTGGTTGAACATTCACCCTACAAACTACACACAAACAAATTCCCCCTTCCCACATTTGTGGCAATCCCCCCAAAAGCAAAAGAAAAATTCCGTCTCCCGATATAGCCATCGACCGTTCCACACCCACGAGGATCAGCCAAAGCCACTCCTTCTTCATCCTCCCAATCACCCTAACTCTACTGCTTTTAATAACGTAACATTAACTCTCTTCTGTAATTTTCCAATTTAACTCCAAAATTTTTTTTTAGCAATTTTGTACTTTTTTTTTTTTTTAATATGTAATACATTCTATATTTTGTAATCTTGTTATATGCTTCTAATCAGTTAAATGCTCAAATATTCTACCCTATATTCTGTTCATGCTTAGCTCCCACCAGTCTCTTCCTGGATCTTCTTGATGAGCTCCTGCGCCTCCTCGGGGGTCTTGAAGATGCGTGTTCTGCCCTCATATGTGACCAGAAGTCTTGCAGGGTGAATCACTCCATGACGAATCTCAAGGTTGCGCAGTTCTTTGCGGATGGGGTCAAACTGCTTCCTTAATTGTTGGATTCCTGAGGCCAGATCTGGGTAGAACCGCACCTGCTGATCTTGGTATTTAATTTCTCCTTTGGCCCGCACCGCGTTGGAGATCGTCATCCTGTCTCTGTAGCTGAGAAACTTCATAATTAGCATCCTCGGTGCTGCCTTGTTACCTCTCGGTGGGCCAATTCGGTGGGAGCTTTCCAAGACGACTGATGATTTTAGCTCCGCGTTGTTCAGCGCCTCCGGGATCCACCCCTCCAAAAAGGAGCATGAATCACGACCTTCGGCTCCCTCCGGTAAACCCACCAGCCTCAGGTTGTTCCTTCTGGACCGAGATTCCAAGTCCAGAACGCTATTTTCCAGATCTTTATTTTTTTTTTCCAAAGTGCGCACCTTTATTTGAAGTCCGCTGATTTCATCCTCCGCACTTGAAACACGAAGCTCCGCCTGCGTCACTCGCTCCACGCAGTCACCCAACTCCTTTCTCATTGCATCCAACGCTGCCATAATCCCATCAAGTTTAGCGGAAAAGTCTGCTCTCATTGAGCTAATGGCAGCCAGCACTGCACCTGTGCCGCCATCGTCAGCAGCAGCAGTTACCGCACCACCGCTAGTTTCATCCGCCATATCCGCAGCTTTTTCTACTGCGCCACAAACTTTAAAGTCCGTTAATTTGGACTGCTTCGGCGATTCAATTTTTCCCCCTCCTGATTTCCCAGCCTTAGTCTTCACCGGCATATCCTCACCCAAACGCTGGGAAAAGTTCTGTTCCAAATGAGAGAGTTATTTGCCGAATTTTTATTTCCAGGGGCAGAGCAGAGTGATACGTGTCCTTCTAGGCGGCCGCCATAACCGGAAGTCAATGGCTCATTTTTAAGAAAAAAGTAACCAACACAATAATTTTATTAACTGAACACTGTATTGTTGGATGTATATGGAGGAATTCTGGGTCATATTAGCATCTGCTCTTCATCATAATGGGTTTTGGGCAGGGGTGTCTAATCATGTGCCATGGAGGGCAAAGACCCTGCAGGCTTTACCTCCAACCAGTGTCTTCAACAGCAGACTCCACTGAACTTCTTCCACTGACTGATCAGTGACAACACCTGCTGAAGAGACTGGGTAGAAGAGAGAACCTGCAGGGTCTTGACCCCCCATGACAACTGATTGGAAGCCCCCGGATTAGGTTTAATGGGATTTAACATTTAACACAAACTGCTTTATGGTTCATAATATTATACTGTATAATACAATATGGCTCATAATTTTGATGAGACTTACACCCAACCAAAAGTGATTTCTCAAAATGCTGGATTGTTCTTAGCTTTGCCAATCTTTCAGTGTTTAATTTGTGCCACATGGTGGTAACCTTCAGATATATAAAAAAGAGACATCTGCCAAAAATTCACAGGTTTATTGTCAGTGCAATTCCCAGTGCAATACTACATGAATGCATGTATAGTACATTGTTGATGCAGAGAATATACATTTCTACAGTACATGTATCGAGGAAATCAATTATTTTCCATGTGACCTTATGACTGCATTATTTTAATTGCCTTTTTGTAATTAGTTTTTATTGACTTTATACAAGATGGTACTACACATACTGATCTTCCAAGTATCACATCAGTCTCCAAAAAGGATAAATAGGGTGGAAAAAAAAATATATGTATACATATACTAGATTACAAAGCAAGGATATCAGTGAGGGAAGGCAATAACCCCCCCCAGAAAAAAAAAAAACAGAGAAAGACAGGCCTTCATGAACATTACCTATTTTTAACTATTTTACATAATTGCCTTTAATCCTAGATCAAGTTTGTTTTGGCCTATAATACATCATAACTATAAAATATATCTTATACGTAACTCAGTACTGTTTACTTTTTGAATAGATATTTTGTGGCTAATATAGTTATTAATCTGGCGATCAAGTTGTGTCAGCTGATCAATTTTTTCTATGACCACACCTCAGACTGCTGCAGAAGCAGGTACAGTCTCTCCATGATTTTCACAGAGCAGAGTAATTTGTTGTACAGGAAATGAACGTTTCTACAGAAATTCTTAAGCTTGGTGAAGCTGTGCAGTCATTAGTGCCAGGCTGATGACAGTGAGAGGTGTTGCTGAACCAGAACGACCATTTGAAGAGGTAATTTCTCAACAACAGAGCCATCTGAAACACACACACACAGCATACATATTTTAGTACCTAACTTGCAGACATTACAGTGTAGCACGACGTACTTACAGCAAACTAGCATTAGCAACCATTAGCTTACCTAGTTTGTATCCTCATGTCTTCGGCTCTCCCAGAAGCTGCAGAACTATTCCAGAGTGTTTAGTCTCGCTGCCCGTACCGTTATCTGGCGGTGCTTTTTGGTATTTACGGCGAAAAAAGCCACAAACCGAGGAGTCGCCTTGTAGAGCAGCCATGTTGTTTGTTTGGGTCGCGTGCTTCACGTCACGAGAGTGAAGCGCCGCCTTGCTGTTAAGAAATCCCACCCAGCCGCGGCCGGGCTGCAGTACTGTTGAAAAGCAATCGAGGGACCATGGAGCGGCGCCGACCCGAGTCGTGTTCTCGGGCCGAGGCTGACCGGGGCCCATGGAAAAGTGCCTAAAGGCTACCATCAGTAACACACTACGCCGCCAGGGACTCAAATCCTGTAGTGCCAGACGTGTCCCCCTGCTTAAGCCAGTACATGTCCAGGCCCGTCTGAAGTTTGCTAGAGAGCATTTGGATGATCCAGAAGAGGATTGGGAGAATGTCATATGGTCAGATGAAACCAAAATAGAACTTTATTGTAAAAACTGAACTTGTCATGTTTGGAGGAGAAAGAACACCATACCTACTGTGAAGCATGGGGGTGGAAACATCATGCTTTGGGGCGGTTTTTCTGCAAAGGGACCAGGACGACTGATCCGTGTAAAGGAAAGAATGAATGGGGCCATGTATCGTGAGATTTTGAGTGAAAACCTCCTTCCATCAGCAAGGGCATTGAAGATGAAACGTGGCTGGGTCTTTCAGCATGACAATGATCCCAAACACACCGCCCGGGCAACGAAGGAGTGGCTTCGTAAGAAGCATTTCAAGGTCCTGGAGTGGCCTAGCCAGTCTCCAGATCTCAACCCCATAGAAAATCTTTGGAGGGAGTTGAAAGTCCGTGTTGCCCAGCGACAGCCCCAAAACATCACTGCTCTAGAGGAGATCTGCATGGAGGAATGGGCCAAAATACCAGCAACAGTGTGTGAAAACCTTGTGAAAACTTACAGAAAACGTTTGACCTCTGTCATTGCCAACAAAGGGTATATAACAAAGTATTGAGATGAACTTTTGTTATTGACCAAATACTTACTTTACTGAGGAATTTACCAATTAATTCATTAAAAATCCTTCAATGTGGACTTCCGGTCTGGACACCATGGTGATTGCAGCTTAACGCTGAAGCTCCCAGACCTAATCCAGGAAAATAGCTTGAAAATCAGACTTATCGGATTGTTGGAAGAGTGAAAACCAAAAGACAAAATCACCATGCCTAAAGGAAAACAGAAGAAACCGGCTTTTTCCAGGCCAGGACACGCATCGGCCGAAGAATCTGATCCGGAAGATTTCCGTTCAGAAGACGAGGAGCTGAATGTAGCTAACAAGAAGGTTAGCTTGAAAACGCTATTTGAAGAATTACGACGATTCCGCCAAGAGGTTTGGGCCGAATTTCGTGAATTCAGAGACGAATTAAAAAGGACAAACAGCAGAGTGGACCAGGCCGAGAACCGAATCTTGGAAGCAGAAGAAAGAATAAAAGTGTTTGAAGATTCCGTGTTGGACCTACGCAAAAGACAGTCAACAATAGAGGCTAAGCTAGCCGACCAAGAAGGAAGACTGAGAAGAGACAACATAAGAATTCACGGTCTGAAAGAAGGAGCCGAAGATGGTTTCAACACAATGGCAGAATGCGTGGAATCTTTACTGAGAGAGAAGTTGGATATTCCCCAAACCATCGACTTGAAGATTGAAAAGGCCCATCGTACATTAGCCGCTAGGCCAGCGGCGGAAGTGCCCCCACGTTCGGTGTTGGTGAGATTTTCCAATTTCAAAATAAAACAACAGGTTGTTAGACTGGCTTGGCAGAAAAAAGGATTTATGCACCAAGAGAGAAAAGTCTTCGTGGAACACAATTATGCCCCGGAGGTTCTTAAAAAGCGCCGGGAATACGACGACGCAAAAAAGGTGCTACGAGAGAAGAAACTGCGCTTTCAGACGCCATTTCCTGCGAAGTTAAGGGTCTTCTACGGTGAAGAGACATGTCTCTATAATTCGGCGGAAGAAGCAACAATTGACATGGCGAGAAGAGGGCTCCCGGTAACGGTGTTTAAACCCGCAGCAGACCCGAGCGACAGGATCAAGGCTCAATCGTGGTCCACACAGAGACCTTCAAAATCCATTGGCCAGCAATGGGAAACCCAGCGCCAGAGCTACAAGGATAAGCTTGCCGTTTTCAGGAGGGAATAGCAACCTTTTTTTTATTTTTAGTCATTCTGCACTTCCAAACCCCTCCTACAAGGTAACAAACATTAAAGGAGAGGCAGAATCAGCATGTGGTAAAACATTTCATGGATCAGTTATAGTATTAGAAACAAATAAGTCTTTTTAATTAAAAAAAAAAAACCACAAAAAACCCCCCCACAAAACTTGTTAAAATAGAAAAGTGACAATGATCCACATGTTCTCCCCACACTAACAAATACTGTATTAGCGTGAATGTCTGCTGTGATGGGGGTGGGAGGATGCACACAATTTCATAGGGTATAGGCATTAAAAAAAAAAAAAAAAAGAAAGAAAAAATCATTACAAGTTCGGATTAGGATCTGATATTCACGTTAAAAACATGGGACAACTTACAGGGCTAAGAGAGGGCCCTCAACACGTAACAGAGTTTGAGGAATTCCCCTCAGAGCCTACACTCCATCAAGGCTCTTCTAGGGTCTTTAAAAAGACCTCAGCTCAGGAAGTTCTTTTGACAGTTTTTTGTTTTAAAGTTTTATACACTATGTTCTTAATGTTTTTTATGTTCTTAATGTTCTTTCAGTTTCTGAGTAGCATAAAAGAGAGCCACCACAATGTTATACTAAATAAGACAACACAATGGAGAAACAGGGTGTAACCAAAATAATCTCATATAATGTAAAGGGGATCCTGAATCCAGTTAAAAGATCCAAGATTCTAGGCAAAATGAAAAAAGACAAAGCAGGAATAATATTTTTACAAGAAACCCACCTAACAGACGTGGAACACACTAAACTCAATAGACAAGGGTTTAAAATGATCTCTTCATCTTCATATAAGTCAGGGAGGAGGAGGGGAGTAGCGACATTGATCTCAACCAAAATTATATTTGAAAAAAAATCAGAACACAAAGATAAAGAAGGGAGATACAGTTTGGTAATTGGGCGGCTAGAGGGAGAAGATATCACCCTGCTGAATGTATATGCACCTCCAGGGGCTAACTGGAAATTTTATAAAAATGTATTTGACCTAATGATAACCAAAGCCCAAGGTTTAGTGATATGTGGTGGAGACTTCAATCTAAGACTGAATCCATACTGGGATGCATCAGGTAATTCTCTACATCAAAGTAACACTCAAAGTAGGAAAACTCGAATGCTACTAAAAGAAATGGGAATCTGTGATGTGTGGAGGGAATTCAACCCCAGTGTAAAAGATTATACATTTTACTCAATGCAACATTCATCTTACTCAAGGATTGATTACTTTTTTATGTTTAATAGAGACATTGGAAGAGTAAAAACATGTAAAATAGGACTGATGGATCTCTCTGACCACAGTCCGATCTATATGGACTTAAAGTAGAACTGAACCCACCTTTTGGCGCAAAAAGTAGAATAGCAGATTAATTCCTTATTACCTATTGTATTTTTCAACACATAAAAGAAATTTTTAGGCCGTGCGATGGCCAAGCTATAAACTTTTGCCTCTGGCTGGCAGTGCCAAACAAACCGGAAGTAGTGCAGACGACGCTGCGTGACGTCACGAGTGTGATCCCTAAACAAAACAACAATGGCAGATGATAGCAGTTCCAGCAGTCAAGAAAACCAGAGTTTTCAGAGTGAAGAGGCATTCAGGATCGGTGACGAGACAGAGGAGGATGCAGGAGTGTGGCAGGTGGCAGGCGTGCACAAGGGCGAGCCCGGGAGACAGAGACCTAATAAGATAAGATAAGATAAGCCTTTATTAGTCCCACAACGGGGAAATTCCAGGATTGCAACAGCACAGGGGTAGCAACACTCAGAGCAACAATCAGAAGGCAAGAAAAAAAACAAGCAAGCAAGAGCAGCTAATATACATATGTACATATTACTATAAGATATATATATACACACACACACACACAGACACACAGTGCAGAGCATTGTAGCTGGATGGAATAAATATATGAATATATGAACACACAGTGCAGAGCATTGTAGCTAGATGGAATAAATATGTAAATATATAAACACCCACAGTACGGAGCATTGCAGCTAGGTGGAATAAATATGCAAGTATATAAACACACACAGTGCGGAGCAATGTAGCTAGATGGAATAATATGTAGATATATAAAAACACAGTGCGGAGCATTGTAGCTAGATGGAATAAATATATAGATATATAAATATAAACACACCCAGTGCTGAGCATTGTAGCTAGATGGAATAAATATGTAAATATATAAACACACACAGTGCAGAGCATTGTTGCTAGATGGGATGAAACAGCATAACCGACTACTTAGTTATCCTACATGGTATGATTATGTGCCCATACATATTCTCACCCTCCATAGCGACCGGTATGTTCCTAGTTGTATGCCGGAGAGGACCATTGTGTAAGTCTATTGCATCTTTTGCATTCAAAAAACTATTAGTTTGTTACGTCTTTTTGCTATCTCTGCGAGCAGCCCTGCTTAGGTTGTACAGTCTGACAGCCGTTGGTAGGAAGGACCTACGAAACCTCTCGGTTGTGCACCTGGGATGATGTAGTCTGCTGCTAAATGAGCTCCTCAGTGCATCCAGTATGTCCTGCATAGGGTGGAACTCGGACTCCAGCAGAGATAAGATAAGATAAGATAAGCCTTTATTAGTCCCACAATGGGGAAATTCCAGGATTGCAACAGCATAGGGACAGCAACACTCAGAGCAACAATCAGAAGGCAAGAAAAAACAACATCTAGTAAACATATGTCCATATTACTATAAATGTATATATACAGACACACAGTGCAGAGCATTATGGCTGGTGGATGTGCAGCAGAAAGTCTAAGCTCTCTCTCCGCGGATGCAGCGGGCCAGCTGGAAGTCTTTGGGCATGATGGTGACCCCCTTAGCGAAGAAGAGACCACCAGGTGGGTCTCGCTGGTCTCCTGCAGAGCCATGACGGCGAAGCTCAGGAAACGAAGGATGGTCTTGAAGTCCTGAGCGATCTCCCTCACCAGGCGCTGGACGGCCAGCTTACGGATGAGCAGCTTCGTGGATTTCTGGTAGCGACGGATCTCTCTCAGAGCCACGGACCTGTGACGGCGAGGCCTCTTCACTCTGCCGGTGGCCAGAGCGCCTCTCCGAGCAGCACTGTGGCTAGCTGTCTCCTGGGGGGCTTCTTCCTCCAGTAGATTTTACGGGCGGTCTGCTTGGTTCATGCCATCGCTCTTTATTATTCTGTCTTATATTTCTTTCACGCCGCCTAAACTCCAGCCCGGCACCCGCGTCGTTTTCGCTACAGCTCCCGGTATGTCGAGTTTCCCATTAGCACCGGGCGGCGGCCAAGTGCTAGCTAGCACTAGCTCCTCCCCGCTGTAACGTCTCCCGCTGCAAACCGTGGCTCCGTCCGCCGACCCGGTAGACCCCCGGGGCGATCCGTGCGTCCGTGATATATATACAGAGTGAAAGGTGTAGAAAGAAGAAGGAAGATTAAAAAAGGCTGTTGCAACAGGCAGTCGACTCGTGTGGCGCCGCCGGTCCGGCGGAACCGGAACCGGAAAAAATGCGAGAACCCGCACAACTCAAAATCCACCTCTGACCACCGCTCCACTCCTCTCCGCCCACCTCTTCACCGCTCAGGAATCTCGCAAGCTGATTGGCCGAGACGTTTTACCTCGCAACTTCTGGACTCACTGGAAAGACGAGGAGAAAAATACTTATTCACTGTTTTAATATTGGCAAGTAAAAAAGCCCTAACTAAAAAATGGATGTTGAAGGACTGTCCTACACCTGAAGATTGGATTAACGTGATTCAAGACATTTACTCGATGGAAAAGCTGACATTCGCATTGAGACAGGACATGGATGGATTCTTGAACTTTTGGCAACCCTGGATCGCATATGTGTCTTCCATTAGATCTATTCTTTGACAAATACCATTTCAATAATGGCTCCGCTCTTTGTTCCAACGCTACTCAGATGCTCTTTTATTTTTAACTATTTATTTTTATTTTTCTGTTTGTTTTTTGCTCTTTTGTTTTGTTTGTTTTTTTATTCGCTTTAATTTCACTTTTTCTTTCACTTTAAAAAAAAAAAAAGGGGGTGTTGTAATAATTATTCTTCCAATGTTGTCAAATAGCAAAAAAGAAGAACATGTGATGAAAATGTAAATAATGCAATGCTGTAATGACCTGTATACCCTTTACAAAAACTTAAATTAAAAAAAAAAAAAAATCCTTCAATGTGATTTTCTGGATTTTTTTTTTTTTCCCCTCATTTTGTCTCTCATAGTTAAGGTATACCTATGATGAAAATTGGAGACCTCTCTCATCTTTTAAGTGGGAGAACTTGCACAATTGGTGGCTGACTAAATATTTTTTTTCCCCAGTGTATGTAGTCTGCCGTTAAATGTGCTCCGTGCCGTCGATGCAAAAACACCATCAGCGGTCAGCGTATTTAGTTGCTGCGCTCATCAGCTGCACACTTCTCTCACCACCTGATCAGAATTGGCCTAAAAGTACACCATGAGCAATATTTAACAGCCAAAGCTTGGAGGAATGGATATTTACTTACCAGTTTGATGTGATTTATTCCAGTGAGTCGTGTTTCAGAGCAAAATCTGTGAAATCCCCAACACGCTTTGAGTGACGGGTCAAGCGGTTGCCAGGATACCGGGCAGAGTGCGTTTTTGTTTTTTTTGTTTTTTTAAATAAGTGCATGATAAGCACTCAGGAAAACAGGTTGAGAGCATTTTTACTTTCCCTGTGGACTCCACACAAGCTGAAGTTTTTGAGAGAGTTGCTTAAGTCTGTTATTTTTTTATTTATTAGGATAACAATGACACTGAATATGGTATTCAAACATAGGAACTGTAAATATATATGTAAAACGTCATACAAAATCTAGGATGCCACAAGAAAGTGAAAACACTTATTTCCAGTGTGGTCCTTTCAATCACATTATTTCTCCGATTACCATGCAGTGTTAGAATGGGGAAGTTTTGCTGCATTATCAAATGCAACAACTGCTCTCACAAGCTCTCCGAACTAACAAAGAGGCGTCAGATGGAATGGATTGCAGTAGTCAGAAGGAAAGCCATCAGCTCTGACAATATTCCTGCACACATGGTTGTGTGTTCATGGCATTTTCACCAAGGTAAGTTTTGATTTAAAAAGAACATTTAGAAGTGCAGAAAGACGTCACCTCTCCAGAGCAGCTGTCTTGTGTGCCATGTGCTTTGGCTGCATTTCAGCCACCGGGCTCGTTATCATCTCTCAATGCACAGGGCAAAATCAAATGATTTCCCCACATCATCTCTGCTATTCTGAATTTCTCTTGCTAATCTGGAGCAGTGGTTTGTTTTTGTTTTTTGTTATTTTTTTTTTTAAATGGGAGCTTTTCAGTGTTGCTGATTTTCTTTGATTTTTCTTGAAGTTGTGATTACTTGTTGCTTTAATTACGCATGGATTTAGTATCAGCTGGGGATTGAAGTCCACAAAATGTTTGGTATCGTTAAATTAAACAGATTCTCCTCTTTCAGATGACTATAAAAATGTCACTGTCCTGATTTAGTGTGTTTTTATGGTGGCTAATTGTACTGGTAATTTTTTTCTGTTTGCCAGCACGAGTGTTGGGGTTATCACATTGCTGGCATTTCAAGTCCTGTTGGTAATAATGTGTATGTATTTATCAAGGATCATATGATTAATTTGAACATAAATCCAACATTTCACTGCTGGGACTTAAAAATGCATGTAGCTGCAGACATGCTTGTGCAGAAAACTGTGTAGAAAAAATGATTGCATACCTTGTGCAAATGACGACTTTCTGGTCGTTCATCCGGAAGATTTGAGGCGGCTGGACCCATCCATTGGTTAATTGAACATAAGCCTCTAATGACTTATAGTTTTTAAATTGCTCATGGGTTTATGCACTCACCCGACAAACCAGGTAGGCAAACACATCTGACAGTGTGATTCCAGGCAGTTGGTCAAGATCCGTGGTCCATTTCTTGTGCTCATACGGATTAATCCCGATCATTTAATTTTTTGAAGGTAGCGCTTCTTTGCTTCCTTATTCAGAGAAGCTGAATAAGGAATTTTAATTTTCTGTTTGCTCCATTCCATTGCACGTATGTCTGTTCATGTTAGCAGTTGCAGTAAACTATAAGTAAACAAAGAAGCCAGACCATGAAAATGGTGACAACGGCTCAGAATGCAGCGTGGCATGATGTCAGTGCCATTCTCTATAGTAATTTACTCATGCATACTTAAATTATATGATCACAGGTGGGTATAGTAGCCAGAAATTCTATTCATGTAAAAGCAGTGCTATGAAATTAATAATTAAAAGTAGACAGCCAAAAATTTCTAGTTGAGTTAAGGGTATAAAGAGCACCCACTTAAAAACTTGAGTAATGACTTCAGTCTTAAAGGTTTGTGTTTTTCCCCAAAATTTATAACAATTTTCTTATAGTTTTCTACTTTTCTCTGTAAATTTATCGAAATTTGCAGCCATTTCCCTCATTTGTAATTTTTTTCTTGTAAAATTATGACTTGTATATTTGAGACTTTATAATAAACTTGTGGATTATTTTAGAGCAAATTTTTGTCTATTTTCTTATAAAATTATTATTTTTTTAATAAATTTGAAAGATTGTGGTAAAATTGTGACTTTTTTTTCCTTATACAGTTTACACTTTTGACCATAATTTTGCAGAGCCAGCACAGAACAATAATTTAAAGCGTACCTGTGGTGGTCGTGAAGACGCATTTGACTTGAAAACATTATGAAAAAGTATTTCTTATTTTGGTAAATAGTTTTTGCCAGCCATATACCACCAGACATATATTCAAATAGGACCTTGGCCATGGGCAGCCAATGAAAACTGTGGGCGCAGCCATGACACATGCGGATGTGACGTCACTTCGTTGATACTCAACAGTCAATGCTCCGCCTGTATGAGAGACTAGGGTGCTGTTGTGAGTGTTTTTATTCTATTATGGCTGAATTGTCGGACTCTGAGGAAGAATTTGTCCAACATGGCTACAGGTTTGAGCCAGAAAGGTCTTCTGAGGGTTAAAGTGACGAAGTGGTCCTCACACACAACGCAATTTCGTCTGAAATTATTCGTCTGTGCCCTGTTTCCGCTCCGATCTTCTGACAAGGTGAGCTGGGTTTGGGTACACAAAAAAAGTGTTTCTTTGTTTTTTTCGCTTATTATTCAGACATCCAAAGGCTTTACATTCCGCCATGTTGCGATATCCATATCGCATTGTATGTTTTTGTTTTTAAAAGAGCACCGAGTGTCTGCTGCTCTTTAGATAGTTTTAGAATCATCTTCCGAGATCAGATGAGACAAGCCGCTGAATTTAAGCATTTATTTATTTATTTTCTACTCGTTTTAGTTCTGCATTTAATATGAATCCTGAGTTTGAAATAAACGTTTGAATTTGAATATCCCGGAAGCCGCCGCACATCCAGGTACTCAGATCGCAGTGTTCGAATTATCGGCATTTACGAGCTCAGATCAGAAAAGACGGCTCGCAGAATTTAAACATTTATTTATTTTCTACTCGTTTTATTTCTGCATTTAATATGAATCCTGAGTTTGAAATAAACGTTTGAATTTGAATATCCCGGAAGCTGCCGCACATCCGGGTACTCAGATCGCAGTGTTCGAATTATCGGCATTTACGAGCTCAGATCAGAAAAGACGGCTCGCAGAATTTAAACATTTATTTATTTATTTTCTACTTGTTTTAGTTCTGCATTTAATATGAATCCTGAGTTTGAAATAAACGTTTGAATTTGAATATCCCCGAAGCCGCTCCACATCCGGGTACTCGAGGCTCAGCCAATACTGATCCAGATCGCGGTGTCAACGAAATTACATTACAGGAAGCGTCCTGGAAGTCCCTGTAGCCGCTAGTATGGCTGTACCCATGTTTTGCTGACATAGCTGAACCAGCAGATCAGCAATGGATTTATATCAAATTGCTTTGAACGTGAATTTCAACTTGAACTAGAACGTGAGACAGGGGCTCAATATAATATCTTTTTTTTCACGACCACCACAGGTACGCTTTAACTTGGATTTCAAAGGAAAAACATTAATAAAATTATATTTAATGAAATAAATTAACTTGAATTACCAAAGATTCCATTATTTCTGTTATAATATTTCTATATATTTATAGTTTTTTAGAAATCTCCTCACCACCCAGACAGCAGGAAAAACCTTCCTTATTTTGAAATCCAAATGTTGGCAGGTTTAGTTTGTCTGAAGGCTGCTGACGGATTAAAGTCACTGACTTCATGAATTTCGGTCATCTTAACTTGCCAGGTACATAATAATGAACGTGAATTAGTTAATATTGTCGTGGGTGGTGAAGTCAATCCTCAGTGATTCATCAGTCACTCTTGCCTTTCCCTGCATATGAAGCCTGCATATTGTTTTTCATTATTGTTCCCATTACCAGCGGGTTAAAACCACCATAAATGCCTCCATTGCTTACGCGTTTATAGTCCTTAACCTCTTGCACTCCGTTGTACCGCAGGCGGGCAAGTCTCTGCGTCCCAGAGCGCACGAGGGCACTCTCGTGCGTCCTCGAGCGCATGAGGGCGCAGGAGAGCGCACTGAAAAAAAAAAAAAAAAAAAAGTCCTTCCACTACAGACACAGCTGCGAACAGATTGGATATGATTGACCTCTCATTCGACTAATAAGAGCCTTGAATTGGGTTTCTGAAATCTTGAAGAACCAATGACTGAAAACCTAGCAAGAAGGACCCGCCTACCAAGGCTGTGAATGCAGTGAGCTAATTGAAGCAGAGAAGTTCGCGAGCTGTTTTTTTTTTAAGGCTGAGTGAAGAGAGACTGCTGCAGCGGATCAAAAAAGGACCCGCAGGAAGAACCGTCACAGACCCAGCAACACGGAGACCACCCACAAATGCAACCTGTGTGACAGCGACTGCCATTTGCGCATCGGCATGTTCGGCCACAGGCGGTGCTTATTTTGTTTTTGTTCCAGCAGAGTAGACGTTATGATTTCTTCCATGGTCATCATAGACCGACGGAGGCTGA
Organism: Pholidichthys leucotaenia; assembly: GCA_020510985.1. Taxonomy (NCBI): domain Eukaryota; kingdom Metazoa; phylum Chordata; class Actinopteri; order Cichliformes; family Pholidichthyidae; genus Pholidichthys; species Pholidichthys leucotaenia. The sequence goes on along the minus strand of CM035839.1, from coordinate 326,652,675 downwards.
CGACGAAGGCTGAGTGACACACACACGTTCGCCAGTCTTTTTTTAATTACTACTGTTATTTGTTTTGAAAAATCGTTCACCAAAAACTGCAATCATGGAAGCACAAAACTGCAATAATGGAATTATGTTTTGATCGGGTCGCGAGACCAGAACCACGAGCGGACCAGCGTCGCGTTCGTCTGACAACGAGGAAGAGAAGTTCGCCAGGACACTGCTGTGAAGAGGTAAGGTGTTATAAGCTAAATTATTCTTTATCCCTGAAAATTGTAATCCAAAATGACTTTTGACCGATCGGTAAATTACAACTGTGCGGCGCACCAAGTCTGAAGTTCGTGCGCCGCGGTACAAGGGGTCGTTCGCCGCGTCCAGATCGTGAATTCCCCCCCCCCCCCCCGCTATTCTTCTGTAGCGAAGGGGGGGGGCGCGGTGACTGCGCTGCTGTCCCACATCGCCACATGAGGCTAATCCGTCATGTAGCGATGGCCGATGTCCATCCTCTGTAGCGAGGGGGGGGAGGACAATCCCCCCCCACACACACACACACACAGACACAGCCCTGAGTGTGACCTTTCATTAGAGCCCAAAATGAAGCTTCTACGTTGAAGCATTCAAAAGTTACAGACCTTTTTCCAAACTGTGCCATTTGGCACAATTTGGCACAGTTCCAAAACGCCTGGGAACTACCTGAGGAAAAAGCTGTGTAATATATTCATTTTTTGTGGTATTGTTACAAAATTTGGACCTCAGCTGGATAACACTTGGTTCTACATTTCTGTTGCATTTTCCAGCCCGGATCTGAAGCTGTGTGTTATTTGCAAGCATTTGTATCCAAAAAACACCCAGGCCAAATTTATTTTCTTCAAGTTCACTATGTTTAGATGACTGTAACTCAGTGGCCGGAGCACTTAGAGAGATTATGACTGTTTTGCCAAAAAATTCAAAGTGTTTTCTTTTAAATGAGACCAACCCCATGAAGATGCTGCAAAGGGTTGAAGAACAGCTTTGGATTTAATTTGGGCACGTTATTTTTGGGCGTTTTTAGGGAAATTGACCGGAGTGCAAGGGGTTAATAAGCTCATGCTTCTCTTGGACAGCAACACTAGAGAGCTAGTCTGCCTGCCGACTGATGGTCACGGGCGGCGTGCTTCCGAACTTTGACGTGTGGATGACTGTCACGCACGTTGTTTGTGTGCACGCTTGTGGCATACCATTCCTTAATTTATTTTACTTAAATTTATATTTCCTCTTAACGTCGCAGCCCGCCACACATAAATGTTACCAGAGGAAACCCTGTCTCTAGGGTCACCATTCTTGCTACATGGGTTCACTTTGGGATCCTGACCTACAACTATGGGTTGTATACTTTGTTGTATATTCGTGGATGATGGGCTTATCGTAATTTGGTTCTGTCACAGTAATTATATTGAAAAGTTGAAAACTGCTCTCTGTCAGTAAGTATTAGGATCTTCAAAGAAAACGGAGGCGGAGGATATTGCACTCACCTCAGAGTGTTCTTGCTTGGAACATGTTGCAGGCATCAAATTCAAAATGAGTTAATATTTGCAACAGAACAGTGAAGTTTAATAGTTTGAACATTAAATATCTTGTCTTTGTAGTGTATTCAATTGAATATAGGTTGAAAATTATTTTTTTTTAAACCATGTTAATTTTTAAAAATTTATTTATGTTGTACACATCGTCCCAGCTTCACCGAGTTATAATTGGCAACCGTATCAGAACACAATATCAAATGCATTTTATAGCACATGCATACTGTACTGTTGTCAAAGCATTTTTATTCCCCGCCGGCTGAAAACCAAAGGGGTCGAAGACTGAAAGGGAGATTATGGTATGGGCCTGTCTGTCCGTCCCGCAGTCCTACTTTTGTAAAATCAACACTGCCTACAGTTTTATTCCAAATGTTTTGAAACGTGGCACCAGAGTTTGATATACAGTACACTGATGATGCACATATTCCTATTTAACTCTGATTGGATGATTTTTGCAGGAATTATAAGATAAGCCTTTATTAGTCCCACAATAGGGAAATTCCAGGATTGCAACAGCACAGGGATAGCAACACTCAGAGCAATAATTAAGAAGATGCGAAAAATATAAATAAGAGCAGTGGATATACATACGTACACATAAATATATAAGTACACTACCGTTCAAAAGTTTGGGGTCACTTAGAAATTTCCTTATTTTTGAAAGAAAAGCACTGTTTTTTTCAATGAAGATAACTTTAAACTAATCCGAAATACACTCTAATATCTAATATACATTGCTAATGTGGTAAATGACTATTCTAGCTGCAAATGTCTGGTTTTTGGTGCAATAGCTACATAGGTGTATAGAGGCCCATTTCCAGCAACTATCACTCCAATGTTCTAATGGTACAATGTGTTTGCTCATTGTGTCAGAAGGCTAATGGATGATTAGAAAACCCTTGTGCAATCATGTTAGCACAGCTGAAAACAGTTTAGCTGGTTAGAAAAGCTATAAAACTGACCTTCCTTTGAGCAGGTTGAGTATCTGGAAAAAATTATTATTTCAAATACAAATCATTATTTCTAACCTTGTCAATGTCTTGACTATATTTTCTATTCATTTTACAACTCATGGTGGTAAATAAGTGTGACTTTTCATGGAAAACACAAAATAATTGTCTGGGTGACCCCAAACTTTTGAACGGTAGTGTATATATACAAAGTGCGGAGCATTGTAGCAAGATGGAATAAACAGCATCACCGTCTACCTAGTTATCCTACATAGTATGAATATGTACCCATACATATTGTCACCCTCCGTAGCGACTGATATTGTCCTAGTTGTAAGCTGGAGGGGACCATTTCTGTAAGTCTGTTGCGTCTTTTGCATTCAATACTATTAGGTTGTCACGTTTTTTTTTGCCATCTCTGCGAGCAGCCCTGCTTAGGTTATACAGTCTAACAGCCGTAGGTAGGAAGGACCTGCGAAACCTCTCGGTTGCGCGCCTAGGATGATGTAGTCTACTGCTAAATGAGGTCCTCGGTGCGTTCAATATGTCCTGCATAGGGTGGGACTCGGACTCCAGCAGAGATGACAGTTTAACCACCATCCTTCTCTCTCCTACCTCCTCCACTGGGTCAAGGCGTTGCCCCAGGACAGATCTAGCTTTCTTGATCAGTTTGTTCAGTCTCTTCCTATCGGCTGCTGTAATGCCGTTGCCCCAGCAGACCACACCAAAAGTGATGGCTGATGCCACCACCGTGTCGTAGAATGTCTTCAGCAGCGCCCCTTGTACACCAAAAGACCTGAGCCTCCTCAGTAGGAACAGCCTGCGCTATCCCTTTTGTAGAGTGCGTCGGTATTGTGTGACCAGTCTAGTTTTTTTGTTTTGTTTGGGTTTTTTTTTTGGTACTTATTTTGTACCCGTAGGTAGATTTGTTTTGCAGTCTGGTGACAAGCCACCAGCTGCCGGTCGCTGCGTGCGCAAGCGCCCCGTATCCCTAACCTGCATGTTTTTGGCATGTGGGAGGAAACCGGAGAAATCCCGGAGTAAACCCACGCAACACGGGGAGAACATGCAAATTCCACACAGATCACTGTTGGCCAGGGGCAGGGATCGAACCCACGATCTCATGATCCCCGCGATCCCCCGGCCGAGGGTAAACTGTGCTGCCGCAGTGCGAACCACTGCGCCACCGTGCAGCTAGTTTATTGTTATTAGTTTATTGTTCAGATGAACACCAAGGTACTTGTAGGATGTCACCATCTCAATGTCTGTTCCCTGTATGTTTACTGGTGCTGTGAGGGGTTGTCCTTGCCTGCGGCAGTCCACTACCAGCTCCTTAGTTTTCCTCTCGTTGATCTGGAGGCAGTTCCGATGGCACCAGTCCACGAAGTCCTGCATAAGTCCTCTGTACTCAGCTTCATCTCCGTTGGAGATGAGGCCGACGATTGCAAAGTCGTCAGAGAACTTCTGTAGATGGCAGTGTGTTGTGTTGTGTGAAAAGTCCGCAGTATAAAGGGTGAACAGGAAGGGAGCCAGAACTGTTCCCTGGGGGCCCCCCGTGCTACTGATGATCGTGTCAGACACACAATCTCGGGTTCTCACAAGCTATGGCCGGTTAGTGAGGTGATCCAGGATGACAGGTGCTGGTCCACCACTGCACACAGCAGCTTGTCCTTCAGGATCATCGGTTGAATGGTGTTGAAAGCACTGGAGAAGTCAAAGAACATGATCCTCACCGCATTCCCGGGCTTCTCCAGGTGGGACAGAGAACGGTGAAGGAGGAAGATCACTGCATCCTCCACCCAATGCCATGCTTGTAGGCGAACTGGAGTGGATCGATCGCTGGTCCCACCAGGGGGCGGAGGTGAGCAAGGAGCAGTCTCTCCAGGGTCTTCATCATGTGAGACGTCAGGGCCGCTGGTCTGTAGCTGTTCAGATCTTTGGGGTGGGAAGTCTTTGGTACAGGTACCACACAAGATGTTTTCCACAACTGTGGTACCCTCCCCAGCTTCAGGCTCAGGTTGAAGATGTGCTCCACAATCCCACACAGCTGGTCTGCACAGGACTTGAGGAGCTTCGCATTGACAATAGATTGAGTAAAGCTCTTTAGGATTACCAAACTTTTTTCCTTTTTTTTTTTTTTAAATAATCAAGGTTATCAAAAAAACAACTGTTTTTTCCGATTAGTCGATTGACGATTATTTCTGTCATGTCCGCCAGCTCAGCTTCCTGCTGGCACAGCTCCTGTTCGGGGCTCTGTTTAAGCCTGTACACCTGTGCAAATCACTTTGTCAGTGTCTGTCGTAATATAATGTAGCCTATTATAAAAACTTCCCATAGCTAAATAAAATGACCTATCAAACATGAGTTGAAAACTTGAACTTTACAGCTTAATCAGAAGTGTTTGTAGCAGCACAAATAATAGATGTTAAAGTGTAAAAACTCAAATAGCAGCTTTGCTGCTCCATAAAGGCTGTTGTAACTGTGTGTTAAGCTAGAGTAATATTCAACTTCATTAAAGTAAAAAAGAAAATGACAAGCTAGTCCATCCAGTTTGAAACCTTGCTGCGTCTAGAAGTTTAAAAGTTTAATTAGGCTTCAGATGTAAAATTAAAAGAACTTCTTCCAGTCCAAAATTTAAAAAAAAACCAAAAAAAAAAACCTTTAAATATCAGTGCAGGAATGTGAACCTCTACTACACATCATCATCATCATCGCAGTCTGTGGGGGGCAACAATGACTGTTTCATTTAGGTCTGATCAGATTCCTCTACGCAGCTCTGTCCTTCGCCCACTGCTGCAAGATGCACTAATATTCAGAATGAAGGCTGATATTACAGTGACAATAATGGAGAATATGAAAAAGAGTAAGTTGCTCATGTAATTCACCCATTTACTGCAGTTAACATGTATAGCCAGCATAACGGAAGCAGCTCAGCTGTCAGCAACTATCGTAAGAGAGATTACTGTCCGATAACACGTAAGCTATTTAAATGGCACACACTAATAGTGTGGTCAGTTTTCTAAAGCTGAGAGAGTCGTTCATTGAAAATAAGAAGCGCTAACTTTACTTGCTAACCTTACCAGTGCAGTCTGCTGACAGGTGGCCCGAGATGGAGGAACGGAGAGGAGGAGGGAATGAATACATAGCTGTAGCTCAGCTGTGATATGACAAACTGTTTCACAGTCTACATTTAACTTGTTTCATTTATTAATTTTAGGTAAAATCTTCCCATACTTTGGAAACTTTTGGCCTTCGTGATTTTCTCTCCATGTCGCCATGATGCATTCCTCTTCTTCTTTGCTGGAACGGTTAAACTGAACATTCCCACAGCATGCGTATAAACTTTTAAAATTAAATGATTTGTTGACAATAAAAATTTGCGTTAACAAATTTTGATGATCGACGTTATCAACAACGTCGACTAATCGTTTCAGCCATAGTTGCCATCTGTGAGATGAAAATTGGCCATTAAGTAGAGTACTAAACCATTGACCACATCACATCATACAAATCAAAATCTTAAAAATTAGCAACTAACAAAAGTTTATAATGGATCAAACAAAAATGCATTTACAGATGACTTGAATGAGTCTGTTTGGAGCAGCAGAAAACGCAGATGCTGGAAGAGAGTTCCATAGCCGACTTGTCCTAGGGATGTAGGAAGATAGATGGAGATTGGTGTTGGACTTTAGAACAGTTACAATATATGGATGACAACTTGGTCGTGGATCTTGTTACCAGCATGCTGTAAGGTCCAGAAGGCAAGTTATTTGTCAGCTCAATTGATGGTTGAAAGAAGAAATGGCAGTAGAATGTGCATAAAATTGCCAGGTTTCTCCTGTGCTCTAATGGGTAAATTCCTGCCTTTTAAGGATCATCAATTTTGAGTAGAGGGAGGGCCTTTTTTTGCAGCCTGTCTAAGAGACTTAGTGCCATGGTTCCTGTTCTACTCCATATTGGAGAGGCATACTCCATGAGAGGTTTGATGTAGGCCTTGTATATGGTAGTACGGGCATTGAGAGGAAGAAGGTTCTTGGTACGCCCCAGGTTGTACAGTGTTTAGGCAGTCTTCTGAGCTAGTCCTATGATGTAAGGAGTCCAGGGCAGAGTATTGGTGACGATTATATCAACGAGAGTAATATTCTGTATTGGAGTGAGTTCCTTGTTCATGAAGTGAAGAGAAGGATTATTTTGGACACACTTCCTGCTGATGATCATTTCCTCTCTTATTTGCATTAAATGTGATGCACCAGTCAGAAGCCCACCTTTCAGTTGTGTCCAAGTCACGCTGAAGACTCAAGGCACAGATGTCTCGGAGGCCTGGATTTTTTTTATGACGAAATGAAGTGTTGAGTGATCTACAAATAGATGATCATTCTCCAGTTGAGATGCCAGGTCATCAGTGTAGATGAGGAATAGCAGTGGGCCAATTACGCTTCCTTGGGGCACTCCAGCAGTCAAGGGTAGCGGAGGAGAGGTGAACCCTAACAAGACCACGGACTGTTGTCTATCAGCTAGGAAGGATGATATCCAGTCAAGTAAGTCATCTTGAATGCCGAATGCAGTCAGCTTTGTGATCAGTCCGCAATGCCATAGTCGACCAAAAGCCTTTTTGATGTCTAAGGCAATGACCCAGATTTCCCATTGAGAGTCACGAGCATTGTTCCACCACTGAGTAATGTATGAGAGCATGTCCACTGTAGATCCCTCGAAATCCATACTGGGTGTCGCAGAGAAGCTGGTGCTTGTCGAGATGTTTGCATATGTGGTCACAGATGATGCTTTTCATGACTTTGGAAATTATGGGCAGTAGGGATATAGGTCTGTAGTTAAACGGGTGTTGCTTGTTTCCCTTGGTACAGCAATCACATTGGCAGATTTCCAGCCTGAAGGGACTGTCTTGGTTTCAAGAGAAAACTGGAATAGCTTCACCAGAACTGGTGCACAGTTCTTGAGTACAGATGCAGAAATCCCATCAGGGCCATTGGCCTTGGATGTGTCCAGACTGCCAAGTTTTCTAAGAATTTTTTTTGGTCGGAATTTCACGGTGGACCGGTCTTTGCTTGTTTTTGGTGGCAATTTTGGAGGACTTTTACTGCCATCATCAAGTTGAGCATTGGCTGCAAATGTTATTTAGCAGCTCAGCTTTGTTTTTGGCTTTATTCAAGGTTTGACCATTACTACTCAGCGGGGGAACAGCAGAAGTCTTGTTGTCAGGAACAGCTTTAACAAGTTTCCACCACTATTTATTATCTGCATATTTCATTTTCTGCTCTAGTTGGTGTGTAAACTGCCTGCGAGCATGTCCTATAGTAAGCTGGCATTCGGATTTGGAGTTCAAATACAAAATCCAGGAATCTGTTGTATGATCCTTCTGCCACTTTTTGTAGGCCTTCTGTTTGTCTTGTATAGCTTTATGGCACTCTTCATTAAGCCAAGGTTTATCGGAGTATCAGTGCTTGGTTGACTTTGAAGGTATAAAGTAGTCTATGGCATCAGTAATGTTGTCCCTTATACAGAACTACGCTGCATTAACATCAGGCCTTTTTGAGAGAGATACACATTTTGCATCAGCCAAATATGTACGCACACCATCCCAATCTGCTTTTTCATAGACCCAGATCTTAAGTTTGGCAGATTTACTCTGTGTTGGAAGCCCTGTAGTTAGCAGCAGTTGACACAACACATTGGTCAGATGAACCAAGAGGTGTGCTGACTGGGATATCATAATTGTCTGGTGAAGATGTAAACTTGCTGCACAGCTTCACCTTGGGATCCTGACCTACAACTGTGGGTTGTATAAAATAATTTTTGTTTTTCCTCTCCACCAAGACTTTTTCCTCTCCACCGTCGCCAAGCGCTTGCTCACAGGGGATCGCCTGATTGCTGGGGTCTTTCTGCAATTGTCATAATTGACATATTGGGATCTTCAAAGAAAATGTGAGACGGGGGATATTGCACTTGCCTCAGAGTGCTCTTGTTCTGTTTGAGCTTATCTTCACACAATGTGATGGGTTTTTTTTGTTTGTTTGTTTTTTAAACTTCTGATGGTGTCTGGCAGAGATCAAATTTGAGCACTAATAAACAATCCTAACAGCTCTTACACAACACAAACTCATGACGGGCATAGAAAGTAACTTTCCAAATATGTCGTTCTGTTAAATATAACGGAATGTGACCATTTTCTGCAGAACTTTCCACATTTTAATATCCGCTTTAATTGATGACACACATAGTGACATGAAAAAAATTAGGACACTCCATTAAATATTCAATTCTTTATTAAGAAATGTTTACATATCAATGTCTAATCTTTTTATTTTTCTGTTTATTTAAGCCATTTTAAGTGGGAATAATTGTGGGTGTGTCCTCATTTATTCCTCACCATTTGTTTAGTTACATTTTACAGTTAATTAGAAAAAAAGTCTGTAGTTCAGTTTTAATTGTTTTGTTATATTATGTGAATCTCCCAGTATTGTTAAAGTTGATGTTAAATATCCACATGTCCAAATACGTAAAAAAAAAAGAAAAAAAAAAAGCGGCTTATATAGGGTGTCCAAATTTTTTCACATGACTGTAGGTGAGGGCAGCTTCACCGTTACATTTTCTATCACCTAGTACACAACTGGGTCAGTGTGTGTATATGTTTCTGCTTCATTCTTACATTGTGGCTCTTTATTGTGTTTAACATGCAGCTAGGAGCTCACAGGTTAAAGATTATAGTTTCATTTAGTTGTTTGATGTATCTGATCTCCCATGTAGAGCTGTTAAGGCAGACAGTGTTTATGTTTGAAAAAAAGTCTTTCTTTCTCATTCAAATAATGTTCATTTTCAGATTTACCTTCATCAAGAACCTGCCATCGCAGACTCAACATTCCAGACCCCGTCTCAGAGACATTCCGCCCAAAACGAGGAGCACTCCAGAGGCCACACTGGTGGTTGATCTGGTGAGTTTTGTCCTTTGTAGACTATTCTTCACTTCATCAGCTCAACTGTTCACATGAATAGCCAACATAAACGAGGAGTGAAGGATCTCTATGACTTACTCTAACCTAACCTTTTTTTATTTCATTTTCTTATATGATCAAAGTCAGGGGTCTGCAACCTTTGCCAACCAAAGAGCCATTTTGGCCGTCTCCAACTAAAATAAAAGTGGCTAAGGGCCGCAACAGCAATTTGACCTTTAAAATAAAGATTATGCTGTTTATAAAGTTTTTATATTCATAGTTCTGAATATTATGTGGCATTAATGAATTCATACTATTATTACTACAATTTTCAATTTGCAGCACATTCATAAATTGTTTAAATCTGAAAAATATCCATCTCCTACTTTCAACAGTGATCACACAACTTTAGCTCCTGATATTTTAATAGAGACTACAGTTTTAATTAGATGAAGCTACTTTTCATCCATTTTATGTTTCCTCGTAATGCTCCTTATTCAAATGTATTAATATAATATAATTCTGTATCCACCTGTTCTCCCGACTCTGTTTGACAACTAGTGGATTAGTTGTTTGATATTCTCTTTATTTATTTTGGAATAAAACAAAACGAAAATGAACAACTTTCTAAATAATACAACTTTAAAAATCATTTGGTGCAAATTAAGCCAGTTAGAAATAGAATAGAATAGGCTTTATTGTCATTCTACAGCTGGACAGTGCAATGAAATTGTGGGTGCGCCACCAGGCTACTGCCCAATAAAGTAGAGAAGGATTTGATAAAACAAAGTTACAGAATACATGATCAAACATGCATCAGAAATACAGTCATGTGAAAAAATTAGGACACCCTCTATAAGCCTGTATGTTTTTTTTAAAAAAAACATATTTGGACATATGGATATTTAATATCAATGTTAAAAATACTGGGAGAGTCATGTAATATAACTAAACAATTAAAAATAAACTAGACTTTTTTCAAATTTTCTGTAAAATGTAATTCTAAACAAATAGTGAGGAATAAATTAGGACACCCCCATCATTTTTAGGACACCCCCCACATTCATTCCCACCTAAAATGGCTAAAATAAATGTTAAAAAAAAATGCAAACAAAAACAAGGTTAGACAAAGATATGTGAACATTTCTTAATAAAGAACTGAATATTTAAAGGGATGTCCAGATTTTTTCACGACTGTAGAAATAAAAATAGCCCACAGGTATATGCACAGGTAATTACAGCAGCGTGGAAAATACGTTTAAAAAAAATACCTTCTTCTGCTGAGCTAAATGTTTATGATTAAAAAAAAAAAAAAAAAAAATGCATGGCATTGATAGACAGTCTGCACATGTAATTCACTGTCCAAAACCCCACAGGTAACAAACAGCACTTATCCTATAGACAAAAAGCTGAAAACATCCTTAAAATAAAAGGCTTACCTCAACATCACTGGCTATGTTTACATGGACACAAGTAACCGGATTAAAAGCCTGATCGGAATAAAAATGCTTCATGTAACACATTGCAATCTGAATATTCTAACCCGATCACGCTCATTCGGATCAAAATTTCATTCCGATTGAGAGGGTGGGTTATGCCGATTGTTATTCCGAATGGTGCGCATGAAAACATTTATTCCGAACGTAGGGCAGAAAATATGTTTACTGCGCATGTCTGTACACCAGCCGCACGTCGACGTGACGTATTTCCGTCTTAGCAGCGGATAGCGGAAAGCATAGCAGGAGTAAAACAAAACTGGTCTGTATCGTCCTGCTGTCTCCCTCTGTTCGTCATATGCAGAAGTATGTACTTGTATCTTAATTACGGAGACCAGTAGAAGCAAAAGTACAGTCTGAATAACACAAAACAGGTCAATTTCAACACGAAGCGGGGCTTGCTAACACTGGAAGTTGCTTCTTCTTCTACTATTTTTTGAATGTCGAAATGTCGACGTGCGCATGTCAGAATGATTTATTCCATTCAAACGTGTGACACATGGAAAAGCACGTCCTAATCAGATCAGCTTTTTAGGATCCATGTAAAAGTAAACTTTTGATCTGAATTGCAATCAGATTGAAATTTTGCCCATGTAACTGTGGCCACTGTCTCAGAATCTTCTCTCCTCTTTTTTTTTTTTTCTTCCCCTTTTTTTAATGACAGATTGTGAGGGAAAACTGTCAGCTGGAAGTTGCTGATTTCAGACAGGTATATCCGGTTGATGGTGTTTCACAATAAAAGCACATAACCGAAGCATTCATTCATTCATCTTCTTCCGCTTAATCCTTTTCGGGTCGCGGGAGGCTGGAGCCTATCCCAGCATCTGTGGGCGAGAGGCAGGGTACACCCTGGACAGATCGCCAGTCCATTACAGGGCCAACACAGAGAGACAGACTGTAGAGGAGCTGGAAATAATGAGGCGATTTTGTTTAAAAGCAGCGTTTTAATATTCAGCTCTCCTAACTTGTCTCATCTGGTGCAGAGCGTGGCAGAAGGTAAAAGAGACAGAGTTCTGCCAGCTCGCTGGTTAAATACAGGCACACATCAAAAGACAGGCATTACAAAGGCTGATAACCCCTCGTTATCTTAATCCCCCCATTGTCCTGTTATCTCCTCTCCTCTTCTTGGGAGGTGATGGAAATTCCCCTCCTCGCCTTGGGGGGTGAGGGTGACTCCTTGGTGTCCGCCGTCGCGTCCTGGGACGTCTTTGTTCTTCACACGGCGGGTGAGATTCCTTTGTCCTTTCAGAGGTGTGAAGTTCCTTACATATGCAGTCACTAAGCATTTCACATGTTCAGACATGTCACCGTATGTAGGTATGGAATATATGAGTAATATAGACCACAGGCCCCCCAAACAACTAGGAAAGGACAACAGAAATATTCACAGTCTAGAACAGTTACTACGACATACTACGTGTTACAGCTATTGCCACAGAAGAACTTTCCGGCAGCCATGCTTCTAAGGTAGTTCAGTGGTAATCATAACAGTATAGTAGAATCATAAGTCAGTCCTAGACTGTTGCAGCACAATTAGAGAGTAATTGTGGAGTGGTTGGTGTCAGTCCCTGTGCAGCTTGGGTTTAATTCTTCTTCCAAAACTGCTGTAGGTTGGTTTAGGCGTCCTGCTGGGACATTCTTGTGAGGGATCTGCAGTGTGGGAAGGAGAGAGATTATTTGTTCCCTGCCTGGGGGCTGAAACTTTTCCCTTGGGTGGTCTACCTCGCCGAGGTGCTCTCGCCAACTGTGCAGGTTCATCTTTCAACAAGAAGGCAGGTTTAAGTCTGTCAATGCTGACTGTTTCTTTTCTGTCCCCATAATCAAGCACAAAGTGTTTGTCACCATGTTCCAGCACTCTGTAAGGGCCATCGAATACTGGGCGTAACGTTGGTTTTAGGGCTTCATGCTTAACAAAAACGAACTCAGCATTTTTTAAAGTTTGAGGGACAAAAACCCTTGGAAAGGAGTGTGAGCTGGACCGGGTAGGGAGTCCGGTCCGTTGCTGCCTAAAAACCTTGGGACTGGTTCTGGATTCTCTGGTAAAAATTCACCTGGGAGTCTGAGAGGTTGGGCAAAGACTAATTCTGCAGGAGAAGCGTCTAGATCCTCTTTAGGTGCAGCGCGCAACCCCAAAAAAACCCAGGGAAGTTTATTTACCCAATTTGTGTCCGTTAGTGAGGCTCTGAGGGCGGCCTTTAAGGACCTGTGAAAACGCTCGCATAACCCATTAGCCTGAGGGTGATAAGCGGTGGTGCGATGAATTGTTGCTCCTAAGCTGTTGGACATGGCTGACCAGAGCTCTGAGACAAATTGAGGCCCCCTATCAGACGTGATGTCCGATGGAACGCCGAAACGTGCCACCCAGTTTGTCAGAAAAACGCGAGCGACTTCCTCCGCTGTAGTTGCCGCTAGAGGAACTGCCTCTGACCAGCGCGTGGTGCGGTCTATCATTGTTAGTAGGTGTGTGAAACCTTGGGAGGAAGGCAGTGGCCCAACTAGGTCGACATGGATGTGGTCAAACCTTCTAGCAGGGATTGGAAAAGGCTCCAGAGGGGCTTTTGTGTGTCTGTGTATTTTGGTGCGTTGACAAGAAATGCACGTTTTTGCCCATTCTTTTACGTCTTTGCGCAGGCCTGGCCACACAAATTTTTCAGCAACCATTTTGACCGAGGCGCGCACACCTGGGTGTGCGAGGGAGTGAATTGCGTCAAAAATGCGGCGGCGCTAAGTGGCTGGCACTAACGGGCGAGGTCGGCCGGTTGAAATATCCCATATTAGGGGGGGCACGCCGTCGCGTAACCCTTTTTTCTCCAGCCTTAACCCTGTTGGTCCAGACAAGAGTGCGCGCACGTCCGCGTCGCTGTTTTATTCTTCTGCTATGGCTGCATAATCTATCCCTTCATGGATAGGTGCTGCGTATGTGTCTGTGTTAGTGAAGAGTTCCGCTGCTGAGGCAGTATAATCTGTCTCCTCGCGCTCTGGCGGTGCCACAGCGCGAGAGAGACAGTCCGCTACTACGTTAAGTTTGCCTGCTACGTGTCGAATGTCTGTGGTGAACTCTGAAATCGCAGCCAGCTGTCTTTGTTGTCTGCCCGACCATGGTTCTGAAATTTTAGCCATAGCAAAGGTGAGCGGCTTATGGTCTACAAAAGCCGTGAAACTCCGCCCTTCTAGCCAAAACTGGAAGTGGCGGATGGACAAATGAAGCGCCAACAGCTCTCTGTCAAAAGTGCTGTATTTGCGTTCAGTTGGTTTTAGCGATTTGCTAAAGAATGCTAAAGGTTGCCAGACCCTGCTGACAAGTTGTTCTACAACTGCCCCTATGGCCAGGTCCGAAGCATCTGTGGTTAGTGCGATGCGGGCCGCGGGATCTGGGTGAACTAACATTGTGGCGTTAGCTAGGGCGTTTTTAACCTCCTCGAAAGCACGTTCGCACTCCGGGGTCCATTCGACCGCGTTGGAAGCCTTCTTTTTTTTGAGTGCGTCATATAGGGGCTGCATGAGCTGAGCTGCGTGGGGGAGGAAGCGGTTATAAAAATTAACCATCCCCAAAAATTCCTGCAGCGATTTGACCGTGTGGGGCCGTGGAAAACCTTCTATCGCACGAACTTTGTCTGGGAGCGGAACTGCCCCCTTCGGGGAGACTTTGTGTCCCAAAAAGTCAATTTGCGAAACGCCGAATTTGCATTTGGCTGGATTGATTATTAGCCCATGCTCCTCCAGCCTCTGAAAAACGGTAGTGAGGTGCTGCTCGTGTTCCTCTTCTGACGAGCTGGCTACCAGCATGTCGTCGAGGTAGACGAAGACAAAGGGGAGGTCGCGTAGGACCGCGTCCATCATGCGTTGAAAAGTTTGGGCCGCACCCTTGAGGCCAAAAGGCATTCGCAAGAATTCAAAAAGGCCGAAAGGGGTTATAACCGCCGTTTTAGGAACGTCTTCAGCTCGGACAGGGACCTGGTGATAACCGCGGACTAAGTCTATCTTTGAAAAAATGCGCGCACCCGCTAGGTGCAGTGAAAAGTCTTGAATGTGAGGGATTGGGTAGCGGTCATGCGCTGTAGCGTTGTTTAATCTGCGGTAATCTCCGCACGGTCGCCAAGAACCGTCTGATTTCGGAACCATGTGAAGTGGTGAAGCCCAGGGGCTCTTTGAGCGTCTAACAATGCCCAATTTTTCGAGAGTTGCAAACTCGTCACGTGCTATGTTGAGCTTGGCCGCGTCTAAGCGGCGAGCTTTGGCAAAAACGGGAGGTCCCGTTGTTGGAATGAAGTGTTTAACTCCGTGTTTAGCTACAGTGGCTGAAAATTTGGGGGTTGTGAGTGCTGGAAATTGGGTGAGGAGTTGCTCAAACTTACCTCCTGCCGTGGTGACGTTGGCCTGCACAGGTGGTGGAGAAACTCGAGCTGAGCATGGAATAGAAGCAAAAGATAGTGCATTAACCAGGCGCCTATTTGCCAGATCCACTAATAACCCGTGTGCACACAAAAAATCTGCGCCTAACAAGTTAAAACTCACCGCTGCTACAACAAATGTCCATCTGTAGCTGCGGCCGTGGATGAGGAGGTGCAGGCTCTTTTCGCCGAACGTGTCGATGTCAGAGCCGTTGGCTGCCACTGCTCCGTTGCCCCGGGTACCCATGGCTCGATCTGCGTGGGAGGGCATGACGAAACTCAGCTGAGCTCCTGTGTCGATGAGGAACTGCTTGCCTGTGTGTCCGTCTGTCACGTACAACAGCTTATTTTTCTCGCCGAGAACCGCTGCTGTTAACGGCCCTCGGCTTTGGCGTTTCCCGACATCGTGAATTTGCAGGGGGGAACGCATTTGCGGGCTTTCTCAGCGAAGCGGTGATGGTAATAACAGATGTCGTTCTGTTTGTTACGTTTGGTCCGCGCCGCTGTCACCGTGGGCTGGGTCTGCTCCGTGGGTTGTGGCTCTCCATGGCTCGGGGCGTCAGTTTTGAGGTCTGCGGATGCCGCTGTGGGTGTCAGCTCCTTGCAGGCGTTGACGAGCCGGTAAGCCTCGTTGGCCAGTGTGCGGAAGTCTTGGTGGTTGTTGCACTTCATGCTGGCGAGTGTCCCTCTCATGTGTGGCGGCAGCGTGCTGAGGAAAATAAACTGGAAGAGGAAATTGTCATTGTCCTCTTCCTTGAGCTGCAGCAAATCCTCCATGAGGGTCTTCGGATTGCCCCCTCTGTGGCCGTAGACCGCCAGGCTCTTCTCGGCTCTTTCCTCCGCTGACGGGACGTAGTTCGCCACGATGGTCGCCTTGAGTGTCTCGTACTTGTCCCGGGTCGGTGGTCGCTGGATCAAGCTCCGCACACACTTCGAAGTGGCGGAGTCGAGTTTGGAGACGATGTGATAGAACTTCGTATCGTCTGCCGTGATGCCCACCAGTATGAATTGTGCTTCAGCCTGCTGAAACCAAGAGGCGGGGTCTTCTCGCCAGAAGTCTGGCAGCTGGACAGCGACGGCGTTAGTGCACACCATCACTGTTGTGCCCGCCGGGTGAGGGTGCCTTGCTTCGGCTCTCACGGCGGTGCTGGAGCTCGGTTGAGCTCTCTCAATTCCTTCTGCCGGAGGGAACGGTTGTTCGTCCGCTCCCTCGTCTGCGTAGTTGCTGGCGTCTGCCTGAGTCGCCACGGATGAGTCGCTTGAAGAAGAACGCCTCCGGTCCATACTCGCGTCAAGGTCACCAGTGTAGAGAAGCTGGAAATAATGAGGCGATTTTGTTTAAAAGCAGCGTTTTAATATTCAGCTCTCCTAACTTGTCTCATCTGGTGCAGAGCGTGGCAGAAGGTAAAAGAGACAGAGTTCTGCCAGCTCGCTGGTTAAATACAGGCACACATCAAAAGACAGGCATTACAAAGGCTGATACCCCTCGTTATCTTAATCCCCCCATTGTCCTGTTATCTCCTCTCCTCTTCTTGGGAGGTGATGGAAATTCCCCTCCTCGCCTTGGGGGGTGAGGGTGACTCCTCGGTGTCCGCCGTCGCGTCCTGGGACGTCTTTGTTCTTCACACGGCGGGTGAGATTCCTTTGTCCTTTCAGAGGTGTGAAGTTCCTTACATATGCAGTCACTAAGCATTTCACATGTTCAGACATATGTAGGTATGGAATATATGAGTAATATAGACCACACAGACAACCATTCACTCTCACAGTCATACCTAAGGACAATTTAGAATCCCCAGTTTGATGCCAGTTAACCTAACTTGCATGTTTTTGGCATGCGGGAGGAAACCGGAGAAATCCCGGAGTAAACCCACGCAGACACGGGGAGAACATGCAAACTCCACACAGATCACTGTTGGTCCGGGGCTGGGATCGAACCCAGGATCCCCCGGCCAAAGGTGAGTTGCTGTGCTGCCGCAGTGCTAAACACTCCGCCACCGCGCCGCCCTATATATAACCGAAACAACCATTTTGAAAATTGAATGTTGTAAAGGGCTTTTATTTTTGCATAACTGAGGAAGTATTGAGTTGTGATGGTGAAAATAAATTTACACTACTTCAGACCGGTCATGTCTGGTGAATCCAGCATTTATAGCACAGACGACTAATTGTAAGGTTATTGAGCAGGAATTCAAGGATTGTTTCTCATTTTTAAGGACAGTTAAGGCATTGATTTTAGATAATCACATTCAAGAATTTTTGTGGACCTGTAGACACTAATGTGGCGGCTATTTTTCTCCTTGTTTGTGTTCTTGTAGAGAAATTCTCTCAACGTAACAACCATACAGTGGTGTGAAAATGTGTTTGCCCCCTTCCTGAGTTCTCATTTTTTTTGTGCGTTTGTCACACTTAAATGTTTCAGATCATCAAATAAATTTAAATATTCAACAAAGATAACACAAGTAAACACAAAATACAATTTTTAAATGTAGGTGTTTATTAAGGGGAAAAAAATCCAAACCTACATGGCCCTGTGTGGAAAAAGTAATTGTCCCCCCCATTTAAACATAAATTAACTGTGGTTTATCACATCTTTGGAAAGCTGAGTTCAATTTCTCTAGGCACACTCAGGCCTGATTACTGCCACACCTGTTCTCAATCAAGAAATCACTTAAATAGGACCTGCCGGACAAAGTGAAGTAGACCAAAAGATCCTCAAACGCCAGACATGCTTTGATCAAAAGAAATACAGGAACAAATGAGAAACAAAGTAATTAAGATCTCTAAAAGGTTATAAAGCCATTTCTAAAGCTTTGGGACTCCAGCAAACCACAGTGACAGCCATTATCCACAAATGGTGAAAACATGGAACAGTGGTGAACCTTCCCAAGAGTGGCCGGCCGGCCAAAATTACCACAAGAGCACAGCAAGGACTCGTCCAAGAGGTCATAAAAGACTACACATCAACATCCAAAGAACTGCAAGCCTCTCTTGCCTCAGTTAAGGTCAGTGTTCATGACTCCACCATAAGATAGAGACTGGGCAAAAATGTCCTGCATGGCATGCATGCATTGCATGGAGTTCCAAGACAAAAACCACTGTTGAGCAAAACGAACATAAAGGCTCATCTCAGTATTGCCAGAAAACATCTTGATGATCCCCAAGACTTTTGGGAAAATAATCTATGGACTGACGAGACAAAAGTTGAACTTTTTGGAAGGTGTGTGTCCCGTTACATCTGGCATAAAAGTAACATAGTATTTCAGAAAAGGAACATTAGGAAAAGGAACATCATTCCAGCAGTAAAATATGGTGGTGGTAGTGTGATAGTCTGGGGCTGTTTTGCTGCTTCAGGACCTGGAAGACTTGCTGTGGTAAATTGAACCACGGATTCTGCTGTGTACCAAAAAAATTTTGAAGGAGAATGTCCGGCCATCTGTTCATGACCTCAAGCTGAAGCGCACTTGGGTTCTGCAGCAGGACAATGATCCAAACACACCAGCAAGTCCACCTCTGAATTGCTTAAGAAAAACAAAATGAAGACTTTGGAGTGGTCTAGTCTAAAGTCCTGAAATGAATCCACCTTAAAAAGGCGGTTCATGTTCAAAAACCCTCCATTGTGGCTGAATTACAACAATTCTGCAAAGATGAGTGGTCCAGAATTCCTCCACAGCGCTTTAAGACTCATTGCTAGTTATCGCAAATGCTTGATTGCAGTTGTTGACGCTCAGGGTGGCCCAACCAGTTTTTGGGTTTAGGAGGCAATCACTTTTTCACATAGGGCCATGTAGGTTTGGATTTTTTTCCCCTTAATAATAAACACCTTCATTTAAAAACTGCATTTTGTGTTTACTTGTGCTATCTTTGTCTAATATTTAAACTTTGTTTGATGATCTGAAACATTTAAGTGTGACAAACATACACACCAGGCCTAATAGTCCACCCCTCTGAAGTTGGATTTCTTAGTATGCCTCTGCCCAGCGTCAACAATAAATGGCTTGGGTCATACTTGTGTGGAGTGGTTGAAGTCTATTGTGAAGTGAGGCTTTGAAATCAGTGTCACACAGAGGTGGTACAGGCACCCTGGCACAAAGATTTCACTCTGGAGCCTGGATTCAAAACTTTATAGTTTCACACCTCTGAAATTCCAGTGTTGTATGGATAAATAACCAAAAAGAAAACTTTGTCAGCTTTGGACAAAAACATCTCGAGTACAGCCCCTTGTTCTCATTAGACATTCACATTCAGGGTGACTGGATCCCTGCAAATCCCCATCTAGGCACTAGAAGGAGCCAAGGAAACCTGATTTTTTTATTTATTTTTCTTTACAGATCATTTGTCAGTATATACTGACGGTTTCAAATATGATGAAATGATTTTTAAAGTCCCCAACTTAAGCATTAAGACCATTCTGTAGAATGAACTTTACTTTGGTTACACTGACCAGATGTCCACATTGATGTAATTGATCACACGATTTTAGCTGTTATCAGGCAACGTGATATTTTCATTGCTTCTGATTTGCCAAATTTACAGAGAATGCAAGCATTTTAATGTAACATTAAAATTCAAAATTCATCAATCTGCACAGTCAGTACTAATAATTATCAACAAAATTTGTATTCATAAGGAATGACTTCATTGGAAATAAAATGGAGTTCTGACATTGTTTTCCTTGGGGGGAGGGGGGAAACAAACTCCCTTGAAGAATAAAAGAGATGCATTTGTCCTGAATCAAAACCTCTGTCAGTTGATTGTCATTATATTGTTTTTGTTAATTTCCTCTAACATTGTTTAATGTAAAATTCTACTTGTGAAATTGTGACAGGGTTATCTGGACAGAAATGAGCTGAGTGAATAGAAGACAAGACTTCTAGAGCAAAGTCATTACTGATTTAGCTTAAAGATGGTAGCAAAACCTGCTGGTGCAACCAGCCCAAGGTGTTCTTGTGATGATTGGGCACCATCACCTTCCACTACTCAGTTCCTCCAGGATTTCGTAGGATGTTTTTATGATTGTTGCAGCCCTAAAAGCCTGAATTTGCAGGAGCTTTTTTTTAAAAAGTTGCGATGTTTTGAGAGATTTTTTTGCACTAAAAGTTGTGGGAAGAATTACAAATTTTAAAGCTGATGCTTTTTTCCAGTTTACTGCAATATTCTATAACATCACAAGAAAAGCACAGGATTGTCAAAAATGCCCTATGTGCAACAGCAAATGCAGACTTTTAACACAATATCCATTACAACAGCTAAATTGCATTGAATGCATGTTAAAGAGTAGAGATTTGGAAATTATTGGCAGCACCTTCATTTGAAAACTCCCGCAGCAGTTCCCAACCACTTGGTGCTCAGTAAATTAATTTATTCTGTTGTTCTGTACTGTCTATTGGAGTCTGTTTTTCTGAAAAAAACCCCCCCCACAATATTCTGTCTTTCCATGCTTAACTCCTACCTGTCTGCTGCATGTCTTGACACACATCTGTCTCATCAGATACTGATCGTTCATTTACTGGGGGGAGGGGGGGGGGGGGGGGTTGGTCTGTTTCCAGACTGGAGATTCACAGTTTTAAAGCTCACTTGACAAGATGTAGCAATGATTTTACCTCTAAAGATGTATAAAATGTTCAAACACTGGCTATAGTGTTATATTTGCTTGTTTGTTTGTGTTTTTATGGCGTCTCTTCTTACGTGCACTCCCGCGACGGGGTGGTTTTAAGACAAGCGGATGTTTTTCAACTCAAACCCAGCACGTCATACACACAGTCAGGACGGAGAAGTAGTGAGACATCCACCAGCAGGCCGGTGGAGACGGAGGAAGCGATGATGTAGGAGACCTCACTTGTGTTTTTGTTAAATCACACACCGTTTTTGCAGATGTGTTCCATTTATACTCACTGTAAACACAGAAATGAGCGCGGTGCAGCGACGCATTTGGTTGGTTAGACTGAGTGTTTGAGCGCTACTCGGGGACAAATTTGATTGGTGAAATTGGTGGAAGTTGACAAGAATTGGCCGAAATTGCAGGAAAGTTGCGGTGATTGGGCAAAGTTGCAAGGTCTCGCAAAAGATGTGCCCAGTCTGTGATTTTGTGTGAATTGACACGATAGCAACATTGCAAAATCCTGGATGGACTGACTAATGTTACAGAAGTATTTAATTTATATACCTGAATTAATCTAAAGTCTGTATCCTACCAGGAGGAGACCCTGATGTTCAGTTCTCTCAGTATTATCGAGGAAGCAGAATACACGTTCCACACAGCCTTCCAGGACCATCAGTACAAGGTGACCACGCACTGTTGTCTCCATGTTGTTGAATAAGGACAAAGCACAATGCATACTGTATATTGTACCAGAAAAAGCAAAAATAATTTTCATGTTGTCCTTGTGGCAAAATGCGCACACTGATTATTTTTGACAGACAGTTCTTTCAGTCAGATTAAGTCAATGTAAACTGGTTTAACATTGTATGTATGGAATACAATAAAATAATGACTGCCTATGCTGACTTTGTCATTTATTGTTTGACTCTCCACAGGTGTACATGCTCCTACGACCACATGTTAAGGAGTTTCTGCAGACTGTGGCAAAAAACTACGAGGTATGTGTAGAAGAAAATAAATGAAATTGTGTTGTAAAGCAGGTAATATGTTCCATTGTAGTTTTTACTATTATTTATAAGATGCTTTTGTAGTTTGCACAGTTGTCCAAATATGACTCTGTAAAGATGGGGCAGTTGCACTAAATGTACTTCAGCTCGGCAGAGTTCTGGCTCGTGTTGAGTTTGGCTCCAACTGCTGTCTGTGTTTCTGTTCCAGCTGTTTGTTTATACATGTGCAAAGAAAGAATATGCAGAGAGGATACTGGAGATCTTAGACCCACAAAGAAAACTGTTTCGGTACGTGTCCTGGAGCTGCTCCCATACATTTCATAAACTATGGTGACCAGAGTCGTCGTTTGTATCAGGGTTGTCTGTCTCAGGCAGCAAATGTTGGTATGTATGTATGTTTGGGTTGGTAACATCACATGTTGATTTCTCTCAGACATCGACTGTATCAGGATGATTGCGCCTGCGTTCTCGGCCATTACATCAAAGACCTCAGCATCCTGGGCAGGGATCTGAAAAAGACAGTGGTTCTGGATAATGCTCCGCACACATATCCATACCATGTGAGTTTATAATCTGTGGTTCCTGTTTGTATTACTGTTGCATAATAGGGCCGGGCGATTAACCAAATTCAACTGGCAGGACATAGAACCGACACAATCTTGCTCATGTTGGTTGTTTAGTTTCTTCCTGTTCTGTGTGTATGAGAATATGTGCTCCCCATTAAGATGTGTCATGCGCAGTCGTGTGACTCCTGAACTTGGTATCGGTAGCAGCACAATCAGCGCTATCCGGAAGTAGCAAAACACTACAGAAAAAATGGCTTGTACCGAAAATGTGATGTCCGTACACACAGTATGAGATGATTGACTGACTCTTTGTTTCATCTGGGGATGCTGCGATGGCGTGCAACTGGCTTCAGTGCGCCGAGGCTGGGTCCTGTTGACATCTGACTGCTGTCCATGTTATCAGCTGTTTTCCAGTGGAGATGGACAAACTAAGCCTGTATTTAAGAACCAGAGTGGAAAGTCACAATTCCTGCAAGGTGATTGCATGGTCGTGGCTGTGTTAAGGGGCTCTGATGAAGCAGCTGGCCGGTCACTGGCGTGATTCACGTGGCAAATGGACCCTCAAGAAGCATGTGTAGACACTGACTTCTGCACCGGACAGTATTTAGTTTGTCTGTGTGTGTGTGTGTGGTGACAGTGATTCTATTATTTATTATATTGTGCCCATTTACAGCCGAATCACCACAGTGATATAGGGCTGTACATTAACTTTTTTCGTCATAGCACTGGGGCTACAGAGGTTCATGGTCATGTAGCATAAGACAAAAACTTGTAGCATGATTAAAAACATCTGATACTTGCAGTCAGTTTTAGAGAAGTAAGGATAAGAACCTGTACTTAAATAGCACTTTCCTAGTCTCAAAGATCACCACTAGTACTAACCCTCTATTCTAAGGGTCTATCAGACAGATACCCAGGGACCATTTAGAATCACCAGTTAACCTAACATGCATGTCTTTGGGTTGTGGGAGGAAACCCACACAGCACAGGAAGAACATGCAAGCTCCACACAGAAAGGCTCCCACCCCTGTCAGCCTTGGGATTCAAACCTGGAACCTTCTAGCTCAGGGGTGGGCAATCATGTGCCGCGGAGGGCCATTCCACTGCAGGTTTTCTGTTCCACCCTGTCTCTTCAGCAGGTGGCTTCACTGATTAGCAATCCTTGGAGCTGATGAGAGCAAACACCTGCTGAAGAGACTGGGTGGAACAGAAAAGCTGCAGTGGAATGGCCCTCACTGCCCACCCCTGTTCTAGCTGTTAGGCAACAGTGCTAACCACTGTAAACAACTTGTCAAGCTCTAGAAATTAAGAGCATTTTTTCAGTCACTCCATCAAAGTCTGCAGCAGCCAGTGGTCAGGGCTGCTGCAGAGAAGAGACCAGCCTGTCCTGTTGGGGAGGGGCAATCTATACATCTCAGTTTACCTTGTATATCCTCTGCTTCTCTGTTTTTTCCCCTCTAAATTAAAACATATGCTGCTGTGTGTGGCAGTAAATGTAGCACCACAAACACACCGTTTCTGCTTATGTAAATATGAAAGCCATTCAGCGCCAATATGGGGGGGGGGGGGGGTGTCAGGTGTATTTTGCAGTCCTCTCTATTGTAATGGAGATCAGTGTATTCCGCCATTGATCTGTGCTGAGTTTGACACGGGGCAACAAAATTTAAAGACTTACAAAAATGCCGGTGAATCTCAGTAGTGGCCTGCATCACCTGCTTCCGGGCTGACTGATGCGATCAGCAATGTGAGGACATGAAACTTGATGTCCCAGAGAAATGCGCTGTTATCTGCGGGAGATTGTTGAGGTATGAATTTATGCTAATTTGAAAGCGGCTTAATTATAGTTTGAAAGTGGCTATACACACAAATGGGTCTGTTTCTTATCACACCGGTGCTACTTCTGTTTGTTCATTTTTCGCATAGACTCTCGTCACATGTGCAACATATATGCCACACTATACAGCCCTGTGATATATTCATTGATGATGCATTCTCGTGGCTTAATTAAGAGTCTTGTCAGTGAACTACAAGGGAGAAGAAAGGAGCAAGGGAAAAAAAAATGGAACGCATCATATAACCGTGATGCTGATTTAAGGCCAAAATTGCCTAGCCCTATTACTTAATATTGGATTTTAGTCATTTAGGAACATTTATCCACTTTGTTTCACTTTAAAATAAGTCAAAAATATTTTTTTTCAGCTGATGAACACAATTCCCATCAAGAGCTGGTCTGGAGAGTGTGACGACAGAGAATTGCAGAAGCTTATCCCGTACATGGAGAAACTGTCTGCAGCTGTAAGTTTGTTTATGTCTGCTATGAAGTCACACATTTGTTTCACAGGTTCTGTGTAGGGTTTTTTGTCCCTGTTTGAATGGTCTCTGTATTTTAGTTTTCACAGTGATTAGCATTTCTCTTACTATATTATAACTGGATTGGAATAATGAAAGGTGCTGTCATAGTTAGGAAGCTACAGAAAATAGTTGCTTGAATTTACCCCCCTATTGTTGAGTTTTTGATAATTGTTGAGTGGCCCAGCTGCTCTGGTTTCACTCTCACCGCAGCATTTTTGTATTCAACCACAGCAGGCGACTGTTTTCAGAGAACAAGATCAAAAAAGCATCTCAGCAGGTGCCGCCCAGCACTGAACAGCAGACGGTCACAATTGGCAACAAATTGGTGAACACAGTGAAGCATTTATCAACTTGATACATTTCCCTCAGGAGTTGGTAGAAACCAGAAACAAGCCTTGGACTGGTAAATTGACTTAAAAAGAAGGTAGCAGCAAATAAGTGGGGCAAAAAAGTATTTAGTCAGCCATCAATTGTGCAAGTTCTCCCACTTAAAAGATGAGAGAGGTCTCCAATTTTCATCATAGGTATACCTCAACTATGAGAGACAAAATGAGAAAAAAAATCCAGAAAATCACATTGTCTGATGTTTAAAGAATTTATTTGCAAATTATGGTGGAAAATAAGTATTTGGTCACCTACAAACAAGCAAGATTTCTGGCTCTCACAGACCTGTAACTTCTTCTTTAAGAGGCTCCTCTGTCCTCCACTCGTTACCTGTATTAATGGCACCTGTTTGAACTCCTTATCAGTATAAAAGACACCTGTCCACAACCTCAAACATTCAGACTCCAAACTCCACTATGGCCAAGACACCAGAAAGAAAATTGTAGACCTGCACCAGGCTGGGAAGACTGAATCTGCAATAGGTAAGCAGCTTGGTGTGAAGAAATCAACTGTGGGAGCAATTATTAGAAAATGGCAGACATACAAGACCACTGATAATCTCCCTCGATCTGGGGCTCCACGCAAGATCTCACCCCGTGGGGTCAAAATGATCACGAGAACGGTGAGCAAAAATCCCAGAACCACACGGGGGGACCTAGTGAATGACCTGCAGAGAGCTGGGACCAAAGTAACAAAGGCTACCATCAGTAACACACTACGCCGCCAGGAACTCAAATCCTGTAGTGCCAGACGTGTCCCCCTGCTTAAGCCAGTACATGTCCAGGCCCATCTGAAGTTTGCTAGAGAGCATTTGGATGATCCAGAAGAGGATTGGGAGAATGCCATATGGTCAGATGAAACCAAAATAGAACTTTTTGGTAAAAATTCAACTTGTCGTGTTTGGAGGAGAAAGGATGCGGAGTTGCATCCAAAGAACACCATACCTACTGTGAAGCCTTGGGGTGGAAACCTCATGCTTTGGGGCTGTTTTTCTGCAAAGGGACCAGGACGACTGATCCGTGTAAAGGAAAGAATGAATGGGGCCATGTATCATGAGA
Organism: Pholidichthys leucotaenia; assembly: GCA_020510985.1. Lineage (NCBI taxonomy): Eukaryota > Metazoa > Chordata > Actinopteri > Cichliformes > Pholidichthyidae > Pholidichthys > Pholidichthys leucotaenia. The sequence goes on along the minus strand of CM035839.1, from coordinate 326,626,372 downwards.
TTTGGAGTGAAAACCTCCTTCCACCAGCAAGGGCATTGAAGATGAAACGTGGCTGGGTCTTTCAGCATGACAATGATCCCAAACGCACCGCCCGGGCAACGAAGGAGTGGCTTCATAAGAAGCATTTCAAGGTCCTGGAGTGGCCTAGCCAGTCTCCAGATCTCAACCCCATAGAAAATCTTTGGAGGAAGTTGAAAGTCCGTGTTGCCCAGCGACAGCCCCAAAACATCACTGCTCTAGAGGAGATCTGCATGGAGGAATGGGCCAAAATACCAGCAACAGTGTGTGAAAACCTTGTGAAGACTTACAGAAAACGTTTGACCTCTGTCATTGCCAACAAAGGGTATATAACAAAGTATTGAGATAAACTTTTGTTATTGACCAAATACTTATTTTTCCATCATAATTTGCAAATAAATTCTTTAAAAATCAGACAATGTGATTTTCTGGATTTTTTTTTCTCATTTTGTCTCTCATAGTTGAGGTTTACCTATGATGAAAATTGGAGACCTCTCTCATCTTTTAAGTGGGAGAACTTGCACAATTGGTGGCTGACTAAATACTTTTTTGCCCCACTGTAAACTCTTAAATCAAAGATAAGTGTTCAGACCATTTTTACCCCTTTTCCACCAAAAAAGAGCCGGTGGTAGTTTGGTTCTGGTGGCTTTGCCAGTGCTTAACCAGTTCAGCTGCCGTGCCTGATAAGAACCAGCTCGTTTTCAACCGACACGGAGCTAGTCAGGGCATCTTTATGCAATCCACAGAACAGCATGGAAGTAGAAGGTAAAGGAGGAGAAGAAGAAGCAGCGCTAACTTGTGAACATGGAGGAGCTTGTTGTCTTTTTAGAAGTACTGCTTTTATTATTCCAAACCTGTATTACCATCCAGAAGCGATACACTCATCTGTTTCTGCCTGTCATCGCTTTATTCTTATCACAAAGAACGCACCGCTGCCAATGGTGCACATACCTTGTCGGGGTGCAGCGGCTTGCGTGCCTCAGCAACCCCCGGAGCTATGTCGACGGGAGCCTAGTGCTCCCAGAAGGTTCAACCATGTCGAACAGGTCCGCGTGGGGTAGAGGCCAGACTAAAGAGTGCACCCTGGTCCTCCAGGTTGGGGGTTGTGCAGCATGTAACAAATCACTCACATAAAACCCAAGTTTTGTTACAGCAACAAATGTCCCAACGGCGGAACAGGCGGAGAGGAGAGCGAACTCCCAACGGCTGTGAAGGCGGAGGAGGACAGATAGTTGCACGGGAAGAAGGGTCTCGGAAAGCCTTGGCAGGCAACCTTTCTACAGGGTGGACCAAGCTCTCGATAGCCCAGCCATGGAAGGCAGTTGGTCTAGGGGAGGGACCCCCAACAAACGTCCATGGCTGAAGACGGAGATGCAGGACCCCTGTGGTGCCACAAACCTCTGCATCACGCATATTCGCTTCATGATGTAGCGATCGACGAAGAATAAGACAAAGAACGCAGACTACGTTTAAGGAGATGGGTAATTATCATTATTGCAGTTATCAGCCGACGTTAGCTAAAGTCTACACTTTCAAACGTAATATTTATGTCAGTTCTGTTATAGGTGGTGAAAATGGTGGTCAGTAGTGTTTTGAGGCACTTTCAGCTGGTCAGTTAAACCCGCCCCCGACAGTGAACATAACAAAGGTCAAGTGGTTCACAGCTCTGGCCCAGCAAGCAGTTGGAGTCAGCTTGGCACCAATTTTGAGAGGCTAGAGCTAGTGCTTAGGCGGTCGAAAAGCAAAGAACTGGTGCCAAGTCGGGCTCTGGCTGCAGTTAAGCAACGGAACCAGCTTGCTGGAAAAGCATACCTGCCAACTACTCCGGTTTTGCTGTAATGGTTACGGTTTTCAAGACCCCATTCCGGGTTATGGCTTTATTAATCAAAATTACGTTTTTTCACTAAAAATGCAGTCAAAAATTTGAAGTCGTAAAAAAAAACACGAAAGCAATTCCAAGCACGAGATCGCTAGGAATCGTATCTAAATTTACCTGAAGCGTTTGCTAAGCTATCGCTATAGCTAACGCCATAGCTAACGCCATAGCTAGTCGTAGTACCTAACACCGACACAAAGAAGCGACTCCGTCCCCGGTGATTGGGGCTCGCCAGAGGAACCAACCGAGGCAACAGTTGGACGGGAGCCGGATCGGAGTTAAAGTACAGCGGTGGTAGGAGACGGGGACCAGTGGAGGAGCAGCCGGGGCCCCAGCTGGATAAGAGCCGGAATCGGAGCCCAGCTACAGCAGCGGGGCTCGGCGGAGGAACTACTGAGGAAGACGGCGGTAGGTGGCGGGGCTCAGCGGAGGATCTACTGGGACCTCAGCTGGACAGGAGCAGGATCGGAGCTCAACTACAGCAGCGGTGGGCGGCGGGACTTGGTAGAGGAGCTGCCGGTACCCCGGCTGGACAGGAGCTCAATTGCAGCGGCGGTAAGCAGCGGAACTAGCAGCGGAGGGGGCTAGCTGAGGCCCAGCTGGATTCGAAGTCGGTTGGATCAGATACCGGCGACACCAGCAGAGATTGTTTTACTATCCACAGGTCAGTAAAAATGCCACCAAAGAAGGAGGAAATGGAAGAGATCAAAAAATCTCTGAACTAAGTTCAGAGATTTTATCTTCTTGGAACATAAGTCAATGTTATACAGTAATAAGTGGCATTCAGCTGTTTGTTTTATGTCATTTAAGCACAGTTCTGGTACTTAAAAATCATAAAAACCCAGACCCCCTGCTAAATTTTCAGATAATTTCCCCAACCCCAAATCACATCCCTGAGTAAAGAATGACATACTGAGGCAGGCCAGAAAGTTACGGGGAACAGAAGTTTACCTAAATGAACATCTAACAAAAAACTAATGCTGAAATAGCATGGCAAGCACGGATGATGAAAAAGACAAAATAAGATACAGGCAACATGGACAAAAAATTGTAGAGTTTGGATCAAACTAAATGGAACACCTGAGGAAGCAAAGAGTATAATAATCAGAGATCTTACTGACTTAAATAAATATAGATGAACACTGATTAAGAAAATTAAGAGACTGTGATAATCCATATCCACACACATGGCAAGTCTTTTCGTAAGGAATACTCCAAAGCATTTCCAGGAATTATTATTGCGGACTGTGAGCGCATATTCAGCCATGTGAACAAGAACAAAACTGAGTTCAGGTCCAGTCTGTCAACTAAAGTTCTGGGCAACCTCATGACCAGGAAAATGATGATGACGGCTTCAGGTAACAAGTGCCACAGTGTGTTCCATTCAAAAGACCAACTGAAGAAAGCTAAGAGGTGCACCATGGAAAACAACAATGCTTGAGAGTTACCATAGAGTTTGTCCTTGATCTTTTCCATCAGCATATCTGCATTGACAATTTAAGGAAAATAGAAACATGATTGTTGAAGAAATATGAGGTTGTTAGCCACATTTTAACTTGATTTAATGCTAATGTTTGTTTACCGTTGGGGGGCTTTGCCCCCCTGAAGCCCTCACCAGGACTTTGTCCTGGACCTACCGGGGCCTGCGGCCCCTGGACCCCGGCTAGCTACTAGGCTTTTCAGGTTTTAAAAGTTGGCAGGTATGAATTTACCAGTTTATTCACACACACACATCACACATTATCAACAGCATGAATGAAATACAATATCAACAACATGATTTGCAACAATGACGTGTCGACCCCCAATCTCCCTGCCATTGCTTGCTGGCCGATGGCATTTTCTTCAGCTTCTCCCTACATTGTTTTAATGTCCGGTTGTAGCCGTTGGGCTATCATTTGTTGGGAGATCTCCCGTAAACTTTTTCGTTGCGGGTCACGCCATCGAACTCTCTCTGGATTCTATCGTCAGCCACCAAACACAGAAAAAAAAAGTCTGCACCTCTCGGTTGGACCACGATGTAGATTTCCACGAAACCTGTGAAGCCATCTCTATTAATATCGTCTGTACTCGCTGACCGTGTTGACTCGCTGAACTATTTTTTCAATATGGCGGTTGTAGATTCTGCAGGAGACAGACGCTTTCATGACGTTACGCCCAGACCAATCAGTGGCCTGCAGTCTGTTGAGGTCACATTTTCGGCTCGACTCAGCGCAGCTGTACCCTACCCTAGAGTAGGTATTAAAAAAGTACCTGGTATCAGGTACTAATGGAAAAGGCTACAAACTAAGTAGAGTAGAGTAGGGCAGAGTGGGTACTAGTGGAAAAGGGGCTCAAGTCCATTAGAAGAAGTCTGAACTCGTTTTCATTGGTTTTTGGTATGTGTGAAAGTCATTTTATAAGGCTTTCTGTAGAACATCATCTGAGTTTATGTACAGTAACTATGAATAATGTCCAAAAGGGCTACTACTTGATTAATATGATTTTTCCATCATGATTATGATAAACTTGGTAAATGTTAGCTACTCATTTGGGGAGTGTTGTGACCCATTTGCAACAGGGCTGTCTACGGTTACGTAGGCAACCATATTGCAAACCGGTCTACCCAATTTGCATCGCTGACAGATGCAAATTGGGTAGACCGGTTGCCGTGGGTTTTATTGGGGTTGTGTTCCGCACCAAAAGAGGATTTGGAGGCTTCCCCGGCGGAGCTTGTTTTTTCTCAGCCACTGCGGCTCCCCGGGGAATTTTTGCCAGATAATCCCGTGCCGGTCAACTGTCCGTCTCAGCGTTTGCAGCATAGCGCAGATACAGGCACGCTGCCTGGCCCGGCCCACCACTGTTTTCCACACGCTTTTATGCCAAAAACTTTGAAGAACGCTGCGTTCGTGTTTGTCAGGCACGATGCCCATTGCGTCCACCCTACGATGGCCCGTTCAGAGTGCTGGAAACGGGACAAACGTTTTTGTTAGACTTGGGAGGTCGTATGGAGAAAATATGTATTGACAGACTTAAGCCCGCCTTTGTGGTGGCGGATGAGCAAGTGATGTTGGCTCGGGCCCCTCTACGTGGAAGACCCCCACTGAGAGCTCCCCAGGTAAACGATTCATCAGAGCAGCCACACGGGCAAGTCGAAGGTTTCCCCCCCCTTGCCATTGCCCACCCGCAGACAGACACACCCCCAGGAGCCCCCCACTGGCACAGCAGCGCTGCGGAGGCGGAAAACCCCCGTTACAGCAGATACGGGAGGAGACTGAAGCCAAAAGGATGTGAGGACTGAAACTCGGTCTGAGAATCGGGGGGGGGGGGTAGAAGCTGGGTTAATCATCTCAGACTGGATGCAGAGGGTAAACAGAGAAGGACAGTAGGTATTGAGATGAGAGAGATTATGGTGAGGTAGCAGGAAGAAGCAGTGGGAGGAGAAGGGTTGAATGTATTGTGATGCGAGATGGCATGCAGATGTGTGAGGGGTGGAGGATATAAAAGGAGAGACCCTGGTGTATTGAGATATGCTTTTTCTGTGTATGACTGATGTGAGTGAATAAAGTCATCTGCTGCATAAGTCTGCCTCCGTTTATTTGCACTCTCCACAATCTATCATTTTAATTGACTAATCAGATCACCCTCCATATAATCTGTCAAATGATAGACAGCTTTCAGAATTTGTAGTCATTGCTGGAAAAAATCTGGAAGGATAATTTTCAGTGAACGAAACCTTTGGTGTGTGTGTGTGGATATAGAAAGAGTGTGAAAGTGAGTGAGTATGCAGGGCTTGACATTAACACCGGCCAATGGCTGGTGAATTTCAGCAGTGGCCAGTAAGACAGCTACACTCTACAGCCACTTTGGCCATGTGCAGCCATGAAGGGGTGTCCCAATCCGTAGGGTTAGTGATGTTACGCTCGACGCCGCCCACTCAACACTGATTTGCGCAATATAAAGCGGAAGTGTCATGAGCAGTTTTTTTTTTTTTTTTTTAATTTAATAGAACAAAATACCCGAAGAGGATTAAGCGGAAGAAGATGAATGAATGAATGAATGAATGAAAATACAACATACAAACTCTCGATGAGGATAAAGGTTACAAAAGAGTTGCATCAGAACTTTCACAATCAGTCAAACTTCACATTCCAATCAACAAGAAAAAAGGGGTATATTAAAAGAGCATGAGTAAAGAGCCCAACGATTCTCTGATGGTCTTTTTTTATTATAGTAATAGGAGTTGTCCAATGTTTCTTGGATTTTTATTTTTTTTTTATATATTTTTTTTTTTGCTTCATGAGCAATGCCTTGAGCGCTGTTTCAGCACACCCACAGTCACATGACCATAGCAAGCTTGGCCTCATTATGTCGGTCACATCACGTGACTTGAGGATTTGTGGGAAATTTGAGAGGGTTCTATTGGAATTAGTTTTTTTGTTTGTTTGCTTTGGATTGTTTGTTCCTGCCATCCAGTTTTGAAAGGATCTCGGATGGGTAAATGCTCAAAAAAAAAAGTATTAAGAATTTTTTCCAATTTTCTACCCAGATGTAGTTCTGACACTCAGTCAGCAGATGGCACTCTTTATTAAATGTTTCATAACACTGTCATCATGAAGCTATTGTCTCAAAGTTCATTGTTTTATAAGACCTCAGTTTCCCCATCACTAATGTATATGTGTAATATTTAGTACATATAATGTGTTGTTTAATGCTACTAAATCTAATTCTAACTTGTGTAATACTGTCTCTGACTTCTACTCAAATAGTGAATGCAATGATAACAAATCTCTCAAAAAACCCTCAGTTTGAGTGGTGAATCAGACCCCTTTTAAATCCTTCTCTATTGACGTATGCAACGCCAACAATCCCTCTCAAATTTCCCGCCAGGTCTCAAATCACGTGATGTAACAACAAGGCCTCATTTTCTACGGTCACGTGACTGGCCATGTTGACACAGTGCTCGACACTCTGCTTGTGACACTTCCGTGTTATATTTCTTGAATCGGTGTCGAGCATATCACTATTTGGGGCAAATTTTGTCCATTGTGACACCTCTTGAAAATGCAAACTGTGACTGATATTTTACAAATGACCTTATCTTATTTATTTTTAAATGTCAAAGGCATGGGGAAAATGGACCTCAAGAAATGAGTGGAAGTGGCATCTCGCATCCAGTAAATCTCCCAAAATCTCTCATGGACAGTTGTGACTTTAGAATAAACGACATTTCTGTCATCTCACTTTGAATGATTATCGCTTCATTCATGTGACAAACTGTAGACTGTGTGCTTGCCTGTCCTCAGGGTTCCCCCAGCACAACAGGATATCGGCCCATAAATACTGTATTTAACATGGTGAACGTTTTTCTGAGCATATTGGAATAGAATCGAATAGGCTTTATTGTCATTGCACAGTTGTAAAGTATGACAAAATTGTGGGTGCTCCACCAGGCTACTGCGCAATAAAGTAAGAGAGAAGGATTAGATAAAACACAGAGAACACACGACTGAAATAAAAATAGCCCAGGATTATGGAAATATACACAGGTATGGTAGTGACTTCATAGATGAAACAATGCACGTAAGTGCGGAGTGCTGAACACATGATTGAATAAAATGGCCCAAGGATTATGGAAAATATACACAGGTATGGTAGTGGTTTCACAGATGGGTCAATGTACATGAAAGTGCGGAGTGCAACGACAGGTGGGATTATTATGATAATTGAAAAGGTCCTCAGTTCTGTGCATGTGAGCATTCGGAGGGAGGGGGAAGGGGCCTCTGACTGTTTGAGTTCAGATGACCTAGGGGAAGAAACTGTCAGTCTGGAGGTGTGGGACCTGATTGTTTCAGTTATTTGTAACACCCCTGACACTACAGGAAAATGTGAGCAGATTGTTAGTAGGACCACCAAGTTGATCAGAACTTTCTCTGTCATTGTTGGGAGGTGAGAAGGGAGCCCAACATTATCTAGATTGTCTTTTGGTATGTGGCTGATTTAAGATAGTAATTTATTCTGCACACCTAACCTTCTCTGAAGCTTGGCAGCGATCAAATGTGTGTATGTGTATATATAAAATACCTACAATACTGTCAGCTAGGGCTGCAGCTATTGATTATTTTAGTGATCAAGTGATTTGTCACTGTAATCAAATGATTACTCATGTAATCAGATACTTTTTTTTTTGTATTGAAGAAACTTGCATTGACCAGCATGTGCAGAACTTTCATTCCTAAAGAGCAGTAGTAATTGTATCAAGCATTCATTAACAAAGGTACACATTTATTGCAATGCTTATTGCTATGTTTATTGCATATAATGTAACTTTAAACGTTACGTTACACCATAAAGTTACGTTTTGTAGCGTTAGCTTCAACTCGCAACATAACTGACATATAGTACGGTAGCTGACTACATTCTATTCATCTTAATTTAAAATCTCAATTACCTTGTCTCAGTCCGCTGCTCGTGTGTGAAGTGGCTGGAAACCGTCTGCCAAGACACTGTAACATCAATGTTGTGGTATACTAGCTTGTCTTTACAGTGTACACTCAGCACAATGTTTTCCTTCAATTTGAGCTTGAAATTATCCCAGATTTGAGATACTTTTGTTGTTTTCGCTGACTCTTCCTTTTTGCTATCACTCTGTCTCTTGGAGGCAGATTACATCAATCGAATGTTGGAAGGCGAGGACTTCGATAAGGCTTCGCTTGGCTGCAGATAGGTCTTCAACGTTTAGTTGTAATATGCGAAGGGCAGATCCTACCACAAAGTGCTCTTGGGGCTGTTTGCTTTCGGCTTTAGGACTGTGACTAGGATTCTTCTTTGACTTGGCACAGAGGCGTCGTCTCTTTGAATTTAGTCTGCTGGTAGGATCATTAGCTTCCCCAGGCAAGCCCGGGTACTGGCGGAGGGCGCGACGAGAACGCTGATCCATTGCCCCCTGAATGCTGATCCATTGTACACATTGGCCTACAACTTCCAGTCATATACAGCCCAAGGAAGATGCGCTGGAACTTCCGCAAAGCCAACTGGAAGAAATTCAGTGAAACTCTGGACCGGAGCATTGTTACCATCCCACTCCACACCATCACTGTAGATGAAGCATACAACCGCTTCTGCAGCGCAATCTTCAAGGCTGCCCATACTGCAATCCCACGAGGCTACCGACCCCTCTATGTCCCATGTTTGGACGGAGAAAGTGCTGCCCTCCTACAATCCTATCAAACATCAGGGGACCCAGAGATAGCAGACCATCTCATTGAATCGCTAAATACAGCCCGGCGAAAGAAATGGGAGGAGACAGTTGCTGACCGGAGCTTTACCCACTCTAGCAGGAAATGTTGGAGCCTCATCCGTCGCCTAGGAGCTGCACAGAAGCCCCCTAGCCAAAGCCGAGCATCCGTCACACCCAACCAAGTTGCATCCCACCTACTGACTATCGCCAAAGCACCCCAAGACAAAGACACCAGAAGAGCAGTTACAACTGAGCTAAAAAAACACCAAAAAATGCCTGTAGAGGAAACGAACCCTGAACCCTTCGAGGCTGCTGAACTGGAGAAAGTCCTACAGGGCCTGAAATGTGGAAAGGCAGCAGGATACGATAACATCTTCCCAGAATTCATGAAGAATCTTGGCCCCCGAGCCCTAACCTGGTTGACACAATTCTACACAAGGATCACACAAACGAACTCGATCCCAAAGAAATGGCGGACAGCAAAGGTCATTGCCATCCCCAAACCTGGCAAAGACCACAAACTACCAGCAAGCTACCGCCCAATCTCCCTACTCAGCGTTCCTTACAAAATCATGGAGCGCCTAATACTGCAACGCATTTCCCCAGAAATAGAGGATATTCTAAGTGTGGATCAAGCAGGTTTCCGCAAGGACCGCAGTACAGGAGAACAAGTACTGGCCCTAACCACCTTCATTGAAAATGGCTTCGAGAGCAGACTGAAGACAGGGGCTGTGTTTCTCGATCTTACAGCCGCCTATGATACGGTCTGGCACAAAGGCCTCCTCCTGAAACTTATAAAGGCGATCCCTGCTTGGGCAACAGCAATTATAAAAACCCTGCTGACCAACCGAAGGTTCAGAGTCCACCTCAGTCAGAACACAAGTGCATGGAGAATGCAGAAAAACGGACTCCCACAAGGCTCAGTTCTAGCTCCAACTCTGTTCAACCTCTACATAAACGACCTGCCTACTACAAAATCCCGCAAATTCATCTATGCAGACGACATCTGTTTGGCATTCCAAGCACCAGACTTTGAACCACTGGAACGGGTGCTCACGGAAGATCTTGCTAAACTGGACCAGTTCTGCAAAATCTGGCGCCTAAAACCAAGCCCAGCAAAAACCGTCTCCAGTGTATTTCATCTCCACAATGCAAAAGCTGCCAGAGAACTAAACATCCACCTGAGCGGACTCAAGCTTAAGCATGCCCCAAATCCAACTTATCTTGGAGTGACCCTTGATAGGACCTTATCCTTCAAGGAACATCTAAAGGGGACGGCTGCTAAGGTGAAAGTACGAAACAACCTGCTCTGCAAGCTCGCTGGTGCAAAATGGGGGGCGGCAGTCTCCACCCTGCGCACCTCAGCACTGGCCCTTTCATACTCTGTAGCAGAATATTGTGCCCCTGTCTGGTCCAGGTCATCTTACACACACCATGTAGACACCCAGCTCAACTCAACCATGAGAACTATAACTGGAACAATCCGCTCAACACCACTCCCCTGGCTCTCTGTACTGTCAAACATAGCCCCTCCACACATCCGGCGAGCAGCATTAACTCAAAGGATGCTCCAAAAAGTTAAAGATTTTCCTCACTTACCAATCCATGCAGATATCTACACCCCACCCACTGCCCGACTTTCATCCAGACGGCCGATTTGGAAAAACCCTCCCCCAGCTGACTTTACCATCCAGACAGCTTGGCAAGAGGAATGGGAAACCAAGGAGGTCCCAAACAAACAGCTGGTGATAAACCCCAACCAACAGGTCCCGGGCACCAACCTCCCAAGGAGACAGTGGTCTACACTCAATCGCTTCAGGACTGGACATGGCCCCTGCTTGGCCAGCCTTCACAGATGGGGCAGTAGCCCTAGCCCACTGTGCGCATGTGGAGAGGAGCAAACTATGGAACACATCATAGAGGCTTGCCCGCTCCAAAGACTGGAAGGAGGATTACATACCCTCCATACAGCAAACCAGGAGGCAACTGCTTGGCTTAAGGACTTTGCATTCGCTAAATAAATAAATCACTCTGTCGCTCTAACCTCATGCCATTAAACAAACCTGCATCTTGTTTACATAGCGTGACTGGAAGAAGGTCATATAGACTGGTAGGGCTACCTTAATGAAGCTTTGAATCATAGATGTTTAAATTAAGGATTTTTTGTCATCAAATTACTCGAATTATTGAAGCCCTACTGCAAGGGGGCGGCTGTGGCACAAGTGTAGTGTGGCCGATTACTCATCAGAAGGTCATTGGTTTGATTCCCGCTCCGTCTGCAGTCTGCATGTCCAAGTGTCCTTGAACAAGACTCTGAAGCCCCAGTTGCTCCTGGTGGGTCAAGCCAGCACTGGTGCATGGCAGCTGTCGTCATCAGTGTGTGAATGTGTGCATGAATGGGTGGATAGCAGGATCTGTAAAGCACTTTGGTCATCCAGAGATGAGTAAAAAAGCACTATGTAAAGCCACATTTCCACTATATAGTTCTGCGCTACTCTTTTCTTTTCTTTACTACTTGTTTCTCCCGCGGCTGCGCCTCCATCACAACCGCGGAAAGCCGAGAATTGCTGGGGTGGGCGGGATCGAGGTGGCGCTACACTGCTGACGTATAAAGGACGAGACTGACTCCTCAACAACACAGGAAAAAATAGCGGATTACGAGCGGAGGATTTCCACGGTTTTTAACACAATGAATGTCTTTAACGAGACAAGAGAATTTTACAGGAGAAGACGACGTGGATTGAGACAACACACTTTGGAGCAGGAGAGGAGAATAGCGGTTGCCCAGGAGGAATCTGAAGCAGCTGCATATGAAGCAGAGATCATTCAGAGATCATTTCATTTGTTCAGTGTTCATGTGCATACATATGTCAAACGTCTTTTTTAAATAAAATGTTGTGCACTTTTAAACTACGTCGCCTCTGTTGTTCAAAACGGTTAAATGTTAACAGACGGTTAATTAAATGATGAAACACCGGGGTAATTTAAAATTATGCAGAACCTTAATCCTAAACCCCTTTAATTTACCAAATAATTTATATTATAAAAAAAGCCAATCCAAATCTAGACCCATTTTGTATATTGTGTAATAATGATACACTGATGATAAACTGACTTCCCAAAAAAAGCAGCAGCTATACAACGCACTTTTGGTTTGATGGAATTGCCAATTGACCTTGGAATTATATGTGGAAACTTGTTATACTTCCAGTTAACTTTAACTTACAAAATAATTAAAAATATTTTTAAAAAAAGCCAATCCAAATCTAGGCCCATTTTTTGTATTGTGTATCATTTGAGTATCATTGTACAATCTACTGTTATTTATAAGGGTTATCTGGGTTATAAGGGTTTATAAGGGTTATCTGTTCAGTGGTGGCTAATTACACACTAAAACAACGTAGAAAATGACTGCAAAGAAAAAGCTGCAGCTAGACAACTCACTTTTGATTTGATGGAATTGCCAATTGACCTTGGAATTATATGTGGAAACTTGTTATACTTCCAGTTAACTTTAACTTACAAAATAATTGATATTATAAAAAAAGCCAATCCAAATCTAGGCCCATTGTGTATCATTTTTCAAATCTATTGTTATTTATAAGGGTTATCTGTTCAGTGGTGGCTAATTACACACTAAAACAACGTAGAAATGACTCAAAAAAAAATATGCTGCAGCTAGACAACTCACTTTTGGTTTGATGGAATTGCCAATGAACCTAGAAATTTTATGATGAAACTTTTTTTAATCCTACTAAATACACTGACATTGTCACACTGCCAACACCAAATTATAATTTTCTTTTTCAAACCAAAGATCACTATGGATCTATTGAATCACAATCGCATAGGTTTATCATATACATGTCAACGTTTACAACATCGAAAATGTTATATTTGGGTTTACATGTATGGGTATTTTCGCTTTATATTATACTAGACTGCTTATAATTTATTTGAATTCTCAGAATTTGGAATGCCGATATAACATTCAATTCACATGTACTTACCTTTTACCCAATTCGACTTTTACCTTTATCAGTGTGTACTGCTGAATGTAAATTACACCTGTGCAACTGCTTACAATTTTACTTAAAAACTGTACCCAATGTATATGGATACAGCAGTGGTAATATTTATTAAATTTAACAATAACAATTACATTACCATTAAAAATCTTGACACCTTTATGGCTGAACAGCAGGATTAGGGTCATATGAGGCAATGGAATGTGTATGTAATTATTCGCCTTTATCATCCAGTGTTATAATATACAAACCACACTTTTATCCAAAAGACTAACATTTTATTACATTACAAATATTCCCAAAACATGTTAACAAATGGGGAGCTTTCAGTACTTCGACCAGACTGCCAAAATGGTTTCGGAAGGCTCCGTGGAAGGAAGCCGTCTCTGTCAGCTCATCCCTTCTTAATGTGGCTAACTGCAGGTGTCTTTCGCGCTGTTCGAGCATCCTTTCACGCTGTTCGAGCATCCTTTCATGGATCCGCATCTCCTCAGCATGATTCTGGGCCATCAGTGATGCAAGGTCTGCAATGTTGCTGGACCTTTTCAGCTTGCCTATATGAAAGACAGAAGTCATTGTATTTAGATAACACCGGATCAAAACATGTCAGAAAAAATATTATGGAATTAAACTGTTGAAAGCCTGTGGTGGGATGCTTCGTTGCTGTATTTAAGCTCAACTGTCATGTTGTTGCCCCTCAGTAGAGTGGACTATAAGCAACTTCTGTGGTGATGTGGTTAGGCCCCCCTTCATTTCAAAAAGGATTAATTGTAAAAAGTATTTTGATTTAATGGGTTATTTTTAAAAGAATTTCTTTGTACTGTGGCCTCATAAATCAGAATGGGTTAATAGTGTTAGCTGACTTGAAGAATTTCAATCAAGCATTTTGATTTGAAGTCGGTACATGTGCTCCTTTTTTTTTGTGAAAATACAACAGTATTTCCACCACCAACACACCTATAACACTGGGCCACTGTGGCTATGAACACCCCTGAATCTAGTATTTTTATAAACGTAGAAAGACATTTTAAATTCCTTGTTATGCGTCTATAGAAAACAATCACATATAAAAACAACCGGGTGGTAATTTTCAGTTTGTTGTGCCTTACCAGCACTTGACTGGGAGATGCCGGGGCAGTCCAGTGAGGCGGACCCAAGGGATTTGAAAACTGTGTATAGAAGGAAAAAAACACACAATAACGCTCACAAACAAAGTGCAACATGTACCGCAAACACAAAACTTTTTAACCAGAATACAATAAGCTTACGTCAGCGTTTTGTTCACGTGAATACTGAAATAAAAGCGCGATTTTGCAGCTTGATGCCAGGTAGCAGCAAGGTACAGAGGTAGCTAGCTATTAGCGGGCTAGCCATCACCACAATTGCCCACAATCAAACAACTTTCTTTATTGCTAAAATAAAGTGCGCTTTTGACCGAAAGGCAAGAAGACGGACAATAACAAAACAACACTCACCGTCACCGTTTTCCAATTCCGTCGCCGTGTCGAGTCCAAAAATCTCTGCCAATAATAGCAGGCCGGACACTTCCTGGTATATTTTTTCATTGCAAGTTGCCCCACCAACTCGCTCTGGATGTAGTCATCGGCTACGAGGGACAGAAAAGTCTGCACCTCCTCGTTTGTTCATGGAATAAACTTGCGCGTAGACATCGTTATATGAGAACACAATTTTGAATCCAGTCACGGCGGTTACTCGCTGAAATTACAAATGGCGGACGTGTAGCTTCAACAGAAAACAAACGGACGCGTTTGGTGACGTTACGCCCTGACCAATCAGCGTTTAGCAGTCGATTGACGTCAATTCACACCTCGCTTTTCGCTCGGCTGTACCCTGCCTCTGAACAGGCACGAAAATCGTAACGGTTAAACCGTGAGGACTTGGGTGGAAATGGCGAAAAACCGAAACAAGTAAAAAAAAGTAAAGCCCAGGCGATACTGGTGGAAATGGGGCTTAAGTGAACACCATTTACTGTTGGCCATTTTTAGCTCATACCATCAAAGGTGGACGCTATTACAGTAAGCACTTTATCTGTCCACATTTCTCAGAAATTGCTACTCTTTTTCAACTGCCCTGATGCTCAACACACTCGTGCACAATGAACCTCAGGGTGGTCTGCATCCAAGTTTGCTCAAGGTTTAGGTCAAAGGTAACAAGCTACTAGTGCATGTCATTTCATCTTTCAGTAGACCTCGGCTGTATGCTGTATATGTAGATAGAGACATACAACAGAAGGTCTTCATGACCTTGGGGTGTTTTCACCAACCTGGAATGAGCTGCCTCATCATTGAGATCTGGTCTGGAAAATTCTGACACCATCCTTGTAAAGATGCAGTGAAACTGTGTGGGTCTCAGCAGAAGATTTTAGAAACAACAGGCTTCATGTGACTGGTATCTGTACTGTGTTATGGATATGGATTCTCATTGGAGGGGACAGTGATGGTGTATATTTGCTGACTGTTTAGGTGCATTCACACCAAACGCAAAGGGGCAGTGCGAATCCATACAAAATGAACGGAAAGAGGCGAGTACACGCGAAGTTGCGCGTTCACGTCCGAGGGAATATGCTAGGTTTGAGATTCTGCCGTCACCGGAGTAAAAGTATCACCATTGCAGAGTAAACTAGTTTGAAAATGAGACTGCCACTCACCTGGAAACAGGAAGACCAGGAGATTTTCAGCTAAATCGGGATGTCTGAGTTATTTACCCACGGATTCCTGCCACGGATGTGCTAACAAGGCTAGCAAGCTAGCAACGGAAACACTTATCATCTTGTAAAGTTTTGGAGACAGGGACAACTTTTTCAGGTGAGCTCCCCGTCAGATAATGTAAACCTAAAGCATGACGTTATTTTGGGGATTTACACAGTAGGTTGAACACTGCTGCAGAAGTTATAAAGGCAACTTTGCCTGTCTGCATCTCACTCAGATGGTGAATTCATGTCTTTTTGCGTTTACATAGAGTTGTAATCACACTGTGCGAAAAATTCATCCATTCACATTTGGTCTGAATGCACATTTAGACTGAGACTGAATAGTTTTTGAATTGACCACTGTATGAAACTTTTGGAAGGTTTAGGTGTTGTGACAGTTTGTGGGTGGTAAGAGAACGTCACCCTCATTCCCTCCATAAACCATGAACATCACAGCCTCAACTGGTTTGACTGAAATCCAGCTAGCAGTTGGTCTCAGAAATCACTAAAGAGAATGGGACTGAAGTTTACTTCATGAGCACAAGGTATCACTAAATCCTGAGTTTTCAAATTTCTATATGGAACCTTTTAAGAACTGCAATATTTTTACCTTTTCTCAGAGTTTTAACTCAGCCAGAGCAGCAATTGAAAGAATAAATTAATTACATTTGAATACATCTTAATAAAGTGCAATGCTTCTGTACATTAAATATTCACTGATACAGCTATGTTGCTTTCAATTTTTTTTTTTCCATAATCTAATATGACTGTTTCCTTTTGGAGTGTAATCTGCTTCTGCTCCTGTAGATTAGTTTGGGATGATTCCAAAGTTAGGAAGCCCAAAGATAACTTGTGGAGTTGAAAACCATCAACAGGTAACGAAGCAGTGAGACTAGTTTTTGACCAAAAGAGAACCAAGGTACATTGAACCTGCCTTGAAGTAAGATGGTGATATTGTGAAGATTAATTGTACATCACTTTAAATCCTATTGTTATGATCAAGTTGCTTTTTTCCCATTGGTGAATAAAACAATGGGTTATCTACAGCAGCATCTGCCAGCTGCCTTTCCTGCTCCCCCTGGACCCATGGTTGGGCTGAATATCTGTTGTCTTGCTGGTGTTTTTTCAGGAGGATTTTCAGGAGGTGCTGAAGAAGAGGAAGGACCACTTCCACCGGCTGCTGTCAGAGGACTGACACAACTTTCCCACCCAGCCCCCTCCAAACGTTTAACTGTTTTGTGATTTTCACAGCTCATGTTTGCCCCGGCTTTGCTTTGGCTAAAAAGCAGAAGCGTGACGGACTTATTTATCCCTCAGAATCCTTTAACCCTTTGTGACGGACCTGCTTGCCCTCTGTCCTCCTGACCACTATAAAGGACAGCAGATTGGTATTTCAGACATGCTGCTGGGTCTCAGCCCTTGTCCTCTGAAAGTCATTCCTCAAGCAATAATCCCCTAACCAGTCTGTATATATTTCCAACGCAAAGCGTGAATAAGCTGTTCATAGTTGTTTATTATTTATTGATCATAGTGCTAATCCATTCTGTTGTCTATGTATAATTTAGAAATGCTTTTTCTGCAATAAAATTACTGATTATAAATGATGTACAGTAAATGGCTTATGTGGGTCGTGTTTCATTAGCAAAAATTGCAGTGGATTGATACCTTTTTGTTTTTGCAATGGCAAAGATGGAGACAGCTCAATGCACAACGAGTAAGAAATTTTAAAAAGCACAGTATTTAAGATTGCTTTGACAAAAATAAATGAACCCTCTATTGAAAATATAGAAATTGTGTCATCAAGTTTGTTATCCTCATTCGGTCTTCACCCACAGGAGTTTATGGAATGGGGTGGTCCATCTGTCTTTCTGACTTGTGAAATCAGCTCCTACAGTTTTGTTCCGATTGTTTTGAAACTTTTTACCAGGTTTTGATATACACTGATGATGTGCATATTGCTATTTGACTCAGATTGGCTGATGATCACAGAGTCGTCAGAGGACTTCTGTAGGTGGCAGTGTGGTGTGTTTATATAAAAAGTCAGCAGTGTAGAGTGTAAACAGGAAGGATGCTGGGACTGTTCCTGGGGGAGAAGGGAGGGCTGTACTGTAGATGATGGTGTCTGCCATATAGTCCTGGGTCCTCAAACTGGGCGGTCTGTGAGGTAGTCCAGGATCCACAATCACAGGAGTTGGTCCACCCCTGCACATAGCAGCTTGTCCTTCAAGAGCACTGGTTGAATGGTGTTAGAAGCACTGGAGAAATTGAACATGATCCTCACAGTGCTCCCAGGCTTCTCCAGGTAAGACAGCATGATGTAGGAGGAATATCACTGCATCCTCCACCCCGATGCCACGCTTGTAGGCAAACTGAAATGGGTCCATCGCTGATTCCACCAAGGGGCAGAAATGGGCAAGGAGCAGCCTCTCCAGGGTCTTCATCAAGTGTGATGTGAGGGCCACTGATTTATAGCTATTCAGGTCCTTGGAGTGCAGAGTCTAAGGCACAAGTACCACACAGGATGTTTTTCATAACTGTGGTACCCTCCTCAGGCTCAAGTTGAAGATGTGGTCCACAATTCCACACAGCTAGTCTGCATAGGACTTGAGCCTCCAGTTGATGCCATCTGGTCCTGAAGCCTTCCTCGTTTTGATCTTCTCCAGCTTGAAGACCAAAGGGGGATTATGGTACTGGGCAGTCTGTCTGTCCGTTTGTCCCACTTTTGTGAAATCAACTCGTACAATTCTGATTGTTTTGAAATTTGGTACCAGAGTTTGATATACACTGATTTGCATATTGCTATTTGATGCTGAGCGGATGATTTTTGCAGGAATTACTGTATATCAGTCCCTCGAGGATTTCGCGATGTTGCGATCGCGACAATTTTGGCCAATCCTCGTCAACTTCCGCCAATTTTACCAATCAAATTTCAGCTGAGTGGTGCTGAAACGCTCAGTCTAACCAAATGCATCGCGTTCACTTCCGTGTTTACAGTAAGTATTAACGCTTTAGTAAAAAACTGTGTGATTTAAAAAAAAAAAAAAAAGAACACTCACCGTGAGGTTTCCAACATCGTCCCTTCCTCCGTGTCCCCCAGCCTGCCAGTGGACGTCTCCGTCCTGACCACGTGTACGAAGTGCTGGGTTTGTGTTGAAAAACGTCTGCCTGCCCCAAAAGTACCCCGTTGCGGGAGCACACATGACAAGAGACTCCATAAAATCACAAACGAGCAAGTCTAACTACAGCCAGTGTTTGATCATTTCATACATCTTCAGAGGTAAAATCATTACGACATCTTGTCAATGAGCTTTAAAGCTGCGAATCTGATTTGAACGTGGACAAACGCCCCTTCCCCCGTAAATGAAAGATGTGTCTGATGAGACGTGTGTGTGTGTGTGTCAAGACGCGCAGCAGATAGACAGGTAGGAGTTAGACATAAGAATATTGTCTGCATTTTTTTTTCCAGAGAAACAAACTCAAATAGAAAATACAGACAGAATAAATTATTTTTTCCTTTCCACTCGGTACCGAGTGGTTGGGGTGCATAGGGAGTTTTCAAATGAAGGCACTGCAAATAATTTCCAAATCTCTACTCTTTAACATGCATTCAGTGCAGTTTGGCTGTTGTAATGGATATTGTGTTAAAGTCTGTATTGGCTGTAGCACAAGAGTTTTTCTGTATAGCAGAAGTTTCTGCTTAATTTACAAATCATTGTAATAAGAAATGTTTGACAATCCTGTGCTTTTCTTGTATTGTTATATAGAATATCACTGTAGTAAGCTGGAAAAACCATCTGCTTTAAAATTTGTAATTCTTCCCACAACTTAGTGCAAAAAAAAAAACCTCTCCCAAACATCGCAACTTTTTTTTTTTCCACAATATCTTTATTGAACCTTTTTTTTTTTTTTAACAAACATGATACAAACAATCAAACACTAACACTAAAGTACTACAAAAAAAAAAAAATGCACTAAAAACACCAACAACCACCAACAAAATCAAGTCTTCAACAATGCTCCTCTGTTTAGTCTAGACAATCCAATACAAAAGTATACATATTATGTTCACCAGTTTGGAATTTACAAGGTCCACACACATCATTCACCTTCTTCTTCAAGAGTTATGTTTAAATTTTTTACATAATCAATAAAAGGTCTCCATATATTCTCAAACACAATTTCCTTTGATTTTAGTATATATGTTATTCTTTCTAATGGAAGGTTTGTTAACATCTGTCTTAACCACTGAGTCACATCTGGTCTATGAGTCTTTTTCCATAATAGTGCAATACATTTTTTGGCATTAAGCAAACTGAGGTCTATGAATGTTCTTTCACTTTTATTAAAATTATGCTTTTCTGGGTACAGACCCAACAAAAACAGTTTAGGATTCAATATGATTTGTTTTGAGATTATTTTTTCAATTGTTACCCTCACCTCTTCCCAAAACATTCTTATTAATCTACATTCCCATAAACAATGAAATAGGGTTCCTTTACTTTCCATGCATTTTGTGCATGTATCTGGTATATTTTTGTTATATCTATTTAACTCCTCCGGTGTAACATACATCCGCATTAACCATTTGAAATGTATCAATTTAAGGCGTGCATTTATTGATTTGGTTTGAGCTTCTGTACAAGCCAATTCCCATTGTTCCTCTGAAATTTCAATTTGCAGATCTTCTTTCCAGTAGTTTAATCTTTTCAGTGAATTTTCACTTGAAGATAGTGTCAGTGAGTTATAAAACTCTGAAATAATACCCTTTCTTTTACTATCTTTCATCATCATTTTTTCCAAGGATGAATAAATAGGTCGAGTGAGAGCTTTATTTTGATTTGATCGAATAAAGTTTCTAAGTTGAAGATATTTAAAAAAATGTGTTCTATTGAGATTAAATTTGATCCTCAGCTCTTCAAAAGACATTATGTTGTCTGCACATGGCAAATATAAATCCTGAATCTTTTGTATCCCTTTTAAATTCCATACTTTAAATACAGCGTCCGCTCTCCCTGGTTTAAAATATTGATTACCCCATATTGGACTAAATTGTGACAATAACTGTGGTTCTTTTAAATAGTTTTTAGCTTCACACCATATTTTGATCATATGCTTTACAAATGGATTTTTAACTTGTTTTTGTAATTTTTTTGCCGAATCTGAGTATATGAATATGGGAAGAGGTAAAGGTAAATTGTATGATTCCATTTCAGTCCAGTGAGGGAGATCATTTGATGAAAAATAATATGTCATAGACCTCAGTTGTGCCGACCAATAATACAACATAAAATTTGGACATTTCAGACCTCCACGATCAAATGGTAAATATAATAAAGACAAACGTAATCTAGCCCTCCTGTTGTTCCATATAAATTCCACTAACTTTTTTTTTATTCTTGAGAATAGATCTAAAGGTGGTGATAAGGGAATGTATTGAAATAAATAAAGTATTTTAGGTAAAATATTACTTTTAAGTATATTGATTCTCCCGATCATCGACATTGGTAGTGACATCCATCTCTGAGTTAACTCATTGATATCTGACATTAAGGCTTCATAGTTGACACTGGCGACTGATTCTAGCTTAGGCATAATTTGGATTCCTAAATATTTAAACTGATTTACAACATTGAATTGATTTACCTCAGGGGCTGGGTAATTTCTCTGGGTCTCATTTAGCATTAATATTGAAGATTTAGTTTTATTTATTTTATATCCTGATATTTCCCCAAAATTCTTTATTAAATTCAACAAGGTTGGAATTGATTTTTTTAGATTCGACATAAACAAAATTATGTCATCGGCGTACAGGGAGATTTTATGTTCTGTTGGTCCAACTTTAATTCCATATATTTGTGAATGTAAACGTATCGCTATCGCTAAAGGTTCAATTGCCATAGTAAACAGTAAAGGTGAAAGTGGACAGCCTTGTCGACATCCTCTATTGATTTTTATTGGTTTTGAAATATTGTTATTTGTTAGGATTTCTGCTGTAGCATTATTGTATATTATTTGAACCCATTTTATGAAATTATTTCCAAGTCCAAACCTTTGTAGGACTTCAAAAAGAAAGGGCCATTCAACTCTATCAAAGGCCTTTTCGGCGTCCAATGATAGGAGAGCTGTATCCGGTGCTTCTTTATTAAAATAAATAATATTAAATAGTCTTCTTACATTATGGAAGCCTTGTCTACCCTTTATAAAGCCATTCTGATCTCGATTAATAATATTTGGTAAAATTTCTTGTATTCGTCTTGCTAAAATTTTACAGATTATCTTAAGGTCGGCGTTTAATAGGCTTATTGGTCTCATATTTTCACATTTATTAGAGGGCTTACCTGGTTTTGGCAGCAGTATAATTAAGGCATTATTTATGTATGATGGTAAATTATTATTTTGAAATGCTTCTAAAACCATTTCCAAAAAAGGTTTTATTAATTTATTCTTAAATTTTTTATAAAGGTCAACTGGAAGACCATCTGGTCCTGCACTTTTTCCTGATTTCATATTATCAATGGCTAGCCCAACTTCTTCTTGACTAATTTTAGAATCCAATATCTCCCTGTTTTCATTTGGAATACACGGTATAGATAGTTCGTTCAAAAACCCATTTAGTTTTGTTAAATCAGGTTCATTTTTGGTATCATATAATTTTTCATAGTAATCTCTAAAGGCTCTATTAATTTCTAAAGGATCTATAACTACCTGTCCGTTACTTATAATACTGGTAATTGGTGTTTTAATTTCCAATTGTTTAATCTGCCATGCTAATAATTTTCCCGATTTTTCACCTTGTTCATAAAAAGATTGTTTCAATCTTAGAAGACTCGAGGCAGCTCTATTCGCTGATTTTTTGTCGTATTCAGCTCTCAAAATCAGTAATTCATTCTCCAACCTTGGGTCACTTCCTGCATACACTTTTTCCTGAAGATTTTTTATTTTATGTTCCAATTTAGCTCTCTCCTCTCGAGTCTTCTTAGATTTTGATCCTGTATAACTAATAATATGTCCCCTAATAAAAGCTTTGAAAGCCTCCCACTTTACACATGCTGATGTTTGTGTAGTATTGATGTCAAAGAACTCGTCTATCTGTTTTTCTATATACTTGACAAATTCCTCATCCTGAAGCCATTTATGCTGAAATTGCCATCTACCTGATTCCTTTGTCAATTTTTTATCTACATATATTAGACAACAGGGTGCATGATCAGAGATCACGATGTTATCATAAAAGCAGTTTTGAATCTTGGACCTTAATTCTGTGGAAATCAAAAAATAATCAATACGTGAGAATGTCTTGTAGGTACTGGAATAACAAGAATAGGCTTTAACTTGTGGTTTCATTTCTCTCCATATATCTAACAATCTCAATTCTTTCATAAAATGATTAATAGTCATCCTACATCCAATGTGCGTACAATCCAGTCCTGTTGATCTATCCACACCTGGATTCAATGTACAATTAAAATCCCCTGCTATTATATGTTGCCCTGTAAGTGATGATAAGATGAGAAATAAATTAGCAAAGAACTTCTGATCATCTATATTGGGACCATATAAGTTCACAAGATTTATATTTTGTAATAGCAAAGAACCTTGAATGATTACATATCTTCCAAATTTGTCTCCAATTACATTTTTCACTTGAAAAGGAACTGATTTATGTATGAGAGTCATAACTCCCCTGGCTCGGGATGAAAATGAAGAGGTGAATACACTTCCCTGCCATCTACTCCTAATTCTTTTAACATCCTCCTCTATCAGATGAGTTTCTTGTAAAAACACAATTCTTGAACCCATGTCCTTTATTTTATTCATAACTTGTTTAAGTTTTTTAAAATTTTGTAGACCTCTGCAATTCCATGAAGTTAAATTAAGGTTAACACTTTGGTCCATGATCAATAGAGAGTTTGGGATTACCTTGCAGTGTAAACATGCTCATACAGAGAAGCAAAAACATGAGTGGTTGAACATTCATCCTACAAACTACACACAAACAAATTTCCCCTTCCCACACTTGTGGCAAACCCCCCAAAATCAAAAGAAAAATTCTGTCTCCCGATATAGCCATCGACCGTTCCACACCCACGGGGAACAGCCTAAGCCACTCCTTCTTCATCCTCCCAATCACCCTAACTCTACTGCTTTTAATGACGTAACATTAACTCTCCTCTGTAGTTTTCCAACTTAACTCCAAAATTTTTAACAACTTTGTACATCATAGTTTTTTTTTTTTTTGTTTGTTTTGGTTTTTTTAATATATAATACAATCTATATTTTGTAAACTTACTATTTACTTCAAGTCAGTCAGATGCCTGTGCAAATGCTTAATTATTCTACCTTATATTTTGTTCATGCTTAGCTCCCACCAGTCTCTTCTTCTTCTTTGATCTTCTTGATGAACTCCTGCGCCTCCTCTGGGGTCTTGAAGATGTGGGTTCTGCCCTCATACGTGGTCAGCAGTCTCGCAGGATAGATTACACCATGACGAATCCCAAGGTTGCGCAGCTCCTTACGTACGGGATCAAACTGCTTCCTCAATTGCTGGATTCCTGTGGCCAAATCTGGGTAGAACCGCACCTGCTGGTCCTGGTGTTTAATCTCTCCTTTAGCACGTGCAGCGTTGAAGATCTTCATCCTGTCTCTGTTGCTAAGAAACTTCATAATTAAGGTCCTCGGCGGTCCCTTATCTCTCCGTGGGCCAATACGATGTGCTTTTTCCAGAACCACTGCTGATTGCAACTCCTCGCTGCCCAGCACCTCCGGAATCCACTTTTCCAGAAAGGAACATACGTCCCGACCTTCTGATTCCTCTGGAAGACCCACCAGCCTCAAATTATTCTGTCTCGACCGAGATTCCAAATCCAAAATATTATCTTCCAGAGATTTATTTTTTTTTTCCAAAGTGCGCACCTTTAATTGAAGACGGGTGACGTCATCTTCAGCACTAGCGAGACGGAGCTCCATCTGCGCCGTTCGTTCTACACAGTCACCCAATTCCTTTCTTATTCCTTCCAACGCTGTCATAATCCCATCAAATCTAGAGGAAAAGTCCGCTCTCATTGAACTCATGGCAGCCATCAGCGCATCTGCGCCATTCCCCGCAGAAATCGCACCGCCGCCAGCCTCCTCCGCCATATATGGAGCCTTGTTTGCTGCGTCACAGACCTGAAAGTCCGTTAATTTGGACTGTTTCGGCGGCTCGCTTTTTCCTTTTCCTGGTTTTCCAGCCTTAGGCTTCGCCGACATATCCTCGCCCAAACGCTGGGATACGTTCTGTCCCAAATGAGAGAGTTATTTGCCGATTTTTTTTCTCCAGGAGCAGAGCAGAGCGAGACACGTCCGTCCTACGTGGCAGCCATAACCGGAAGTCAACATCGCAACTTTTAATGCAGCTTTT
This sequence comes from Pholidichthys leucotaenia, assembly GCA_020510985.1. Lineage (NCBI taxonomy): Eukaryota > Metazoa > Chordata > Actinopteri > Cichliformes > Pholidichthyidae > Pholidichthys > Pholidichthys leucotaenia. Next base: position 326,601,121 of record CM035839.1, on the reverse strand, counting down.
GAAAAAAAAGCTTCCGCACATTCAGGCTTTTCGGGTCGCAACAATCATAAAAACATCCTGCGAAATCCTGGAGGGACTGGTATATCCCCTGACTTAAGATGTCCTATTTCACCTCGATTAATACACAGTAACTGTCTTGTGAAATCAACTCCTTTTACAGTTTTGTTCCAAATGTTAAAAAGGTTGCATTTCCTATGCTCTATTACTACACTGGTCAACACCAAATTTATTGTCTCAGTTTATTTTAACTGATTTAGGACAATTTTGATGTGGTGAATCCAAAAATCACATTGGTTTTGCTCAATCAGATCAACTTTTTGAATTATGGCCACATGTTGTTTTATAAGTTTTTGTTTACATGTATGGGTATTTTCGCTTTATATGATCCAAAATTCTTAATGTCATGAAATTCTCTGAATTATGAACAATGATGATGTAACATTCAATTTATGTACATGTACTTGCCTTTATATAAGGTAAGTACATGCATAGTACTAAGTAAGTACAGGTTTTTACTTAGCACCTGATCGAGAGAAACAGATGTCATTTTCGGATTCAGCGGTGCAAAATTGTCTTAAATCAGTTGAAAAACACAGACAACTTACAAAAAAGTATTTTTTGTAACCCTGTGCTATAGAACGAGTAAAGCTAGGGTCACCAAACTTTGTACACAGTTGCACCCTATGACCCTCAAGTATGACTATGGTTTTGGTATTGCAAGGTCAATGTCAAAATGCCATATAAACTACAGTATATCTCAACATCAAAGAAAGCTAGGGTTACCAAACTTGATACACAGCTCACCTTGGGATCCTGACCTCTGACTTTGGTTTTGCGGTGAAAAGGTCAATGTTAACATTCCCTTTGCACTATTACTATAGAACAAATAAAGCTAAGGTCATCAAACTTGGTACACAGGTTCACCCTGACGCAGTGACATCTTACGATGGGTTTGAAGTCAAATAGCCAAAGGTCAAGGTTAGTATTCCCTATGCCTGCTTATGGTAGAGTGAGTGAAGCTCTCAAGGGTCACCAAACTTGCTACACAGGTTCACCTTGGGATCCTGACCTACAACTATGGGTTGTATAAAATTATTGTATATTCATGGATGATAGGTTTATCATAATCTGGTTCTGCCTCAATAATTATATGGAAAAAGTTAAAAACTGCTCTCGTTCAGTAACATATTGGGATCTTAAATGAAAACGGAGGTGGGGGATATTGCACTCACCTCAAAGTGCTCTTGTCTCATTTGTTCATCTGAAGAAAAGGCTCTTACTTCCATTAAATAAAGAGTACTTGTAGTAAGGAAAGTGTTGTTGGGAGGATTTCCACTGAACCAGCATTCACCATTTAGCTAACAAAAATTAAACAAATCTTCAACACAGTAGTTAATGCTTGTCCAAAACTGTGCAAAATGAATTCTGGGCAAGGTGTTTTTTTTAATTTATATTTTTTAACCCAACTAATCTAGTGGGTGTTTCCTTTAAGATTAAGCCTTTGTGTGATGGCTCGCTCTGCATCATTATCTCCCGCAGCTGCGCGCACACCGGCTCTCCATCACACTCGGGCTACTTAAGCCGCTCTGCCTTCAGATCGGCGCGGAGCCGTCTGTCTCCTTGGACTGAAGAGTCCTGCTCTCGTCTTCGCCTCCATCTGAGTATCATCCTGCCATCGCCGGCATTCCTAAGTCATCTTGTGTCTCAGCCTTATCCTTTGGAAAGATCATCCCCTCCACTCCAAGTAAGCCATTCTTTACTCACCTTTTCTCTACGCTGGTCCCCTGTGCACAGGCGGAGTTCCGTGGTGGCGGAATTGTTCCTTCTGGCGGCGGACCCAGCGAGTCCTTCTCCGCACCAGCGGCACCGTGACGACAAGCGCTGTCCTCCTGGCTGTAGCCCTCGTGCCGACCTGAGCGCATCTCCTCCTCTGCAGACAGTAAGCCCCAGTCATTCACAATTCATTTCTTCGGGAGGGCTGTACTAACATTTGTGTCTCTACTCTGTCCATAGGGTTGCCAGGTCGTACGACGTCATCACAGACATACACACACCCATACAAGCACACACACACCCCTACACTTTACAATAGAGATAATTGAATCTATTCCCGAGCCTTTGTCTGTTCCCTGGGTCTTTACATTATGTCAGTACGGCTCCACCAGAGTGACCCAGCGGACAGCTTGCTAGTGCGCCGAGTTAACAACCTAGAGGCTCGGGTGGATCAGTTGGCTTACCAGCAGCAGGTCATCCTAACACAGTTGGTCCAAATTAACAGTCGGCTGGATCGTCTTGCTGGGCCGCAGGCGTTCCCGCCCGCTCCAAGTAGCTCCTCTGCTCCCGCTAGCTCACCACCCAGTCAGGCTAGTCAGGCTCCCATGTCCCGGCTAACGCCAGTTTCCACTCCCACCCATTTTAGCGGTAAGCTAGGGGAGGCTAGGGGTTTTCTACTCCAGTGTGAGATAGTCTTCCAGCGGGTTCCCGGTGACTTCCCCACAGACCACAGCTGCATAGGTTACGTAGCTAACCTGTTGGAGGGGCGAGCACTACCCTGGGCCTATGCAGTTATGGCTAGGGTGAGCTATGCTAACCTAACCTACAACCAGTTTGTCAGTGAATTCAACGAGGTGTTTGACCACTCCAACCGCGACAGTGTGCTCACCACCTGGCTATTAAACTTAAGACAGGGTAGCAGGTCCGTAGCGGACTATGCTGTCGATTTCTGGGTGGTGGCTGCGGAGGTGGGGTGGGAAGACGCCTCGTTGTGTAGCATATTTTTTAGGAGTCTTAGCCCTAGTCTGCGGGATGAGCTGGCCCGCTTGGAGAAGCCCGATAGATTAACTGAGCTAATTTACCTAGCTATCAACCTCGATAATGGGCTGAGGGAGCGGGCAGCCGAGCGCAAGACTTCCGGTCGCTCGGGCGCACAGTTTCATCACTCCCTTCAGTCCCCTCTATTAGCCCTGCCTTCCCTAGATTCGCCGGATGCTCTGGAGCAGGGGTGTCAAACTCATTCCATGGAGGGCCAAGACCCTGCAGGTTTTATTTCCACCCAGTCTCTTCAGCAGGTGTTTTCACTGATCAGCAATCAGTGGGAAGAAATTCAGAGAAAACACCTGTTGAAGCCACTGGGTGGAGGTAAAACCTGCAGGGTCTTGGCCCTCTATGGAATGAGTTTGACACCTGTGCTCTGGAGCCTATGATTGTAGGGCAGACGAAGCTACCATTAGCAGAGAAACCGTGTCGCCGTGAGCTTGGGGTATGCCTCTACTGCAGCAGCAAGGAGCATGAGGTGGCGTCCTGCCCCATTCGGCCAAAAGAGGGAGTCCATGCGTCGCAGTAGGGGGACTCACGGACTCGCCTCGGCCTAATCCCCTCTCCAAGTGCCTCCTTCCCATTAGGTTTTTACACAATCAAACTGAAATAGTCACACAAGCTTTGATTGACTCGGGGGCTGAGCAGAGCTTCATCTCAGGGGAACTGGCAACCCGACTGGGGCTCCCTTGTCGATCACCGAAGACCCCCCTTAAGCTCATTTCCCTGTCCAAAGCCCCCCTGGCAGTGGTGTCCAAACAAACCGCCCTGGTGTTGGTCATCATTTCCAGAAATCATCGGGAGGACCTTAGGTTGTTCGTTCTGCCAGTGTCGGCCTCTCCAGTTATCCTGGGCTACCCCTGGCTCCGGCTTCACAACCTCACCATTGACTGGTGCTCGGGGAGTGTGGTGTCATGGAGCTCTTTTTGTCTCAGTGCCTGCTTGCAATCCGCCGCTTGCTTACCGTCCGTGCCCCTGACTGCCCCCGTCACCCCTCCTCCCGATCTGTCCAGGGTTCCACCAGAGTACCTGGGGTCCATTTTTAGTAAATCCCAGGCGCTGTCCTCCCCCCCCCCCCCCCCACACCACCCGTATGACTGTGCCATCAATCTGCGGGCTGGAGCCCCACTACTGTCGAGCTGCCTCTACAGCCTGTCTGCTCTGGAGCGGGAAGCGATGGAGACCTATATCAAGGAGTTGCTCAGCTCGGGCATCATCCGTCCTTCGTCCTCGGCGGTGGGGGCTGGATTTTTTTTTTGTTGGGAAGAAGGATGGCTTCCTGAGGCCCTGCATTGACTTTTGTGCTCTTAATGACATTATCATTAAAGACAAGTACACTCTTCCTCTGATGGACACGGTGTTCGACTCTCTCCAGGGGGCCTCCTGGTTCACCAAATTGGACCTCTGCAACACGTACCATCTGGTGCAGATCAGGGAGGGGGACGAATGGAAAATGGGTTTTCGGACCCCTAGTGGGCATTTTGAGTATCTTGTGATGCCCTTTGGGTTGACCAACACTCCTGCAGTCTTCCAGTACCTGATTAATGACATGCTAAGAGATTTTTTGGGCTCGTTTGTCTTTTGTGTACCTGGACGACATCCTGATCTTCTCTCAATCGCTAGACGAGCATCAGGTGCACGTACGGCGGGTTCTGCAGCAGCTCTTGGAAAACAAACTTTTTGTGAAGGCTGAGAAATGCGAATTCCATGCCTCCAAAACGTCATTACTTGGTTTCATTATTTCCTATAATCAAATCATCCCGGACCCCGATAAGGTAAAGGTGGTGGTGGATTGGCCTGCCCCCTCCTCTAGGAAACAGCGCCAACAATTCCTGGGGTTCGCCAGCTTCTACCGTCGCTTTAAGAATTACAGTGTTGTTGCTCTTCCTCTGACTCGTCTCACTTCCCCAAAGGTGGCCTTCCAATGGACGGAGGAGGCTGCGGCAGCATTCGCCAAACTCAAATCTGAGTTTTCTTCCTCCCTTATTCTGACACAGGTGGATCCCGCCCTTCAGTGGCAGAAGTGGATGCTTCGGACTCAGGGTTGGGAGCCGTGCTGTCCCAGCACTCTCCAGTGGATGGGGTGATCTGCCCTTGTGCGTTTTTCTCCTGCTGTCTGTCCCTGGTGGAGAGGAATTATGATGTCGGTGACAGAGAGCTCTTGGTGGTTAAGATTGCGCTGGAGGAGTGGCGTCATTGGCTGGAGGGGGCCACCCAGCCTTTTATCGTCTGGACGGACCGCAGGAATTTGGAGTACCTCAGGATGGCCAAACGCCTGAACGCTCGCCAAGCCCGCTGGTCCCTGTTCTTTGGATGCTTTAATTTTACTATCACCTACTGCCCCGGGGCCAAGAACACAAAGCCGGATGCCCTGTCCAGACAGTTTGTCTCGGATGCTGCGGAGGTGCCGGATCATCCCATTCTCCCCTTTTCATGCATCGTGGACGCCCTCTCGTGGGGCATCAAAGATAGGGTCTTGAGGGCGCAGGAGGCTGAACCAGACCCGGGCGGGGGGCCAGCGGGGAAGCTGTTTGTCCCTTCTTCCGTTAGGGGCAAGGTGATTCACTGGGCCCACTCCTCCAGACTCTCGTGCCATCCAGGGAGGGCTCACACCATGGAGCTTCTCCAGAGGACGTTCTGGTGGCCATCGCTCTGGCAGGACGTCGCTGAATACATCCGCGCCTGTCCTCAGTGCGCCACCGGCAAGACATCTTCTTCTCCTCCTGCGGGTTTGCTACATCCTCTCCCTACTCCCGGCAGACCCTGGTCTCACATCGCTTTAGACTTCATCACCAGTCTCCCACTGTCCAATCGTCACACTGCCATCCTCACGATCGTCGACTGTTTCTCCAAGTCTGCCCACTTCATTCCCCTACAGGGGCTGCCTACGGCGAGAGACACGGCGGACCTGCTCATCCAACACTTTGTGAGGTTGCATGGGATTCCCGTGGACATCATCTCTGATCGGGGTCCCCAATTCGTTTCCTGGGTATGGAAGTCGTTTTGCAACGCTCTGGGGGCTACAGTGAGCCTGTCCTCCGGCTACCACCTGCAGAGTAACGGACAGTGTGAGCAGGCGAACCAGGAGCTGGAGGCTGCGCTGCGTTGTGTCATCACTGCTACTCCTGCATCATGGAGCGCCCACCTCCTGTGGATCGAGTATGCTCACAATTCCACTGTGTCCTTGGCGATCGGCATGTCCCCCTTTGAGGCCTCCCAGGGATACACTCCTCCGCTGTTCCCCGAGGAGGAGGGGGACATTGCCGTGCCATCCATCCGTGCCCACCTGAGACACTGTCGTCGGCTGTGGAGAGCGACCCGAACGGCACTTCGGCTCATGGCTGAGCGCAACTCCAGGACTGCTAATCGCTGTAGGAGGCCAGCCCCGTCCTACCGGGTGGGGCAACAAGTTTGGCTGTCCACTCAGCACATTAACCTCAAGGCGGAGAAAAAGAAATTGTCCCAACGTTTCATCTGACCTTTTTACATTGCCCGGATCATTAACCCAGTGGCTGTGCGCCTTGCCCCCCCCCACCCCCACCCCCCCGTATTTGTCCAACTTTTCATGTCTCCCAAATTAAGCCGTTCTTTTCTAGCCCTCTCTGTCCACCTCCCAGGTCTCCACCTCCACCAGTGGTGATCGACGGCGACCCGGCGTGGAGGGTCAACACCATCCTGGACTTCCGCCGCTGGGGTTGCGGCCTGCAGTACCTGGTGGACTGGGAGGGGTGTGGCCCAGAATGAAGGTCCTGGGTGCATCCGTCCTTCGTGTTGGACAAAGATCTGATCAGGGACTTTCACCGGACACACCCTGGTAGGCCGGGGGGGGAGTACTGTGATGGCTTACTCTGCATCATTATCTCCCGCAGCTGCACGCACACCGGCTCTCCATCACACTTGGGCTACTTAAGCCGCTCTGCCTTCAGATCGGCGCGAAGCCGTCTGTCTCCTTGGACTGAAGAGTCCTGCTCTTGTCTTCGCCTCCATCTGAGCATCATCCTGCCATCACCGGCATTCCTAAGTCATCTCGTGTCTCAGCCTTATCCTCCGCAAAGATCATCTCCTCCACTCCAAGTAAGCCATTCTTTACTCACCTTTTCTCTACGCTGGTCCCCTGTGCACAGGCGGAGTTCCGTGGCAGCGGAATTGTTCCTCCTGGTGACGGACCCAGCCACGCTCCTTCCAGCGAGTCCTTCTCCGCACCAGCGGCACCGTGACGACAAGCGCTGTCCTCCTGGCTGTAGCCTTCGGGCCGACCTGAGCACATCTCCTCCTCTGCAGACAGTAAGCCCCAGTCATTCACATTTCATTCCTTCAGGAGGGCTGTACTAACATTTGTGTCTCTACTCTGTCCATAGGGTTGCCAGGTCGTACGGCGCTCTGCTCACCCCCTGCTACGACATCATTACAGACATACACACATACATACACCCACACACACACCTACACTTCACAATAAAGATAACTGAATCTATTCCCGAGCCTATGTCTGTTCCCTGGGTCTGTACATTATGCCACTTTGTTTTACATATACAGTCATGAAAAAATTAGGATACCCCATTAAATATTAAGTTCTTTATTAAATGTTCACATATTGATGTCTAATCTTGTTTTTATTTATTTCTGGAAAAGAAGGGGATTTAATTGCAGGTAAACAACAAATTAATCTTGTTTTACTCATGAAACAAAAGATATCAACAAAAATGCATATTCTAACTGAGGAAAGAGTTAGGACATCCTACCGCCTAATAGCTAGTGTTACCCCCTTTGGCTGAAATAACTTAAGTGAGACACTTCTTGTTGCCATCTACCAGTCTCTGACATCAGTCTAAGGAAAGTTTGCCCCACTCCTCAACACAGAATTCTTTCAGCTGTGAGATGTTTGAGGGGTTTCTTGCATGTACAGCCCATTTCAAGTCACCCCACAGCATCTCAGTGGGATTCAGATCTGGGCTTTGACTCGGCCATTCCAAGACTCTCCATTTCTTAGTTTTTAGCCAGTCCTTGGTGGATTTACTGGTATGTTTTTGGGTCATTGTCATGTTGCAGGGTCCAATTCTGCTTCAGCTTTAATTTTTTAACAGATGGTCTCACATGGACTGAAGCACCCTCTGATACACGGTAGAATTCATAGTGGATTCTATGATGAGCTTACCAGGTCCTGTTGCAGCAAAGCATCCCCAAACCATGACACTTCCACCTCCATGCCTCACATTTGTTATGAGGTTCTTTTCCTGGAATGCTGTATTTCTTCTACGCCAAATACGTTCTCTGTTCTGGTGTCCAAATAATTCAATTTTAGACTCATCTGTCCAAAGAACATTATTCCAGAAGTCCTGGTCTTTGTCTACGTTCTCTCTGGCAATCTTCAGTCTGGCCTTCATGTTTCTCTTAGAGAGCAAAGGTTTCCTCCTTGCACGCCTCCCATGCAAGCTAAACTTGTGCAGTCTCTTTCTGATTGTAGAGTCATGCACTTTCACATCAACAGGAGCAAGACCCTGCTATAGGTCCAGTGATTACATTTTAGGGTTTTTGGAGACTTTTTTTAGCATCTTGCGGTCTGCTCTCTGAACTTGCCTGGATGGCCAGATCTGGGCATGTTGGCAGTTGTTTTGAATGTCCTCCACTTGTAGACTATTTTCCGGATAGTGGAATGGCTGATTTCAAATTCGTTTGAGATCTTTAAATCTCTTACCAGACTCATAAGATGCTACAGTCTGCTTTCTTTTTTTTTTTATTTAAGTTTTTGTAAAGGGTATACATGTCATTACAGCATTGCATTGTTTACATTTTCATCACATATTCCTTTTTTTTGTTTTTGTTTTTTGACAAGATTGAAAAAAAAATATTACAACACCCTTTTTTTAAGTGGAAAAAAAAGAAAAATTAAAAAAAAACAAAGGAGAAAAAAAATAAAATAACATCTGAGTAGCATTAGAACAAAAAGAGGAAGCATTATTGAAATGGTGTTTGTCAAAGATTAGATCTGATGGAAGACACGTATGCGTTCCAGGGTTGCCAAAAGTTCAAGAACCCATCCCTGTCCTGTCTCAGTGCAAATGTCAACTTTTCCATCAAATAAATGTCCTGAATCACGTTAATCCAATCTTCAGGTGCAGGACAGTCTCTCGACATCCATGTTTTTGTTAGGGCTTTTTTACTTGCCAATATTAAAACATTGAATAAGTATTTTTCTCTTTGTCTTTCCAGTGATTCCGGTAGTAAACCCAAATACAAAGTTACAAAAGGGAACTGTTACTTTGAATATTTTCCCCAATATTGTCTGTACATTAGTCCAATATTGGTGGATAACTGGGCATTGTGGGGAGCGGGAATAAAGAGAATGAATTGCGTTTAAGTCAGATTTATTCAAGCATCCATCCCCAGCCTGCTCTCTCCAAAAAGCAGGAAGAAAGAGACTGAGCTACATCCAAGCTTCACATTTTATACCATTTCCTATACAGGCTTGTCACACACAGGGGGGATCACATATCCTCGTCAAAACCCCTTATTGACATTTCTCCCCCCTCCAGCCTTCAGTCTTCCACCTGCGTCCTGAAGGTCGGGAAGTCCTTTGTTCGCACCCCCGTCCTCTTCGTTGTCCCCCGCAGGTGGTCCAGACTTATTGTCCTCTTCGTCGTGAGGTCAATCTACATATGTTACCTCAGCATCCCTTTCATGCTTACACATATGCATGCACAAATACACCGCTACATACATCCCTTTAATGCTTAAACATATGTATGCACAAATACACAGCCATATAACCCCCCCCCTAAACGATGAAGAATGGGCAATACATTAAGATTCTGTGAACATGTTACTATCAACAGTACAGCCAACATCAAACACTCAGTCTGTGCGGCGCCTGGGCTTCAACCGTCTCCCGAATCTGCTGTAAGCGGGCCCAGCCTTGCCTGCTGCGCCCTTCTGCCCAGGCTCTGTTGACTGAGGAAGAGAGTGGTTATTTGATCCCTGCAGGGGCTCCGAGACGCTCCCCCTGGGGTGTCTGCCACGTCGAGGTGCCTTCGCTACCGGTACAGACTCGTCATTCATCACAAAAGCAGGTTTTAGTCTGTCAATACGAACTGTCTCTTTTCTGTCTCCCAAATCCAGCACAAAATGCTTATCACCTGTCTCCAGCACTCTATATATGGCCCGTCGTACGGGGGTCTGAGGGTTGATCTTAGAGCCTCGTGCCTAACAAAAATGAACTCAGCATTTTTTAAAGCTTTGGGAACAAAAACGCGTGGAAAAGCGTGATGAATGGGGCCCGGGAGCATGTCCGCTCCCGTGCCGACTAGCGGCCCAAGAGCCGGGAGGGGGGCCGGCTCCGGGTGCTCTGGTAAAAACTCACCTGGCAGCTTGAGAGGTTGTGCGAACACCAGCTCCGCTGGGGAGGCGTCTAAATCCTCCTTGGGAGAAGAACGCAACCCTAATAAAACCCATGGTAGTTTGTTTACCCAATCTGCATCCGTGAGTGACGCTCTGAGTGCTGCCTTCAAAGACCTATGAAAGCGCTCGCATAAACCATTAGCCTGAGGGTGATAAGCAGTAGTGTGGTGAATTTTTGCTCCTAATCCGTTGGCCATCGATGACCAAAGCTCAGAGACGAATTGAGGCCCTCTATCGGACGTAATATCCGACGGAACGCCAAAACGCGCTACCCAAGCCGTTAAAAAACCGCGAGCCACCTCCGCGGCCGTGGTCGTCGCCAGTGGGACCACTTCCGGCCAACGCGTGGTTCGGTCCACCATTGTCAAAAGATGTGTGAACCCCTGTGACGCCGGTAGGGGGCCCACGAGGTTGACATGCACGTGGTCGAACCTTCTGGCCGGAATGCGAAACGGTTCTAAAGGGGCTCTTGTGTGCTTGTGGATTTTGGCCCGTTGACAGGACATGCAGGCCTTTGCCCACTCCTTCACGTGCTTGCGCAGGCCCGGCCAAACAAACTTTTTCGCTACCAATTTCACCGAAGCGCGCACTCCCGGGTGCGCCAGTGAATGGACTGAGTCAAAAATGCGGCGGCGCCACGCGGCCGGAACCACCGGGCGTGGGCGCCCGATCGACACATCGCAGATTAGGGGGGGCGTACTGGTTTGTAAACACTTGCTCTCCAGCCTTAACCCTGTTGGTCCAGACTGGAGCGCGCGCACGTCTGCATCTGCACCCTGCTCTGCCGCCATGGCTGCGTAATCTATACCCACGTGAACTGGGGCTGCGCGCGCTGCTACTCCGCTGCGCGGTCGCGGTGGCATGGTCCGCCTCTGCGCGCCGGTGCCGTGACCGCGCGTGAGAGGCAGTCTGCCACCACGTTGAGTTTACCCGTGCCGAATGTCAGTGGTAAATTCCGAAATTGCGGCCAGCTGCCTCTGCTGCCTGCCTGACCACGGGTCTGAAATTTTGGACATGGCGTATGTGAGCGGCTTGTGGTCCACGACAGCGGTGAAACGCCGTCCTTCCAGCCAGAACTGGAAATGACGAATCGCCAAATGCAGTGCCAACAGCTCCCTGTCAAACGCGCTGTATTTTCGCTCGGCCTCGCTCAAGGATTTGCTGAAAAAAGCCAGCGGCTGCCAAACTCCGGCAGCCTGCTGCTCTATCACGGCCCCTATGGCCACATCTGATGCGTCTGTCGTTAGCGCGATGCGTGCCGCTGGGTCCAGGTGAGCTAGGAGCGCAGCGTCAGCCAAGGCTTTTTTTTACCTCCGTGAACGCACGCTCCCGCTCTGGGGACCATTCAACAGCATTGGATGTTTTTTGTTTCTTGAGCGCGGCATATAACGGCTGCATGAGTTGTGCTGCGTGGGGCAGGAAGCAGTTATAAAAATTCACCATCCCTAAAAATTCCTGCAATGACTTGACCGTTTGTGGTCGGGGAAAATCTGCCACTGCGCGCACTTTATCCGGTAACGGAACTGCCCCTTCTGGGGAAACGCGGTGGCCCAAAAAATCGATCTGCGCGACGCCAAACTGGCACTTGGCCGGGTTAATTATTAAGCCGTGCTCTCCCAGCCTCCTAAAGACCACGGCGAGGTGTTTTTCGTGTTCTTCCTCTGAAATACTGGCGACCAAAATGTCGTCGAGGTACACAAACACAAAAGGGAGATCGCGTAACACGGCGTCCATCATCCGTTGGAACGTCTGCGCCGCCCCTTTAAGACCAAACGGCATGCGTAGAAACTCAAAAAGTCCGAACGGTGTTGTGACCGCTGTTTTAGGAATGTTCTCCGGCCGGACCGGAACTTGATGGTAGCCACAAACCAGGTCTATTTTGGAAAAAATGCGTGCCCCCGCTAGGTGTACTGAAAAATCCTGGATGTGTGGGATGGGGTAACAATTGTGTGCTGTGGCGTTGTTCAGCCTGCGGTAATCGCCACACGGTCTCCAGGAGCCATCAGCTTTCGGGACCATATGCAGCGGCGAAGCCCATGGGCTTTTCGAACGGCGAATGATGCCCAGCTTCTCTAGGCTGGCGAACTCTTCGCGCGCTATGGACAGCTTGGCAGCATCTAAGCGCCGAGCCTTCGCAAAGACGGGGGGGCCAGATGTAGTGATAAAATGCTCCACCCCGTGTTTTGCGACCGTCGCTGAAAAAGTGGGAACCGTGAGTGCTGGAAACTGGGTGAGGAGTGTGTGGAACTTACCACCTGCTGCGGCGACGTTGGTCTGTACTTTTGGCGGGGACACTCGAGCTGAACAGGGAAGAGAGTAAAAAGAGAGTGCATTTACCAGCCGCCTATTGGCAAGATCAACTAACAGACCATGTGAGCACAGAAAATCAGCGCCTAATATGTTGAAACTCACCGCCGCTATGACAAAAGTCCATTCATATGTGCAGCCATGTAAGCGTAAAGACAAAGTTCTTTTCCCGTAAGTGTTGATGCTCGAGCCGTTGGCCGCAGTCGCTCCGCTACCACGGGGTCCAGCCAACCGGTCAGCATAAGTAGGGGTGATGAAACTCACTTGGGCTCCGGTGTCTATGAGGAAATCTCGTCCGGAGCTCGCATCTGTGATGTAGAGCAGCTTGCTGTTTTCACCGAGAGTCGAAGCTGCTAACGACCCTCGGTTCTGCCGTTTCCCGAACTCCTGAAGTTGCAGGGCGGCACACACCTGTGTGCCCTCTCGGCGAACCTCCGATGATAAAAACAGAGGTCATCTCCACCTCTGCTTCGGGGCCGCGCCTCTGCCACTGAACCCTCACCATCACCGTGTCGAGGCCGCGCCGCTGCCGTTGTCGGTAGGGTTGGGTCTTCTGCCTCTGGCTCTCTGCTGCTTTGGGCCGCCGCTGTGGTCGTCTGCTCGCCGCAGGCGTCCAGGATCCTCTCTGCCTCCTGGGCCAGCTCCCGGAAATCCTCCTGGGTCTCACAACGTACGCTGGCCAGCGTCCCTCTCCTGTGCGCCGGGAGGTTAGTTAGGAAGATATACTGGAAAAGGAAGTCATCGTTGTCTGACCCCCTCAGCTGTAGCATGTCTTCCATCAGGGCGCTTGGCCTGTGTCCTCCCTGGTTGAGCAAAGCCAGGAGCCTCCTAGCCCTCACTTCGGCTGAGGGCGTGAAAAACTTGATGAGGGTAGCTTTCAACCTGCCGTATTTGTCGGTGGTGGGTGGCTGCTGTACCAAGCTCTGCACGCACCGAGCCGTGCTTAGCGATGACATGGTGGAACTTAGTGTCATCCGCCGATACCCCTGTGAGCGCGAACTGTGACTCCGCTTGCAGGAACCACGACCGTGGATTGTCCTGCCAGAATTCCGGCAGCTTGACGGCTACGGCGCTCGCCAGGGCAGACTCCAGCGAGTCCGGAACGCAGAGATTCTCTCCAGGCATTCTCTACGTCGATGGGTCACCAATGTGGGGAGTGGGAATAAAGAGACTGAAGTGCGTTTAAGTCAGATTTATTCAAGCATCTATCCCCAGCCTGCTCTCTCCAAAAAGCAGGAAGAAAGAGACTGAGCTACATCCAAGCTTCACATTTTATACCATTTCCTATACAGGCTTGTCACACACAGGAGGGATCACATATCCCCGTCAAAACCCCTTATTGACATCTCTCCCCCCTCCAGCCTTCAGTCTTCCACCTGCCTCCTGAAGGTCGGGAAGTCCTTTGTTCGCACCCCCGTCCTCTTCGTTGTCCCCCGCAGGTGGTCCAGACTTATTGTCCTCTTCGTCGTGAGGTCAATCTACATATGTTACCTCAGCATCCCTTTCATGCTTACACATATACATGCACAAATACACCGCTACATACATCCCTTTAATGCTTAAACATATGTATGCACAAATCCATAGCCATAGGCATGACCAAAACACATGAAAATGATTTGCAGTCTTTTCACCACACAGCCGCCAGCAATTCAACCCTTTACGAGTAAATTTGTTTTGTGCAGGTGTTCTGAAAAATCTTACCAAATTTTTCCATCCAAATTCTCTCCACAGCAGGGATGAGGTACTTTTCCACTGTTGTTTATTTAGTTTTTCCCATATTTCCAGTTGTAAAGTGAAATTCTCCTCTTTTTCCCATTTCTCTTGTATATATGATGTGTTGTCTCCTTTTAAATCTTGAAGACCATGGTATATTTTAGAGATGTATCTGACCCCTGGGATCCCTTTATATGCCATTAAGAAGACCTTCAGAACACCTCACTGGGCCCTTTACAAATCCTCCTTTTTAAGTATTTTGTTTATGTGGTGTCTAAGCTGAAAGAACCTGTAAAGGTCTTGATTTACTAGACCTTGTTTTTTCAAATCTTCAAAACTTTTTAAAGTTTGCCCTTTAAAAAAAATCATAATATTTTATCACTCCGTTCTCTTTCCACTTTTTAAATCTAGTGTCTGTTTTATTAGGAGTAAAATCTTGATCATAGGAAATCCATTGCAATAATCGATAGGGTTCTTTAGTTTGATTCTCTCTGACTATCTTAAACCAAATTTTTAGCGGGGTCTCTATCCACGGGTTAGTGTTATTCAAATGTTTAGGTAAGGCATTATTCCCTATTATCGCCTGTAGAGGAATGTCACTTGTTATTTGGCATTCTATCTCCTTCCATTGTGCAGTGTAAAATGGGTTACATATCTCTACTAAAGTTTTTATTTGCGCGGCTTTAAAATAGTCCCTGATATTTGGCAGCGTGAGCCCACCTTTGTCTTTGTTTAGCTGTAGGGTTCTATACCTGATTTTTGGTCTCTTGCCCTGCCATATGAATCTTGAGATCCTTCTGTCCAGTTCTTGCCATGTTTTTTTGGGAGATTCTACCGGTATTGTTTGGAAAAGGTATAGAAGATGTGGAAGTATATTCATTTTGACTGCTTCAATTCTTTGTGCAGTACCCAAGAATGGTATCGTATTCCATCTTGCTAGATCAGATTTTATTTTTGCCATCAGTGGATCATAGTTTAGTGTTATAATTTTGTTGAGTTGTTTTAGGATATTGACCCCCAGATATTTCATAGATTCCATCTCCCAGTTAGTTTTGAATTTGCTTAGTAAATATTGATTTGGGTCATAGTTGAATGTTAAAATTTGGGTTTTATGCATGTTCAATTCATACCCCGATAACTCTCCATACGCTGAAAAAACTGAGATTAGTTCTAGAAAAGAGGTGTCCGGCTGCCCCAGGTATATTAAAATGTCATCAGCAAAGAGTGCTGTTTTATGTTCCTTCTGACCAAGTGTAATACCTTGACTTTTTTGATTCTGTCTTATCCATTGGCTCAGAGGTTCTATGAAGATTGCAAAGAGCAGTGGAGACAAGGGGCAGCCCTGACGACATCCTCTCTCCAGTTCAAAAGATGATGATAATTTACCGTTAATCCTTATTTTAGCTGTTGGTGTTTTATATATTGCCTGGATAGTTCTAATGAAGTTGTTATGAAAATTGAAACTGGACAAGATTCTATCTAGGAAAGACCAGTCAACCGAATCAAATGCTTTTTCAGCGTCTAATCCCAGTATGGCTGTGTTTAAATTATATTTTTTTTAGATGATGAATTATGTGTCAAGTGCGTCTAATGTTATCTTGTGTCTGTCTTTGTCTTATAAAACCTGTTTGGTCTAAATGAATTAAGTCTGTCAGTATATTTTCTAACCTTTTGGCAAGGATAGTGGTAAAAAGCTTATAGTCCTGATTTAACACACTGATTGGTCTGTAGTTGGAGCAGTCTAATTTATCCTTTTCAGGTTTAGGTATGACTGCAATGATCCCTTCTCTCCAGGAGGGGGGGGGATTTCCCCTGTGTGGAGGACATAGTTAAATGTTTTCAGGAGGAGAGGAGATAGTTGCTGTTTAAAAGTTTTGTACCACTCTGCTGTATAACCATCTGCTCCTGGGGATTTGTTAGCTTTAAGTTTCATAATTGCTTTTTCTAATTCTTTAGGTTGTATTTCTGCCAGTAGTTTTTTATTTTGTGACTCAATAAGTTGGGGAAGATTTAATGTATTTAGGAAGACTTCGGATGTGCCTTTTTTGTGTTTTTTGAGGGAGTACAAGTTTCTGTAGTAATTTTCAAAGCTTTTATGAATTTCCTGAGTTCTAATTTTTATTTCCTTTGATACTGGGTCTCTGATTTTGTAGATTGCTCTCTCCTTTTGTTTCCTCAATTTATAGGCTAGTAATTTTGCCGATTTGCTACCTTTTTCATAATATTTTTGTTTCAGAAATGTAAGTTTCTTCTGGATTTCTGTTGTGTAGATCTCGTTTATTTGTTTTTTTATTTCCTTAATTTTGAGCGAGTCATTAGAATGAGTGTTGTCTTTGTGCTCTTTTTCTAGTTTCTTAAGTTCTGACTCTAGTGTGATTAGTTTTTCTTGTCTCAATTTCTTTTGGAGTGCCAGTTTTGCAATAATCTTTCCCCTTATTACAGCTTTGCATGCGTCCCACAGTATTAAAGGGGATACTTCTCCATTATCATTTTCTTCCAAATATCTGAGAATATCTGACTCCAATTCATCTTTCAGTGGTCCTTTCAGCACATTTGAATTTAACCTCCAAGAAAATGTATTATTTGTGTATTTTTGGATATTTAAGTCCATATAGATTGGACTGTGGTCAGAGAGATCAATCAGTCCTATTTTACATGTTTTTACTCTTCCAATGTCTCTATTAAACATAAAAAAAAATAGTCAATCCTTGAATATGATGAATGTGGTGCTGAGTAAAATGTATAATCTTTTACACTGGGGTTGAATTCCCTCCACACATCACAGATTCCCATTTCATTTAGTAGCATCCTAGTTTTTCTACTTTGAGTGTTATTTTGACGTGGAGAATTACCTGATGCATCCCAGTGTGGGTTCAGTCTTAGATTGAAGTCTCCACCACATATCACTAAACCTTGGGCTTTAGTTATCATTAGGTCAAATATATTTTCATAAAATTTCCAGTTAGCTCCTGGAGGTGCATATACATTCAGCAGGGCGATATCTTCTCCCTCTAGCCGACCAAGTACCATGCTAAATCTCGCTTCTTTATCTTTGTGTTCTGATTTTTTTTCAAATATAATTTTGGTTGAGATCAATGTCGCTGCCCCCCTCCTCCTCCCTGACTTATATGAAGATGAAGAGATCAGTTTAAACCCTTGTCTATTAAGTTTAGTGTGTTCCAAGTCTCTTAGGTGGGTCTCCTGTAAAAATATTATTCCTGCTTTGTCTTTTTCATTTTGCCTAGAATCTTGGATCTTTTAACTGGATTCAGGATCCCTTTTACATTATATGAGATTATTTTGGTTGAACCCTGTTTCTCCATTGTATTGTCTTATTTAGTATAATAGTATAGTGGCCTCTTTTATGCTACTCAAAAACTGAAAGAACATTAAAGTCCTCGAACGGTGACATTTTTTTATTGAACCAATAAACTGATTGTATGAAAATATTCCATTCTGGCCATTCCCGTGATTTAATATGTGTCACCAGCCTCCATAAATGACTTTATTTGGTAATAGCCCATCTTTCACTTAGTGATGCTGCAGTACTGCCATCTGTCGATAGGGGCGGGCAGCAGTGAAGCACAGGAAGAAGTGAGGGTGATATTGCCTGCCTGTGCTGTGAGCCTCATCAGAGAAACATTCCCATCGAATCACGACAAGGGATTTTGCCTACCAAGATTAGATTTGTGAAAAATGATATTTAAATAAAGTTTTGTAAAATCATATATTGAGTTTATTAATGTTCATGTCAATTTTATAATTCTAATATTTCAGCATTCATCAAAGTCGCATGTCATATACATTTGAATAATTTTTCTACCATTTTATGGAATAAAATTCGGGTTCAATTCGGCACTCAATGTGGCGGGAACTCTGGCTTGTACATAGTGCCACTGCTCCCATAAGTGGGTTGGATCAACCAAGGTTTTGTTGAACAGAGTATTCATCAGATCATCCACATATTCTGAAAAAAAATATATTCAATAAAAATTAGACATTCATTTGACTACAGTATGAAATACAAATTTGACCCAAATTAACATAATTTGATAAAAGCTATGAAATGTGAAAGCTGAATGAAGACCAACCCTCCACCCACTGTAAATATCATATACAAGCTTAGAAAATGATACTAATATTTCTTATACTCACGGAAAGTTGGATTAACTTTCTTTGCTTGCAGTTTATATCCGCCTTTTTTGAATTTTGGGTACCTGATGATGAAGACCGGCTCACCATCACGATTCTGTGCCTGCTTGCGGCCTGCATTTTCATTAAAGTGCATTGCAGCTAAACAAAGTCTGTAATTAGAATATTATCACAATGATTTATTTTTGGACATATAAGTGATCTATCAGCAGAAACTCTATGTAATTGGCACTGTTATTGTCATGACGGCCGTTGGGCCATCATCCAGCTCATCAGCTCCAGCCGCGCACAGACCAACAGGTGTTAATCAGCGGCTCTTAAAAGCCAGCGTCATTGACAGCCCGGCACGGAGTCGTCTGTCTTCCTCGACTGAGTATGAGCCAGAGCTTCGTTTCACAGCCAAGTCAAGAACGCCACGACAAGACCTACCACGTAAGAAGACTATTTGCTTTTCTACGCCTAATCTTTACCCCTGTGCACAGGTGGACCTCCCAGGCGGCGGACCGGTATCTCCAACGGATGGAGAATTACCCTCTCCCTTCCGGAGCTCCTCCTGGCCTTCGCTAATTCAGGAATTCTCTCCACTGCAGCTGCAGGTACTGTCACTCCCTCAGTCACAGGAGTCATTGTCACCACGGTTACGGACATTATCACTGTCACGGCTACGGGAACAGTCAACGTCACAGCTGTCAGTGCAGTCACTGCTCTCGCCACGAACTCCACCACGGTTACTGGAGTTATCACCGTCACAGCTTCAAGCACCAGAACCACCACAGCTCACGGACATCGGGGAACAGCCAGATACAGTCAGAGACAACTTCAAGTAAGCTGCACACCTGCACTTGTCCTTTTGTGCTGAACAGCCTTAACGGTTTCTGCTTGTGTGTTCTAGGGTTGCCAGGTCGTCTTCTGTATCGCTCAGCTCCGGTGACCAGGCTGCTATATCTGCACTCACACTTGCACAACACTCACACACACTTGACAATAAAGAATAACTATTTTGTATCTGCCCGTGTCTGTGTCTGTCTCTTGGGTCCTGAAACATGTCAGTTATTATAATTGCATTTCATATTTTTGGTCACATATTGCATCTCCTCACCTTGTCGACATTTCAAGGAATGAGAAGTGTACACTCTTTGGTGCAAAATGAATAATCAGACTGTGGAAAGCCTCCACATTTGAAGTTTGCTGCCCTGGACTCAGCTTTCGCACATCCCTGAGGACCCGTGTTTTGTTGATCATATCAACAACTTTTTCACAGCCCTTTGTGCCTGAAATAAATAAATTGTAGGTGTGAGATGTCACCAAAAATGATGAAAATCAATGGTTTAATTTTTATATATATATAATACATGCACTGTTGTTTCATTGTGTGAAACTGTTTTTTGTGTTAGGTTGCAGTCTCTCAGGAGCTGGGGGATCGTATGTAGTGCTCGCATCTTTGTACTTGGGTTGATGCGCAGGCAGCAGAGCAGTGCGCCGTTCAGCCGGAAAAAAGCAGAAGACAAAGGTAACGGGCACCACACCGAGACAGGGATAATCGGTGATGATGTTGCTTACTTGCAGGGACAGGTGGCTGGCGTTGGCAGGTGATGAGCCCGGGAGACAGCGTCCTGCAGGTGGGCTAAATAGCCCGCTGCTGACGAGGCGCAGGTGTGCGCGCAGCTGAAGCCGCTGATGAGCGGCGAGTCATGACACAAATTGCATCTTATTCTCGAAATCGCTGTCAACAAAATGTCTACTGCACATGTTGGGTGATTTACCAACATCATTCCAATTTTTTCGCATTTTCTGAACGAATTTCACCCATGCCGTTCTGATTTTCCCAGGGACGGGAAATTCAAAAACACTCACCGCATGCTCCTCTGGTATACCGTCGCACCCGTAGACAACACAACGCCAAACCATAATTAATTCGATTACTGAAATCCTAATCTTAATAAATAATCTATTTGTAATCCACAAGTACTCCGAGAAATATCCGTAATCGCCGATTTTAAAACGTAAACAACAAGCAGTGTCCGCCGAGCGTGTGCGTGTCGCTTCCTGAAATGACGTCACACAGTCAGTGGCCATCTTAGCCGCTGATCGCTTGGCTGAGTCAGACAGCTCTCAAGGACAGCATACTTCAAGAGCGCATTGTCACCTTATGCGACATTTGTTGACACCAAAACATGTGCGGTTCAAATTAGCTCGTCTCACACAAAAAGTTAAGATATGATTTAGCGATATTGAATTTTCGTCTGGCCGACGCCTTTAAGAACATAAAAAACATTAAGAATCAATCAATCAATCAATGCATCAGATTTATATAGCGCTTTATCATAGACACTCAAAGACGCTTTACAGAAATTAAGGGTCATCCACCACCTGGATGGATGAAGCAGCCACAATACGGCGCCATCCCTTTTTAACCATTCACACACACACATTCACACAAAGACACACACAAAGAACATAGTATAGAAAACTTTAAAACAAAAAACTGTCAAAAGATCTTCCTGAACTGAGGTCTTTTTAGCGACGTTAGAGGAGCCTTGATGGTGTGTTGGCTCTGAGGGAAATTCCTCAAACTTTGTTACGTGTTGAGGGCCCTCTCTTACCCCTGTAAGTTGTCCCATGTTTTTAATGTGATTTTTAGATCCCAATCCGAACTTGTATAGATTTTTTTTTTTTTTTTTTTTATGCCTATACCCTATGAAATTATGCGCTATCTCCCTCCACCATCACAGCAAACAATCACGGTAATACAGTATTTGTTAGTGTGAAGAGTTCATGTGGTTCATTGTCACATTTCTATTTTAACAAGTTTTTTTTTTAAGACTTATTTGTTTCTAATATTATGACTGTTCCATGAAATATTTTACCACTTCATATTTGCTGATTCTGCATCTCCTTTAATGTCTGTTACCTTGTAGGAGGAAGGTTGGATGTGCATATTGACTAAAAATATTGTTATTCCCTCCTGAAAGCATCCAGTTTTTCCTTATAGCCTTGGCACTGGGTTTCCTGCTGCTGGCCCGTGGATTTTGAGGGTCTCTGTGTGCACCACGTTTGATCCTTGAGTCTTTCGATCGGGTCTGCTGCGGGTTTATACACCGGTACCGGGAGCCCTCTTCTCGCCATATCCCTGGTTGCTTCTTCCGCCGAATTGTAGAGACACGTCTCTTCCCCGTAAAAAACCCTCAGCTTCGCCGGGAATGGAGTTTGAAAGCGCAGTTTCTTCTCTCTGAGTACCTTTTTAGCATCATTGTATTCCCAACGTTTTTTAAGGACCTCTGGGGCGTAGTCATGCTCCACAAAAACTTTTCTTTCTTGGTGCAAAAATCCTTTTTTTATGCCAAGCCAGTCTCAAAACCTCTTCTTTTGCTCTGAAGTTGGAAAACTTCATCACCACCGATCGCGGGGGAGCTTCCGACGATGGCCTTGGGGCTAATGAACGGTGCGCCCTTTCTATTTTCAAGTCGGTGGATTGGGGAATTTCCAACTTTTCTCTCAATATGGTTTCCACGCATGCAGCCATGGTGGTGAAACCGTCCTCGACTCCTTCTTTCAGACCATGAATTCTTATGTTGTCCCTTCTTAGTCTTCCTTCCAGGTCGGTTAGCTTAGCCTCCAGTCTTGTCTGTCGTTTAAGTAATTCCAGCGTGGTTTCATCCAGCCCTTTTATTCTTTCCTCTGCTTCCATGATTCGGGCCTCAGCCTGGTCCACTCTATTCGGCCCCACACTCTCGGCGAAATTCTCTTAATTCTTGAAGTATCGTTTTTAAGCTAGCCGTGTTGCTGGCCTCATTTTGCTCCTCCATTTCCGAGAGGTTATTGTCTTCAAGGTCAGTTTCTCCGGCCGATGCGTGGCTTGGCCTGGTAAATGTTGATCTCTTCTGTTTTCCTTTAGGCATAATAGCTTTGTCTTTTGATTTTCACTCTTCCATAAAACCGTTAAATCTGATTTTCATGGTATTTTCACGGACGGGATCTGGGAGCTTCAGCGTTAAGCTGCTACCACCATGGTGTCCAGACTGGAAGTCCACTACAGTCTTCTTTCTGAAGGCCTCAGACAGCTCTTTCGATCTCACCATGGTGTTCACTCTTACTTCAACAGTCAGGAGCACACCAAACTAAATGTCTGAGGTTAAAATAGGATAAGCCTCCTTCAAAATGCTGAGTAACAATGTTCTAATCATGTGCACCTGATGTGATGCACCTGTGTGATTTTAGCCATTTTAAGTGGGAATAAATGTGGGGGTGTCCTAATTTATTCCTCACCAGAAATTGGATGTTTTTAGAATTACGTTTTACAGAAAATTTTAAAGTCTTTTCTTCAGTTTTAATTGTTTAGTTATATTACTTGAATCTCCCAGAACTGTTAAAATTGATATTAAATATCCATATGTCCAAATATGTTAAAGGCGACGGACAGACGAAAATTCAATATCGCTAAATCATATCTCAAATTGTTGTCTGAGACGAGCTAATTTGAACCCCACATGTTTTGGTGTCAACGTATGTCGCATAAGGTGACAATGCGCTCTTGAAGTACGCTGTTGTGGACAGCTGTCTGACCCAGCCAAGCGATCAGCGGCTAAAATGGCCACTGACTGTGTGATGTCATTTCGGTTAGGCACATGGTCAGTGGCCAAGTATTCCGATATTTCTCGGAATACTTGTGGATTACAAATAGATTATTTATTAACATTAGGATTTCAGGAATCGAATTAATTATGGTTTGTCGTGCTGTCTACGGGTGCGACGTTATACCAGAGGAGCATGCTGTGAGTGTTTTTGAATTTCCCGTCCCTGGGAAAATCAGAACGGCATGGGTGAAATTCGTTCAGAAAACGCGAAAAAAAATGGACTGATGTCGGTAAAACACCCAACGTGCAGTAGACATTTCGTTGACAGCGATTTCGAGAATAAGATGCAATTTGTGTCACGACTCGCCGCTCCTCAGCGGCTTCAGCTGCGCGCACACCTGCGCCTCGTCAGCACATCCCCATACCGCATACATCCATTCACACACACCTGCTTGTTGAATAAGGCTGTTAAATCTATCCTGAGCCTGCGTGCGTGTTTCCTGGGCCAGACATTATGTCAATTTAAAATGAAATTTGCAAAAAGATTGCTGATAAAGAAAACGGCTATTCCAACTATATATGCCTCGATTTCCAAGTGTGACTCTGAGAAAGGGGTCAGTGACAGTGGCGTGAAAAGCACGGGTGATCTACCGATGCGATCAACTGTCAGAACACGAGAAGTAAACAGGGTAAGTTTTTTTATTTTTAATATTCACTGCAAATGTTTGCTAAAAATCTTAAATGAATTCCAAGCCATGGTTTGCATTGCCTTACCAACTTATCAAATATTAGCATATTAGGGTGTTCATACTCATCAAATATGAAATATTCAGTGCTGTATAGGGAGGTGGTTGTGCCTGTTTGATCAATTTATATTTCTATGTATGTAATCCAATTTGAGACCTCTGGGATAAAATTATGATGATCTACTTTTTTTGCAGATTTTATCAACTGTCACTCAACCTTAAAATAGTGTTGATGTTTCTGACCAAGCAGAGGAAGCTGATGAACAGGACTTTTATGTAAATCCAAATTTATACCATAAAATGGTAGAAAAATTATTGAAATGTATATGACATGCGACTTTGATGAATGCTGAACTATGAGAATTATAACATTGACATGAACATTAAGAAACTCAATATATGATTTTACAAAACTTTATTTAAATAACATTGTTCACAAATCTAATCTTGGTAGGCAAAATCCCTTGTAGTGATGAGATGGGAAGGTTTCTCTGATGAGGCTCACAGCACAGGCAGGCAACATAACCCTCACTTCTTCCCCCAAAAAATCCCCAACACCACCGGACCAGTTGCCTGTAGGCTATGAATCTGTATCGCCTGAAAAATATGGGGTTGGCATTGATTATTCCGTTTGCATTGATTATTGAATGTATTGAATGATTTCTTCATAATTCATCTGGGAAATTAAATCAGATGAATAAATATTGTTTATAAACTCACTCGTGTGGACGACGTCATCTGTCTCATCAGCTCCAGCTGCGCACAGACCAGCAGGTGCTAATCAGCGGCTGTTAAAAGTATTGAGAAGATGATGATTAACAACATGTCATCAGGCAGCGAGTGACCAATGGGTAGTTTTAGTTTGAAAATTAAGTGTGTGACCATGCATGTCGCCAAAGAAAAATATTTCTAAGCGTAGTTTACCAAGATAAATCTTCAAGCCGATCCTGGTCAACGTGGTCTGTTCCCGTCGCCGTTTCGTCTTCCTCCTCTCCCTCTGGCTCGAACAAATAAGGCTGAATACCCCTCTCAGTACCACCCAAAACTACTTCATCATCAGATTCTTCGTTGTCAATGTCATCATTTATATTGTGGTCGTCAAAGTCGAGAAAGTAATCGCTGTCGGAATCACTTTGCTCTCGTTCAGACATTTTCTCGGCCAAACCGAAATGACGTCACGACTGCCCGCACCTATCGGGAGATGGCGGTACTGCAGCATCACTGAGTGAAAGATGGGCTATGACCAAATAATGCCATTTATGGAGGATGGTGACACATATTAAATCAGGGGAATGGGCAGAATGGAATATTTTCATACAATCATTTGATTGGTTCAATAAAAAAATGTCACTGTCCGTCACCTTTAAAAAAACAGGCATTCATAGGGTGTCCTAATTTTTTCACATAACCGTATATATGCTGTTTCATGACAGAGTTTCTACAAATTGGAATAAATCATTTATATAGCCAAAATAGCAGGGAAACACAAACATCAAGTTATTAAAAATAAATTAGAAGAATTTAATGTCATTAAAACATGTTTTTAAAGAAAGAAGAAACTGTGATATGCCGACCTAGTGGCAAACTGCCATGAGAATGGCTGGGGAACAGCAACTTACCCAGCAGAGGCTGGCTGTTGTGGCTTTGTCAGCCTCTCAGTTAAGCTCTCCAAGAACTTGCTGAAGAAGCAGATAAAGGGAGCTTCTGCCTGTGGCTATGAAGAAATGACAACAGTTGGGGGACCATAGAAGCCACATATGCTACCTGAGTATCTATATTCAGCTGCAGGGAGACGTCCCTGTACGCTGCCCCACCATCTGGAGCTATTCAGAGATTAAAGTGGCGAAACATCAGTGAAAGGTGGCTCTCAGCTGAAGACTCAGCAGCTGGGTAGTTGGGCACTGGCGGAGGTGCGTCAAACATGTTTCTTGTGATTTGAAGACCTCAAGAGCAAAATTATTCCAAACTCCCATTTGTGTTTTTCTGCTGTGAATGTCTGCTTACCACCCCCAAAAAAGACAGATTTGGACAGACTGTTAGTAGCTACAGTTAGGCCCAAAAATATTTGGACAGTGACACAAGTTTTGTTATTTTAGCTGTTTACGAAAACATATTCAGGATACAATTATATAATCAATATGGGCTTGAAGTGCAGACTCTCAGCTGTAATTTGAGAGTATTCACATCCAAATTGGAGCAAGAGTTTAGGAATTACACCTCTTTAATACGTAGCCACCTCTTTTTCAAGGGACCAAAAGTAATTGGACAATTGACTCAGAAGGCTACAAAAAAAAAATAAGGCTGCATGGGCTCTTCCCTCGTTAACCTGTCATCAATTAAGCAGTTAAAAGGTCTGGAGTTGACGGACTTCCGGTCTGGACACCATGGTGATAGCAACCTAACGCTGAAACTCCCAGACTCAATCCAAGGAAAACATCCTCAAAATCAGACCTAACGGATTTTTGGAAGATTAAAAATCAAAAGACAATAACACCATGCCTAACCACAAGCAGAAGAAACTGACATTCCCCAGGTCAGGACGCGCAGCGGCTGCAGAATCTGAACCAGAGGACCTCCCTTCAGAAGACGAGGACCTGGGCCTAGCTAACAAAAGGATTAGCTTGAAATCGCTATTTGACGAAATACGACGATTTCGGGCCGAATTTCTTGAATTCAGAGAGGATCTAAAAAGGGTGAACAGCAGAATGGACCAGGCCGAAAACCGAATCTTGGAAGCTGAAGAAAGAGTAAAAGTGCTTGAAGATTCTGTGCTGGATTTACACAGAAAACAGTCAAGGCTGGAGGCTAAGCTAACCGACCAAGAAGGAAGACAGAGACGAGATAACATCAGAATTCACGGTCTGAAAGAAGGAGCTGAAGATAGTTTCAACACAGTGGCGGAATGCGTGGAATCCTTATTGAGAGAGAAGTTGGATATTCCACAAACCACCGATTTGAAGATAGAAAAAGCCCATCGTACATTAGCCGCAAAGCCAGCCCCGGAAGCGCCCCCACGTTCTGTGGTGGTAAGATTCGCCAATTTCAAAATAAAACAAGAGGTTGTAAGACGGGCTTGGCAGAAAAAAGGATTTATGCATCATGAGAGAAAAGTCTTCGTGGAGCACGATTACGCCCCTGAGGTTCTTAAAAAACGACGGGAATATAACGACGCCAAAAAGGTTCTACGGGAACAGAATCTACGCTTTCAGACGCCATTTCCGGCGAAGCTAAGGGTCTTTTACGGGGAAGAGTCATGTCTCTATAATTCAGCGGAAGAAGCAACAACTGACATGGCAAGAAGAGGACTCCCGGTAACGGTGTTTAAACCCGCAACGGACCTGAGCGAGAAGATCAGAGCTCAAACGTGGTCCACTCAGAGACCTTCAAAATCCACGGGCCAGCAGCGGAAAACCCAGCCCCAGAGCTACAAAGATAAGCTTTCCAGTTCCAGGAAGGAATAGCGACCTTTTTTGGGGTTTTTTTCTTTTCAGTCACTCTGCACTTCCATCCCCCCCTCCTACAAGGTAACAAACATTAAAGGAGATGCAGAATCAGCATGTGGTAAAACCTTTCATGGAGCAGTTATAGCATTAGAAACAAATGTCTACTTAATTTAAAGGGGAAAAAAAAAAATCATGTTAAAATAGAAACGTAACAATGACCCACATGTTCTCTCCACACTAACAAATACTGTATTAGAGTGAATGTTTGCTGTGATGGGGGTGGGAGGGTGCACACAATCTCATAGGGTATAGGCATAAAAAAAAAAAAAAAAAAAAATCATTACAAATTCGGATTGGGATCTGAAATTCACGTTAAAAACATGGGACAACTTACAGGGTTAAGAGAGGGCCCTCAACACGTAACAGAGTTTGAGGAATTTCCCTCAGAGCCTACACTCCATCAGGGCTCTTACAGGGTCTTTAAAGAGACCCCAGTTCAGGAAGTTTTTTTGACAGTTTTTTGTTTTAAAGTTTCGTACACTATGTTCTTAATGTTTTTTATGTTCTTAATGTTCTTTCAGTTTCTGAGTAGCAAAAAAGAGGGCCACCACACTGTTATACTAAATAAGAAAATACAATGGAGAAACAGGGTGTAACCAAAATAGCCTCATATAATGTAAAAGGGATCCTGAATCCAGTTAAAAGATCCAAGATTCTACGCAAAATGAAAAAAGACAAAGCAGAAATAATATTTTTACAAGAAACCCACCTAACAGACGTGGAACACACTAAACTCAATAGACAAGGGTTTAAAATGATCTCTTCATCTTCATATAAATCAGGGAGGAGGAGGGGAGTAGCGACATTGATATCAACCAAAATTACATTTGAAAAAAAATCAGAACACAAAGATAAAGAAGGGAGGTACAGTTTGGTAATTGGGCGGCTAGAGGGAGAAGATATCACCCTGCTGAATGTATATGCACCACCAGGGGCTAAATGGAAATTTTATAAAAATGTATTCGACCTAATGATAACTAAAGCCCAAGGTTTAGTGATATGTGGTGGAGACTTCAATCTAAGACTGAATCCATACTGGGATGCGACAGGTAATTCTTCACATCAAAATAACACCCAAAATAAGAATACTCAGATGCTACTAAAAGAAATGGGAATCTGTGACGTATGGAGGGAATTCAACCCCAATGTAAAAGATTATACTTTTTATTCAACGCCACATTCATCTTACTCAAGGATTGATTACTTTTTTATGTTTAATAGAGACATTGGAAGAGTAAAAACATGTAAAATAGGACTGATGGATCTCTCTGACCACAGTCCGATCTATATGGACTTAAACATCCAAAAATACACAAATAATACATTTTCCTGGAGGTTGAATTCAAGTGTCCTGAAAGGACCACTGAAAGATGAATTGGAATCAGATATTCTCAGATATTTGGAAGAAAACGATAATGGAGAAGTATCTCCTTTAATACTGTGGGATGCGTGCAAAGCTGTAATAAGGGGAAAAATTATTGCAAAACTGGCAACCCAAAAGAAACTGACAAGAAAAACTAATCACACTAGAGTCAGAACTCAAGAACCTAGAAAAAGAGCACAAAGACAACACTCATTCTAATGGCTCGCTCAAGATTAAAGAAATTAAAAATCAAATAAATGAGATCTACACAATAGAAATCCAGAAGAAACTTACATTTCTGAAACAAAAACACTATGAAGCAGGCAGTAAATCGGCAAAATTACTAGCCTATAAATTGAGGAAACAACAAACGGAAAGAGCAATCTACAAAATCAGAGACCCAGTATCAAAGGAAATAAAATTCAGAATTCAGGATATTCTTAAAAGCTTCGAGAATTACTACAAGAACTTATACTCCCACAAAAAAACATAAAAACGCATCCGAAACATTACTAAACACATTAAACCTTCCCCAACTTACGGAATCACAAAATAAAACCCTACTGTCAGAAATACAACCTAAAGAATTGGAAAAAGCAATTATGAAACTTAAAGCTAACAAATCCCCAGGAGCAGATGGCTATACAGCAGAATGGTACAAAACCTTTAAACAGCAACTATCTCCTCTCCTCCTGAAAACATTTAACTACGTCCTCCACACAGGGGAAATCCCCCCCTCCTGGAGAGAAGGGGTCATTGCAGTTATACCTAAACCTGAAAAGGATAAACTAGAATGCTCCAACTACAGACCAATCAGTGTATTAAATCAGGACTATAAGGTTTTTACCACTATCCTTGCCAAAAGGTTAGAAAACATACTGACAGACTTAATTCACTTAGACCAAACAGGTTTTATAAGACAAAGACAGACACAAGACAACATTCGACGCACTTTACACATAATTCATCATATAAAAAATTATAACTTAAATGCAGTCATATTGGGATTAGATGCTGAAAAAGCATTCGATTCGGTTGACTGGTCTTTCCTATATAGAATCTTATCCAGTTTCAATTTTCATAACAACTTCATTAGAACTGTACAGGCATTATATAAAAAACCAACAGCTAAAATAAGGATTAACGGTAATTTATCATCATCTTTTGAGCTGGAAAGAGGATGTCATCAAGGCTGCCCCCTGTCTCCACTGCTCTTTGCAATCTTCATAGAACCTCTGAGCCAATGGATAAGACAAAATCAAGAAATTCAAGGTATTACACTTGGTCAGAAGGAACATAAAATAGCACTCTTTGCTGATGACGTTTTAATATACCTAGGGCAGCCAGACACTTCTCTACCAGAACTAATCTCAGTTTTTTCAGACTATGGAGATTTATCGGGGTACAAATTAAACATGCATAAAACCCAAGACTTGACATTCAACTATGACCCAAATCATTTTTCACTAAATGAACTCAAAACTAACTGGGAGTTGGAATCTATGAAATATCTGGGGGTCAATATCCCGAAACAACTCGACAAAATTATAACACTAAACTATGATCCACTGGTGACAAAAATAAAATCTGACCTAGCAAGATGGAATATGATACCATTCTTAGGTACTGCACAAAGAATTGAAGCAGTCAAAATGAATATACTTCCACGTCTTCTATACCTTTTCCAAACAATACCGGTAGAACCTCCCAAAAAAACATGGCAGTTGCTGGACAGAAGGATCTCAAGATTCATATGGCAGGGTAAGTGACCTAGAATCAGATATAGAACCCTACAGCTAAACAAAGACAAAGGTGGGCTTGTGCTGCCAAATATCAGGGACTATTTTATAGCTGCACAAATTAAAACTTTAGTAGAGATATGTAACCCAGTCTACACTGCACAATGGAAGGCGATGGAATGCCAAATAACAAGTGACATCCCCCTACAGGCGATAATAGGGAACAATGCCTTAACTAAACTCTTGAATAACACTAACCCGTGGATAGAGACCCCGCTAAAAATTTGGTTTAAGATAGTCAGAGAGAATCAAGCTAAAGAACCCTATCGACTTCTGCAATGGATTGCCTATGATCAAGACTTTACCCCCAATAAAACAGACACTAGATTTAAAGAGTGGAAAGAGAAAGGGCTGATAAAATATTACGATTTTTTTAAGGGGCAAACTTTAAGAAGTTTTGAAGATTTGAAAAAACAAGGTCTAATAAATCAAGATCTTTACAGGTTCTTTCAGCTTAGACACCACATAAACAATATACTTAAAAAGGAGGATTTGGAAAGGGCCCAGTCAGGTGTTCTGAAGGTCTTCTTAATGGCATATAAAGGGATCCCAGGGATCAGATACATTTCTAAAATATACCAAGGTCTTCAAGACTTAAAAGGAGACAACACATCATATATAAAAGAGAGATGGGAAAAAGAGGGGAATTTCACTTTACAGTTGGAAATATGGGAAAAGCTAAATAAACAGCAATGGAAAAGTACCTCATCCCTGCAGTGGAGAGAATTTGGATGGAAAAACTTGGTAAGATTTTTCAGAACACCTGCACAAAACAAATTTACCCATAAGGGGTTGAACTGTTGGCGCTTGTGTGGTGAAAAGACTGCAAATCATTTTCATGTGTTTTGGTCATGCCCAGTTATCCACCAATATTGGACCAACGTACAGACAATATTGGGGAAAATATTCAAAATAACAGTTCCCTTTTCGTTTGTAACTTTGTATTTGGGTTTACTACCGGACTCACTGGAAAGACGAGGAGATAAATACTTATTCAATGTTTTAATATTGGCAAGTAAAAAAGCCCTAACTAAAAAATGGATGCTGAAGGACTGTCCTACACCTGAAGATTGGATTAACGTGATTCAAGACATTTACTCGATGGAAAAGTTGACATTCGCACTGAGACAGGACATGGATGGGTTCATGAACTTTTGGCAACCCTGGATCGCATATGTGTCTTCCATTAGATCTAATCTTTGACAAATACCATTTCAATAATGGTCCCGCTCTTTGTTCCAAAGCTACTCAGTTGCTCTTTTACTTTTAATTACTTAATTTTCTGTTTGTTTGTTTTTTGCTGTTCTGTTTGTTTATTCGTTTGTTTTGTTTTTTTTGTTTTTATTTAATTCTCCTTAATTTCACTTTTTCTTTCACTTTAAAAAAAAAAAGGGGGGGTGTTGTAATAACTATCCTACCAATGTTGTCAAATAGCAAAAAATAAGGGAACGTGATGAAAATGTAAACAATGCAATGCTGTAATGACCTGTATACCCTTTACAAAAACTTAAATAAAAAGGTCTGGAATTGATTCCAGGTGTGGCATTTGCATTTGGAAGCTGTTGCTGTGAACACACAACATGCAGTCAAAGGAGCTATCAATGGAGGTGAAACAGACCATCCTGAGAGAGGGAAAAAAAAGAAGAAATCCATCAGAGAGATAGCAGAAATGTTAGGAGTGGCCAAATCAACAGTTTGGTACATTCTGAGAAAAAAAAGAGTGCACTGGTGAGCTTGGGAACTCAAAAAGGCCTGGACATCAACAGCCTGGACGAGAACAACCCCTTCACAACATCCGCTCAAGTGAAGAACACTCTCCAGGAAGTAGGTGTATCAGTATTGAAGTCTTCCATAAAGAGAAGACTTCATGAGAGTAAATACAAAGGATTCACCACAAGGTGCAAACCATTAATCAGCCTCAAAAATAGAAAGGCCAGAATTGACTTTGCCAAAAAACTCTTGAAGAAGCCAGCCCAGTTCTGGAACAGCATTCTTTGGACAGATGAGACTGAGATCAACCTGTACCAGAATGATGGGAAAAAGAAAGTTTGGAGAAGAATTGGAACAGCTCATGATCCAAAGCACACCACATCTTCTGTAAAACATGGTGGAGGCAGTGTGATGGCATGGGCATGCATGGCTTCCAATGGCACTGGGTCACTTGTGTTTATTGATGATGTGACAAAAAACAGAAGCAGCCGGATGAATTCTGAAGTGTATAGGGATATACTTTCTGCTCAGATTCAGCCAAATGCAGCAAAGTTGATTGGACGGCGCTTCACAGCACAGATGGACAATGATCCAAAACATACTGCAAAAGCAACCCAGGAGTTTTTTAAAGCATAGAAGTGGAATATTCTGCAATGGCTGAGTCAATCACCAGATCTCAACCCAATCGAGCATGCATTTCACTTGCTCAAGACAAAACTTAACCCCTTGACGCCTGTTGTCGCGAATTCGCATCAAACCACTTCCGCTCCAAATGCAACCAAAATACCGTCTGTATTTCTCCACTTCCGGTTGAAGCACTTCCAACACATACCTAGGAACCTTTTGCAAGCATTAGTTTCTTGTAGGAACGGTCAGAGACGGAGCACCATCCATTTCCTGATTGCTAGGGTTAGGGTTATAGTTTGGCAGTCATGAGAGTTGAAAATACTGAAAATAACTTTGTTGCATAAATAAAAGGTTCTTCATACTTGAGATGGGAACAGGTGCTTTTTTACCATTTTTTTTTTTAACCATAGATGCCTGTTTTCGCTAATTTGAATCATACCTAAAATTATATCTATTTTATGTGCTATAGTCAAATTAACTCTCTCAACTTAATTTAGCATCTACTTGAAAGCAAAAACACAACTGAAATTTTTTTTTTCATAATTGGAAATAAATTCAGGCGTTAAGGGGTTAAGGCAGAAAGACCCACAAACAAGCAACAACTGAAGACAGCTGCAGTAAAGGCCTGGCAAAGCATCACAAAGGAGGAAACCCAGCGTTTGGTGATGTCCATGGGTTCCAGACTTCAAGCAGTCATTGCCTGCAAAGGATTCTCAACAAAATATTGAAAAGTAACATTTTACTTAGGGTTATGTTTATTTGTCCAATTACTTTTGAGCCCCTGAAATGAGGAGCGTTTGTATAAAAATAGCTACAATTCCTACATGTTTAATCATATATTTTTGTTCAACCCCTTGAATTAAACCTTAAAGTCTGCACTTCAATTCCGTTGTAGTTGTTTCATTTCAAATCCAATGTGGTGGCATGCAGAGCCCAAATCATGAAGATTGTGTCACTGTCCAAATATTTCTGGGCCTGACTGATGTAACTATTCCTGCTTAGCCTGGTTGGTTATTACTTTAACCAATCAGACAGATATTCTTGGCTACCGCAGAGGAAGAGGGAGGAGCTGAAGAGCAGCAGGATTGAGGCAGAGTGGGTTGGGGTAGCTGTTATGTCTGAAATGAGTGAACTGTGAGCTGTCTTGCACCGAACAACCAACTCTTTATCATTTACACTTAACTATATACAAAATGGTGGTGCCACGCAGCATCATCCATCATCTACATACTGATGCCGGCTACGGTGAGCCCCAATGACCAACCCCCCCCCCCCCAAAAAAAAACAGCCTATCTGAGCACCTGGGTAGACTGTCAGGGTGCTCGCGTGATGGAGTGGGTTATTCGACCCCTTTTTTGATCGATCATGCCCGAAATAATTACTCTGGTCAAGCGTCGCTCAGGCTGCAGCACCACTGCTGGCTCTCGCGAACGCTCCTGGGGGTTCACGGGTCCCGTGTTGGCAAAGTCCCATCCTAGATCCATCACGTCCATGGCTGTCCTCAGTGA
The DNA here is from genome assembly GCA_020510985.1 of Pholidichthys leucotaenia. NCBI lineage: Eukaryota > Metazoa > Chordata > Actinopteri > Cichliformes > Pholidichthyidae > Pholidichthys > Pholidichthys leucotaenia. Next base: position 326,566,907 of record CM035839.1, on the reverse strand, counting down.
AGATTTTCAGCGGTGGTTGGCATGCCACCATGACCCATCAGAATGTGGCTGGACCCAGCTGTGCTGTGATCTGCACCAGCATTGTCCAAAACGACTGCAGCTTGTGGGCACAGATAGGGCGTCTGACCCTGACCCAGTCCAGCACTGTGAGTCCAGGCTGCCTCACTCTGTGTTTCCTGTCAAACTTTAGTTTCATCCTCCCACCGGCTTGGTCACCAACTTCCTCAACCACCCTCCCACCTCGAGCACCCCAGCGAGCGAAGAAGGAGGTGAGGAAGTCGGTGACCGAGCCGGTGGACATCACCTTTGGCCATGTTGAGTGGAGGTCATAGGCTACCAGCAGGAACCATTGGTGTACAGGAGCAGTATGTAGTTTGCCACATATGTCCAGTTGAATATGTTTCCAAAGGGCTACTGGGTATGGTACCGGCTGCAGCAGCAGGGGCAGGGGTACCCCAGTTTTTCAGCTTTTCAGGCAGGGCACACAGTTTATCATATTTTCTATGTCTTTGTCGATGCCTGGCCACCAGACCGAGCCTCTGCATTGTTGTTTTACTCTGACCACACCCAGGTGACCCTTGTGCAGCATGGTTAAGATGCGGCCTTTCAGCATTTCAGGAATTATTGTGCAGTGTCCTCTTGCCACGCAGATATCGTTCCATCATGCCAGGTTGTCCCTGACTCTGTGAAACGGTGCCAGCTCTCCCGGTACCTCTGCAGGCCAGCCCTCATGGATGAAAGAACGCAGCTGTGTTAGGGTCGGGTCCTGTTCTGACGCTGCCTGGAGCTACTGGACAGAGACTGTGTTCTGGAGAGGCCTGTGCAACATGTTGATCAGCTCTGTCTCCAGGGGGTCTCGGTCACCGTTCAGGTTGGTTTTCGGTGTGGCTCGGGACAAGAGGTCCGCCACTACATCCTCTCTGCCCGGGGTAAACTGGGTAGTGAAGTTATATGCTTGCAGTCTTTCAGTCCACTTGTAGATGCACAGAGGTTTGTGTCCTGACCCCGACATTTCCAGCAGTGCCGTGAGAGCCCTGTGATCCATTCGTACGAGCATGAAGTGTTGTCCATACAGGTATACAGTGGTGTGAAAAAGTGTTTGCTCCCTTCCTGATTTCTCATTTTTTTGTATGTTTGTCACCCTTAAATGTTTCAGATCATCAAACAAATATAAATACTAGACAGAGATAACACAAGTAAACACAAAATGCAGTTTTTAAATGAAGGTGTTTATTATGAAGGGAGAAAAAAAATCCAAACCTATATGGCCCTTTGTGAAAAAGTGATTGCCCCCTAAACCTAATAACTGGTTTGGCCACCCTTAGCAGCAACAACTGCAATCAAGCGTTTGTGATAACTGGCAATGAGTCTTTTACAGCGCTGAGGAGGAATTTTGGCCCACTCATCTTTGCAGAATTGTTGCAGTTCAGCCACATTGGAGGGTTTTCGAGTATGAATTTTTAAGGTCATGCCACAGCATCTCAATCGGATTCAGGTCAGCACTTTGAATAAGCCACTCTAAAGTCTTCTTTTTGTTTTTCTCAAGGCATTCAGAGGTGGACAGTGGTGTGTTTTGGATCACTGTCCTGCTGCAGAACCCAAGTGTGCTTCAGCTTGCGGTCACGAACAGATGGCCGCACATTCTCCTTCAGGATTTTTTGGTAGACAACAGAATTCATGGTTCCATTTACCACAGCAAGTCTTCCAGGTCCTGAACCAACAAAACAGCCCCAGATCATCACACTACCACCACCATATTTTACTGTTGGTATGATGCTCCTTTTCTGAAATGCCATGTTATTTTTACGCCAGGTGTAATGGGACACACCTTCCAAAAAGTTCATTTTTTGTCTCGTCAGTCCACAGAGTATTTGCCCAAAAGTCTTGGGGATCATCAAGATGTTTTCTGGCAAAACTGAGACAAGCCTTTATGTTCTTTTTGCTTAGCAGGGGTTTTCGTCTTGGAACTCGGCCATGCAGGCTATTTTTGCCCAGTCTCTTTCTTATGGTGGAGTTATGAACACTGCCCTTAACTGAGGGAAGTGAGGCCTGCAGTTCTTTGAATGTTGTTGTGGGGTCTTTTGTGACTTTTTGGATGAGTCGTCGCTGCATTCTTGGGGTAATATTGGTCGGCTGGTCACTCCTAGGAAGGTTTACCACTGTTCCATGTTTTCGCCATTTGTGGATAATGGCTGTCACTGTGGTTCGCTGGAGTCCCAAAGCTTTAGAAATGGCTTTATAACCTTTTCCAAACTTATAGATCTCAATTACTTTGTTTCTCATTTGTTCCTGAATTTCTTTGGATTGCAGCATGATGTCTGGCTTTTGAGGATCTTTTGGTCTACTTCACTTTGTCAGGCAGGTCCTATTTAAGTGATTTCTTGATTGAGAACAGGTGTGGCAATAATCAGGCCTGGGTGTGACTAGAAAAATTGAACTCAGCTTTCCAAAGATGTGATAAACCACAGTTAATTTATGTTTTAACGGGGGGGGGGGGAGATCACTTTTTCACACAGGCCCATGTAGGATTGGATTTTTTTTTTTACCCTTAATCATAAACGCCTTCATTTAAAAACTCCATTTTGTGTTTACTTGTATTATCTTTTTCTAATATTTAAATTTGTTTGATGATCTGAAACATTTAAATGTGACAAACATACAAAAAAATGAGAAATCAGGAAGGGGCAAACACTTTTTCACACCACTGTATGTGCCAACATTCACACACCCAGACGCATGCCAGCGCCTCCCTCTCCCCCACCGAATACTTCTGTTTGGCTGGTGTGAGTGACCTCGATGTGAACGCCATTGAGTGTTCAGTTCTACCTTGAAGCTGTGACAGGACGACTCCTACTGCAGAGCCAGATGTGTCGCATGTCACAAAGGTAGGGCTTTGTAGGTCAAAGTGGGCCAGCACAAGTGAGGAGATGAGCTGTATCTTCAGTCATTTGATGGCGGCTGAGCATGCCGGAGTCCACTCCCACAGTGCGTCCTGTTTCAAGAGGGCGTGCAGTGGTTCTGTCATTTTGGAGTAGTGAGGGATGAAGTGTCTGTAAAAGTTCACCATCCCCAGAAAAGACGAGATTTGTGCAGGGGTTGTAGGCTTGGGTAGCTGCAGGACTCCTTCCACGTTCGAATGCCGGGGACTCAGGCCCTCAACGGTCAGCCGAAACCCCACAGACTCGGTAGTCTCCTCTGCCAAGAAGCATTTCTCTTTGTTGAGTGTGACGCTATGGCTAGCCAATACCCCCATGACCACCTCAAGGCAAGCGTCGTGGGTTGCTGGTGACGCACCATGCACCACAATGTCGTCCAGATACGCAACTATTCATTTGAGGCCGGCAAAGATGGTGGCCATAATTTTCTGAAAGCAGCTAGGGGCAAAGCGAAGGCCAAAGAGCATTTATGTGTATCTGAAAACCTCCATGTGTGTAATGAAAGCTGTCAAGTTGTGGCTGTCGGGGTGGAGTGGTACCTGCAAGTAGCCTTGGCGGAGGTCCAGCTTCGAGGAAAATTTTTGAACCACTGAAGGTCACCGTTAGCTCCTCCATCGTGGGCAGGGGATATTTAACCGGGATGATTGCCTTATTAACCATCCGGAAGTCGATGCATGGTCATATGCCACCTGACTTTTTCTTTGCCACGAGGATGTTCAAAATCCACGGGGATGCTTTGACCCGCTAGATGATGCCAGCGTCCAGGAGTTTCTTAAGTTCCGTCATAATGTTGTCTCGTAGTAGGGCAAGGGGCAGTCGGCGGAGCGGATGAATTTTGGGTGCCACTTCTCAGCTAATGAGTGGTTGGTGGTTGAAAGTGGCAATGCACCCTAGTCCCGTAAAGAGCGCCGGCCAGCGGCACTGCCAGGATGACAAGACCATTAAGTTGACGGAGCCCGTAGGGTCTGTAATGGAAAACCCCAACTCGCCTAGCAGGTCAATTCCCAGCAGGTTAGCCCCCTGGTGCATCACCTGAAAGGTGAACGGCAGGATTGTTTTCGGGCCGCAGGTCACTGGAAAGTCAATTGTTCCTACCATGCCAATCTTGTCGTGCCCATATCCGAACAGATTGTACGCCTTCGCCGTAATGGTCTTTTTAGGGAAAAGCATTCTGATTGTGGCTATGTTTAGTAGGGACTGTGAAGCACCTGAGTCCAATAAAAGTGGCACGTTGACGCCATCCAGCTGGATGGTGTGCCATTTGAGTGGCCAATTCCTCACGCCCACTGTGCAGACTGTGGCTGGGGCCGTTGGGCGGACTTTGTTTTTCACGGGGCTTGAGCGGCAGACCTTGGCAAGGTGATTAGCTTGTTTACAGCGGTAACATCTCTTCCCTCTGGCAGGGCAAGTGGGCTTGGTGTTTAGACAAACAGCAGTTGGTACACGATGGCCACTCACCCACTTTGGTCCGTGTTCTGCTTGGCCTCTTCACGTTGCCCCGTGGTTGTGTGTGTTTGGGGTGGCTAATGATGTTACTAACAGCCTATTCCCATGGGGTCGGTTGAAGGGCCTGTTGGCTAGGTGTCTTTAGCTGTTCCGCTAGCTGGGTGGCTGCCTCCAACTGGGTTGCCATCGTCACTACTTGGCTTCGCTTGAAATTGTTTGTTGTTAGCATTAGCTCTTCTCTTAGCCACTTGTTGTCCATGCCTTCTGCTAGTTTGTCACAGGTTAGCTCATCTTCTAAGGGCCCAAAGGCGCACGTGCTTGCTAAGACTCGGAGCTCCGTGGCATAATGCTGAGCTGACTCACCCGCATGCTGTTTGCGGCAGAAGAAGATGGATCTTCAGGCTGTAACGTTGCTTGCGTCTGATGGGAAAATGTAATATTTTGTGTCTGCTGTTGCCTCAGAGTCTGTGTGAAATGTACAAGGCCTCGGGGCAGCTGGACATTTATCTCTTTGTTTTTGTTATGTCTGAGAAGGAGACAGTTTGGAAGAACCAGTCTGAACCAGATATTCCCTCATGGACAGTGTCAAGATAACAGGATGCTTAAAGGACTGAACAATGTGTGTTTAAACCAGAATGATGCGCAGATAGACACTGAGGCTATTTTTGTATTGTTCTCCACTGGCCAGTGCAAATTAAATTTGCTTAAACTTTAATCCTGCCTGATTTTTGACTACTAGTTCAAGGAATTTTTCCAACATACTTGGTGCACTGAATCAGGGACGTTTGCCACCAATTTGGACAAAGGGGACACTGGCAGAGGCACTGTCCTGAATGCCTGCCACAGTGGGGAGGGGATGGAGGACTTCATGGCCCGGCACCGCCAGCCACACAGAACTGGACCACCTGACTGAACGCACCATAGACAAGTGCAACTAAAGACACTAACACTGACAGACATTTTTCATTTACCTGACTTTGATCTGATGTTGACAATGCAGTGTTTACCTGAAGTGATGTTGCAGGTTCAGGACATTCCAATAACGTTTCTATGTGACACAGGAGCGTGCAGATCGGTAATAGCAGGCGCAGACATTCAGAGTTTTACAAAATCAGATGAAAAAGTAACTGTCAAAGCCGCAAATGGTAAGTTTAAAAATAGAACACCTTTCCAAAAATGTCAAAGTAAAAGACCCTGTCACCGGTGACATGGCAGAAGGTTGTTTCATACTATCTGAAGCATGCCCCGTCAACCTTCTAGGAAGGGGCTCCTCGCAGCTCTCAATATTGCCATAATCCCAATGGACAATGGTATGAGAGCATCACATTTTCCATATGTGGAGGGAATAAATGTATTACAAGATTTCAATGTGTCCAGGTACTGCTACTCACTGCATTTGGTTTCAACCGGACCACACTCAGTGACATCAGACCTGCACACAAAACCTATGCAACATTTTGTGTCCACAGTTCCTACTACACATCAACCCACAGATCAATATCACTGCGCCATGTACAACAGATATTTGAGTGGCCCAGACCCAAACTATGAAAAAACATTCCTTGCAAGTCCATCCTCCAGACTGGTCATTAAAAATCTGTATTGGTCACCAAGGGGATATGTGAGGGCATCTGTTGTGTTGTCTGATGAGAATAGCAGGCATTTTAAACACTGGGAGGCTCCCCCTATCTCATTGGTTAAGCCCCAACACATGAATTGAAAGGATGTAGGTCAGTTTGTTACCTCAGCAGAGGAATGTGGTCAATCTTGGAAGCAAACGTCCACCCCAAAGGCTCAATATTCCTCAAAACTCAATACCTACTCACTGCCTTTGAACTGGGTGACCACAGCACAAAAGGTGGTCCACATTAATGTTCCCCCTTCACCCATTTGATCACTTTTTGCATTAACACAAGAAGAGGAACACACACTCTCACAAATTCCAAATTTGCTGTGGGCAACCGGAAAGGCAGATGTAGGCTTAATAAAAAATGCAGAGTTGGTCACAATAAATGCAAAATCACACTATAGGCCTTACAATGGGACGCCTCCCACTTGAGGTGTTTCAGGCACATCCCACTGGGAGGAGACCCCGGGGCAGACCCAGGACTCGGTGGAGAGACTATGTCTCCCAGCTGGTCTGGGAACGCCTTGGTATCCCCTCTGAAGAGCTGGAGCAGGTGGCTGGGGAGAGGGAAGTTTGGGCTTCTCTGCTTGAACTGCTGCCTCTGTGACCCGGACCTCCGGAAAAGCAGTAGAAGATGGATGGATGGATGGATGGATGGCCTTACAAAAGACAGTATCCTCTACATCCTGAGGCCCAAAAGGGTATTAAACCAGTGATAGAGGAATTCAAAGCAGCAGGTGTTATTGTACCATGTTCAAATTTTCCATGTAACACACTTTTCTTTCCTTTAAAGAAAGCTCTATCTTCTGGTTGGGGCATAGTACAGGACCTTCAAGAGGTAAACAAGGCAGTCATTCCAAGAGCCCCTTCTGTCCCAGACCCACACACACTGTTAAATGACATACAACCACAAATGCAGTTTGTTACAGTAATAGACATCAGCAATGCTTTTTTCAACATCCCAATACATCCAGATAATCAGTTTTGGTTTGCATTCACATTTGAAAACAAAAGGTACACATTCACCAGGTTACCACAAGGTTACTGTGAATCACCAACTTTTTTTTCACAGGCAATGTCAGCAAATTTGGCACAGTTTATTCCTCCTAATGGGAGCCAGTTGCTCCTTTACATTGGTGACATCTTGCTGGCATCACCTGATGAAGAAACATGCAAACAAGACACCATTGCCTTACTGCAATTTTTAGCAGAACAAGGTCAACAAAGAAAAATTACAGTTGTGGAAAAAAAGAGGTCAAATACTTGGGACACCAATCTCAAAAAGAAACATGATATCATTTCTGGTTACTTTAAATTATTGTCGCTCTTGGATTGCAAACTACTCGGTTGAAACACAACCCTTATCTGATCTCATTTACAAAATACCCATGGCTCAGGTGGACAAAATTGAGTGGACACCTGAGGCAGAAAATGCATTTGGTAAAATGAAAAAACTTCTGGTCAGCACTGACTTCCTGGAACTCCCCAATTACCAAAAAAAAAAAAAAAAATTGTGCAAATGGCTGATTGTAGGGAGGGACACATGGCGTCAGTCCTTTTCCAACCAAGTGGTACAAAAATGCGTCCAATAGCATTTTATTCCTCCAGGTTAGACCCAGTGGCGAGGGCGGTACCCCCATGTGTGCAGGCTGTCATTGCTGCCTCTATGGCGGTGCAGACCTCAGCAGGGCTCGTTCTTTTTCATCCCTTGACCCTAAAGGGATGACCCTACAATGCTCTGCACTGTGTGTTCATATATTCATATATTTATTCCATCCAGCTACAATGCTCTGCACTGTGTGTCTGTGTGTGTGTGTGTGTGTGTATATATATATTTTATAGTAATATGTACATATGTATATTAGCTGCTCTTGCTTGCTTGTTTTTTCTTGCCTTCTGATTGTTGCTCTGAGTGTTGCTATCCCTGTGCTGTTGCAATCCTGGAATTTCCCCGTTGTGGGACTAATAAAGGCTTATCTTATCTTATCTTATCTTAAAGGTCACACATGCAGTATCGGTTATCTTGTCATAAAGCAAAATCTCAGTTCTCTCACCATCCAGACACCTTGCATGAATGACAGTGTTATTATCATAACCTCATCTAACCATTGAACGTTGCACAGTATTGAATCCAGCAAGTTTTTTGCGTATTTCAACACAAGGGCAACCCCAGGACTGGCAGAAATTGAGAGTGAAACATTACCATGCAAATTGTTCCACAAGACTGCTCTTCTGCTACATGGGCTCTTCCATGTAGCAGCAGGCGGTATGATTTCTATATTAAACAAATCTTTTACCACTTATGGGTTTAGCCAATTTGCTATTCAATTTTGTAAAAAAAAATGCCTAATCTGTGCAGAAAACAATGCTCAGGAACACTTAAGACCTCAGAAAGGGTCCTTCCCTGCATCAGCTTATCCATTTCAAAACATTTGCATGGACTTCATTGAACTAAATACAGTGGGGCAAAAAAGTATTTAGTCAGCCACCAATTGTGCAAGTTCTCCCACTTTAAAGATGAGAGAAGTCTCCAATTTTCATCATAGGTATACCTCAACTATGAGAGACAAAATGAGGAAAAAAAAATCCAGAAAATCACATTGAAGGATTTTTAATGAATTAATTGGTAAATTCCTCGGTAAAATAAGTATTTGGTCACCTACAAACAAGCAAGATTTCTGGCTCTCACAGACATGTAACTTCTTCTTTAAGAGGCTCCTCTGTCCTCCACTCGTTACCTGTATTAATGGCACCTGTTTGAAGTCATTATCAGTATAAAAGACACCTGTCCACAACCTCAAACAGTCAGACTCCAAACTCCACTATGACCAAGACCAAAGAGCTGTCAAAGGACACCAGAAACAAAATTGTAGACCTGCACCAGGCTGGGAAGACTGAATCTGCAATAGGTAAGCAGCTTGGTGTGAAGAAATCAACTGTAGGAGCAATTATTAGAAAATGGAAGACATACAAGACCACTGATAATCTCCCTCGATCTGGGGCTGCACGCAAGATCTCACCCTGTAGGATCAAAATGATCACGAGAACGGTGAGCAAAAATCCCAGAACCACACGGGGGGACCTAGTGAATGACCTGCAGACAGCTGGGACCAAAGTAACAAAGGCTACCATCAGTAACACACTACGCCGCCAGGGACTCAAATCCTGCAGTGCCAGACGTGTCCCCCTGCTTAAGCCAGTACACGTCCAGGCCCATCTGAAGTTTGCTAGAGAGCATTTGGATGATCCAGAAGAGGATTGGGAGAATGTCATATGGTCGGATGAAACCAAAATAGAACTTTTTGGTAAAAACTTAACTTGTCGTGTTTGGAGGAGAAAGAACACCATACCTACTGTGAAGCATGGGGGTGGAAACATCATGCTTTGGGGCTGTTTTTCTGCAAAGGGACCAGGACGACTGATCCGTGTAAAGGAAAGAATGAATGGGGCCATGTATCGTGAGATTTTGAGTGAAAACCTCCTTCCATCAGCAAGGGCATTGAAGATGAAACGTGGCTGGGTCTTTCAGCATGACAATGATCCCAAACACACCACCCGGGCAATGAAGGAGTGGCTTCATAAGAAGCATTTCAAGGTCCTGGAGTGGCCTAGCCAGTCTCCAGATCTCAACCCCATAGAAAATCTTTGGAGGGAGTTGAAAGTCTGTGTTGCCCAGTGATGGCCCCAAAACATCACTGCTCTAGAGGTGATCTGCATGGAGGAATGGGCCAAAATACCAGCAACAGTGTGTGAAAACCTTGTGAAGACTTACAGAAAACGTTTGACCTCTGTCATTGCCAACAAAGGGTATATAACAAAGTATTGAGATGAACTTTTGTTATTGACCAAATACTTACTTTACCGAGGAATTTACCAATTAATTCATTAAAAATCCTTCATTGTGATTTTCTGGATTTTTTTTTTCTCATTTTGTCTCTCATAGTTGAGGTATACCTATGATGAAAATTGGAGACCTCTCTCATCTTTTAAGTGGGAGAACTTGCACAATTGGTGGCTGACTAAATACTTTTTTTTCCCCCACTGTAAATGTGAAGGAAAGAAATACTGTTTAATGATTGTTGATATGTTTACCAAGTGAACAGAAGTGTCATGAACCAAGAGCTGGAGGTCCCCGCCAGACTCGGTCTCATGGCTTTCTTCATTTACTCCGTCTCCATTTACTTATTTGTTGCATTTTATGCCTTTTGGGTTTTATGTATTCATGTTCTGCTTGCCATTTTCCTGTTGGTGTTATACTTTTATTTTTGTATTTATTTATATTTTCATTTTTGCTATATATGGGTTGTTATTTTATTCTTTATATCTTTAGTATTATTCTTTTACTGGTTGACAGCTGTCAGGGGTGTGAAGCTTCATGTGGGCGAGATCATCATATCTCTCTGGTTCTGGCCTCCCTTCATTGGCTTCCCATAGAGTTTAGAATTCAGTTTAAAATCCTTCTTCTCACTTACAAAGCTCTTAATAATCAGGCCCCCTTATATATAAAAGATCTGATATTACCCTATCATCCTAACAGAGCACTACGCTCCCAAAATGCTGGATTACTTGTAATACCCAGAATCTCCAAAAGTACAATGGGAGGCAGAGCCTTCTGCTATCAAGTTCCTTTTCTGTGGAACCAGTTACCACTCTGGGTCGGGAAGTCAAACTCGATCTCTGTTTTTAAGAACAGGGTAAAATCCTTCCTTTTCAATATAGCCTACGATTAGGGAGGGATCTTGTGTCTCTTAACCCTCCTTTTGTTTTGCTGTTAATAGATTCAGACTGCCGGGTGACCTCCAATAATGTACTTGGCTTCTCATTGTTCCTGTTCTTTGTCTGTTCTCTTCATCCTCTCTATCCCCTCACCACCAGCCAGTCGCAGCAGATGACTGCCCCCACCCCCCGAGCCTGGTTCTGCTAGAGGTTTCTTCCTGTTAAATGGGAGTTTTTCCTCTCCACCGTCGCTAAGCGCTCGCTCACAGGGGATCATCTGATTGCTGGGTCTTTCTGCAATTGTGGGGTTTTCCCTGCATTTGGTAGTGCTATGAGATGACTTTTGTTGTGATATGGCACTATATAAATAAAGCTGAATTGAATTGAATTGAATCTGCATCGCAGTCACCCTAAGAAATGAGGGTGGGTGAGCGTGAGGGGAAAGCACAAATGGATGTGAATAGGTCGGAGTGTGAGTGAGAGTGCGTGCGTGAGTGGGTGTGGGTGACCTTGAGGGTGAGTGGGAGTGAGATTGAATGGGTATAGGAATGAGAGAGAATGGGTGGGTCCAGGAGTGTGAGAGTGAGGGAGTGCATGTGGGTGCGTATGACAGCATGAGGGTGTGAAGGTGTGGGGATGGGATTGTCTGCGACTCGAGAGGTGCTGGATTGAGGGGGGTAGTGCCTCTTGGCTATGTGGGCTCCCCAGGGCGCGGGGGGGGGGGGGGGGGCACAGCCTTGTTAAGAGTTTTTAATGATATCCTCTTAGCATGTGATTTAGGTGAATATGCTGTTCTTGTGTTACTTGATTTAACTACTGCCTTTGACACAGTGGACCATCATGTTTTTATTTCCCGTTTGCAGCACCTAGTGGGCATTTGTGGCACTGCTCTCAATTGGTTTCGGTCCTATCTGGCAGATAGGAGTTTTAAAGTTAGCATCTCTGGGTTTGAATCCTTTTCTGCTCCTCTGCCATACGGGGTCCCACAGGAGTCAATTCTAGGGCCCATGCTTTTTTCTTTGAACATACTTCCGCTGGGTTCCATTTTTAAAAAGCATGGTATCTCCTTCCACCTGTATGCTGATGACTGTCAGATATATATCCCTTTAAAACAAAAAGCTGCCTTATCAGTAAACCCACTCTTGGCATGCATTGAAGATATCAAGTCTTGGATGGCCCTAAACTTTTTAAATTTTAATAAGAAGACAGAAGTGATGGTGTTTGGACCTAGTGGCCCCGGTGAGTCCCCTCCTGTAAACCTGGGCCCCCTCACTCCTTGCGTGAAATCCACAGTTAGGAACCTTGGTTTTATCATGGACAGTGATTTTAAATTAGACACTCAGATTCGTTGCGTGGTAAAATCCAGCTTCTTTCATCTAAGGCATTTAGCAAAAGTAAAACCCATTCTTTCTAGACCACACCTGGAAACAGTAATCCATGCTTTTATTTCTTCTCGGCTGGATTACTGCAACGCACTTTACGCCGGTGTCAGCCAGTCATCTCTTTCGCATCTGCAGCTGGTTCAAAATGCCGCTGCTCGTCTTTTTTTTGTAACTTAGATTTTTATTCATTTTTCATCATATATATTGCATTCAGATCACAGTCTACATTTAAAAACAAAGGGGCTAGAGTAAGAAAGAAAAAAAGGAAAAAAAAGGGGGGGGGGACAAATGTTGGAGCATCAAGTTTTTAGTTTCCATCTCTTAATTCTTCTGGTTTTTCCAGCGTCTTTGGTTATTCTTTCAATTTCTGTCTCATTGTTGCACTTTGTAGTGTGTCCATTTCTGCCATTTTTTTCCCCATAGTCCTTCTTGCATTCTTTGTCGATATGTTAGTTTTTCCATCATACGTACACTACCGTTCAAAAGTTTGGGGTCACTTAGAAATTTCCTTATTTTTGAAAGAAAAACACTTTTTTTCAATGAAGATAACTTTAAATGAATCAGAAATACACTCTATACATTGCTAATGTGGTAAATGACTATTCTAGCTGCAAATGTCTAGTTTTTGGTGCAATATCTGCATAGGTGTATAGAGGCCCATTTCCAGCAACTATCACTTCAGTGTTCTAATGGTACAATGTGTTTGCTCATTGCGTCAGAAGGCTAATGGATGATTAGAAAACCCTTGTGCAATCATGTTAGGTCTGCAATGCTGTAATTGCTGCAAATGGAGGATTCTTTGACGAAAGCAAAGTTTGAAGGAAAAAATTATTATTTCAAATACAAATCATTATTTCTAACCTTGTCAATGTCTTGACTATATTTTCTATTCATTTTACAACTCATGGTGGTCAATAAGTGTGACTTTTCATGGAAAACACAAAATAATTGTCTGGGTGACCCCAAACTTTTGAACGGTAGTGTATGTCCTCAACAATGTCAGTCCATTGCTCTTGGTCAGGAAGAACTTCTGATCGCCATTTTTTTGTGATTGTTTTTTTACATGCAATCAACAAGATTTTAACTAGATATCTGTCCTCAGCCTGTATTACATTGTCTCTTTTAAGATCACATAAGTACATCAGGTTACAGTTCATTGGTATATTATATCCTAATATCCTCTGTATTGTCACATGTATAGATTTCCAGAATGATGAGATTTTGCTGCATTTCCAAAACATATGTGAGTGGTCTGCACTTTGAGCCCCACATCCCCTCCAGCATAAAGATTGGGTATTTGTATATTTTCCTTGAATCTGTGGTGTAATGAAGAAGCGAATCAGGTTTTTCCATCCAAATTCCCTCCATGTCCTTGAATTTGTTGATGTGTGTTGTGTTTTCCATATTTCCTGCCAGCTTTCTTCTGTTATGTTTAAATGTAGCTCTTTCTCCCATTTCTCCTTTATATAGTTACTTGAATGTTTGTTTGCCATAAGTTTCTGGTATAGCTTTGAAATAATTCTTATTTTATTTCCTGCATATGAGCTTAAAATGAATTGTATAATCTTGCTCACATCTGTTTGGAGGTTATGCCTAATCTTCTTCATATAATAGTCTCTCATCTGCAGATATCTGAAGAATTCCGATCTTTCTAGTTTAAATTTTCTTCTGATGTTTACAAAGCTCCCGAGATCTTTTTTTCCGATATTGCCCCATGCTGTGATTCCCTTGTTCACCAGATTTTTGTATCCCCTAACTTGCTTTGCCGGTTCAAACTGACTGTCAAATGCTACCCATTTCAATAGTTTTATGTCATTCTTTATATTATACTTTTGTACTATTTTATACCACAGTTCCAAAGTAAATTTAGTGATTGGGTCTATTTGTTTGATTTGCTTATATGCATCTTTATCTCCTATTATGCTTTGTACTGGGAGTCCCTCAATTTCCTTTTCCATTTCTTTCCATTTTGCCTCATATCCTTCGTCGCACCAACATATGATATATCTTATTTGTGCTGAGTAGTAATATTCCTTTAGACTCTGTAGGCCCATGCCTCCTTTCTCTTTTGGTAACTGGAGAGTTTTATATTTCACTCTTGGCTTTTTACCTCCCCAAACAAATCTCGATATCATCCTGTCCCACTTTGAGAACTGGGCACCTGGAATCTCTGTTGGTAGAGCCTGGAAGAGGTAAAGTAATCTAGGTTGTATGCTGATTTTGACTGTCTCAATTTTTGAATTCAGATCCATATTTAAGATTGACCATCTATCAATATCTTTTTTTATTTCTTGTTCCAACCTATCATAGTTTGCTTTATAGATTTTGCTTAGATCTTTAAGTATGTTCACTCCAAGGTATTTTATTTCTTTTTGTTTCCAGTTTAGTTTGATCTTATCAGTTATCTGGTTTAGAGGGTTATAGTGGAATGTCAGTATTTGTGTTTTTGTTATGTTTATCTTGTATCCTGATAATTTTCCAAAATTTTCTATCAAGTTCATCATTTCCATTATTGATTCATCTGGTTGTTCAAGGTAAACTATAATATCGTCTGCAAATAGCCCAATCTTGTGTTCCGCTCCCTTTATTGTTACACCTTTTAATTTCTTATTTTGTCGTATCGCTTGAGCCAGTGGCTCTATGAACAGAGCAAACAAGGTGGGCGATAAGCAGCATCCCTGCCTGGTTGATCTTTGTATATTTACTTTGTCTGTTAAGCTACCGTTTATCTTAATTCTTGCCACAGGTTCTTGATACAGCGTCCTTATGCATTGTACTGATTTTTCGTTAAATCCAAAGCATTCCAGCACACTATATAGGAATTTCCAGTTAACCCTGTCAAATGCTTTTTCTGCGTCTGAACTCATTATTACTGCGCTTTTCTTTTCTTTATGTATTTGATTAATTATATGTATTGTTCTCCTGATATTGTCATGTGTTTGGCATCCCTCTATGAAACCAGTTTGATCATCTTCTATCAATTCCGTCAAGAATGTCTTTATTCGTTTACATATAATTGTTGTATATATTTTATAATCCACATTTAATAAAGAGATTGGTCTATAGTTTCCGCATTGTTCTCTATCTTTCCCTGGCTTTAAAATAACTGAAATAATGGCTTCGTTCCATGATGGAGGTATTTTGTTGTTGTTCAACGTCCAATTAAATGACTTTAGGAGCTGTGGCGTGAGGTCTTCTATAAACAGTTTATAAAACTCAGACGGGTACCCATCACTACCTGGTGATTTACCGTTTTTAAGTGACTTAATCACATCTCTAATCTCTTGTGTTGTTATTTCTGCTGTTAGCTTTTCATTTTGTTGATTTCCTATTGATGGCAAGTCCAATGTGCATAGAAATTTTTTAATATCCTTAGTATTAGTTTCTTCAGGTTGCGAGTATAGTTCTTGATAGAAATTATGGAATATTTCTTCGATGTTTTCTGGGTTAACTGTGGTTTTATTTGTGATGGGGTCTTTAATCTTATATACATTATTCACTGTTTGTTGTTTTCTTAACCGTTTTGCCAGCAGTTTTGTGGCTTTTGGTCCCGTTTCATAATATTTTTGCTTTAGATATCTATTTTTCCTTTCAATTTCATCTATTTGTGTTTCTTTTATCTTTATTTTTTCTTCTTTAATTTCTTGGTATATTTCTGGGTCATTTGTGCTTTGATGTTTACGTTCTAATTCCCTCAGTCTCTCACATCTTTGTTCATATGTTTCCAGTTTAGACTTATTTGCTTTTCCTGTTTCAACAATTAATTTACCTCTTAACACGGCTTTTAGTGCATCCCATAGTATTGTTGGGTCCACTTCTTCATTGTCATTCTCTTGGATATACTCGTTTATGTTTACTTT
This sequence comes from Pholidichthys leucotaenia, assembly GCA_020510985.1. NCBI lineage: Eukaryota > Metazoa > Chordata > Actinopteri > Cichliformes > Pholidichthyidae > Pholidichthys > Pholidichthys leucotaenia. The sequence continues at coordinate 326,550,940 of CM035839.1, read as the reverse complement.
TATTCTTTTTCATTTTCTCATCATTTAACAGTCCTACGTTAAGTTTCCATGTTGTTTGTCGTTTTCTATTGTTTAAATACAGTATATTTCCATGTATATAGGATTATGATCTGATATTTCTGCCCCTCCAATCCGACAATTTCTCACCCTGTCTCTGTCACCTTCATTCATAAGGAAGTAATCTATTCTAGAGTGTACTTTATGGACTGCTGAATAATGTGTATAGTCTTTTTCGAGTGGGTGCAGGTCCCTCCATATGTCTACCATACCCATTTCTGCCAGTGAGGTTCTTATGAACTTTGTTACATGTTTTTTTGTCTTCTTAACACTTGTTGTATCAACTTCATGATCCATGACAGCGTTTAAGTCTCCTCCACAAATTAGGACTCCTTCACTGTGTGTTGCTATGAGATCAAACAGATGTTGAAAAAAACCCTTGTCACTTTCTGGTGGGGCATAGATGTTCACTATTGTGATCTGCATACCATCTATTCTTCCCTTTATTATTACATACCTGCCTTCTTTATCCTGGATTTCTTGTTCACATTCAAATTGTATTTTATTTGAAATTAGTATCATAACCCCCCTTTTAGTTCCTCCCTTAAATGAACTGTAGTAGGAGTTTTTATAGCCAAGTCTCTTTAGTTTCACATGTTCTGTCTTGCTCAAATGTGTCTCTTGCATAAATATAATTTCGGCTTTTTCTTTCTTGAATTTTCTTATTATTCTTTCCCTTTTAACAGGTGAGTTCAGACCATTCACGTTTAGTGTCATTATCTTAAGATTTTTACCCATATTTATGTTTTTCCATTTTTTTAACTTGTGCTCCTAGCCCCTTTAACAACAAAAATAACACATATTTATATAAAAACACATTAAAAAATCTCGACCTCCGTACTTTGGGCCTTTCTTCTGCCCTCTGGTCCCTGTTGGTGGGTGGAGGGATTGTCCTCACCGAGTGAGGGGCCCTCCCTAGACCTATATTTGCTATCCAAGTAATAGTCATTAGTCTAGAAATGTCCAACAAAAATCACTTAAACCTCTCCTAGCCGTCTGTTTCTGTTTTACCTAGTCTTCTTGGCTTTCATTTCTTCTGTGCCTTTCTTAATCTTTGTTATAATCTAGGCTTTCAGTTGAAAGCCTTGCAGTTTTTCCTGGGCCCGCTGCTCCACGTCTCCTCCCTTCTTCTGCTGCTCACTCGCCTCCACTCCGGCTGTCGTGATGTGTTCAGGGCCGCCGGTGCTCCAGCTCCTTCCTCCGGCACACTCACCACAAAGCCCCGCTCCATCATGTCCCGCGCTGCCTCTCTGGCCGTGTTGTAGGTTTTTACGCCGTCCTCTCAATGAATCCTCATCTTCATTAGCGGCGTTTGGAATCTAATTTTTTTCTCTTTCAGCGTTTTTTTAATGTTGGCATATTTCTTTCGCTGCTGCACAATTTCTGTTGGGTAGTCATGATCAAAGAATATCTGCTTGTCGCCGATTCGTATCTTTTTTTTCCACGCTTGTGTCAGGATTCTTTCCTTTACATCATATTTCAGAAAGTTTACCACATCTGACCTGGGTGGAGAGTTTGGTTTCGGGTTCTGTGCCGAGGCTCTGTGCGCTCGTTGAATCTGCAGATCCGCTTCACCGGGCAGCTCCAGCTCTTTTTTTAAGAACTGATCCATGAATTTCGTCATCGAGTTGCCTTCAATGCCCTCTGGGATCCTGAAGATGTGTATATTGCTCCGTCTGGACCTGCTCTCCAGGTCGGTTATTTTTTCCTGCATCCTCTGCGTTTGCGCCGTCAGGGTCTGCAGCCGCTCGCTTGCCTCGCTCTTCCAGTCTTCCAGCTCCGATATTCGGGCCTGTGCTTCTGTCATACACGCCCGTTGAGAGCGCAGCTCCTCCATGTTTTCTGCTAGTTTGCGCTCCATTTCTCTTCGGAGACCCATAATTTAAGATAAGATAAGATAAGCCTTTATTAGTCCCACAACGGGGAAATTCCAGGATTGCAACAGCACAGGGACAGCAACACTCAGAGCAACAATCAGAAGGCAAGAAAAAAAAAAAAAAAAAAAAAAAAAAAAACAAGCAAGCAAGAGCAGCTAATATACATATGTACATATTACTATAAAATATATATATACACACACACAGACACACAGTGCAGAGCATTGTAGCTAGGTGGAATAAATATGCAAGTATATAAACACACACAGTGCGGAGCAATGTAGCTAGATGGAATAATATGTAGATATATAAAAACACAGTGCGGAGCATTGTAGCTAGATGGAATAAATATATAGATATATAAATATAAACACACCCAGTGCTGAGCATTGTAGCTAGATGGAATAAATATATAGATATATAAATATAAACACACCGAGTGCAGAGCATTGTAGCTAGATGGAATAAATATGTAAATATATAAACACACACAGTGCAGAGCATTGTTGCTAGGTGGGATGAAACAGCATAACCGTCTATTTAGTTATCCTACATGGTATGATTATGTGCCCATACATATTCTCACCCTCCATAGCGACCGGTATGTTCCTAGTTGTATGCCGGAGAGGACCATTGTGTAAGTCTATTGCATCTTTTGCATTCAAAAAAAACTATTAGTTTGTTACGTCTTTTTGCTATCTCTGCGAGCAGCCCTGCTTAGGTTGTACAGTCTGACAGCCGTTGGTAGGAAGGACCTACGAAACCTCTCGGTTGTGCACCTGGGATGATGTAGTCTGCTGCTAAATGAGCTCCTCAGTGCATCCAGTATGTCCTGCATAGGGTGGAACTCGGACTCCAGCAGAGATGACAGTTTAGCCACCGTCCTTCTCTCTCCTATCTCCTCCATCGGATCAAGGCGTTGCCCCAGGACAGAGCTAGCTTTCTTAATCAGTTTGTTCAGTCTCTTCCTATCGGCTGCAGTAATGCCACTGCCCCAGCAGACCACTCCAAAAGTGATGGCTGATGCCACCACCTCCTTCATCTCTTTTTTCAGCTCCTCCTTAAGAGCCGCTAAATCCTGTTGTAGTTGCCGCTTGAAGTCTTTTAACTCTTTACCTAAATTGGCGAAGCCAGTGTTCATGGTATCGAGTTTGGCATCCTCCATTTTCTCTGCTGCAGTCACCTCGTTTTTTTGGGCCTCGTGTTCAGCGATTTCTCCTACGTTGTTGAAGAGGAATTCTTTAATTTTACCCTGCTTTTGTCTGCTGCTCGTCTTTTAACAGGTACACGTGAAAGAGATCACATCACACCCATCTTAGCTTCACTCCACTGGCTGCCTGTACATTTTAGAGTTCATTTTAAAATTCTTTTATTTGTTTTTAAATCCTTGAACGGTCATGCTCCGCCTTACTTCTCTGAGCTTCTGCATCTCTGCGCTCCCACCCGGCCCCTCAGGTCAGCTGAACAGCTGCTTCTGGGAGTGCCAAAGGCGAGGCAGAAGCTCAGAGGGGACAGAGCCTTTTTGATCATGGCACCCAGGTTATGGAATGATTTACCCCTGGACATCAGACAGGCACCTTCACTGTCCATTTTTAAAACCCGTCTTAAAACATACTTTTACTCCCTGGCCTTCGACCCAGTGTGAGACATTAATTTTATTGAATGAAATTGATTTTTATTTATTTATTTATTTATTTATTTATGTATGTATGCGTTTATTTTACATTTTATTTTATTTTGACTGTGGTTCTATATTAATTTTGTGTTAGTGCCCTGCTTCCCGCTTTTATGTTTTGTTGCTGTACAGCATTTTGTGTGGCGGGTGTTGCTTTTAAAAGTGCTTTATATATAAAATTGATTGATTGACTTCTATTGGGCATGGGGGTCCCCAAGGTGTGCGGTGGTGGTGCTGGGGGGGGGCGGACCCGCTGTGGGGGTGTCTGGGGGCGCTCATGCCAGGGGGCGCAGGCCGGTCTCCGGCCCGGAGGGTGGGGGCGCTGGCCACCTGGCGCCTGGGGCCCGGGGACTGGCTTTGGCCCCACTAGGGGGGGGGGGGGGGTGGATGTCTGGCTTTCCTGGGGCTTGCTGACCTCTGGCATTTGTGCCTTGTGGGGGTTGGCGGCGCTGCCTTTCCTGCTCGGGGTTCCCGGGGGGGGGGGGGGGGGGGGAGAGTTGCTGCGACTGTCCCCCTTCTTTGTATGTTTCCTGACAAACCACTCACATGCACACACTTATTTTGCACGTGCTCTCATATATACGCACACAGACGCACACACACAAGTGTCTCTCCTTTAACAGGTGCGGAAACAAGACTCGTGTTGAGACATCTTTGGTGGAAGAAGCAGTTTGTCTTCGGTTTGTTTTAGTTGTTGGTTTGTTTGTCTTTTTGCCTGTTCCCCTCCCTTTTCTTTCACCCTCCACACACTTCCTTTCCCTATTCCTCATCCTGCCGGGTCCTCCATGGGTAAAATAATTTAAATAAAGTATTAAAAGTTATTACAGGAGGTTTTCAACAATATACAGTACATAGTTAGGTACTGTTTAAAGCTCCTTTTGGCAAAGTAAATATATTGTGGCACAATAAGGGTAACAGATCTCTGTTCTGCTTACCTAGCTGCCTGACAGGACAATCGGGGAAAAAAACTGTCATTATCAAACCCCACAACTCCAGCAACAAATAGCGGGTGCTGGCAGCAGCCAGAGAGAAAGGAGACATCACCCACCAGGGCAGCAGAATCTACATTTGCCAGGACTTCTCAACTCTGGTCCAGGAGGCCTGGCGCCAGTCCAACGGCACCTGTGAGCGGCTCATCCAGGGAGGAGTCCGCTTCCAGATGCGCTGCCCAGCCACGCTCTGCTTTAGGTTTAACGAGGCGGAGGCGGCAGCGGAGTTCCTGAGCAAGAACGGATTCAATTGACTGCTGGACTAAACGGAGTTTACAGGAACATATGGATGGAAAGGACAACCTCAACTAACACAGACCTGTGGACGATTTACGGAGACGAGTATGTTCATATATTAATGCTAATGGACGCAACATTCTGCACGGGACATGTTTTTTCCCCAAGTTTACTTTACTTTTCATGTTATATAAAAAAGAAGGGAAAAAATAAATATAGCAAAGGATAGATTGGATTTAATGCTGTAAATATTATCAATCGGCGGGGGGTGGATCTGTGGAGACAACTTCAGCGGTAGGACGGTCAGGACTTCGGCTGTGGTAACGTGCTCTCTGTGATGGAGAGAATGCTTCTCAGCTTCACTCAAACCTGGGAATTTGGGGGTTTGTTCTTGGGGCTTGTTTGGGGGTGTTTTTTGGGTAGGGATAATCTGTTACTTGGGGATGGATTATTGCAGGCAGTCACCTTCACTGTCGACTGTTTTTTCTCACTGTGTGTATATTGTGTGCGGGCCCGTGTTTACTGTGACTTTTTTCCCCCCTACAAAGGCACTTTGGTCAGTATCCAATTCAGTTATTAGTGGGTGATCTTAAAAATTATCTCACTTAATGTGAAGGGCATTAATCATGTCATCAAACATCAGAAAATACTGTCTTTTCTCAAGAAAGAAAAATGTCAGATAGCTATGTTCCAGGAAACTCATCTTACAGATATAGAACATATAAAACTGAGGAGGAGTTGGGTGGGACAGGTATTTCTTTCATCATATAACTCAAAAAACAGGGGGGTTGTGGAGTGTCTGAATAATGAGGAGGCAAAGTGACGTTTTATATATTTATTAATAAGCAACTACAGTATGTACACCACAGGAGTCCCAACCATGAGTACGGGAGCCACAGCGAAGACACAGCATGTCTCCCACTACTGGCTTATATACTCTAGGTGACGCCACCACCCAAAGGCGGGGCATCACCCCTCCCAGCCTCAGGCACCGCCATACTCATATATATTATGTATACAGTGGTATCTCTACTTACGAATTTAATTCGTTCCGGAAGAATTCTCGTAACGTGAAAAATTCGTAAGTAGAGGCGCGTTTTACATGTAAATGCCGTAATCCGTTCCAAGCCCCCAAAATTCGGGCATAAATTTTTTATAAATCGTAAAAACGCATCAAAACATGTAACAAATACATGTTACAATTAGATTACTGCACAATAAACATAAAATGAGAGTTTAAAATGAGAGAAAGAATAATAAAAGAGAATAATAAAAGAGAAAGAATAATAAAAATTATGTTCATTTACCCTTTAACTGCTATCGTCGTCGACGTCGTCACCTTTTGCCTTCATTGGTTCACGTTCTGATCCAAGGACGTTTGCTTTTGTCGGCTTGTAAGTGCGTTCGGCTTCGTTTTGTTTTAATACCGTGCTGATCGTTGATGTATTACGGCCATATTCTTTAGCGAGATCAACCAAACGCATCCCCTTTTCATACCTTTCGATTATCTCCTTTCTTTGTTTGTATGGACAAAAAAACTCTTCTTTTCTCCTTTTCCACTTATCTCCGTCACTTTCTTGGGGCCCATAGCGAATAAATGTTAATTCTGTACTGTACACACACGTAAAACTTTCACCTTGTTCTTAATAAAGTTTTGGAAAAAAAAAAACTTCGTGGCCAATGGGATACCAGGAAGATGCTAGGCGATAGCCAATGGCAGAGCAGCTACAGGTATGTTTACGTTCGGAAAACTACGGAAGCTGCGAGGAGCGCGTACTTTTTTGCCTTTCGTATCCTGAAATTTCGTTCGTAACTAGAAGCAATATTTTCCCGTTAAGGCGTCTCGTAACCTGAAAATTCCGTATGTAGAGACGTTCGTAAGTAGAGGTACCACTGTATTACGATCCTACATTCTCCCCCCTTTGAAAAAACACAAGCACACAATTACCCAACCCTACAATTTACGCCCGATACACTCTATACAAAGTAAATACAAAGGGGTATTGGCCTACACATTCACACACCACGCTGGCCCAGCGGAGGTCACCACAATGTAAACAAGAGTCCATAAATGAAGAGGCCACACACCAAACTAAATTAATCCCAATCCCTAGTCTAAACACCTACAATAATCATTTACACTCAGAACAAGGCAGTACCCGCCCCCATGAACTCACAGGATATGTACCTTAATGCACAGAGACCATCCATCCATCCATCCATCTTCTACCGCTTTTCCGGAGGTCCGGGTTGCGGAGGCAGCAGTTCAAGCAGAGAAGCCCACACTTCCCTCTCCCCAGCCACCTGCTCCAGCTCTTCAGAGGGGATACCAAGGCGTTCCCAGACCAGCTGGGAGACATAGTCTCTCCACCGAGTCCTGGGTCTGCCCCGGGGTCTCCTCCCAGTGGGACGTGCCTGAAACACCTCAAGTGGGAGGCGTCCAGGAGGCATCCTAATCAGATGCCCATACCACCTCAACTGACTCCTTTCAATGTGGAGGAGCAGCGGTTCTACTCTGAGCCTCTCCCGGATGACTGAGCTCCTCACCCTATCTCTGAGGGTGAGTCCAGCAATCCTACGGAGAAAGCTCATTTCAGCCGCTTGTATCCGCGATCTCGTTCTTTCGGTCATTACCCAAAGCTCGTGACCATAGGTGAGAGTAGGAACGTAGATTGACTGGTAAATCGACAGCTTTGCCTTAGAACTAAGCTCCCTCTTCACCACAACAGACCGGTACAACGTCCGCATCACTGCAGATGCTGCTCCAATCCGTCTGTCGATCTCTCGCTCCATTTTCCCCTCACTCGTGAACAAGACTCCAAGATACTTAAACTCCTCCACTTGGGGCAGGAGCCTGTCCCCAACCCGGAGAGGACAATCCACCTTTTTCCGGCTGAGGACCATGGACTCGGACTTGGAGGTGCTGCACAGAGACCTCCTGAAAAAAAAAAAAAACAACAAAAAAACCCACACAATTCACACCAAAATAGGGCATTAAGTATAACAGACACTCACACCCAGGTGTTACAGCACCTCAGAATCTCACCACACACAGTCACCAGGCACACACACAGTCACAACGGTGGTCTTAGTGCCTCGAATACACAGTCAAACAGGCAATTACTTATTCACACATCACCTTATTGACTAAACAGCGCCTCACTGTGCATTTTCACATAAAAGTTTTTTGGCTTTTTTTACAACAAGTCAACACACCACGAACCTAAAACCGTACCAAAACAGACACTAATATTAACAAATTGCACCACATCAGACACACCATAAGCCCTCATGCATAATTCAACCCAGGTCTCCCGAAGGCCCCCCCCCCGGAATGTCCGTCTCGCGGCCCACTTCCAGAGCATCTCCTCTTCATTATGACAGGAGATGGACTGCGTAGACGTCCTCTTCTACTCCAACGTTGCAGCTCATTGGGATGCCGTCTCGACCCATCAGTCAAACTCAGGTAGCTGTTGCCACCGGACTGGACCACCCGCAGAGCATCCTGTCCAGCCGTCAGTTCCCTCGAACTGCACACTCGACCAAGCTGAGGCTCGACCCTAGGGCGGACATCATCACCTACGCCCAGGGGAGCGCTCACTGGCTTCCTCTGTTGTCTGTGTCGCGACCTGGCCACCTTATGGCTCCTCAGCGCTCCACTAAGTTGACTTAAGCCATGTCCCTCGGCTTTGAAGTCGACACGGCCAGGGTCCGTGCCCGCTGATGGCACCCCGGATGCTACATCAGGTTGTGTTGGAGTGTCCCCAGTCACTGTTGGCTTGGCAGTCGGAACTCGTCGGTTGCCGGAGCCCTGTAGCTCATGCTCATCAGACCTTTACGCCACCACAGGGGTCAAACCATGCCGTTCGAGTCCACGGGACCACAAACACTAGCATGGGACCCCCGCCTTTCTGGCGTACTAAGGTGCTGGTGGTGTCCCTCTTCACCCGAAGTGGGCCACCCAAAGTCCCACACTCCACTGCCACTTCCCACGTAGAAAGGTCGGTCCCACAGTCCACCGCCCGTCCATTCCTCCACATCTCCCCAGGTGATGGCGAACCCAAGCCCATAGAACAAATCGCAGCCCATTAGGTTATTGCCATCTCGAGACACCATGAACTCGGCTGTGCTCATGGAGGCCTCCTTGTACCTCACCAACAGCCACACCGAGCCCACGATGTCAAGGGGCCATCTACCATAACCATAACAGACAATGTTAGTCTTGCTCACAACGTAGTGGGGAAAACACCGTCTTACCATTTCCAAATTCAGAATGGAGGTCGCCGACCCCGTGTCCACCAACAATGGCACCGGTGTCCCATCCAGCACAATATTGCACATGATACGGCCGTCCGTGTTGGGCGAGACAATGTGGACCACAGTAGGTGCCTTCTTCTTACCACTGTCCCAAGCAGGCCTCCATTCCTCATTGAAATCGCAATAAACTCTGGCGAAATGATAGAGCAGACTGCACCGTCCACAACGCTTGCCCCTTGCTGTGCACTCCCTAGCTCGATAACGGTGCCTGCTGGATCCACAGCCGTAGCATCTTGGTGTCCCTGGGGCAGACCTTATTTTAACGATGGCCGCGTACTCATCGTCGCTTCCGTTGTCCGAATCCAAGGCCAGGGTCTTTCCGTGTGTATCGCTCTGTGGCAGGGCTTCGCTGTCCTTAAGACGCGCCGTCAGCCATTCAGCTGCCTCATGTTGCTACGCTAGCTCCAAGGCCACTAGCAAAGTTAGCTCACCAGTGTACGTCAGCAGGCAAACTCTCGCCGAGGAGTAGGCCACGTGCTCGGCCAGCTGGTCCCTGATCATCTCCTCCTCCAGAGCCCCAAACCTGCACTCACCCGCCAGCTGCTGAAGGTCCGCCACAAACTGTTGGACCGACTCTCCAGGTCACTGGTGTCGTTGTCGAAACTGGATGCGGCGCATGATGATGTTATCCAGGCTGCGAAAGTAGCCGGCCATGAGCCTCACAACGTCCTCAAACATATCACCTCCTCCGAGCATACTCAGGATCTTCTGGCCCTCCATACCAAGATTATGGACCAGAACAGCCCTCACTCTTAATTTATCCAGGCCGCCGAGGTCCAGCGTCAATAAATAATTCTCAAAGGCCTAGAACCACTTGGCCCAGGGTACCAGCGACTCATCCGGAGCTTCAAAAACGGATGAAACATGGTCGCAGCCCTCTCCATTTCCAATTATCTTCATCGCCAATGTAGTGTCCGAATAATGAGGAGGCAAGGTGATGTTTTATATATTTATTAATAAGCAACTATGTACACCACAGGAGTCCCAACTGTGAGTACGGGAGCCACAGCGAAGAGACAGCATGTCTCCCGCTACTGACTTACTGTATATACTCTAGGTGATGCCACTACCCAAAGGCGGGGTATCACCCCTCCCAGCCTAGGGCACCGCTATACTAATACATATTATGTATATTATGATCCTACAGGTTGCTATTTTATTACATCGCAGTTTGCCTTTCACTCTTGATAGAACAGTAAAAGACAGTGAGGGCTGTTATGTACTCTTATCTGGTTACCTGTATGGGGAACAAGTTGTCTTTGAATGTATATATGCTGCTAACGCTTATGATTCTTCTTTTATTCCTGAACTTATCTCGGACCTGCCTACTGTCTCCTCCCCATATATACTTTTAGGAGGTGACTTTAACTGTGTACCAGACCCAAATGTTGATATGTCTCCCCCTCGCTTGACTCGTTCAAAAATGTCTGAACAAATGCAATTGTTTACCGATTTAGACCTCCATGGCATGTGGCGAATATTACAGCCTGCAGATAGAAACTATTCGTTTTCCTCAATCCCATGTCAAGTTTTCTCTAGAATAGATTATTTCCTCTCATCACGGTCTATTTTAGACAGGATAGAGAACTGCATAATTGGCACCCAGTTCATCTCTGACCATGCCCCTATCAGTATAAGCATCTCCCCTCCTCATAGAGACCCAGCCTGTAGATACTGGAGACGAAACCCAACTTTATTAAGCAGCCAGCACTTCATGGATTATATTACAAAAGAATGGGAACATTTTATTGCCATAAACAAAACTCATGAAATAAGCCCTTCTATTCTGTGGGAATTTGGGAAGGCATACCTGCAGGGAGAAATTATATCTTATACATCAGCTCAAAAAAAGGATGGTCTCAAAATACAGTTGGAATTAGAAAAAAATATAACTGATTTAGAGGCCCAATTCAAACAACACCCTATCAGCTCCGTAGCAAAGCAGCTTGAAGCTGCTCGTTCTGCCCTGAGTCAGTCACTAAGAAAGCAGAGACACAAATTTTCTTCACAAAACACAGATTGTTCGAATCTGGTAACAAACCTGGTAGACCGTAATAAAACTGAATTAAATGCAATCCCCTCCCTAATAGACAAGAATGGAAATAGACAATTTAAATCTGCAGATATAAATAAAATAATGAAACTGTTCTACAAAGATCTTTACAGCTCTGAATGTGAATCCTCGGACGATGCTAGAGCAGAATTTCTAGATAAAATAAGACTTCCATCTCCGACTGATGAACAGAAACAAACTCTCTGCAGACCAGTAAGTAGGGAGGAAGTCTCAGAAGCTACTGTATATCTACACTGTAGGGAGCTAAGGCCCCAGGGTCAGATGGGTTTAGGCCTAAATTTTATTAAAAATTTTGTAAGATGCTGGTTGGCCCACAACATACATGTATTTAGATTCATGTAACAAGGGCTTCCTCCCCCCTACATTAAATCTTGCAAATATGTCATTTTGAAAAAGGATAAACCAGCTGATATATATGGTGGCACTTACAGGCCTATCAGTCTGATACCAGTGGATAGCTAGGTGCTTTTGAAAGTTCTTGCTCGACGGTTACAAGACGTGCTCCCAACCCTTATTAATCCTGACCAGACAGGCTTCATACTGGGCCGCTTCTCATCTAGTAATATGAGAAGGCTCTTGAACGTGGTACAGTTCTCCTTTGAGAAGCAACAAAAAGCTTTGGCCATTTCTCTTGACAATGAGAAGCCATTTGACAGGGTTGAGTGGGGCTACCTCTTCGATATTCTACAAGATTTGGACTGGGGGGTGGGGGGGGGGGCGCTTTCTTAAATGGATCCAGACCATATACCACTCTCCAACAGCTACAGTAATAATTAATGCTTAGTGCTCTGAACCCTTTCCTTTAACCAGAGGTGTTCGCCAGGGCTGCCCACTTAACCCACTCCTCTTTACCTTAGCATTACAACCGTTAGCTGAAAGTATACACTTACATGCTGAGGTCAAGGGAGTACTGATGGGGTACATGGAGCATAAAATTGCCCTATAAACTGACGATATTATTTTATTTTTGACATCACCTAAACAATCAATCCCTGCTATTCTTGAAATTTTTTACCAAATTCAGTTTTATATCTGGCTATAAAATTAACCTTAATAAATCTGAAGCTATGCCACTGGGAGCCCTGAATACATCTGATGTTACAGGTGATTTTCCTTTCAAGTGGGCAGCTAATGCTTTGTATAGCTTGGAATAAAAGTGTCCCAAGATTTGAATGATATGTGGAAACTGAACTTCACCCCAATCTGCACACAAATTAAAAAAGATTTAGAACAGTGGCATAAACTCCCGCTATCCATGATGGGTCGAATCAGTCTCATTAAAATGAATGTTCTTCCTCGCCTTTTGTATCCTCTACAGATGCTTCCCTTGTACATATCTAAAAAATGTAATTGGGACTTAGAAAAGACACTCACCGGTTTTATCTGGCATGGCAAAAAAATAAGGCAGAAGTTAAGGATACTGCAACTACATCCAGATATGGGTGGCCTCTCAGTACCCAATATAATTTTTTAAAACTAGGCCAGCCATGCTTGTCATTTCTGGCTGTGGTTACATGCATATCTCAGGAGGGAGACTTGCACTGATTCATGGGCATGCTCTCCACATTCTCTCTGGGGGCTGGTCACTTGTGATGCAACTAAAATATCACCAACAGTTAAGAAGAATCCTATTATTTACAACAGTATTAGGATCTGGTGTGATTTAGCAAAATGTATGGGAAGGAGAAATACTAAATCTCTGCTCTCCCCTGTAACTCAAATCTAGACTTTCCTGCTGGTATTGGTCCATCTGTATTCTCTTCCTGGCGCAGTTTAGAAATACATGTAATTGATGATTTAATTAAAGATGACATTTTAATGTCCTTCCAACAACTACAAGCAACATTTAATGTCCCTCAACAACATTTCTTTGCGTATTTGCAACTGAGATACTTTATATCCTCCCATGTCAGCTCTTTTTGTACCGGTCCATTGATAATGATGTAGAGAGATTCCTTAGGAAGCGCAAAGATGGAAGACGTGTCATAGCATCATTTTATTCACTTCTTGAATCCTCTGGTACATATTTGTTACCAGATATTGCTTGGAAATGGGAAAAAGATTTAGGCACTCAATATATAGAGGATGATTGGCAAACAGCTTTACGCCTGATTAAATCTACATTTACGTACATGCAACAGGTTAAGGGAAACTCAGTATAAAATAATTCACAGACTTCATATAACCCCTGTTACCTTACATAAAATCAGTCGCTCTCTGTCCCCCTCTGCAGTAAATGTAATTCTGAGACGATAAACATATTTTCACTGTTTTTGGGAGTGCAAAAAGATTTCCGGATTTTGGACAAATATTTCATCTGTGATTAGTGGGATCTTCAAATTAAAAATTAAAAAAGGACTTCCGGTTATGGCTGCCACGTAGGACGGACGTGTCTCGCTCTGCTCTGCTCCTGGAGAAAAAAAATCGGCAAATAACTCTCTCATTTGGGACAGAACGTATCCCAGCATTTGGGCGAGGATATGTCGGCGAAGCCTAAGGCTGGAAAACCAGGAAAAGGAAAAAGCGAGCCGCCGAAACAGTCCAAATTAACGGACTTTCAGGTCTGTGACGCAGCAAACAAAACTCCATATATGGCGGAGGAGGCTGGCAAAGGTGCGATATATGCGGGGAATGGCGCAGATGCGCTGATGGCTGCCATGAGTTCAATGAGAGCGGACTTTTCCTCTAGATTTGATGGGATTATGACAGCGTTGGAAGGAATAAGAAAGGAATTGGGTGACTGTGTAGAACGAACGGCGCAGATGGAGCTCCGTCTCGCTAGTGCTGAAGATGACGTCACCCGTCTTCAATTAAAGGTGCGCACTTTGGAAAAAAAAAATAAATCTCTGGAAGATAATATTTTGGATTTGGAATCTCGGTCGAGACAGAATAATTTGAGGCTGGTGGGTCTTCCAGAGGAATCAGAAGGTCGGGACGTATGTTCCTTTCTGGAAAAGTGGATTCCGGAGGTGCTGGGCAGCGAGGAGTTGCAATCAGCAGTGGTTCTGGAAAAAGCACATCGTATTGGCCCACGGAGAGATAAGGGACCGCCGAGGACCTTAATTATGAAGTTTCTTAGCAACAGAGACAGGATGAAGATCTTCAACGCTGCACGTGCTAAAGGAGAGATTAAACACCAGGACCAGCAGGTGCGGTTCTACCCAGATTTGGCCACAGGAATCCAGCAATTGAGGAAGCAGTTTGATCCCGTACGTAAGGAGCTGCGCAACCTTGGGATTCGTCATGGTGTAATCTATCCTGCGAGACTGCTGACCACGTATGAGGGCAGAACCCACATCTTCAAGACCCCAGAGGAGGTGCAGGAGTTCATCAAGAAGATCAAAGAAGAAGAAGAGACTGGTGGGAGCTAAGCATGAACAAAATATAAGGTAGAATAATTAAGCATTTGCACAGGCATCTGACTGACTTGAAGTAAATAGTAAGTTTACAAAATATAGATTGTATTATATATTAAAAAACAAAAAAACAAAACAAACAAAAAAAAAAAACTATGATGTACAAAGTTGTTAAAAATTTTGGAGTTAAGTTGGAAAACTACAGAGGAGAGTTAATGTTACGTCATTAAAAGCAGTAGAGTTAGGGTGATTGGGAGGATGAAGAAGGAGTGGCTTAGGCTGTTCCCCGTGGGTGTGGAACGGTCGATGGCTATATCGGGAGACAGAATTTTTCTTTTGATTTTGGGGGGTTTGCCACAAGTGTGGGAAGGGGAAATTTGTTTGTGTGTAGTTTGTAGGATGAATGTTCAACCACTCATGTTTTTGCTTCTCTGTATGAGCATGTTTACACTGCAAGGTAATCCCAAACTCTCTATTGATCATGGACCAAAGTGTTAATCTTAATTTAACTTCATGGAATTGCAGAGGTCTACAAAATTTTAAAAAACTTAAACAAGTTATGAATAAAATAAAGGACATGGGTTCAAGAATTGTGTTTTTACAAGAAACTCATCTGATAGAGGAGGATGTTAAAAGAATTAGGAGTAGATGGCAGGGAAGTGTATTCACCTCTTCATTTTCATCCCGAGCCAGGGGAGTTATGACTCTCATACATAAATCAGTTCCTTTTCAAGTGAAAAATGTAATTGGAGACAAATTTGGAAGATATGTAATCATTCAAGGTTCTTTGCTATTAGAAAATATAAATCTTGTGAACTTATATGGTCCCAATATAGATGATCAGAAATTCTTTGCTAATTTATTTCTCATCTTATCATCACTTACAGGGCAACATATAATAGCAGGGGATTTTAATTGTACATTGAATCCAGGTGTGGATAGATCAACAGGACTGGATTGTACGCACATTGGATGCAGGATGACTATTAATCATTTTATGAAAGAATTGAGATTGTTAGATATATGGAGAGAAATGAAACCACAAGTTAAAGCCTATTCTTGTTATTCCAGTACCTACAAGACATTCTCACGTATTGATTATTTTTTGATTTCCACAGAATTAAGGTCCAAGATTCAAAACTGCTTTTATGATAACATCGTGATCTCTGATCATGCAACCTGTTGTCTAATATATGTAGATAAAAAATTGACAAAGGAATCAGGTAGATGGCAATTTCAGCATAAATGGCTTCAGGATGAGGAATTTGTCAAGTATATAGAAAAACAGATAGACGAGTTCTTTGACATCAATACTACACAAACATCAGCATGTGTAAAGTGGGAGGCTTTCAAAGCTTTTATTAGGGGACATATTATTAGTTATACAGGATCAAAATCTAAGAAGACTCGAGAGGAGAGAGCTAAATTGGAACATAAAATAAAAAGTCTTCAGGAAAAAGTGTATGCAGGAAGTGACCCAAGGTTGGAGAATGAATTACTGATTTTGAGAGCTGAATACGACAAAAAATCAGCGAATAGAGCTGCCTCGAGTCTTCTAAGATTGAAACAATCTTTTTATGAACAAGGTGAAAAATCAGGAAAATTATTAGCATGGCAGATTAAACAATTGGAAATTAAAACACCAATTACCAGTATTATAAGTAACGGACAGGTAGTTATAGATCCTTTAGAAATTAATAGAGCCTTTAGAGATTACTATGAAAAATTATATGATACCAAAAATGAACCTGATTTAACAAAACTAAATGGGTTTTTGAACGAACTATCTGTACCGTGTATTCCAAATGAAAATAGGGAGATATTGGAGTCTAAAATTAGTCAAGAAGAAGTTGGGCTAGCCATTGATAATATGAAATCAGGAAAAAGTGCAGGACCAGATGGTCTTCCAGTTGACCTTTATAAAAAATTTAAGAATAAATTAATAAAACCTTTTTTGGAAATGGTTTTAGAAGCATTTCAAAATAATAATTTACCATCATACATAAATAATGCCTTAATTATACTGCTGCCAAAACCAGGTAAGCCCTCTAATAAATGTGAAAATATGAGACCAATAAGCCTATTAAACGCCGACCTTAAGATAATCTGTAAAATTTTAGCAAGACGAATACAAGAAATTTTACCAAATATTATTAATCGAGATCAGAATGGCTTTATAAAGGGTAGACAAGGCTTCCATAATGTAAGAAGACTATTTAATATTATTTATTTTAATAAAGAAGCACCGGATACAGCTCTCCTATCATTGGACGCCGAAAAGGCCTTTGATAGAGTTGAATGGCCCTTTCTTTTTGAAGTCCTACAAAGGTTTGGACTTGGAAATAATTTCATAAAATGGGTTCAAATAATATACAATAATGCTACAGCAGAAATCCTAACAAATAACAATATTTCAAAACCAATAAAAATCAATAGAGGATGTCGACAAGGCTGTCCACTTTCACCTTTACTGTTTACTATGGCAATTGAACCTTTAGCGATAGCGATACGTTTACATTCACAAATATATGGAATTAAAGTTGGACCAACAGAACATAAAATCTCCCTGTACGCCGATGACATAATTTTGTTTATGTCGAATCTAAAAAAATCAATTCCAACCTTGTTGAATTTAATAAAGAATTTTGGGGAAATATCAGGATATAAAATAAATAAAACTAAATCTTCAATATTAATGCTAAATGAGACCCAGAGAAATTACCCAGCCCCTGAGGTAAATCAATTCAATGTTGTAAATCAGTTTAAAAATTTAGGAATCCAAATTATGCCTAAGCTAGAATCAGTCGCAAGTGTCAACTATGAAGCCTTAATGTCAGATATCAATGAGTTAACTCAGAGATGGATGTCACTACCAATGTCGATGATCGGGAGAATCAATATACTTAAAAGTAATATTTTACCTAAAATACTTTATTTATTTCAATACATTCCCTTATCACCACCTTTAGATCTATTCTCAAGAATAAAAAAAAAGTTAGTGGAATTTATATGGAACAACAGGAGGGCTAGATTACGTTTGTCTTTATTATATTTACCATTTGATCGTGGAGGTCTGAAATGTCCAAATTTTATGTTGTATTATTGGTCGGCACAACTGAGGTCTATGACATATTATTTTTCATCAAATGATCTCCCTCACTGGACTGAAATGGAATCATACAATTTACCTTTACCTCTTCCCATATTCATATACTCAGATTCGGCAAAAAAATTACAAAAACAAGTTAAAAATCCATTTGTAAAGCATATGATCAAAATATGGTGTGAAGCTAAAAACTATTTAAAAGAACCACAGTTATTGTCACAATTTAGTCCAATATGGGGTAATCAATATTTTAAACCAGGGAGAGCGGACGCTGTATTTAAAGTATGGAATTTAAAAGGGATACAAAAGATTCAGGATTTATATTTGCCATGTGCAGACAACATAATGTCTTTTGAAGAGCTGAGGATCAAATTTAATCTCAATAGAACACATTTTTTTAAATATCTTCAACTTAGAAACTTTATTCGATCAAATCAAAATAAAGCTCTCACTCGACCTATTTATTCATCCTTGGAAAAAATGATGATGAAAGATAGTAAAAGAAAGGGTATTATTTCAGAGTTTTATAACTCATTGACACTATCTTCAAGTGAAAATTCACTGAAAAGATTAAACTACTGGAAAGAAGATCTGCAAATTGAAATTTCAGAGGAACAATGGGAATTGGCTTGTACAGAAGCTCAAACCAAATCAATAAATGTACGCCTTAAATTGATACATTTCAAATGGTTAATGCGGATGTATGTTACACCGGAGGAGTTAAATAGATATAACAAAAATATACCAGATACATGCACAAAATGCATGGAAAGTAAAGGAACCCTATTTCATTGTTTATGGGAATGTAGATTAATAAGAATGTTTTGGGAAGAGGTGAGGGTAACAATTGAAAAAATAATCTCAAAACAAATCATATTGAATCCTAAACTGTTTTTGTTGGGTCTGTACCCAGAAAAGCATAATTTTAATAAAAGTGAAAGAACATTCATAGACCTCAGTTTGCTTAATGCCAAAAAATGTATTGCACTATTATGGAAAAAGACTCATAGACCAGATGTGACTCAGTGGTTAAGACAGATGTTAGCAAACCTTCCATTAGAAAGAATAACATATATACTGAAATCAAAGGAAATTGTGTTTGAGAATATATGGAGACCTTTTATTGATTATGTAAAAAATTTAAACATAACTCTTGAAGAAGAAGGTGAATAATGTGTGTGGACCTTGTAAATTCCAAACTGGTGAACATAATATGTATACTTATGTATTGGATTGTCTAGACTAAACAGAGGAGCATTGTTGAAGACTTGATTTTGTTGGTGGTTGTTGGTGTTTTTAGTGCATTTTTTTTTTTTTGTAGTACTTTAGTGTTAGTGTTTGATTGTTTGTATTATGTTTGTTAAAAAAAAAAAAAAAGGTTCAATAAAGATATTGTGGAAAAAAAAAAAAATTAAAAAAGATTCAGGCGTCTTCCTTCTCGGCCTTCCCTCTAGGGAACTAAAAATTCCTGCTACATATTACAAGCTCCTTGAGAAAATGCTCTTGATTGCCTGGAAATGTATTTTGCATAAATGGATAAAAGAATCCCCCCTAGTATTACCCTCTGGTATAAGAAGGTGTTTAATACACTCCCCCATGAGAGATTACATACAGTTATGGAGGGGAAAGAGGAGCACTTTTTAAAGATTTGGACTCTCTTCTTAAACTATCTGCCTGGTGACCTACAGCCGTGGACAAAATTGTTGGTACCCTTCTGTTAATGAAAGAAAAACCCACAATGGTCACAGAAATTACTTGAATCTGACAAAAGTGGTAATAAATAAAAATTCTATGAAAATTAACCAATGAAAATCAGACAGTGCTTTTGAATTGTGGTTCAACAGAATTATTTTAAAAAACAAACTCATGAAACAGGCCTGGACAAAAATGATGGTACCCCTAGAAAAGATTGAAAGTAATGTGACCATAGGGACATGTTCAACCAAGATGTGTCCTCTAATTAACATCACAGGTGTCTACAAACTTGTAATCAGTCAGTCGGCCTATTTAAAGGGTGACAAGTAGTCACTGTGCTGTTTGGTGACATGGTGTGTACCACACTAAACATGGACCAGAGGAAGCAAAGGAAAGAGTTGTCTCAGGAGATTAGAAAGAAAATTATAGACAAACATGTTAAGGGTAAAGGCTATAAGACCATCTCCAAGCAGCTTGATGTTCCTGTGACTACAGCTGCACATGTTACTCAGAAATTTAAGATCCACGGGACTGTAGCCAGCCTCCCTGGACATGGCCGCAAGAGGAGATGGATAATATGAATGGTAACAAAAGAGCCCAGAACAACCTCTTAACACATTCATGGTGAACTTCAAGGTCAAGGTACATCAGTGTCAGATCGCACCATCCGTTGTTGTTTGAGCCAAAGTGGACTTCATGGGAGACAACCAAGGAGGACACCACTGTTGAAAACAAATCATAAAAAAGCCAGACTGGAATTTGCCAAACTGCATGTTGACAAGCCACAAAGCTTCTAGGAGAATGTCCTATGGACAGACGAGACAAAACTGGAACTTTTTGGCATGGCACATCAGCTCTATGTTCACAGACGCAAAAATGAAGCATACTAAGAAAAGAACATTGTCCCTACTGTGAAACATGGAGGAGGTTCTGTTATGTTCTGGGGCTGCTTTGCTGCATCTGGCACAGGGTGTCTTGAATCTGTGCAGGGTACAATGAAATCTCAAGACTATCAAGGTATTCTAGAGAGAAATGTGCTGCCCAGTGTCAGACAGCTTGGTCTCAGTCGCAGGTCATGGGTCTTGCAACAGGATAATGACCCAAAACACACAGCTAAAAACATCCAAGAATGCCTAAGAGCCAAACATTGGACTATTCTAAAGTGGCCTTCTATGAGCCCTGATCTAAATCCTATTGAACATCTGTGGAAAGAGCTAAAACATGCTGTCTGGAGAAGGCACCCTTCAAACCTGAGACAACTGGAGCAGTTTGCTCATGAGGAGTGGGCCAAAATACCTGCTGAGAGGTGCAGAAGTCTCATTGACAGTTACAGAAATCATTTGATTGCAGTGATTGCCTCAAAGGGTTGTGCAACAAAATATTAAGTTAAGGGTACCATCATTTTTGTCCAGGCCTGTTTCATGAGTTTTTTTTGTTTGTTTTTTTTTATAATTCTGTTGAACCACAATTCAAAAGCATTGTCTGATTTTCATTGGTTAATTTTCATAGAATTTTTATTTATTACTACTTTTGTCAGATTCAAGTTATTTCTGTGACCATTGTGGGTTTTTCTTTCATTAACAGAGGGGTGAGCGCGCTTTCCTAAGGAAGACCTCCTTTAATGACCTCCTCGTGAGGGGTGATTTCTTGGACTGGGACTTTGTTGCTAGATTTGTTGTCTGTTTTCTGTGCTTGGAGCTATGCACAGGTCACTGGTGCTCCTGTTATCTGTTTTCTGCTTTTACATTGGGTGGGTGTCTGTGGGCGGGGTGAGAGGGTATGGGTCTGTTCTGTTGTTGATTTGTCTGTATGTTAATATAAACATACAATACAAACATACAAACAATATAGTTTAAATTCAATAAAAACATGTTTAAAGGCCAAATGTCACGTAATTTTTTTTTCTAAATGACAACGAATTTCGATAAAATACACATAGCTTAAACCAAATATTCATACCGGAGACCATATCACCCACCTGTATTTACATAATTGCACAAAATACACCAGGTGAAGGCCCCACCTTGCTTGCTGGCTTGTGACAGCCAGTCCAGACCACGCCCATGTTTTTGACATCACCAGTTGTACCCTGGCTGCCCTGCCTATCCACATTCACACTTATCAACATTGGACAATCATGACGGAAAGTGACAGCGATTGTGAACAAATTAGTTTAGTTTTGTCTTTTTTTTTTTGTCTTTTTTTTTTGTCAGTGGTTCAGACAGTGACAGAGGCATAGAACCTTACCGGTTCGAGCCGTCCGAGACGGAATCAGATGCTTTGTCTGATGACAACAGTTCCAACGATGACCAGAGAGCAGAACCAGTGGAAAATGTCATTGAACTGGACATTAATCGCCTCCAGAATTGCGAAGCCGGAGGGGGTCTGTCGAGGGCGCCCCATAAATATTGATTTTTCGGAAGCCATTATTATTGCAGTGGAGGAGAGCCGCTGCTGTCAAGAAATTGACCAGATCAATATGAAAATGGAGGCGCATACCTGTCAAGGGAGACGTTTTCGCCGTATTTTGGTGCCAAGCGCGGCTGTGGGGGACGGCGCAGTGGTTTGGGACACTTTTCTGGGAAATGTTTTAAATGTAGTTCGTGTTGTTATTGTCAAATATTTTAAGGAAAATACGGGGAAAATGCAATTTTAGCAAAAACGGGCGTATTGCCATTTCTGTACGCCCAAAAGAAAAAATATACTGGAAAAAAAACTGAGTGTCTTGAGGAGCAGTCCTGTGTGTGATCACTCACAGCTGAAGCGAGCTGATCGCTCAGCGGGAGCAATTCTCACTACCATGAGAAGTAATTAGGACAATGGTTTAACACGTTGAGCTGTGCAGCGGTTGCGGAACAGACAGAGATCCCAGAGAGGTGTGCCTTGTTGCTCCGCCGTTGCTTATAGCCGCTTTTTACGGTGTTGAAGTACGGCGAAAACGTGTCACTTGACAGGTAAGAAAACATTTCCCAGAGAAGTGTCCCTTATTACCCAGCTGTCCTGTCCCTGATAGTCCCGTTTTGAGGTATGGGTGAAATATCCAATTTTTTCTTTCTTGTTGCTCACTTCAACCTTCCAGTCTCCATATAAACAATCAATTGAAATACCCCAAGCATCAAACTAGGGTACAATCGATTTCGTCACTTCCGCCTTCTTCCCCAGGCGATTCCAGGGGCCGTGTCAGGCCAAGCGCGGCAGTTTTAAATTAACGAATATTCCGTTGTTACTGAAGCATATGCACCAAGACCCGAACGGATCGGTTCCCTTTTATATCTAGTTTCAAGATATTTAAAGTACCCTGTTACGTGACATTTGGCCTTTAAAAAAACACAGTTCCAGTGCAAAAAGAAAAACGGCCAACACTCCTTGGCAAGGACCACACAAGGTTATCCTGGCAACACTGACAGCCGTGAAAGTCAAAAGACGTGATTCTTGAGTGTACCTGACACATTGCAAACTTTACCACATTCAAAACCTTCAGCAAGTTACTGTTTAACTGTTTATCTATACAAGCAAGTCATTGTTTCACTGTGTGGGTGTCGGCTGATGGTACGCCCAGTAACTGTCATGAATGGCCCCTTGGGGCAGAGAGACAGAGACCCACATGCTGAACTGTCGTTAGTGGAATTCATTACAAAAACAACAAACATAAAGTAAAACAAGATGCTCTGTCTATAACAGACTCTGTCGATCCAGGCAATGGATCGGGCTCGGCCTTCTGGAGGTCCAGCTCCGACTCTGCTGCAGCAGCCCCTGCAGCAGGCATGGTGGTTGGTGCAGTCTTAAGGCTCCCAGGCAAAGTGACCCATGCAGGAGATCCGTCCGTCATGGCGGCTGGGGGTCGGTTCACTGCTGGCACTGAACTCTGTGTAGTCGAAGCCCGGGGACTCTTAGTCGGCTCAGGTGTCGGCTTGGGTTCAGTTCCTCTCCTCTGTCCATAGTCTGGCTGAGGGGCTGGAACCAGGTCCTCTAGAGCCACAGGCTCCTCCATCGTCCGGTGGTTGAGTTCTGTAGTGGCGGACACTCAGGGGCACGAGGAGGACACACAGAGAGAGCAGGTAGAGGGTTGGTTGCTGCAGCAGACAGTGAGAACTCAGAAGACTGCAAAGCGTGAGCCTCACCTCCAGGAATCAGACAAGGTAATTCATGTTGAAGTGATGGAAAATGAAAAAACACTTGCCTGTTTTCCTGGGGCATGATGTTTTCTGCTGCAACTGGTTTACAGTCATCCCTCTCTGTGGCTATGGTGGACGAGGACCCCTCAAGGGATTGTGGAGAAACCACTCCTGCAGGCACGAAGACGGGCAGAGCCGGGGAAGGAATTGCCAAACCCTCAACAGTGGGGGAAAAAACGCTGAGGAGAAGGCAGAGGCAGCAGCTGCAGAAAGTGTAGCACTGGCGAGGCAGCCGGAGGGGTAAATAGCACAAAAGGCACTGCTGCAGAGATCTTCTACCTTGGTGAAGGAGGGGCTGTTGATTGGGAGGCGGAGACGTTCTTCCGGCAGCCCGGAGCTGGGTGATGGCATTTCGGAGCTGACTGGATTGGAGCAGGAACGGCTGTTGGAGACTGGCGTGGAGCCGAAACAACAGGGACCAGGGAGCGTCTCTCCTTCGGTGCGGGCCCAGGCTTCCCCGGGGAATTCCTCACCTTCCCGCTGTTCTCGCGTTGTAGCACCGCCACTAGAGAAATTCTCTTCACTCCCTCAGGGTACTCCAAAAGCTGAGGGCACCGGTGAGCAACTTCCTCCGCAAGGTCCAGACACCACTTCCTTCGGGGTAGAAACTATGCGTGCCAAGGAGATTAGCCCATCAATCTCCATGAGGGCTCGGCAGCATTCCCACCCTAGGTGCATCAGGTAGCCGGGTCCACCTGCAGAGTCCATGTGGGCCGAGGACATGGCAAGCTCCACAGAACAGGTGAGTGACCCACAAAAAGAAAAGAAAAAAGGCAAAATCAATTAACAACAGCAGCTGGATCTCAACTGGCCGCTGTCTTCTGTCATGAATGGCCCCTCAGGGCAGAGAGACGAGACCCACATGCTGAACTGTCGTTAATGGAATTTATTACAAAAACAACAAACATAAAGAAAAGCAAGAGGCTCAAAACACAAAGTATAACGAGGGAGAAAAACTTATAAGAATTATGCGCCAGAGCAAGGCAGGGCTCTGGCAGAGACGAGGAGAATATCTATCAAGACGGTGGCAAAGGCGGAATGAAAATAAAGCCCTTATATATGGATCAGAACCCATTAACATAATAGACAACAGGTGTGGAAACCTGAATGGGCAGGAGAAAGCGATGGTACATAATTGGGATCAGCTGCGCCAGTGAGAGGGAGGTGAACCAAAACTGACAGATGACAGGGCACGCCCACACAAGCTTCACGCCCCTGACAGCTGTCAACAGTAAAAGGGTAACACAAGAGAAATACAGAATAAAATAATATACCAAATAAATATAAATACGTAAATACAGAATAAAAATATGACACTAATACAAACAGGAAAATGGCAAGCTGAACAAAAACACATAAACCCCAAAAAGCATAAGATGCAACAGATGAGTAAGTAAGCAGAAAAGGCCATGAGACCGAGTCTGGCGGAGAACTCCAGCACTTGGCTCATGACAGTAACGGGCTGCTCAGCGAAACAACTGTTGTTTATCATGGAGAGACAAAATACAAGAGAGAGAAGGTTGGCAGCAGAAAGATGTGAATGGTACACCAGTTTTTTCCTCATCCTTGTGGTAACACTTTTGATTTGGTTACTGTTAGGGACACCATTACCTATTCATCGCAGGGCTAGGTATGTTACTCATGTGCATCATAACTGGCTAGAAGGACAAGGCTATGTTGACCATGTTTATGCTGGCAATGTGTGGTGGAAGTATGCTAACCACACAGCCAAAACAACTAATCGTTCAAACTGTTATGTGTGTTCTTTGCTCCCACTCTCAGCTGGTCAAATATATGTTACTGCTAAACCAATGGAACTGTCAGAAGCTGTTTGTTTCTTGCAAGAGGCTATGTATGGAAATAGTACAGCAAGCATTAACTTGAATCACACCTGCCTCATTGTCTATGACTCCACTGACCAGAGACACGAGGACACCCCTTACTTGGTGAAGGCAAGATTAACCTCACCAGGGAATTTTTCCTTTTGTCTAAAAGGGTGTGGAAACATTTCTTTGGGCAGTTTATCAGTTTCCAGGTGTGCAACGGTGCATAGTACATCTTGCCCCTGTACTGTCACCTGTCGGACTGGCATAGTGGGCAAAAGTTGTCCTGGAAGATCCTTATTGTCAGTCTAGAAGTCTGGAAGGTGATGTCACCCTGCAGGAGCTCTGCAGTGCCGCAATTTGTGATTCTCATAAGTATGGCATGTACATGGTGACAGGAGGTTGGTAGCTGTGCGACCATCGTGCATACTCACATCTGCCCATGAATTGGGGAGGAGTGTGCGCCCCCGTGGTGGTGACTGACCATACTATCATACTGTTGGCAGGACAAGCGGGCAGGGTGAAGAGAGATGTTTTCACCACATGATCCCATCTGGAGCACAGATGTGCCGAAAGAATTTGTTAGAAACCGCTGGGCAGAAGGTACTTTATTCCTTGTTTCTTTGGGTGGGAGTGGCTAACAATACCTTATGGATTGAACCAACTATTTATAAACTACAATCATTTGTGAATTTTCTTTGTCTGCTTTTTCTGGAATAAAAGAGGAGTTAACAGCTCTTAAGACTTATGCTGACCCAAAATAGGATGGCCCTTCTTCACCTAGACTGAGAGCCAGCATGTTCGTTAGCTTCTCGTCTTCAGCATCACTCAGGTCGACATAATTTACAAACATGTCAAACCAGCAGTGCCATGGGATTGGTGGGTCTCCTAGTGAGGTGAGGAAAGGTTTCACTAGCTCCATGAGTGAGGGTTTTACCCTCGTCAACATTTATGTCTGAAATGAGCAAGCCATGAGCTGTCTTGCACCGAACAACCAACTCTTTATTATTTACACTTAACTATATACAAAATGGTAGCGCCGCCCAGCGTCATCCATCACCTATGTACTGATGCTGGTTACAGTGAGCCCCAGTGTCTACCCCCCCCCCCCCCCCCCATCCACCGTAGCGGCAGAGAGAGAGGGTGGAGAGAGGCAGGGGGTGATTTGAATGTCAAAAGTAGCTCAATTTGAATGTAGCACATTCAAATCGAGCTGCTCTCAGCTCACTTTGCCAGCGACGAAGTGCCGCACTGTGAGCTGAGAGCAGCCACATTCAAATCGCCCCCCCCCCACACACACACACAGTGTCCGGCAAACAGGGGACTGGTTCTTAGTAAAAATTAAACACATATTTGGCAACTACACATTTATCTCTCACCTCAACCGTTTTCTAAAAAATGTTTCGCTTTTTACTTTTTAAGATATAGGCAAAACTTTGATGTCCGAAAATGTCTTGAACAGACTAGCAACCTAACCACCAGGAGTGGCGGTGACCAATCACGTGCAAGCCCTGCAGGTCAGGAGTGTGGTAACCAATCATGTGCAAGCCCTGCAGGCCGCTAATTAGAATCTTCATAGATCTTTGCATACTTACTGTAAGTAGGTGCAGGATTTAAAATCTCTTTCCAAGCAATTCTAAGGCAGTGAAAGTTTTTTTTTTTTTTTTTATTATTTAAGTTTTTGTAAAGGGTATACAGGTCATTACAGCATTGCATTGTTAACATTTTCATCGTACGTTCCCTTATATTTTGCTATTTGACAACATTGGTAGAATAGTTATTACAACACCCCCTTTTTTTTAAAGTGAAAGAAAAAGTGAAATTAAAGAGAATTAAATTTAAAAAAAACAAACAAAAAAAAACGAATAAACAAACAAACAGAACAGTAAAAAACAAACAAACAGAAAATTAAGTAATTAAAAGTAAAAGAGCATCTGAGTAGCAATGGAACAAAGAGTGGGACCATCATTGAAATGGTATTTGTCAAAGATTAGATCTAATGGAAGACACATATGCGATCCAGGGTTGCCAAAAGTTCATGAACCCATCCATGTCCTGTCTCAGTGCGAATGTCAACTTTTCCATCGAGTAAATGTCTTGAATCACGTTAATCCAATCTTCAGGTGTAGGACAGTCCTTCAGCATCCATTTTTTAGTTAGGGCTTTTTTACTTGCCAATATTAAAACATTGAATAAGTATTTATCTCCTCGTCTTTCCAGTGAGTCCGGTAGTAAACCCAAATACAAAGTTATAAAAGAAAAGGGAACTGTTATTTTGAATATTTTCCCCAATATTGTCTGTACATTGGTCCAATATTGGTGGATAACTGGGCATGACCAAAACACATGAAAATGATTTGCAGTCTTTTCACCACACAAGCGCCAACAGTTCAACCCCTTATGGGTAAATTTGTTTTGTGCAGGTGTTCTGAAAAATCTTACCAAATTTTTCCATCCAAATTCTCTCCACTGCAGGGATGAGGTACTTTTCCATTGCTGTCTATTTAGCTTTTCCCATATTTCCAATTGTAAAGTGAAATTCCCCTCTTTTTCCCATCTCTCTTTTATATATGATGTGTTGTCTCCTTTTAAGTCTTGAAGACCTTGGTATATTTTAGAAATGTATCTGATCCCTGGGATCCCTTTATATGCCATTAAGAAGACCTTCAGAACACCTGACTGGGCCCTTTCCAAATCCTCCTTTTTAAGTATATTGTTTATGTGGTGTCTAAGCTGAAAGAACCTGTAAAGATCTTGATTTATTAGACCTTGTTTTTTCAAATCTTCAAAACTTCTTAAAGTTTGCCCCTTAAAGAAATTGTAATATTTTATCAGCCCTTTCTCTTTCCACTCTTTAAATCTAGTGTCTGTTTTATTGGGGGTAAAGTCTTGATCATAGGCAATCCATTGCAGAAGTCGATAGGGCTCTTTAGCTTGATTCTCTCTGACTATCTTAAACCAAATTTTTAGCGGGGTCTCTATCCACGGGTTAGTGTTATTCAAGAGTTTAGGTAAGGCATTGTTCCCTATTATCGCCTGTAGGGGGATGTCACTTGTTATTTGGCATTCCATCTCCTTCCATTGTGCAGTGTAGACTGGGTTACATATCTCTACTAAAGTTTTAATTTGTGCAGCTATAAAATAGTCCCTGATATTTGGCAGCGCAAGCCCACCTTTGTCTTTGTTTAGCTGTAGGGTTCTATATCTGATTCTAGGTCTCTTGCCCTGTCATATGAATCTTGAGATCCTTCTGTCTAGCTCCTGCCATGTTTTTTGGGGGGGGTTCTATCGGTATTGTTTGGAAAAGGTATAGAAGACGTGGGAGTATATTCATTTTGACTGCTTCAATTCTTTGTGCAGTACCTAAGAATGGTATCATATTCCATCTTGCTAGGTCAGATTTTATTTTTGTCACCAGTGGATCATAGTTTAGTGTTATAATTTTGTTGAGTTGTTTCGGGATATTGATCCCCAGATATTTCATAGATTCCAGCTCCCAGTTAGTTTTGAGTTCACTTAGTGAATAATGATTTGGGTCATAGTTGAATGTTAAAACTTGGGTTTTATGCATGTTTAATTTGTACCCCGATAAATCTCCATAGTCTGAAAAAACTGAGATTAGTTCTGGTAAAGAAGTGTCTGGTTGCCCTAGGTATATTAAAATGTCATCAGCAAAGAGTGCTATTTTATGTTCCTTCTGACCAAGTGTAATACCTTGAATTTTTTGATTTTGTCTTATCCATTGGCTCAGAGGTTCTATGAAGATTGCAAAGAGCAGTGGAGACAGGGGGCAGCCTTGACGACATCCTCTTTCCAGTTCAAAAGATGATGATAAATTACCGTTAATCCTTATTTTAGCTGTTGGTTTTTTATATAATGCCTGTATAGTTCTAATGAAGTTGTTATGAAAATTGAAACTGGATAAGATTCTATATAGGAAAGACCAGTCAACCGAATCAAATGCTTTTTCAGCATCTAATCCCAATATGACTGCATTTAAGTTATATTTTTTTATATGATGAATTATGTGTAAAGTGCGTCGAATGTTGTCTTGTGTCTGTCTTTGTCTTATAAAACCTGTTTGGTCTAAGTGAATTAAGTCTGTCAGTATGTTTTCTAACCTTTTGGCAAAGATAATGGTAAAAAGCTTATAGTCCTGATTTAATACACTGATTGGTCTGTAGTTGGAGCATTCTAGTTTATCCTTTTCAGGTTTAGGTATAACTGCAATGACCCCTTCTCTCCAGGAGGGGGGGATTTCCCCTGTGTGGAGGACATAGTTAAATGTTTTCAAGAGGAGAGGAGATAGTTGCTGTTTAAAGGTTTTGTACCATTCTGCTGTATAGCCATCTGCTCCTGGGGATTTGTTAGCTTTAAGTTTCATAATTGCTTTTTCCAATTCTTTAGGTTGTATTTCTGACAGTAGTGTTTTATTTTGTGATTCCGTAAGTTGGGGAAGGTGTAATGTGTTTAGGAATGTCTCGGATGCGTTTTTATGTTTTTTGTGGGAGTATAAGTTCTTGTAGTAATTCTCGAAGCTTTTAAGAATATCCTGAATTCTGAATTTTATTTCCTTTGATACTGGGTCTCTGATTTTGTAGATTGCTCTTTCTGTTTGTTGTTTCCTCAATTTATAGGCTAGTAATTTTGCCGATTTACTGCCTGCTTCATAGTGTTTTTGTTTCAGAAATGTAAGTTTCTTCTGGATTTTTATTGTGTAGATCTCATTTATTTGATTTTTAATTTCTTTAATCTTGAGCGAGCCATTAGAATGAGTGTTGTCTTTGTGTTCTTTTTCTAGGTTCTTGAGTTCTGACTCTAATGTGATTAGTTTTTCTTGTCTCAGTTTCTTTTGGGTTGCCAGTTTTGCAATAATTTTTCCCCTTATTACAGCTTTGCACGCATCCCACAGTATTAAAGGGGATACTTCTCCATTATCGTTTTCTTCCAAATTTTTGAAAATATCTGATTCCAATTCATCTTTCAGTGGTCCTTTCAGGACATTTGAATTCAACCTCCAGGAAAATGTATTATTTGTGTATTTTTGGATGTTTAAGTCCATATAGATCGGACTGTGGTCAGAGAGATCCATCAGTCCTATTTTACATGTTTTTACTCTTCCAATGTCTCTATTAAACATAAAAAAGTAATCAATCCTTGAGTAAGATGAATGTGGCGTTGAATAAAAAGTATAATCTTTTACATTGGGGTTGAATTCCCTCCATACGTCACAGATTCCCATTTCTTTTAGTAGCATCCGAGTTTTCCTATTTTGAGTGTTATTTTGATGTGAAGAATTACCTGTTGCATCCCAGTATGGATTCAGTCTTAGATTGAAGTCTCCACCACATATCACTAAACCTTGGGCTTTAGTTATCATTAGGTCGAATACATTTTTATAAAATTTCCATTTAGCCCCTGGTGGTGCATATACATTCAGCAGGGTGATATCTTCTCCCTCTAGCCGCCCAATTACCAAACTGTACCTCCCTTCTTTATCTTTGTGTTCTGATTTTTTTTCAAATGTAATTTTGGTTGATATCAATGTCGCTACTCCCCTCCTCCTCCCTGACTTATATGAAGATGAAGAGATCATTTTAAACCCTTGTCTATTGAGTTTAGTGTGTTCCACGTCTGTTAGGTGGGTTTCTTGTAAAAATATTATTTCTGCTTTGTCTTTTTTCATTTTGCATAGAATCTTGGATCTTTTAACTGGATTCAGGATCCCTTTTACATTATATGAGGCTATTTTGGTTACACCCTGTTTCTCCATTGTATTTTCTTATTTAGTATAACAGTGTGGTGGACCTCTTTTTTGCTACTCAGAAACTGAAAGAACATTAAGAACATAAAAAACATTAAGAACATAGTGTATGAGACTTTAAAACAAAAAGCTGTCAAAAAAACTTCCTGAGCTGGGGTCTCTTTAAAGACCCTGTAAGAGCCTTGATGGAGTGTAGGCTCTGAGGGAAATTCCTCAAACTCTGTTACGTGTTGAGGGCCCTCTCTTACCCCTGTAAGTTGTCCCATGTTTTTAACGTGAATTTCAGATCCCAATCCAAATTTGTAATGATTTTTTTTTTTTTTTTTTTTTTTATGCCTATACCCTATGAGATTGTGTGCACCCTCCCACCCCCATCACAGCAAACCTTCACTCTAATACAGTATTTGTTAGTGTGGGGAGAACATGTGGGTCATTGTTACATTTCTATTTTAACAAGATTTTTTTTTTTCCTTTAAATTAAGAAGACATTTGTTTCTAACGCTATAACTGCTCCATGAAAGGTTTTACCACATGCTGATTCTGCATCTCCTTTAATGTTTGTTACCTTGTAGGAGGGGGGATGGAAGTGCAGAATGACTGAAAAGAGAGAAAAAAACAAAAAGGTCGCTATTCCTTCCTGGAACTGGAAAGCTTATCTTTGTAGCTCTGGGGCTGGGTTTCCCGCTGCTGGCCCGTGGATTTAGAAGGTCTTTGAGTGGACCACGTTTGAGCTCTGATTTTCTCGCTCAGATTCGCTGCGGGTTTAAACACCGTTACCGGGAGTCCTCTTCTCGCCATGTCAGTTGTTGCTTCTTCCGCTGAATTGTGGAGACATGACTCTTCACCGTAAAAGACCCTTAACTTCGCCGGAAATGTCGTCTGAAAGCGTAGATTCTTTTTCCGTAGAACCTTTTTGGCGTCGTTATATTCCCGTCGCTTTTTAAGAACCTCAGGGGCGTAATCGTGCTCCACGAAGACTTTTCTCTCATGATGCATAAATCCTTTTTTCTGCCAAGCCCGTCTTACAACCTCTTGTTTTATTTTGAAATCGTAGAATCTTACCAACACTGAACGTGGGTGTGCTTCTGCCGCTGGCTTTGCGGCTAATGTACGATGGGCCTTTTCTATTTTCAAATCGGTGGTTTGTGGAATATCCAACTTCTCTCTCAATAAGGATTCCACGCATTCCGCCACTGTGTTGAAACCATCTTCAGCTCCTTCTTTCAGACCGTGAATTCTGATGTTATCTCGTCTCTGTCTTCCTTCTTGGTCGGCTAGCTTAGCCTCCAGCCTTGACTGTTTTCTGTGTAAATCCAGCATAGAATCTTCAAGCACTTTTACTCTTTCTTCAGCTTCCAAGATTCGGTTTTCGGCCTGGTCCATTCTGCTGTTCGTCCTTATTAGTTCCTCTCTGAATTCGTGAAATTCGGCCCGAAATCGTCGTAATTCATCATATAGCGATTTCAGGCTAACCTTTTTGTTAGCTAGGCCCAGCTCTTCGTCTCCTGAATGGAGGTCCTCGGAATCAGATTCTGCGGCCGCCGCGCGTCCTGACCTGGGGAATTCCAGTTTCTTCTGTTTGTGGTTAGGCATGGTGTTTTTGTCTTTTGATTTTTATTCTTCCAAAAATCCGTTAAGTCTGATTTTGATGATGTTTTCCTTGGATTGGATCTGGGAGGTTCAGCGTTAAGTTGCTATCACCATGGCGTCCAGACCGGAAGTCCCGTGAAAGTTTTTTTGTGGGTAAAAAGACACAATATACTATTTTGGGCAGTACACACTGTATGTATTGCCCAAAATAGTATATTGTGTCTTTTTTGTCCACGTGTGTATTTGTTTTTAAGATAAGTCTTTATTAGTCCCACAATGGGGAAATTCCAGGATTGCAACAGCACAGGGATAGCAACACTCAAAGCAACAATCAAGAAGACAAGAAAAAAACAAGAGCAGCAAATATACATATAAGATAAGATAAGATAAGATAAGCCTTTATTAGTCCCACAATGGGGAAATTCCAGGATTGCAACAGCACAGGGATAGCAACACTCAGAGCAACAATCAGAAGGCAAGAAAAAACAAGAGCAGCGAGTATACATATGTACATATAAACATAAATATATAGACACACGATGCGGAGCATTGCAGCTAGATGGAATAAATATATAGATATATAAACACACAGTGTGGAGCATTGTAGCTAGATAGAATAAATATATGTACATATAAATATATAAACACACAGTGCAGAGCATTGTAGCTAGATGGAATGAACAGCATAACCGTCTACTTAGTTATCCTACATGGTATGATTATGTACCCATACATATTGTCACCCTCCGTAGCGACCGGTATTGTCCTAGTTGTATACCGGAGGGGACCACTGTGTAAGTTTATTGCGTCTTATGCATTCAATACTATTAGGTTGTCACGTTTTTTGCCATCTCTGCGAGCAGCCCTGCTTAGGTTATACAGTCTGACAGCCGTAGGTAGGAAGGACCTGTGAAACCTTTCGGTTGCGCACCTAGGATGATGTAGTCTGCTGCTAAATGAGCTCCTCAGTGCGTTCAGTATGTCCTGCATAGGGTGGGACTCGGACTCCAGCAGAGATGACAATTTAGTCACCATCCTTCTCTCTCCCATCTCCTCCACTGGGTCAAGGCGTTGCCCCAGGACAGAGCTAGCTTTCTTGATCAGTTTGTTCAGTCTCTTCCTATCGGCTGCTGTAACGCCACTGCCCCAGCAGACCACTCCAAAAGTGATGGCTGATGCCACCACCATGTCGTAGAATGTCTTCAGCAGCGTCCCTTGTACACCAAAAGACCTGAGTCTCCTTAGTAGGAACAGCCTGCGCTGTCCCTTCTTGTAGAGTGTGTCAGTATTGTGTGACCAGTCTAGTTTATTGTTCAGATGAACACCCAGGTACTTATAGGATGTCACCATCTCAGTGTCTGTTCCCTGTATGTTTACTGGTGCTGTGAGGGGTTGTCCTTGCCTGCGGCAGTCCACCACCAGCTCCTTAGTTTTTCTCGCGTTGATCTGGAAGCAGTTCCGATGGCACCAGTCCACGAAGTCCTGGATAAGTCCTCTGTACTCAGCTTCATCTCCATTGGAGATGAGGCCAACGATCGCAGAGTCGTCAGAGAACTTCTGTAGATGGCAGTGTGTTGTGTTGTGTGAGAAGTCCGCAGTATAAAGGGTGAACACAAAGGGTGAACACGCCCCCCCCCGTTCCCTGGGGGGCCCCCGTGCTACCGATGATCGTGTCGGGCACACAGTCCCGGGTTCTCACAAACTGTGGCCGGTTAGTGAGGTAGTCCAGGATCCATGATGACAGGTGCTGGTCCACCCCTGCGCACAGCAGCTTGTCCTTCAGGATCATCGGTTGGATGGTGTTGAAAGCACTGGAGAAGTCAAAGAACATGATCCTCGCCGCATTCCCGGGCTTCTCCAGGTGGGACAGAGAACGGTGAAGGAGGAAGATCACCGCATCCTCCACCCCAATGCCATGCTGGTAGGCGAACTGGAGTGGATCCATCGCTGGTCCCACCATGGGGCAGAGGTGAGCAAGGAGCAGTCTCTCCAGGGTCTTCATCATGTGGGACGTCAGGGCCACTGGTCTGTAGCTGTTCAGATCTTTGGGGTGGGAAGTCTTTGGTACAGGTACCACACATGATGTTTTCCACAACTGTGGTACCCTCCCCAGCTTTAGGCTCAGGTTGAAGATGACCTGCACAATCCCACACAGCTGGTCTGCACAGGACTTGAGGAGCTTTGCGCTGATGCCATCTGGTCCCAACGCCTTCCTCGCCTTGATCTTCCTCAGCTCCGTCCTCACCTGGGTGTAACCCAGCTGAGAAAATGACCCTTTTTTTTCTCAGATGTCAATTGTATTAATACAATTGTGTGATTTTATTTTGAAAAACGATTATTTTGGGAAGAGGAAGTGTGATCCTCGTTATCCAACTTTTAAATTCCTGTTTCATGGTCACGTTGGGTGATCTGGGTCTTTTCATTCGTTAAGAGCGATATTAGCCCCGCCTTCCGAGCAGAGTGCCGAGGCGCTCTGCTGGTTTGTTGGTCTTTTGCGATCTGAGAGCGGACGAGAGAGGCTGTGGACGATCTGTGTGGAGACCTGTGGGTCTTGGTGAGTTTAATTTAGAAAGATGCTATAAATGAATCTAAACACTCTCCAAACGCTAATTTGAAACCTTTATTATCCTAAGTTGACGGGAGCACGAGCTTGAGAGGCATTGTGGCTGTGTCCTTTTGCTGTGTTCACACTGATACCTCATCTTGGTGAGTAAAAACCAAACAATACATGCTAATGTTAGCGCTATGCTAATCGCGAGTGGATTTTTTCTGTTTAAAAGCAATGGAAAAGGCTATTTTTGTGTCTGTATGGTTTTCCTAAATGTGATTTCAGTTCCCAACAGTATGCTGAAGTACTTTTAGTTCTTATGCACTATTTCTGTCGAATGTAATGTGTAGTTTGATGCTAAAAGCACATTGTGTTGGTCTCCTATGTAAATTCATAGGTTATGCTAAACCCAGTAGCTCAGACAGGGTTTTACTGATTCTAAAAGGGAATATTGAAAGTAATGGGACAGTATATTCCCTGGTCATGTGATAAATTAATTGTAATTCATTTCATGATTTACAAAAGACAAGGTTAAAAAGGATTAATCATAATTTCATGGTTAAACGATGTAGAGATAAAAAGAGAAATTCATTTAATTGGTTACATGAGAAAAAAAATTATTTCATGTACTACCAGAGAGATTGTGAGAAAAGAACACATGCATGTAAGACGTAAGATGTGAAATGTGAATTGTAAGATATTACTGGATTGTAACAATAGTAATATGAGGGAAGAATTTAAACACTAAGCTATAGTGTTATAAGAAGAGATTGGAAAATGAAATACTCTAGCTGTAAACAATAATACCATTATTGTTGTGCAGGCTAGGTTTTTTGGTTGCCGATTAAGAACCTTCTGGATCCTGGATTCTCTCCGAATGGAGATGGCGAGCCTGAACCGAGACTGAACCGAGATCTGACCAAGATCTCGATTGAAGAACATTCTTCCTCGCTCCAGTGCCCAAAATTCAAAGTGGTAACAACTCAAGCCGCCGCTTTAAAAGAGGAAAAGAAACCTGAGTCTGGAGATACAAGATATCTTGACTGGTCAAACGACTAAACCAAAAGGACAAACAAACACTGAGCTCAGTAGGACATTTTTGGGGTTTTATTTCATGCCGGCCGTTGTTATATTTGTATAGTAGTAAATTGTTTGTATATATTGTTCGCTTTATCTCTATAAATAACAACCATTATTGCTCATTTCTTGCCTCCAGCTATTTCATTCCACACTCATTTTAATTCCCTATTGTAACCCTTACGAACCTAGCAACTGGTCTACACTTAATAATTTCCCTTACCTAATTAACATAAGGCAAGGGTTACATGGGTCTTAGTGAGGGTCATGTTGGGGGGCTGTGTGTTGGGAGTGGGGGGGCATTGGTGGAGTGGGGTGTGGGCAGCAGGACTCGATGTCTTCAGAGGCAGCAGTGGTTGTTGTGCAGTCGGGGGGGAGGGCGGTTGGTCAAACCTATTAAAAAACAGGTTCAGATTGTTCGCCCACTCCCTGCCCCCCGTGGCCTGGGGGGAGGTATTCTGGAGCCCAGAGATGGTTTTAAGGTTTCTCCAGACCCCACCGATGTCGCTCTGTTGCAGCTTGTCCTCCATCTTCTTCCTGAAGCTGTCCTTGCCTTCTCTGATCTTCCTCCTCAGCTCCCTCTGTATGGACTTCAGCATCTCCCTGTTCCCCGACCTGAAGATCCTCTTCTTCTCTCTCAGAAGTGTTTTTATCTCAGGGTTGATACAGGGTTTGTTGTTCGAGCAACAAGGTGGTTTTGAGGTGGTTTTAGAGCTGCCAGAGTGCACCTTTAATATAGAAGCAAAACCTTCATCTTAACATTTTCAGTACAAATTATGGTTAAAACGAAAGAATAGTTGTGTTTTTTCATTAAACCTACAGTACCTGTAAATTTCATAACAAATTATTTAAAAAAAGGTCATTCTCCTAAAGAGGGTTTGATATTTGTTTTGCAGTGAGAGATGCACGCAGCTAAGAGAAGAGCACAGAAACTTGTCTGGTTAGTTTTCTTTCTTTCATAAAATCTAAAATTTTTTTCAACTTTGACAAGTGCAGGAGGAGTACAATATCCAGCCCTATAAAAATTATAGAAAAGTTCAGATCCAAATATAGGCTCTCATAGGCTAAAACAGTATAAACTAGATGAATTAAAAAATAAAGATGCTTAGAATCATCTCACTGTTGGTATTTATGTACAAGGGCAATTTATCAGCTGATAAATGTCACCTGGCAGCAATCAGCTGACTCTTCTGATGAAGGCTGCAGTGCAGTTGAAACATGTAAAGAAGGTAAAGACATCTTTCTATTTTACTTTTGTCTTTCAAAGGAAAAAAAAAAAAAAGGATAAATAATTAAAAGAAGACAAAATGAACCTGTTTGACGTATGTACAAGGGCTGTTCGTCAAAGATTTCCCTACCCACTTCTGGTTATTGTAGGAAGCTGAAATTGCACATGTATAATAATACATACTGTATGACATGGTTTACCGACCCAGAGAGCAGACTCGGACTCAAGAGTAGATACATTTACCTTTATTGTGTTCTCTGTGTGTGTGTGTGTGTGTGTGTGTGTGTGTGTGTGTGTGTGTGTGTGTGTGTGTGTGTGTGTGTGTGATAGTGTAGCAGCCAGGGGCGAGCAGAGCACCGTGCAACCTGGCAACCCTATGGACAAACAGAGACAGGGAGAGTTAGTGTTGGACCCCATAGGGAATGTACAGAAAAGTCCAGTGCTTAGTGTTAGCAGAGATGGATCTGGGCTCAGGTTCAGCTCGAAGGCTCCGGCCAGGAGGACAGCTCCCACTGTCCCAGTTGCAGCTGGGGATGCTAGGAGAGTTCTGGAAATGTGCAGCGCAGCTCGGTCCGCCGCCAGGAGAGAGAGAGAGAGGTCTGCCGCCATGGATCTCTGCCTGTGCACAGGGGACGAGCGTAGACAATGATGAATGGATTGAGGGCTTACTTGGTGGAGAGGTGATGATCCTTCCTGATGACGGATGGCAGGAGGCGAGGTTCTCAGACGAAAGTAGGCTATGGCAAGGAGGTTCTAAGAAGAGGACGAAGGCGAGTGTAGGTCTCATCCGACCATGGAGACAGACGACTCCGCGCTGATCCAAGGGCAGCGCAGTCTAAATAGCCCCGGCAGTGATGGAGAGCAGGTGTGAGTGCAGCTGCGGATAATGAACAGCCAGAGCGAGCCATCACAACATATCTCTATAGGTCTTGTGATAATTTTCAGCTCTTATCTGAACTCCTTCTCTTTTACAAGTGCTAAGGTGGAGTAAGGTGTGATAATGGAGCCAGTTGAATGCAGAGTGGTCATCAGGTTCCTGTACTTGAGAGGCCGAACACCACGGGAGACATTCAGCGAGATGAGGAGGTTCCATCGTGCGAAGAAGTAAAGCACTGGCATCAACAGCTCAAGTGTGGTTGGACATTGGTGGAACAGTGATCTGTGTGGAGTTTGCATGTTCTCCCCGTGTTTGCGTGGGTTTACTCCAGGATTTCTCCGGTTTCCTCCCACATGCTAAAAACATGCAGGTTAGGGAGTTAAGGGGCGCTTGCGCACGCAGCGACCGGCAGCTGGTGGCTTGTCACCGGACTGCAGAACAAATCTACCTACGGGTACAAAATAAGTCCAAAAAAAAAAAATTCCTGAGCGATCACAGTACTTGATGAAGACATCAACCAACAAGTGGAGACCACCATTTTAGAGGATTGCTGCATACCTGTTCTCCAACTAGGCTGAGATGTCAAAATCAATGTAGGGTCTTTGGAAAAAAAATCATCCAGGACCATTTGCACATGTAGAAGTTGTTTGTATGATGGATTCCCCAGTTGCTCACACATTTCCAGAAGCAGGGACAAATCACATGCTCCCAGACTCTTTTGGCCAATGTGCCAGGAAAACCGGGAGGAATTCTTCAATAGACTAATCGTGCAGGACGATACATGGGTCCATCATTATGATCCAGAGACTAAAGCCCAGTTGAAACAATGGAAACATAGCATGGAAGCATGACTCATCACCTCTGAAGATTGCACGTATCCAACCCTCGGCGGGTAAGGTCACTCATGGCTGACAGTCTTTTGAGACCAGCCAGGGGCGCCCCCAGGTGGCGGCCAGGGGTGGCGGCAGCCCCTCTGGCCACCACTTGAGCCCCCCTAGTGCCCACCCCTGGTCCCTGCCACTGGACGTTCTAACATAATTTTATAACTTGTTTTTCTATGTCATATTTTACACGTGGTGGATGTTTAAGAATTGTTGATGTGTGCTGTATATTAACAAATATTAACAAAATACAGCAAACTAGGACAGATCACACATTCACATTCTGAGCCTGTCTCCTCTCACAACTCTCTGGTAGAACACCAAGTGGCGGGAACACATTAATCGGGTGATGTTGAGAGTTGCACCATCAGGTTGAAGGTCTAATTGCCTTAGTTCAGTGGTCAGTGCAGTGGACAGACTATACAGTTGCTGGCTTGCAGGCTTGGCTGGTGCCTTTTTTGGATGCCAAGAGACACCAGTGCTAATGGGAATGCAACGTAAGTCATTTAATACTTACTTAAAAATGTGTTTGTGCATTTTCTGGTTTTGTCTGTTTGTGGTGGTGTTACATTTGCCGCTAAGCTCTCACTAGTAGCATTAGCTTGCTAGCTCTTTTTTTTTTTAAATTTGTGATAAAGTTTCTCAAATCATAAAAGCATATATCACAAAGTAACATACTGAGTAAGAAAAAAAGTGCATTTGCACTACCCATAGGGCTGGGGTGAAACTACAAATAACAGTTGTGCGCATGCGTCAACTGCTCGGCCTGGTAGACAAAAAAGTGAAGCATATACACAACTGTGTGCGTGTCTCATCCAAAGCAGAAAACGCATCTCAGCGGATCAGAGCGGAAATGTAGCATGAATCCAGCTTTACTACACTTCACTGGGACAAGGGACAAGAGTTGCAAATTAGCTAATAGCTATACACTCTATGTGCAACACATCAGATTGATTGTCTTTGATTAATTGTCTATGTTTATTGCACTGTCCCTGTCAAATAAACTAATCTACTGCTGCAGTAAGTGCAAAAGGCCTTCACAAACAAAAGGTGTGGTATGCTGACCAAAGGCGTCTGCCTCCTGCAAGACAACACCCCGGTTCACAATTTGCATGTTACCCAGATGGAAACACAGGCCTGTGACTGTGAAATCCTTCCTCAACCTCCTTACTGTCCCGACCTTGCACCATCTGACTTCCACCTCTTTCCAACCTCTAAGTCATTTTTTTTTTTTTTTTTTTAAGTGCAAGCACTTGCAAGATGGAGGAACACTGATTTCTGAGGTCAAGTCATGGCTTCTGTCACAACCTGCAGACTTTTACAGGCAAGGTCTCCATAGCTGCATAAAGCGATGGGGGAAGGGTGTGAGCCTTGGTGGTACCTGTAGAGAAAGACTAATAGCTGTGCCATGTTTGGTTCCTCTCAGTCCACGGGAAATGACTCTGGGTTTGAAATCTTTAATGAACAGAAATGGTAATAATAAATTAATGACTACAGTGTATAAATCACACAGAGAAGCTCCTTGCTGATTTGTCTAATAAACTTCAGAACTCTCATTATCCTGTGCACGGTTGTTCAAGTTTCACTGGAGTTTACTTACAGTGTAAATGTTTGCTGTCCTGTTTGGATAAACAGCTGTTTGTGATGCATGTGATTGTTAATGAGTTTGAAGGTAAACTGAAAGTAAGAGCCTCCCCCTCCCGCCGCCGCCGCCGCCGCCGCGCTCCTCTGGCTTTATTTGCTCCATATGGCGTTTGACATGGTACCCAGGAAGGGAAAAAAAAAAAAAACTAGTGTGGGCGGAGGAAAAGCCTAGTATTTGTCCGTCCTGAAATTTGATTCAGAAGTTCAGGAT
The DNA here is from genome assembly GCA_020510985.1 of Pholidichthys leucotaenia. NCBI lineage: Eukaryota > Metazoa > Chordata > Actinopteri > Cichliformes > Pholidichthyidae > Pholidichthys > Pholidichthys leucotaenia. The sequence goes on along the minus strand of CM035839.1, from coordinate 326,509,739 downwards.
CCTGGAAGACAAAAAGCAAAGTGAGGGGGAGGGAAGAGAAAAGACGGCGAGAGACGAGTAGACCACCGCTAACCCTCGCGACCTCCGACTAAAGTAAGTCCATCATCCGCGTCTGTCCTTCTGATCCAAGTGAAGCGCCAGCCACGCACTTCATGTGGCTAAATTTAGCCCCCCTTTGTCTCTGATAATCACTGTAATTGCTGCTGAACGACCGTAAATTCCACGATTTCTGAATGACCCGCATTTCAGCACTGCCTGAGCTCGTGCGCCTTTGGCAATTATTTAATTTATTTCTTATTAAATTAGGCGTTTCCTGGCGCCGCCGCACTCAACCAGACAACACCAGACTGAACTACATTGTGAATGAGAAATTTCTGCAGTTATTTTGCTTTAGAGAGTTGGTCAGCCTAGGGGGTGGGGGGGGTGTTATTTTTCCAAACGTACGTCGCCCCCCTCTTTTTACGCGCCTCTGGAGAGCTCCGCTAACCACCGAGATTTATTCCGCAGACCCCGGGGTCCGTCCCGTCCTGACTGAGCGCTATACATGGTAAGGTCTTCATTTGTTTGGGGGAAGATCGCCCGTCGCCGTGCGTGCCGATCTCTGCGCCGCTCTTGGACGCGCGCCAAAGAGTGCAGCGAATAAAAGGCTCCGTGTGCGCGTGTTAATGAAGCAGTTCAAACGCTGGCGCACAGTAACGCTTGATTGGCCTTTTTAACGCTCACCTGGCGGACCCTTTCATGTGTCCGAGTTGCATAAGTGGCCTCCAGAAGTCAGTTATGTCAAGTATTTTTCAAAGGGGTTCACGTGGTAACGCAATAAAGGCGCGGATGAAAAGTAAAAGTATGTCGCTGCTCTGTCAGAAAATAATTAGAACGTGTTTGGTTGTAAGCCAGAATGGAAAGAGTACAAAAGAATGTAGTACATGCTTTTATTCATATTTAATATATAAGTGAAAGTGTGTTATAAACTATATGAGTGTTAAGAGCTACATAGTTTAATAGGCAATGAATCATAACTGATCATATGTTCAGTGTTTTGAATTTGATAATTACTGAAACCAGCAGTGGGTAGTTGCATTTATTCAAGTAGACTACAAGAACTCTTGTACTTTACTGAGTATTTCAGGATACTTTTTACTCCTATGTTAATTCACAAATAAAAAGCTGTACTTTTACTAAAGCAAATTTGGTCTTTGTCTCATTTTTGATTTCACTGATTTCAAAAAATTGTGCCCAATTTTCTCAGACTTTTTAAAATTGAAATCATTGTTCTTTTTACCAACTAAATATTTAATTTATGACTGCCTACTTTCCTCTTTACTGATATTACAAGATACATAGTTTTTATAATTTTTCTGAGATTATCATATTTAAGATCAAAAACTCACAAGTTGGCATGAGTAACACTGAAAAATCACAGAGAAAGAGAATTACAAATTAATGTAAAAAAGTAATATGCATTTTGCATAAAGAGTTCGAAATTTACTGCGAAAAAGTGCAAAACTTACAAGACAAAAGAAGCAAATTTATTTTAAAACTCACCAATTTATGAGAAAAAACTCGCAAATTTATACAAATAAAGTCTTAAATATGTAAAGAAAAAAGTAAAATATTAAAAGAAAAAAGTCTCCATCCATCCATCCATCCATCTACCGCTTTTTCGGAGGTCCGGGTCGCGGAGGCAGCAGTTCAAGCAGAGAAGCCCAGACCTCCCTCTCCCCTGGCCACCTGCTCCAGCTCTTCAGAGAGGATACCAAGATATTCCCAGGTCAGCTGGGAGACGTAGTCTCTCCAACGTGTCCTGGGTCTGCCCCGGGGTCTTCTTCCAGTGGGACGTGTCCGAAACACCTCAAGTGGGAGGCAACTCCCTGGGAAGGTCTATGCCAGAGTACTGGAGAGGAGAGACCAGCTCTTCAGAGAGGATACCAAGGCGTTCCCAGACCAGCTGGGAAACATAGTCTCTCCACCGAGTCCTGGGTCTGCTCCGGGGTCTTCTCCCAGTGGGATGTGCCTGAAACACCTCAAGTGAGAGGCGTCCAGGAGGCATCCTAATCAGGTGCCCATACCGCCTCAACTGACTGCTTTCAGTGTGGAGGAGCAGCGGTTCTACTCTGAGCCTCTTCTGGATGACTGAGCTCCTCACCCTATCTCTGAGGGTGAGTCCAGCAATCCTACGGAGAAAGCTCATTTCAGCCGCTTGTATCCGCGACCTTGTTCTTTCGGTCATTACCCAAAGCTCGTAACCATAGGTGAGAGTAGGAACATAGATTGACTGGTAAATCGACAGCTTTGCCTTAGAACCAAGCTCCCTCTTCACCACAACAGACCGGTACAACGTCCGCATCACTGCAGATGCTGCTCCAATCCGTCTGTCAATCTCTTGCTCCATTTTCCCCTCACTCGTGAACAAGACCTCAAGATACTTAAACTCCTCCACTTGGGGCAGGAGCCTGTCCCCAACCCAGAGAGGACACACCTTTTTCCTGCTGAGGACCATGGACTCAGACTTGGAGGTGCTGATTCTCATCCCAGAAAAAAAGTCTCAGATTTGATAAAGTGTTATTTTTTGAGAATAAAGTCTCAGAAGTAATGGAAAAAAACAAATTTGTGAGAATAAGGTGTCATAAAGTTTATGAGCAAAAAGTAAAAAATTTATGAGAACTAGAGGGTTGTCGTAGAGTGCATACTGGGGTGGGGGAAAAAAACGATGAATTGTTAGATCGCAATACTTTGTGGTAGTGATAGTGTATATGTATGTAGTCAGGGACACTAGTATCATGATACTTTATTAAAGAGCCACTCTGGCAGCACTAAACCCACCTAAAAAACCAATGTGTTTTGCCCAAAATAGTATTTTGTGGCTTTTTATACACAAAAAACTTTAATTGCCTTAAAATGGCTTGGAAAGGGAAGATGGCGGAGAGACATAACACTTAAACAAAGAGCTCTCCCTAGCCGGATTAAAAATCATCGGTAAATGGCCAACTCGACATAAACGAATCAATAAACTAAGGGATGAAAACACGAAGGAACCGGGCACAAGGACAAAAACAGGGTAAAATTGAAGAATTCCTCTCCAACAACGCAGGAAAAACCGCTGTACGCAAAGCCCAAAAAAACGAGGTGTCTACAGCAGAGAAAATGGAAGACACCAGACTCGACAACATGAACGCTGGCATCGCCAGTTTGGGTGAAGAGTTAAGAGAATTCAAGCGACAGCTACAACAGGATTTAGCGGCTCTTAAGGAGGAACTGAAAAAAGAAATTAAGGAGGAAATCATGGACCTCCGAAGAGAAATGGAGCGTAAATTAACGGAAAACATGGAGGAGCTGCGCTCCCAGCGGGCGTGTATGACAGAAGCGCAGACCCGAATTTCGGAACTAGAAGATTGGAAAAGCGAGGCAAACAAACAACTACAGACCCTGACGACGCAAACGCAGAGGATGCAGGAGAAAATAAACGACTTGGAGAGCAGATCCCGACGAAGCAATATGCGCATCTTTGGAATTCCGGAAGGCATTGAAGGCAACTCGATGACAAAATTCATGGATCAGTTCTTAAAAAAAGAACTGGAAATACCCGGAGAAACGGATCTGCAGATTCAACAGGCGCACAGAGCACCGGCACAGAACCCGAAAACAAACTCTCCACCCAGGTCAGTTGTGGTAAACTTTGTGAAATATGACATAAAGGAAAGAATCCTGACGCAAGCATGGAAAAAAAAGATACGAATCGGCGACAAACAGGTATTTTTTGACCATGACTACCCGACAGAAATCGTGCAGCAGCGGAAGAAATATGCCAATATTAAAAAAACGCTGAAAGAGAAAAAAATTAGATTCCAAACGCCGCTAACGAAAATGAGGATTCATTGGGAGGAAGGCACAAGAACCTACAACACGGCCGAAGAGGCAGCGCGGGATATGATGGAGCGGGGCCTTGAGGTGAGCGTGCCGAAGGAGACGGCTGGAGCAGCGGCGGCCCTGAACGCACCACGACAGACGGAGTGGAGACGAGTGAACGGCGGAAGAAGGGGGAGAGACGTAGAGCAGCGGGCCCAGGACAAACTACAAGGCTTTCAACTGAAAGCCTAGATCATAACAAAGATTAAGAAAGGCACAGAAGAAATGAAGGCCAAGAAGACAAGGTAAAAGAGAAACAGACGGCTAGGAGAGGTTTAAGTGATATTTGTTGGACATTTCTAGACTTATGACTATTACTTTGATAGTAATTAGAAGTCTAGGGAGGGCCCTTCACTCTGTGAAGACAAACCCCCCACCCACCAACAGGGACCAGTGGGCAGAAGAAAGGCCCAAAGTACGGAGGTCGAGATTTTTTAATGTGTTTTTATATAAATATGTGTTATTTTTGTTGTTAAAGGGGCTAGGAGCACAAGTTAAAAAAATGGAAAAACATGAATATGGGTAAAAATCTTAAGATAATGACATTAAACGTGAATGGTCTGAACTCACCTGTTAAAAGGGAAAGAATAATAAGAAAATTCAAGAAGGAAAAAGCTGAAATTATATTTATGCAAGAGACACATTTGAGCAAGACAGAACATGTGAAACTAAAGAGATTTGGCTATAAGAACTCCTACTACAGTTCATTTAAGGGAGGAGCAAAAAGGGGGGTTATGATAGTAATCTCAAACAAAATACAATTTGAAAGTGAACAGGAAATCCAGGATAAAGAAGGCAGGTATGTAATAATAAAGGGAAGAATAGATGGTATGCAGATTACATTAGTGAACATCTATGCCCCACCAGAAAGTGACAAGGGTTTTTTTCAACATCTGTTTGATCTCATAGCAACACACAGTGAAGGAGTCCTAATTTGTGGAGGAGACTTAAATGCTGTCATGGATCATGAAGTTGACACAACAAGTGTTAAGAAGACAAAAAAACATGTAACAAAGTTCATAAGAACCTCACTGGCAGAAATGGGTATGGTAGACATATGGAGGGACCTGCACCCACTCGAAAAAGACTATACACATTATTCAGCAGTCCATAAAGTACACTCTAGAATAGATTACTTCCTTATGAATGAAGGTGACAGACACAGGGTGAGAAATTGTTGGATTGGAGGGGCAGAAATATCAGATCATAATCCTATATACATGGAAATACTGTATACTGTATATGAACAATAGAAAACGACAAACAACATGGAAACTTAACGTAGGACTGTTAAATGATGAGAAAATGAAAGAAAGAATAAAAATAAACATAAACGAATATATCCAAGAGAATGACAATGAAGAAGTGGACCCAACAATACTATGGGACGCACTAAAAGCCGTGTTAAGGGGTAAATTAATTGTTGAAACAGGAAAAGCAAATAAGACTAAACTGGAAGCGTATGAACAAAGATGTGAGAGACTGAGGGAACTAGAACGTAAACATCAAAGCACAAATGACCCAAAAATATATCAAGAAATTAAAGAAGAAAAAACAAAGATAAAAGAAACACAAATGGATGAAATTGAAAGGAAAAATAGATATCTAAAGCAAAAATATTATGAAACGGGGCCAAAAGCCACAAAACTGCTGGCAAAACGGTTAAGAAAACAACAAACAATGAATAATGTATACAAGATTAAAGACCCCACCACAAATAAAACCACAGTTAACCCAGAAAACATCGAAGAAATTTTCCATAATTTCTACCAAGAACTATACTCGCAACCTGAAGAAACAAATACTAAAGATATCAAAAAATTTCTAGACACATTGGACTTGCCATCAATAGGAAATCAACAAAATGAAAAACTAACAGCAGAAATAACAACACAAGAGATCAGAGATGTGATTAAGTCACTTAAAAACGGTAAATCACCAGGTAGTGATGGATACCCATCTGAGTTTTATAAACTGTTTATAGAAGAACTCATGCCACAACTCCTAAAGTCATTTAATTGGACGCTGAACAACAACAAAATACCTCCATCATGGAACGAAGCAATCATTTCAGTTATTTTAAAACCAGGGAAAGATAAAGAACAATGCGGAAACTATAGACCAATCTCTTTATTAAATGTAGATTATAAAATATACACAACAATTATATGTAAACGAATAAAGACATTCTTGACGGAATTGATAGAAGATGATCAAACTGGATTCATAGAGGGACGCCAAACACATGACAATATCAGGAGAACAATACATATAATTAACCAAATACATAAAGAAAAGAAAAGCGCAGTAATAATGAGTTTAGACGCAGAAAAAGCATTTGACAGGGTTAACTGGAAATTCCTATATAGTGTACTGGAGCGCTTTGGATTTAACGAAAAATCAGTACAATGCATAAGGATGCTATATCAAGAACCTGTGGCAAGAATCAAGATAAACGGTAGCTTAACAGACAAAGTAAATATACAAAGATCAACTAGGCAGGGATGCTGCTTATCGCCCACCTTGTTTGCTCTGTTCATAGAGCCACTGGCTCAAGCGATACGACAAAATAAGAAATTAAAAGGTGTAACAATAAAGGGGGCGGAACACAAGATTGGGCTATTTGCAGACGATATTATAGTTTACCTTGAACAACCTGATAAATCAATAATGGAAATGATGAACTTGATAGAAAATTTTGGAAAATTATCAGGATACAAGATAAACATAACAAAAACACAAATACTGACATTCCACTATAACCCTCTAAACCAGATAACTGATAAGATCAAACTAAACTGGAACCAAAAAGAAATAAAATACCTTGGAGTGAACATACCTAATGACCTAAGCAAAATATATAAAGCAAACTATGATAGGTTGGAACAAGAAATAAAAAAAGATATTGATAGATGGTCAATCTTAAATATGGATCTGAATTCAAAAATTGAGACAGTCAAAATCAGCATACAACCTAGATTACTTTACCTCTTCCAGGCTATACCAACAGAGATTCCAGATGCCCAATTCTCAAAGTGGGACAGGATGATATCGAGATTTGTTTGGGGAGGTAAAAAACCAAGAGTGAAATATAAAACTCTCCAATTACCAAAAGAGAAAGGAGGCATGGGCCTACCGAGTCTAAAGGAATATTACTACTCAGCACAAATAAGATATATCATATGTTGGTGCGACGAGGGATATGAGGCAAAATGGAAAGAAATGGAAAAGGAAATTGAGGGACTCCCAGTACAAAGCATAATAGGGGATAAAGATGCATATAAGCAAATCAAACAAATAGACCCAATCACTAAATTTACTTTAGAACTGTGGTATAAAATAGTACAAAAATATAATATAAGGGAAGACATAAAACTATTGAAATGGGTAGCATTTGACAGTCAGTTTGAACCGGCAAAACAAGATAGGGGATACAAAAATCTGGTGAACAAGGGAATCACAGCATGGGGCAATATCGGAAAAAAAGATCTCGGGAGCTTTGTAAATATCAGGAGAAAATTTAAATTAGAAAGATCGGAATTTTTCAGATATCTGCAGATGAGAGATTACTATATGAAGAAGATTAGGCATAACCTCCAAACAGATGTGAACGAGATTATACAACTTATTTTAAGCTCATATGCAGGAAATAAAATAAGAATTATTTCAAAACTATATCAGAAACTTATGACAAACAATCATACAAGTAACTATATAAAGGAGAAATGGGAGAAAGAGCTCAATTTAAACATAACAGAAGAAAGCTGGCAGGAAATATGGAAAACACAACACACATCAACAAATTCAAGGGCATGGAGGGAATTTGGATGGAAAAACCTGATTCGCTTTTTCATTACACCACAGATTCAAGGAAAATATACAAATACCCAATCTTTATGCTGGAGGGGATGTGGGGCTCAAAATGCAGACCACTCACATATGTTTTGGAAATGCTACAAAATATCATCATTTTGGAAATCTATGCATGTGACAATACAGAGGATATTAGGATATAATATACCAATGAACTGTAACCTGATGTACTTATGTGATCTTAAAAAAGACAATGTTATACAGGCTGAGGACAGATATCTAGTTAAAATCTTGTTGATTGCATGTAAAAAAACTATCACAAAAAAATGGCGATCAGAAGTTCTTCCTGACCAAGAACAATGGACTGACATTGTTGAGGACATACGTATGATGGAAAAACTAACATATCGACGAAGAATTCAAGAAGGAATATGGGAGAAAAAATGGCGGAAATGGACACACTACAAAGTGCAACAACGAGGCAGAAATTGAAAGAATAACCAAAGACACTGAAAAAACCAGAAGAATTAAGAGATGGAAACTAAAAACTTGATGCTCCAACATTTGCCCCCCCCCTTTTATTTTTTATTTTTTTATATTTTTTTTTATTTTTTATTTTTTATTTTTTTTTATTTTTCCCTACCCTAACCCCTTTGTTTTTTAAATGTAGAATGTGATCTGAATGCATTATATATGATGAAAAATGAATAAAAATCTAAGTTACAAAAAAAATGGCTTGGAAAGAACTTATATGTCTTTGACCTCCTTAAGCATGTGCAGATGTATGAATATTCTAATTAGCTCCACCCATACTTCTGCCCACCAGCAGCTGGAAGAAGACGAGGACATTATATTTTTTTTATTATTAATCTTTATTTATACAGATAGTCTCATTGAGAGACAAGGTCTCATTTTCAAAAGAAACCTGTCAAAACAACACAGTTACAGACAACAAAGAAAATGTGCAGAGAGTGCCAATTGATAACAAATTAGAGTCCTAAGAACAAGAACAGTTTCCAATGATGCCTACTCCAGTGACCCGATAAGAAGTTTAAAATCTCCCAAAGGAATCAAGCTAGACAACTTCAGACTCTGCTGTATCGAGTTCCAAGCTGAGGGAGCAGAATATGAAAATGCCTTTTTAACCAAGCTGTACGGACAGAGGAGATAGTGAAAATAATGAAGTCCTGGGAGTGCAAACTATGACTGCACTGAGTGCATAACATGTAGGATGATAAATATGTGGGCAGCAGGCCTAGAATCGATTTGTAGATGCAATTATAAAAGTGCAAGAGTCTGTGCATGGACAATGATGACCAGCTGACCAGGGAGTACAAAGTGGAGTGATGTGTGAGGAGTTTACATCCTGTAATGAATCTCAGTGCTCCGTGATAGACTGGATCCACCAAGTGAAGAGACTGAGCAGAGGCATTCATATAAATAATATCCCCATAGTCAAGAATAGGCAATAAGGTGGCAGCAACAAGCCTTTTCCTAGCATTAAAAGAGAAACAGGATTTGTTTCTAAAGAAGGCCAATTTCAATTATTTTAAAAGATTTTCAATGTGGGGTTTAAAAGAAACGTTTTCATCAGTTGTGATACCCAAGTATTTGTAAGAGGCCACAAGCTCAATATAGGTATTTTGAGCAGATGTAATATAAGGAAGAACTGCTGGCACCTTCTTTTTTTTTTTTACCAGAAAACAACATTGTTTTGGTTTTGTCGGCATTTAGCACTAGTCTGAGATTGAACATTTGAGACTGAACGGTGTCAAATGCTGACTGCAGACATTCATATACAAGGGCAACAGTGCTTGCACAACAATAGTATCATCAGTATAGAGATGTACAGATGCATTTGTATTTTTACCCATACTGTTGATGTAGATAGTGAAGAGAGTGGGTCCTAAAACTGAACCCTGTGGTAAGGTGTGCCACAGGGTACAGTATATATACTAGACTATTATACTAGGCTCCGAGAAGGCAATCTAACTTGAGGAAGTACTGTCGTAGATGAACCCACAGAAGAGTCGCTGTCCGGCCTGGCTTGGAGGCTGGAAGGCTCCCTGCCAGTCTCTGGTTGCCCACTCACAGTGGATCGCCTCGCTAGGGGCTGGTGAGCAGTTCGCCTTGGTCCGGCGCACCTACCAGCCAGCTCGCCTCTGAGGTGCTTCTCGGCTTCCTTCCTTCAGAGCTCGCCTCGCTTCGAGCTGCTCCAAGGTGAACTGCTCGCTGGCCCTCAGCAAGGTGATCCGCGGTGAGTGGGTAACCAGAGACCGCTCTTTCGGGGGAAGAGGGAGGAGCAGAGGAGCGCTCAGTCAGTTCCTTTGGAGTGTTCTCTCCGGCTCGCTCTGGGGAGAGGCGGGGTGCACCGGCGGACGCTCCTGGGGAGGGAAGCCCTCCAGCCAGGCAGCAACTGCCTCTCCGCTCAACCAAGGAGGATCCTTCCGCAGGTTCACCTACAATGATACTCGCCCCGACCATTGCCCCACGCACACCAGGGCCGTCTCCCCCGCCATGCAGGGTGCAAACCCGTGTGCTCTCTGGTATTTTAGCAGGAACACAGAGGTTTTTCCAAATAGAATTAATCATTGCTCTTGTATGTCCATGTCTGTGGGTAAGACATGTAACTTAAAAGGGGATTTCTTGCTCACACAGCCAAAAACTGAACACGTACGTGGGGCTGAAAAGTTCATAGTGGTCAAATTTGACCAAATGTTGTTTATTACCTCCGCCAGGCCGCAGGCCAGGAGGTTATGTTTTTGCCAGCGTTTGTCCGTTTGTCTGTCTGTTTGTTTGTTTGTCTGTTGGTTAGCAAGATAACTCAAAAAGTTTTGGACGGATTTCAATGAAACTTTCAGGCATTGTTGGAAATGGTACAAGGAAGAACTGATTAAATTTTGGGGATGATCCGGATCACCGTCTGGATACAGGAATTTTTTAAAGGATTCTTTAACATTGTGAGATACGGTCATTTTCAACATGTGTGCAGGCGCAATGGAGGGCGCTGGTCGTCGTGTCTGACGAACACAAACTCCGCGTTCTTCAAAGTTTTACGCACAAAAGCACGCGAAAAAAAGTGGTGCCCAGGGCCCGGCAGCGTGCCTGTGTTTGCGCTGCAAAAGCTGAGACGGGCAGCTGTCCGCCGCCGGATTATTTGGCAGAAATTCCCCGGGCAGCCATAGGGGCTGGGCAAAAACAAGCTCTCTGCCGGGGAAGCTTCCAAATCATCTTTTGCCGCGGAGCGCAACCCCAATGAAAACCACGGCAACCTGTCTACCCAATTTGCATCCATCAGTGAAGCCCTGAGTGCTGCTTTCAATGATCTATGAAAACGCTGGCAGCCTGGGACTTTGCAGATGGAGGAGATGGACACAACACCAACACTTCAGTTTATTACCTCCGCCAAGGAGGTAATGCTTTTACTACTGAACCACTAATCCTATCATTGTGAATCCAATTGCTAGCCATATGTTTTCATGGTCAAGGAATCTGAAAACGTACACACAAACACTGTATGGGGGGGGAACTGTGGCGCTTGGCGGAGGTCTGCGCTCTCCGAGTGCTTTTCTAGTTTTTCAGCATAGTCTCCCCTTCGGTCCACACACTTCTTCCATCAGTGTTCGGGCGCTTGGATCCCTACCTGCAGTTGAAAAATAAACCACATTTGGTCAAATTTGACCACTACGAACTTTTCAGCCCCCCCCCCCCCCCCGAGTAATCTGCCGTCTTTCCTATCTTGTAAAAAGCTGAGCTCCTGCTTGCTGCTTGGCTTCTCCATCTTCCCCGGACAGAATCAAATAGAGGTCTCAGTGCTTAGCCTGATTGGTAAATTGTCCCTAGATATCTGTTTCCTATAGGCCCTTAGAATAGAGGGTTAGCATTAATGAAAGCGCTTTGAGTGGTCTTTGTGACTAGAAAAGCGCTATATAAGTGCAGGTTAGTTAGTTAGTTAGTTAGTTAATGTTATAACCAAATAATTATGTAGCTAGAAACACTCTGTCCAAATCTACCTTTTTTTTTGGGGGGGGGGGGGGGGCTTAAGCAGACATTCACACCAGAAAGCATACTTGGGAGTTTGGAATGATTTTGCTCTTGATATGTCTTGTAAATCACAAGAAACATGTTACAGACATGTTAACAGAAAAAACTTAATTTTCGCCAGATTGTCACTTTAAGAATTATTAATATATGTTGCAAACACAAATTTATTTAGGCACCAGAGTAATAAAAAGAAAACTGACTTTTCAGTCCAGTAGATGGTATTAGAGACGGTATAGGTATTAGGTAGAGACGAAACATACTGGTGCTGTTTTTATTGTTGCTGGCGACTTTAATCAGTGCAGTTTACAGGCCGTACTCCCCAAATATTACCAGCATGTGGACATTCCCACCCGCGATAAAAGCACATTGGATCATGTTTATTCCAACATAAGTGGCACCTACAGAGCGGCACCCCACCCCCACTTCGGACAATCAGATCACATCTCACTGTTAATGTACCCAGCCTACAGACAAAAGCTGAAACAAACAAACCCTGTTATTAAGTAAATTAAGTGCTGGACTCCAGAGATTGAGAGCACCCTACAAGACTGCATACCTGTCAAGGCATACCTCATGCCTCCCTTATTGGGAGGGCTTTCACACCTGTATTGAGTACTTAAAAACTGTATTTATTGGCAGATGAAAGAAAACTGAAGCCAAAAAAAGCAAAAACCAACCAAACAACAACAATTGCAACATGAACTATTTCAAACATATTTATTCAAATGTACACGTATATGGACACAATCTTGAGCCATAACTTTTTGGTAATGTGAAAATAATAAGCCAAGTAGCACAAAAAATAATTAAATTAAAAAAAATAAATGATAATATTAATAATAAATAAATAAAAATAAATAAAAAACAATATTTTTCAAATTTACATTAGCACAAGGTAGATTGCTTAATTTGAAAGTACACAATAAGAATAATTCTGAATATAGTTCTTAATTGTCAGCTAGATATATACACTTGGAATTAAAGAGTTTTTAATTGTCAGCTTTGTTACACTAATGCACTTGGATGAACTTGAAACAAGAAAATGTTCACTGATGCTGCTTCTTATAGTTCCAAGTAGCAGCCTTTGCTGACTCTAGCATTTTTTTTTTGAAGGCTTGACCTTGAAGTATGGAGTGTCACAATTCATTTTCACTTGCATGAAAGAAGTCAGAGTTTCTGGGAGCATACTTTTTCTGAAGTCGGTTTGAATTTTCCTGACCATGCTGAAAGCCCTCTCACTGTCAGCATTGCTGTGAGGAAGGCAAAGCAGTGCTGAGTACACTTTGAGGAGCTGGGGGAAGCGGGGCACATCAAGGGCTGTCTTCAAGGCCATCACCTGACCCCAGTAGACATCAACACGGACAGGCTTGCCATCCTTGTCTTGTAGAGGCACTGTGTTTTCTGGCAGCAGTTGCAGGTCCTCCCATTCTTCTTTCAGCTCTTCTGTATCAACAGTGGGGCAAAATGCAGCAGCAAGCTCTACAATGGGGCCATAGGTCAGGGACTCTGTTTTCCTGGGGTCGAGGACAGAGAGGTGTGGCAGAATTTTGTCGTCAAAGGGGAACTTGTTGAGCATCTTTCTCACTACAGTTTCATAGAAGCCTCTTACTGCTTCAAAGAACTTCAGCTCTGTGCCTGGGTCAAGTTCATGGGTTTGTAGGGCTTCTCTGGTTTCCAGTCCAATGGCGATAAACTCCTCAGAGTGCTGCAGGTCACTGTCCAGGAAATCCAGCCTTCTTAGGTCATTGGTCTCCTTTACATACTTCATTTGAACAAATTTGACCAATAGTTTTCTCAAGAGACGATCCATTTCAGGGAGGAGACTGCCTATCTTGCTCTCGTCTGCTTGAAAGATGGTGTTGAAGTTGTTGATGATAGACAGGATGAACTTGAGAAGCAGGAACAAGTCACATACTGTCAGGCTCTTTTGGCCATGTACCAAAAAAAACAAAAAAACAAGACGACTTCTTTGACAGACTAATCACATAGAATGAAACATACGTCCATCACTATGATACAGAAACTAAAGCCCAGTTGAAGCAATGGAAGCGTTATGACTCACCACCTCTGAAGAAGGCACATGTCCAACCCTTGGCAGGCAAGGTCATGCTCACGGTCTTTTGGGACCAGCATGGAGTAGTGATGATGGATTGCCTGGTAAAGGGTATCACAATTACCGGGACTTACTACACTTCACTGCTGCAGAAATTGCAGAAGGTCATCAAAAGCAATCATCATGCTGACCAAAGGTGTCCGCTTCCTGCAAGATAATGCCGGGTTCACAACTTACGTTGCCCAGAGGGAAGCACAGTCCTGCGGCTATTTAATCCTTCCTCACCCCACTTCCTCTCCCTAGCTTACACCATTGACTTCCACCTTTTTCCAACAATGAAGTCATTTTTGAAGGGCAAGCCCTTCCAAGACAATGAAATGCTGATTTCCATGGTCAAGTTGTGGCTTCTGGCACAGCCTGCAGACTTCTACAGGTCTCCACATCTGCATAAAGCGATAGGAGAAATGTGTAACCCTTGGTGGTAACTATGCAGAGAAAGACTAATAAATGTGCCAAGGTTGAGTCTTCTCAGTCCATGGAAGATGACTCAGGGGAAATCTCTTATGAACAGCCCTCATAAATGTGTAACATTTCTATATTTTAGCTAAATTATATAAAATTGAAAAGCCTGTTTTTTAGTGCCATAGCTCTCATGGAGCAGCATATGCCCTGCTGAATCTGAACAGCGCTGTCAGTCAAAGATGGTGTTTCCCTATTCTCACCTACTGTAAATCATCACCTTTATTGGGTTTGATCTACTTAAAGTTGAAGTTTGATACTTTATATCCAGTGTGTCTAGGAAGCATGAAGGACTAAAAAGGCGCCGACCTGCAGTGTGGGTCTGGCTGTCAGGTACGATCTGATGCAGATGAGCGTATGCGTATGCTCGTCCGCCGCTACAAAGGCGGGTTTGAGTCTGTCTATGCCAATTTCTCAAAGCTCGGACTCTCCCATTCTTTTCGGTGACGTCCAGTCCCTTGACTTCCCTTTTCTTCAAGCTTTGTTTTCTTCGCCGGCGGCGCACTGCATGAAGCCATTTTGAAAATCACAAAAAGACTGCTTAGGTGCGCTCAATTTCGCCAGGCATCGAATTACTGTTCAGTTGATTTTAGGTTCTCTCAACATTTTTTTTTTTTCGCTGTATATTTTTCTTTTTGGTGTACAGAAATGGCAATACGCCCGTATTTGCTAAAATTGCGTTTTCCCCGTATTAAAATACGGCGAAACCGTATCACTTGACAGGTATGAGACTGTTTTGCCCGCACAGACTGGGATGTGTGTAAAGCTGCAGCCACCCGAGAGGACTCTTCTGTAAACATACAGGATTATGCTGAATACGTGACTGGGTACATCAGCACGTGCATTGATACCATCGTACCCACTATACAGGTCAGGAAGTTCCCCAACCAGAAGCCCTGGATCAGCAGTCAGGTACGTCAAATGCTGCGTGCTTGCTCTCGTGCATTTAAATCAGGCTGTGAGGTCGAGTACAAAGCTGCAAAGTATGGACTGAGAGAGGCTATAACAACAGCCAAGAGGCAGTACAGAGAAAAGCAGGACAGCCTCTACTCCACCCCTGACCCAGGGCGCATGTGTCAAGGCCTGCAACACATCACAGACTACAAGAGGACCAACAGCAGCACCACTAGCTCTACAGACAGCCTGCCGGATGATCTCAACATCTTTTATACCCGCTTCAAGACCACCAGCAACAGCACAGAGAAGAGACACACACTCACGTACCCCCCCCCCCCCCACTAAGAGTCTCACCAGGCCAGATAAAGCACTGAGGAATATCAACCCCTACAAGGCAGCAGAACCAGACAACATACTGTACCTGGGCGGGCCCTCAGAGCATGCGCTGCAGAGCTGATTGACGTTCTCACAGCAATCTTCAACCTCTCCCTCAACTAGAACATAGTCCCCTCCTGCTTCAAAACGACAACCATCATTCCCCTCCCCAAAAGGAGCCCGCCGACCTGTCTGAATGATTACAGACCAGTAGCACTCATTTCAATCATCATGAAGTGTTTCGAGAGAGTGGTGCTGCCCCTCATTCAGGACAGCATACCGGGCACCCTGGACCCCCTGCAGTATGCCTATCGGCCCAACAGGTCTACCTGAGATGCCATCGCTGCCACACTCCGTTATTCTCTCTCCCACCTGGAAGATAAAGACTCCTACATTAGGATACTCTTTGTCGACTACAGCTCTGCCTTCAACACGGTCATCCCCCACAAACTCACCGACAAACTGTCTTCACTTGGCCTGCACCCCACCCTCTGTGACTGGCTACTGGACTTTCTAACTGGCAGGCCGCAGTCTGTCAGGATGGGTGACAGGACCTCAGCCAGCATCATCACAAACACAGGTGTCCCACAGGGTTGTGTTCTCAGCCCCATCCTCTACAACCTCTTCACCCATGACTGTGTTGCCTCCCACAAGGACAATATCATCCTAAAGTTTGCGGACGACACAGCAGTGATAGGACGCATCATTGGTGATGAAGAAGCATCCTACAGGAGGGAGGTGGCCAACCTGGTGTCATGGTGTGAGGACAACAACTTCACCCTCAACACGGACAAGACAAAGGAGATGATAGTGGACATGAGGAAAGGGAGGAGGAGACCCCATCGGCAACTGTTCATCCGGAAGCTTGAGGTGGAGAGGGTGAGCAGCTTTAAATACCTGGGCATCCACATCAGTGAGGACCTTAAGTGGACGCACAACACCACAAGGCTGGTTAAGAGAGCTCAACAGTGATTGTACTTTCTGAGGAGGCTGAAGAAGTTTGGCATGTCTTCCAGGATCCTCAACAATTTCTACAGCTGCATCATCAAGAGCATCCTGACCAACTGCATCACTGCGTGGTACGGCAACACCACTGCCCTGGACCACAAACGCTTGCAGAGAGTGGTGAAGACAGCTGAGAAGATCAACAGGACTCCAGTCTCCTCTCTGCAGAGCATCTACAACCGCAGAGTCCAAAGGAGAGCTGGCGCCATCCTCCGGGACCCCACCCACCCCCAGCACAGACTGTTCACACTTCTACCCTCAGGCCAGAGGTACAGAAGTGTAAAATGCAGGACAACCAGACTGAAGAACTCCTTCTTTCCCACTGCCATCAGACTCCTGAACAAATAACAACTCCCCAAACTCCGTAACACGGCTTTGCATATAGGAACTCACACACCGGCTGCTAAATTTGCACACTACTCACCTGTACAGTAGATATAATATCACCCGTCTGATGTCCATATCATCTCTGCTGCTAATTATCATCTCTGCTGCTACTTATCATGCACAGTCTACTGGTCCTATCGTTACAGAAATAATTTGTAGTTTGTAATTATACACTGCTCGTTGCACAATGCTCATTTGCACACTGTACATAAGTCTATGCCATCTCAGGTTCACATCAGGTTGCACAATGCTCATTTGCACACTGTACATAGGTTCATGCCATCTCAGGTTCACATCATCTCAGATATCAATATACCACTATCACTTTAGTCATCCAGTGAATTTTCAATTTCATTCCTCTACTGCCTAACTGTGAGTTGGTGTGTATACACACGTGGACAAAATTGTTGGTACTCCTCTGTTAATGAAAGAAAAAGCCACAATGGTCACAGAAATAACTTGAATCTGACAAAAGTGGTAATAAATAAAAAGTCTATGAAAATTAACCAATTAAAATTAGACAATGCTTTTGAATTGTGGTTCAACAGAATTACTTTAAAAACAAACTCATGAAACAGGCCTGGACAAAAATGATGGTAATCCTAGAAAAGATTGAAAATAATGTGACCATAGGGACATGTTCAACCAAGCTGTGTCCTCTAATTAACATCACAGGTGTCTACAAACTTGTAATCAGTCAGTTGGCCTATTTAAAGGGTGACAAGTAGTCACTGTGCTGTTTGGTGACATGGTGTGTACCACACTAAACATGGACCACAGGAAGCAAAGGAGAGCGTTGTCTCAGGAGATTAGAAAGAAAATTATAGACAAGCATGTTAAAGGTAAAGGCTATAAGACCATCTCCAAGCAGCTTGATGTTCCTGTGACTACAGTTGCACATATTATTCAGAAATTTAAGATCCACGGGACTGTAGCCAGCCTCCCTGGACATGGCCGCAGGAGGAGATGGATAATATGAACGGTAACAAAAGAGCCCAGAACAACGTCTAAACACATTCATGGTGAACTCCAAAGTCAAGGTACATCAGTGTCAGATCGCACCATCCGTCGTTGTTTGAGCCAAAGTGGATTTCATGGGAGATGACCAAGGATGACACCACTGTTGAAAACAAATCATAAAAAAGCCAGACTGGAATATGCCAAACTGCATGCTGACAAGCTACAAAGCTTCTGGAAGAATGTCTTATGGACAGACGAGACAAAACTGGAACTTTTTGGCAAGGCACATCAGCTCTATGTTCACAGACGCAAAAATGATACATACCAAGAAAAGAACACTGTCCCTACTGTGAAACATGGAGGAGGTTCTGTTATGTTCTGGGGCTGCTTTGCTGCATCTGGCACAGGGTGTCTTGAATCTGTGCAGGGTACAATGAAATCTCAAGACTGTCAAGGTATTCTAGAAAGAAATGTGCTGCCCAGTGTCAGACAGCTTGGTCTCAGTCGCAGGTCATGGGTCTTGCAACAGGATAATGACCCAAAACACACAGCTAAAAACACCCAAGAATGGCTAAGAGCGAAACATTGGACTATTCTAAAGTGGCCTTCTATGAGCCCTGATCTAAATCTTATTGAACATCTGTGGAAGGAGCTGAAACATGCTGTCTGGAGAAGGCACCCTTCAAACCTGAGACAACTGGAGCAGTTTGCTCAAGAGGAGTGGGCCAGAATACCTGCTGAGAGGTGCAGAAGTCTCATTGACAGTTACAGAAATCGTTTGATTGCAGTGATTGCCTCAAAAGGTTGTGCAACAAAATATTAAGTTAAGGGTACCATCATTTTTGTCCAGGCCTGTTTCATGAGTTTGTTTTTTAAAATAATTCTGTTGAACCACAATTCAAAAGCATTGTCTGATATTCATTGGTTAATTTTCATAGACTTTTTATTTATTACCACTTTTGTCAGATTCAAGTTATTTCTGTGACCATTGTGGGTTTTTCTTTCATTAACAGAGGGGTACCAACAATTTTGTCCACGTGTGTATTAGCATCCATTAGTATTAGGATTGAGTTACTGTGTTAGTGTGTCATGACATTAGAATTGCTGTTTCTGTACCTTTTACCTTGGCATTTGTTTGGAGAGCAAAGTAAGAATTTCATTGCTCAGGAAATGCAGCATTTCTTAACTGTGTACATGATAATAAAGCCTTTGAATCTTGAATCTTACATTCTCACAGTCTGTTTAAGTCAGAACAGCAAAGAAGTGACTCCTGAGATCTCGCCAGGAGTTGAACAAGACAAAGCTTGGGCTGGAAATCGCAATATACAATATAGCGATACTCAATCTTGATGATATCACCTTGTGGCCCAAGTATCGTGATAACATTGTATCATGCGGCCTCGGGTGATTCCCACCCCTAGCTAATACCTCTACCAAGGCTGTTAAAAAAGTGAAAAATTAATTCAAAATCTGCATACTGACTCAGAACTGGCCCAAAAATCTCATGGGATCATCCTTGGGGCAGAGGTCACCTCGTATATGAACATTTCATCAAAATCCAGCAGGTGGTTTTTGTTTAATCCTAATAACTATAAAACACACTAACGCTGATCAAAACATAACACTTCAAAATACGCAAAATAAAGTCACAAATTTGACTCAATACTCAAGTAACTTGTAGATTTGATATTTTCTGACTCAAGTAAATTTTTGTGACTGTCGTTTTATCACAGAAACACTGACATAAAGTCATATATGTTGGTCCTTAGTTGGAATCTTATTGAATATGGTCATTTTCCCCCATTTTGTTGTCATAATAGTTTTCACAGACTTGACGTAACTATGACTGCTTTGCTTGTGGATGTGTTCCCTGCTACACTTTTGACTATTTTACTATTTAGGTCTGTAAATCAGACCCACTGAGGCCTCGAAAATATGTCACTACAACTGTAAGGCTTTGACCACTGCCCATAACTCCACCATAAAGATAGACTGAGGTCATGACCTTAACTTCCCAAATGCTTCTGGTAAATATTTGTTTCTATTTTATAGAGTGATTTTTTTCCAGTGCATTTTATTTCCGAATGTTTACCTTAAAAAACAGGCATATTTCCAGGTATTTAAATTTGATTTTAGGTATTGTCACATTATGTGGAACTTTTGGGAACTCACACATTCAGCTATATCATTCATTTTTGAGAAGTACTTTGAAAAGCCATTGGATTCTCTGCCAAAGTAGCTGAAGCTGACGTGTTTGAATTGACTGAATGGGGTACGGTGTATTGACGGGCACTAGGAGTCACTAAGATGACCAGAGTGGTTGGGAGGTTGTGGGTTCATGCTCAGCCAGGTCATACCAAATGGCAAAACAGTACTTTCCACCAGCTAGCTTGGTGCTCAGCATAATAGAATGGGGAAAAGGAAATTTGCTTATCCAGTCACAGCCAGGCGTATAAGCCAGTCCCAAGCCCGGGTAAATGGAGAGAGCTGCAGCAGGAAGGGCATCCGGTGTAAAATCCTTACCAAATCGAATATGTGGACCCATGATCTGCTGTGGCGACCCCGAATAGGAAGCAGCCAGAAGAAGAAAGACTCATTAAAACCAGAGTTTCCAAAAAGTTACATACAATACCAATCTTCATCCTCGTCTTAATCCTGCATAGCTGCAGGGTCCACGTACTTGCACACATGTTTCCACTTGGCTTGATCAAGGGCATCCTCGGAGGTGATGTTCACAGTTCTCATGTCTTTCTTGATCTGGTCAAGCCATCGTTTCTTTGGCCGTCCTCGTGGCCTCTTCCCACTTGGGCTGAGACGCAGGGCAGTCCTTACCACCGAGTCCTCTTCGCTGCGGACAACATGTCCATACCAGCGCAGCCGTTTCTTTCACATGCAATATCAATACAATTTCAATCTACAGTGGATCAACTCTTTTAGTGTCAAAACATAACAAAGATGTTTTAAAAGATCTTGAAATACACCTTACTAGAATGAACATCAAAATATTGGTGATCGACTTCCGGTTATGGCTGCCACGTAAGACGGACGTGTCTCACTCTGCTCTGCTCCTGGAGAAAAAAAATCGGCAAATAACTCTCTCATTTGGGACAGAACGTATCCCAGCGTTTGGGCGAGGATATGTCGGCGAAGCCTAAGGCTGGAAAACCAGGTAAAGGAAAAAGCGAGCCGCCGAAACAGTCCAAATTAACGGACTTTCAGGTCTGTGACGCAGCAAACAAAACTCCATATATGGCGGAGGAGGCTGGCAACGGTGCGATATCTGCGGGGAGAGGCGCAGATGCGCTGATGGCTGCCATGAGTTCAATGAGAGCGGACTTTTCCTCTAGATTTGATGGGATTATGACAGCGTTGGAAGGAATAAGAAAGGAACTGGGTGACTGTGTAGAACGAACGGCGCAGATGGAGCTCCGTCTCGCTAGTGCTGAAGATGACGTCACCCGTCTTCAATTAAAGGTGCGCACTTTGGAAAAAAAAAATAAATCTCTGGAAAATAATATTTTGGATTTGGAATCTCGGTCGAGACAGAATAACTTGAGGCTGGTGGGTCTTCCAGAGGAATCAGAAGGTCGGGACGTATGTTCCTTTCTGGAAAAGTGGATTCCGGAGGTGCTGGGCAGCGAGGAGTTGCAATCAGCAGTGGTTCTGGAAAATGCACATCGTATTGGCCCACGGAGAGATAAGGGACCGCCGAGGACCTTAATTATGAAGTTTCTCAGCAACAGAGACAGGATGAAGATCTTCAACGCTGCACGAGCTAAAGGAGAGATTAAACACCAGGACCAGCAGGTGCGGTTCTACCCAGATTTGGCCACAGGAATCCAACAATTGAGGAAGCAGTTTGATCCCATACGTAAGGAGCTGCGCAACCTTGGGATTCGTCATGGTGTAATCTATCCTGCGAGACTGCTGACCACGTATGAGGGCAGAACCCACATCTTCAAGACCCCAGAGGAGGCGCAGGAGTTCATCAAGAAGATCAAAGAAGAAGAAGAGACTGGTGGGAGCTAAGCATGAACAAAATATAAGGTAGAATAATTAAGCATTTGCACAGGCATCTGACTGACTTGAAGTAAATAGTAAGTTTACAAAATATAGATTGTATTATATATTAAAAAAAAACAAAACAAACAAAAAAAACTATGATGTACAAAGTTGTTAAAAATTTTGGAGTTAAGTTGGAAAACTACAGAGGAGAGTTAATGTTACGTCATTAAAAGCAGTAGAGTTAGGGTGATTGGGAGGATGAAGAAGGAGTGGCTTTGGCTGATCCTCGTGGGTGTGGAGCGGTCGATGGCTATATCGGGAGACGGAATTTTTCTTTTGATTTTGGGGGGTTTCCCACAAGTGTGGGAAGGGGAAATTTGTTTGTGTGTATTTTGTAGGATGAATGTTCAACCACTCATGTTTTTGCTTCTCTGTATGAGCATGTTTACACTGCAAGGTAATCCCAAACTCTCTATTGATCATAAACCAAAGTGTTAATCTTAATTTAACTTCATGGAATTGCAGAGGTCTACAAAATTTTAAAAAACTTAAACAAGTTATGAATAAAATAAAAGACATGGGTTCAAAAATTGTGTTTTTACAAGAAACTCATTTAATAGAGGAGGATATAAAAAGAATTAGGAGTAGATGGCAAGGAAGTGTCTTCACCTCATCATTCTCATCCCGGGCCAGGGGAGTTATGACTCTCATACATAAATCAGTTCCTTTTCAAGTGAAAAATGTAATTGGAGACAAATTTGGAAGATATGTAATCATTCAAGGTTCTTTGCTATTAGAAAATATAAATCTTGTGAACTTATATGGTCCCAATATAGATGATCAGAAGTTCTTTGCTAATTTATTTCTTATCTTATCATCACTTACAGGGCAACATATAATAGCAGGGGATTTTAATTGTACATTGAATCCAGGTATAGATAGATCAACAGGACTGGATTGCACGCACATTGGATGTAGGATGACTATTAATCATTTTATGAAAGAATTGAGATTGTTAGATATATGGAGAGAAATGAAACCACAAGTTAAAGCCTATTCTTGTTATTCCAGTACCTACAAGACATTCTCACGTATTGATTATTTTTTGATTTCCACAGAATTAAGGTCCAAGATTCAAAACTGCTTTTATGATAACATCGTGATCTCTGATCATGCACCCTGTTGTCTAATATATGTAGATAAAAAATTGACAAAGGAATCAGGTAGATGGCAATTTCAGCATAAATGGCTTCAGGATGAGGAATTTGTCAAGTATATAGAAAAACAGATAGACGAGTTCTTTGACATCAATACTACACAAACATCAGCATGTGTAAAGTGGGAGGCTTTCAAAGCTTTTATTAGGGGACATATTATTAGTTATACAGGATCAAAATCTAAGAAGACTCGAGAGGAGAGAGCTAAATTGGAACATAAAATAAAAAGTCTTCAGGAAAAAGTGTATGCAGGAAGTGACCCAAGGTTGGAGAATGAATTACTGATTTTGAGAGCTGAATACGACAAAAAATCAGCGAATAGAGCTGCCTCGAGTCTTCTAAGATTGAAACAATCTTTTTATGAACAAGGTGAAAAATCAGGAAAATTATTAGCATGGCAGATTAAACAATTAGAAATTAAAACACCAATTACCAGTATTATAAGTAATGGACAGGTAGTTATAGATCCTTTAGAAATTAACAGAGCCTTTAGAGATTACTATGAAAAATTATATGATACCAAAAATGAATCTGATTTAACAAAACTAAATGGGTTTATCTATACCGTGTATTCCAAATGAAAACAGGGAGATATTGGAATCTAAAATTAGTCAAGAAGAAGTTGGGCTAGCCATTGATAACATGAAATCAGGAAAAAGTGCAGGACCAGATGGTCTTCCAGTTGACCTTTATAAAAAATTTAAGAATAAATTAATAAAACCTTTTTTGGAAATGGTTTTAGAAGCATTTCAAAATAATAATTTACCATCATACATAAATAATGCCTTAATTATACTGCTGCCAAAACCAGGTAAGCCCTCTAATAAATGTGAAAATATGAGACCAATAAGCCTATTAAACGCCGACCTTAAGATAATCTGTAAAATTTTAGCAAGACGAATACAAGAAATTTTACCAAATATTATTAATCGAGATCAGAATGGCTTTATAAAGGGTAGACAAGGCTTCCATAATGTAAGAAGACTATTTAATATTATTTATTTTAATAAAGAAGCACCGGATACAGCTCTCCTATCACTGGACGCCGAAAAGGCCTTTGATAGAGTTGAATGGCCCTTTCTTTTTGAAGTCCTACAAAGGTTTGGACTTGGAAATAATTTCATAAAATGGGTTCAAATAATATACAATAATGCTACAGCAGAAATCCTAACAAATAACAATATTTCAAAACCAATAAAAATCAATAGAGGATGTCGACAAGGCTGTCCACTTTCACCTTTACTGTTTACTATGGCAATTGAACCTTTAGCGATGGCGATACGTTTACATTCACAAATATATGGAATTAAAGTTGGACCAACAGAACATAAAATCTCCCTGTACGCCGATGACATAATTTTGTTTATGTCGAATCTAAAAAAATCAATTCCAACCTTGTTGAATTTAATAAAGAATTTAGGGGAAATATCAGGATATAAAATAAATAAAACTAAATCTTCAATATTAATGCTAAATGAGACCCAGAGAAATTACCCAGCCCCTGAGGTAAATCAATTCAATGTTGTAAATCAGTTTAAATATTTAGGAATCCAAATTGTGCCTAAGCTAGAATCAGTCGCCAGTGTCAACTATGAAGCCTTAATGTCAGATATCAATGAGTTAACTCAGAGATGGATGTCACTACCAATGTCGATGATCGGGAGAATCAATATACTTAAAAGTAATATTTTACCTAAAATACTTTATTTATTTCAATACATTCCCTTATCACCACCTTTAGATCTATTCTCAAGAATAAAAAAAAAAGTTAGTGGAATTTATATGGAACAACAGGAGGGCTAGATTACGTCTGTCTTTATTATATTTACCATTTGATCGTGGAGGTCTGAAATGTCCAAATTTTATGTTGTATTATTGGTCGGCACAACTGAGGTCTATGACATATTATTTTTCATCAAATGATCTCCCTCACTGGACTGAAATGGAATCATACAATTTACCTTTACCTCTTCCCATATTCATATACTCAGATTCGGCAAAAAAATTACAAAAACAAGTTAAAAATCCATTTGTAAAGCATATGATCAAAATATGGTGTGAAGCTAAAAACTATTTAAAAGAACCACAGTTATTGTCACAATTTAGTCCAATATGGGGTAATCAATATTTTAAACCAGGGAGAGCAGACGCTGTATTTAAAGTATGGAATTTAAAAGGGATACAAAAGATTCAGGATTTATATTTGCCATGTGCAGATAACATAATGTCTTTTGAAGAGCTGAGGATCAAATTTAATCTCAATAGACCACATTTTTTTAAATATCTTCAACTTAGAAACTTTATTCGATCAAATCAAAATAAAGCTCTCACTCGACCTATTTATTCATCCTTGGAAAAAATGATGATGAAAGATAGTAAAAGAAAGGGTATTATTTCAGAGTTTTATAACTCATTGACACTATCTTCAAGTGAAAATTCACTGAAAAGATTAAACTACTGGAAAGAAGATCTGCAAACTGAAATTTCAGAGGAACAATGGGAATTGGCTTGTACAGAAGCTCAAACCAAATCAATAAATGTACGCCTTAAATTGATACATTTCAAATGGTTAATGCGGATGTATGTTACACCGGAGGAGTTAAATAGATATAACAAAAATATACCAGATACATGCACAAAATGCATGGAAAGTAAAGGAACCATATTTCATTGTGTATGGGAATGTAGATTAATAAGAATGTTTTGGGAAGAGGTGAGGGTAACAATTGAAAAAATAATCTCAAAACAAATCATATTGAATCCTAAACTGTTTTTGTTGGGTCTGTACCCAGAAAAGCATAATTTTAATAAAAGTGAAAGAACATTCATAGACCTCAGTTTGCTTAATGCCAAAAAATGTATTGCACTATTATGGAAAAAGACTCATAGACCAGATGTGACTCAGTGGTTAAGACAGATGTTAACAAACCTTCCATTAGAAAGAATAACATATATACTGAAATCAAAGGAAATTGTGTTTGAGAATATATGGAGACCTTTTATTGATTATGTAAAAAAATTAAACATAACTCTTGAAGAAGAAGGTGAATGATGTGTGTGGACCTTGTAAATTCCAAACTGGTGAACATAATATGTATACTTATGTATTGGATTGTCTAGACTAAACAGAGGAGCATTGTTGAAGACTTGATTTTGTTGGTGGTTGTTGGTGTTTTTAGTGCATTTTTTTTTTTTTTTGTAGTACTTTAGTGTTAGTGTTTGATTGTTTGTATCATGTTTGTTTAAAAAAAAAAAGGTTCAATAAAGATATTGTGGAAAAAAAAATATTGGTGATCATATGATAACAAAAAATATGTTAGCTTAGCTTAGCTCAACTTAACCAAAAGACTCTAAATGGGGGAATAGTTACACGTAGCCTTTTTATCTTTTGTTCATATGAAAGACAAAAAATAAAATAGAAAGATCAGCAGATCTGTTGGATCCACCGAGCCGGCCCCGCCTTCCGCCGTCAGATGGTCTCTGGAGAATGTGGTCCCAGGTGTGGGAAAGCATAAAGGCCCCCTCATCTCGGTTCATGGTGTCTTTTCCCCGCTTTCTGATCTCTATGGCCTCCTTGATCCAGCGTTTGTGTCTGTTGCTCGGTGTATCCGACAGATCTGCTGAGCTGGCCCCGCCTACGAAAATCAGCTGATAAATGTCACCTGGCAGCAATCAGCTGACTCTTCTGATGAAGGCTGCAGTGCAGTTGAAACATGTAAAGAAGGTAAAGACATCTTTCTATTTTATTTTTTGTCTTTCATATGAACAAAAGATAAATAATTAAAAGAAGACAAAATGAACCTATTTGACGTACATGTAGCCTGGTTCTGTCCAAATGTCAAGCTGTCAGTCAGATTAGCCACTCTTTTATGGACCCTTGATGTGAAAAAATGGACATCTCTGTGTGTATTATGTGTGCGCGTGCGCGCGCACACACACACACACACAGTGTGATGTTACTACTCTTACCATGGGCAATAATGAGAAAAAAACAATTATTGTATTCAGTGTGATATAACAAAAAAACAACTATTGACTGAGGCCAAATACTCATGAAAATGTCACAATTCACAAATGCTGACATTGTAGGCAACCAGCACACGTGTGGGCACCCAGCACAATGCAGACTGACATGCCTTAAGGAGCTCACTCACAGCGCACTGACAACAGTGCACACAGAGCACACAGCGCTGCTATGTATCTCAATGATGATGGAGGAATAAAAATCTTAAACCTTCAGCTCGCCGTGTCTCCGCCTGAACTTATTTTGTTCCTCCACACTGGTGACCTGACATGAATGGACTGTCTCTCCCTTCTGCCGCGCTGTGGACTATTTTGTTCCTCCACACTGGTGACCTTTGACGAGGGAGAATGACCGTCTGCTGCCTCTCACCACGCTGTGGATCCCAGAGGACCAGAGATCGCCTACATCCTTCGCACCCACACGGGAGCGCGCGCACCTTGTCCTATCTCCACGATGGCGACCTCCAGGGCCAAGAGCGCAGCGCTGGGACAGAGATGCACGCAACCTTCTGATCAGTAACACGAGCAAACGCACAGAAACAGCCTGAACAGGGAAGACCATTGACGCCGACTGCGTTGATTTCCATCAAGCTCCCTGACCCTGACTTCAACTCTCGACAATGGACCTTCTGCGCGACTTTCAGCTATGTGGTCACTGCGCCAAGCGCGCACCACGCACGGGACAAAACCGGCTCCACAGACTGATCCATCGTTCTCCGCCGCTGCACAAACCCGAGTTAAACAGCCGATCGCCACCCTCGGAACCTTCAGGGCTGCTGGCGCACCTGGAGCGGACGTGCAGCCAGCACACAGGACTTTGTATGAGTTTTTCAGCCACGGCGCACAAGGGAAATTTAGCCGATTGCTTTCCCCGATGACTTTAGAACTGTTTCCCGCACCTAAAGCCAAACTGCCGAGTCCCTGACACAGCTTCAGTTTATCACAGCCATCGGGGAATCTGGCCGCTCGCCTTCCCCACATCCTCGCTGGACCAAAACACGAGAGAGGTCAGAGATATAATTTTTTCACAGCTGCTGTGGATCTCCGCCACGTTTAATGGGAAAAGTTCCTCACCATTGCGGATCCACATGCAATTTTTCGCAGCCCAGACACCACGTCCCGGGCCGGCACTCGCATATTCCCACCTCTGGAACTCGGAGCGGAGCACACTGCCCTTTCCACTCCTCCCCCGTCCCCCTCACGGACTGACATGCCCTCCGACAGTTCTACCAGAGCTGGAGCCAAACAATGGGGGTGGGTGGGTGGGGGGGTTACAACAACCCCTTCTGACCGTTCTAGGGGGAGCGGTGTGGGCAGCCAGCACAATGCAGACTGATAATATTCACGCTCAGCAGGGATTTGTATATGACCAGAAGAACCACAGGAGACAGTCAGCCGGGACTGAATGCATGCATCTTCTGTGCCAACCAATGTCATGCTAATCATGTGTATTGACCGATGTGTATTGGATGACAATTGACCTGCTAATGTGCCTTGGATTCTCTTTTGTCCTATTGTTATACATCCCCGGAGTAAGGAGAGGAGTCTGGTGCCAGTAATCAAGCAATTGATATGTATTGACTGTTATGTATATCAATATGTAAATGTGCCATGCATTCTCTCTTGTCTGTATAAATGTGCTGACTTTACATGCCTTAAGGAGCTCACTCACAGCACACTGACAACAGCGCATACAGAGCACACAGCGCTGCTATGTATCTCAATGATGATGGAGGAATAAAACTCTTAAACCTTCAGCTCGCCGTGTCTCCGCCTGAACTTATTTTGTTCCTCCACAACATATTATTTTTCCGTAGTAAAGTTAATTACAGCCCAGTATTATTTGCCATCGTAAGTCTCTCCAATTTTTCCTTGTTTGATAGGACACACTTGTTTTAAGGGTACCTGTAGTGAATTTTAATCAAAAGCTACTTCAAAGGATCCATCCATCTTCTACTGCTTTTCTGGAGGTCCGGGTCACAGAGGCAGCAGTTCAAGCAGAGAAGCCCAGACTTCCCTCTCCCCAGCCACCTGCTCCAGCTCTTCAGAGAGGATACCAAGACATTCCCAGGCCAGCTAGGAGATGTAGTCTGTCCAGTGAGTCCTGAGTCTGCCCTGGGGTCTCCTCCCAATGTGACGTACCTGAAACACCTCAAGTGGGAGGCGTCGAGGAGGCATCTTGATCAGATGCCTAAACCACCTCCACTGGCTCCTTTCAGTGTGGAGGAGCAGCGGTTCTACTCTGAGCCTCTCCCAGATGACTGAGCTCCTCACCCTGTCTCTAAGGGTGAGTCCAGCAATCCTATGAAGAAAGCTCATTTCAGCCGCTTGTATCCACGATTTCATTCTTTCGGTCATTACCCAAAGCTCATGACCATAGGTGAGGGTAGGAACGTAGACTGACCGGTAAATCGACAGCTTTACCTTAGAGCTTAGCTCCGTCTTCACAACAACGGACTAGTACAACATCCGCATCACTGCAGATGCTGCTCCGATCCGTCTGTCAGTCTCTCGCTCCATTCTCCCCTCACTCGTGAATAAGACCCGGAGATACTTAAACTCCTCCACTTGGGGCAGGAGCTTGTCCCCAACCCGGAGAAGACAATCCACCTTTTTCCGGCTGAGGACCATGGACTCGCACTTGGAGGTGCTGATTCTCATCCCAGCCGCTTCACACTCAGCAGCAAACTGTCCCAGTAAGACCTGTAGGTCATTGCTGGATGAAGCCAACAGGACAACATCATCTGCAAACAACAGAGATAAGATCCTGTGGTCACCGAGCATGACACCCTCCATTCCCTGGCTGCACCTAGAAATCCTGACCATAAAAATTATGAACAGGATTGGTGACAAAGGGCAGCCCTGGCGGAGTCCAACTGTCACTGGGAATGAGTCCGACCGAGTGTTGGCAATACGAACCAAACTCTCACAACAGTCATATAGAGACCAGAGAGCTCGTAACAACAAGCTCGATTCCCCATACTCCCGAAGCACCACCCACAAAAAAGCACAAGGAACGCGGTCGAATGTGGATGGATGGATGGATATTTCAGAGGATCAAATATGATACTTGTGGTTCCGGCCAGTAATTTTGGTCATGATTCCTTTTCAAATGCATGCGAGTTCCAAGTCCCTGCTTTCTCAATCAGTCATGGTCAGCGACATCTTGTCTCCTCCATGGTCAGTGCCATGCACAGTAGTGGCACACAGTCGTTGCTTTGTGCAACGACTGTGTGCCACTACCGTACTACGTTGCTTTGTGCAATCGACTGGGCTGCAGTATAGCAGTCAACAGTGTTTTAACATCAGAATTTTATGTAATTTTTTACAACCATGTACAAGCATATCTACCCACATATAATTTATTCATTCATTCATCTTCTTCCGCTTAATCCTTTTCGGGTCACGGGGGGGCTGGAGCCTATCCCAGCATCTTTGGGCGAGAGGCAGGGTACACCCTGGACAGATTGCCAGTCCATCGCAGGGCGAACACAGAGAGACAGACAACCATTCACTCTCACAGTCATACCTAAGGACAATTTAGAATCCCCAGTTTGATGCCAATTAACCTAACTTGCATGTTTTTTGCATGTGGGAGGAAACTGGAGAAATCCCGGAGTAAACCCACACAGACACGGGGAGAACATGCAAACTCTGCACAGATCACTGTTGGTCGGGTCCTGGGATCGAACCCAGGATCCCTCGGCCAAGGGTGAGTTACTGTGCTGCCACAGTGCTAACCACTCCGCCACCGTGCCACCCTATACATATAATTTAATGAAATAAAATTCTAGTATATCAAGATTTATTCACTGTGGTCTGAAGTTACTTGACTGGGAACTTGCCTGTTCGTCGGGTTCCCTTCAACTGCCGGTTCCCGGAGGTAACTGTGGATCATGCCGTCAATAAAGGCCATTTTCAAGGACAGTTTGTGCAGTATATACCCGTGCAGATTTTGCGCCGTTTTCAAGTTGGATCTCGACCCACTGAGAATCTGCTGAACGTGTTTACTCGTCCATGGTAAACACGTTTACTCTTCCACGGTAAAGCCAGAATCAATGAGTGTACGTCACTTCCAGCCGGCGATGGTTGCTCCCCATTGGTTTTGACCGAGCGGTTTTCATGGGATAAAATTATTCAGTATACTGACTCTAGGGGGTTATTTTTACTGAATAAACACATTTTTGGTTTATAAGTAATACCTAAAGCAGGATTAATGTTGTTATAATGACAGTACAGGTTTCCTTTAACACAATTTTCATACCACTAGGCTACATTCATTTACAGGCTATGATTATGACTGTATGATTATATACACAATCTTTTGCTTGTGCATGATTAAATTACTCTTTTTCTTGGCATTGTTTACCACATTACTGCATGCTGAATGTTGTCAGTGTGTATGCACTCATGCCCCATGAGTTGGATGTCAGGTAGAGGAGAAAGAGGCATTCTGGAGTAAGTTGGATGAAGTGGTAGAGAGTGTTCCCAGGGGGGAGAGAGTGGTGATTGGAGCGGACTTTAATGGACATGTAGGTGAAGGGGACAGAGATGATGATGAGGTTCTGCGCAGATATGGTTTTAAGGAGAGAAATGTGGAATGACAGATGGTTGTGGATTTTGCTCAGAGGATGGAAATGGCTGTGGTGAACACATACTTCAAGAAGAGAGAGGGTGACTTACAGGAGTGGAGGAAGGTGCACACAGGTGGACTACATCTTATGCAGAAGGAGAAATCTGAAAGAGATACAGTAGGAGACTGCAAGGTGGTGGCAGGGGAGAATGTAGCTAGACAGCATTGGATGGTATTCTGTAGGATGACTTTGCAAAGCAAGAAGAGGAAGAGAGTGAAGGCAGAGCCAAGGGTTGAATGGTGGAAGTTACAGAAGGAAGAAGGTCACACAGAGTTCAGGAAGGAGTTGATACAGACTCTGGGTGGTAGGGAAGAATTACCAGAAGACTGGGAAAGTACAGCAAAAGTATTGAGGGAAATGGGTGGAAAGGTATGTGTCCAGTGGACAGAGGAAGGACGACAAGGAGACGGTGGTGGAATGAGGAGGTGCAGGAAAGTATTCAGAGGAAGAGGTTGGCAAAGAAAAAGTGGGATAGTCAGGGAGATGAAGAAAGTAGACAGGAGTATTTGGAATCTAGGTGCATGGCAAAGAGAAATGGCAAAGGAAAAGGCATATATTGAGTTGTATGAGAGGCTGGACACTAAGGAAGGAGAAAAGGACTTGTATCGATTGGCAAGACAGAAAAATTGAGCTGGAAAGGATATGCATCAGGTTGGGCTGATTAAGGACAGAAATGGTAATATACTAATAAGTGACGAGAGTGTGTTGAGGAGGTGGAAGGAGTACTTTGAGGAGCTGATGAATGAAGAAAATGAGAGGAGGATGGATGAAGGAGAGATGGTGAACAAGGAAGTCCCAAGGATTAGCAAAGCGGAAGTGAGGGCAGCTTTGAAGAGGATGAAGAATGGAAAGGCGGCTGGGCCAGCTGACATCTGTGGATACATGGAGATGTTTAGGAGAGATGGCAGTGGACTTTTTAATCAGATTGTTTAACACAATCTTGGAGAGTGAAAAAATGCCTCAGGAGGTGAGAAGAAGTGTTTTGGTACCAGTTTTCAAGAACAAAGGTGATGCTCAGAGCTGTAGTAACTACAGAGGCATAAAGCTGATCAGCCATACTAGGAAAATATGGAAAAGAGTTGTTGAAGCCAAGTTAAGAGGAGAGGTGACAATCAGTGAGCAGCAGTACGGTTTCATGCCAAGAAAAAGTACTACAGAGGCAATGTTTGCTTTAAGAGTGTCGATGGAGAAGTATAGAGAAGGTCAGAAGGAGCTGCACCGTGTCTTTGTAGATGTAGAGAAACCATACAGTGGTGTGAAAAAGTGTTTGCCCCTTCCTGATTTCTTATTTTTTTTGTATGTTTGTCACACTTAAATGTTTCAGATCTTCAAACAAATTTAAATATTAGACAAAGATAACACAAGTAAACACAAAATGCAGTTTTTAAATGAAGTGTTTGCAATAATTGGCAATGAGTCTTTTACAGTGTTGTGGAGGAATTTTGGCCCACTCATCTTTGCAAAATTATTGTAATTCAGCCACATTGGAGGGTTTTCGAGCATGAACCGCCTTTTTAAGGTCATGCCACAGCATCTCAATCGGATTCAGGTCAGGACTTTGACTAGGCCACTCCAAAGTCTTCATTTTGTTTTTCTTTGGCCATTCAAAGGTGGACTTGGTGGTGTGTTTTGGATCATTATCCTGCTGCAGAACCCAAGTGCACTTCAGCTTGAGGTCACGAAGAGATGGCTGGACATTCTCCTTCAGGATTTTTTGGTAGACAGCAGAATTCATGGTTCCATTTACCACAGCAAGTCTTCCAGGTCCTGAAGCAGCAAAACAGCCCCAGACCATCACACTACCACCACCATATTTTACCACCATATTTTACTATTAGTATGATGTTCCTTTTCTGAAATGCTGTGTTACTTTGACGCCAGATGTAATGGGACACACACCTTCCAAAAAGTTCAACTTTTGTCTCGTCAATCCACAGTGTATTTTTCCCAAAGTCTTGGGGATCATCAAGATGTTTTCTGGCAAAAATGAGACGAGCCTTTATGTTCTTTTTGCTCAGCAGTGGTTTTCTTCTTGGAA
Source organism: Pholidichthys leucotaenia (assembly GCA_020510985.1). Lineage (NCBI taxonomy): Eukaryota > Metazoa > Chordata > Actinopteri > Cichliformes > Pholidichthyidae > Pholidichthys > Pholidichthys leucotaenia. Next base: position 326,475,866 of record CM035839.1, on the reverse strand, counting down.
CTCTGCCATGCAGGCATTTTTGCCCAGTCTCTTTCTTATGGTGGAGTCATGAATACTGACCTTAACTGAGGCAAGTGAGGCCTGCAGTTCTTTGGATGTTGTTGTTGGGTCTTTTGTGACCTCTTGGATGTTGTTGCTGCCCTCTTGGGGTAATTTTGGTCAACCGTCCATTCCTGGGAAGGTTCGCCACTGTTTCATATTTTCACCATTTGTGGATAATGGCTCTCATTGTGTTTCAGTGGAGTCCCAAAGCTTTAGAAATGGCTTTATAACCTTTTCCAGACTGATAGATCTCAGTTACTTTGTTTCTCACTTGTTCCTGAATTTCTTTGGATTGCAGCATGATGTCTAGCTTTTGAGGATCTTTTGGTCTACTTCACTTTGTCAGGCAGGTCCTATTTAAGTGATTTCTTGATTGAGAACAGGTGTGGCCGTACTCAGTGGCAGTGGGTGTGGCTAGAGAAATTGAACTCAGCTTTCCAAAGATGTGATAAACCACAGTTAATTTATGTTTTAACGAGAAGGGGGGGAATCACTTTTTCACACAGGGCCATGCAGGTCTGGATTTTTTTTTTACCGTTAATAATAAACACCTTCATTTAAAAACTGCATTTTGTGTTTACTTGTGTTATCTTTGACTAATATTGAAATTTGTTCGATAATCTGAAACATTTAAGTGTGGTTAGAGAGAGATGGAGTCAGATGATCTGCTGTGGCGACCCCTAAAGGGAGCAGCCAAAAGAAGAAGTTTATCTCATTACTGTGGTCACACAAAACCTGTCAGATTGACATCGGTGTGTGTGTGTTATAGTGTGGCTTGTTTGCATATAATCGTTGAGCAGTGACCTCTGGTTTTGTAGTGCTTTGTGAGGCAGTGAAGGATTCTGCATATACTGTAGTTATAGTTCATTTTATTCAGTAGTGATGTAATACTTATGTTTTCGTGTTTAATGAATGGAAGTGATGATGGTATCAGTCTTCCCCAGCTTTCCCCTAAATGTTGAACTATTCATTTAACGGAAAAGAAGGTCAAAACTTTAAATATTTAACAAACACTCAAATGAAACTACTTTAATGGTTTACATGAGCCCAATATAATTCTATAATGAAATGGAAGTTTTGTCTAAACATGCTTGAATCGCTGTGCATAAGGTAAGCCTTTAATTGCACAAGGGAAACGTCCACATTGCTGTAATATTCAGATTTGATGTTTTGTATGGAGTATCTTCAGGATACTTGTCTGCTAATGTGGTGTGTCAGTCAGTCAGCCAGTCAGTTTCTAGACTCCTAATGCCGACAGTAATCATTATTTTGATATTAGCCAGATCCATTGCGTCAGTTCTGTGGGAACTTTTTACTGAAAGCAAACCAGACCTGCTGAGACAGCATTACCTAACAGAGGAAGATAAACTTTGACATCCTGTCAATGATGATTTTTTGTATAAACATGTTCATATCATTCATTTCCTTTGTAACCAATGGAAAAAAAGTTCATCAATTCAATGTAGTTTGACATCAATTAAATAAAGTCCTAATACTGGGGAGGTCAGCCAGTAAAGCATAAATAGAACATACTTTGTTCCATTTCTAGAGAGGTGTGCTTATTAACTTCAACTGACACTTGGAGGATTGAGCTGATTTTCACTCTCACACATCTTGGGGTCCTCCTGTTGTTTTAAGCTGATTAACTGATTTTGGCCTGGTTTTTATCTGACCCTCTTCCTGCTCTTCTCAGGCTCCATTACTATGAGCACCCCAGGGCTTCAGGCCACTAACCGGCAGAATGTGAAGGAGCTCGACAGCATGAAGGAGTCCATCAGCGATATTATCAACCAGCTCCAGGACATAGACCCAGCCAGACTCTCCTTCTCCCCCTTCCTGGACCTGGACACCCAGATCTCTTTGGCTCCAGTGTCAGACAGCCCAGAGTCCTCTGTGGAGGAGCTGCGCTCTTCCTCCCACTCCGTCTCCGGCTCCCAGCGCTCACTGGAACCGCCACCAGCAACCAATCAGCCAAGGAGTGAGTTATTATGGCTGCTTTTTTTTTACTGTCTGCTGTTGAGATTTGAGTGGAGGCCAGTCCAAATTAGCAAAGGGAAGAGTCAAGTCTGATTCCAGTTTGAATTCAAAAGGGATTTAAAAAGAGTCTGTGAAGATTAAAGTGGTTAACGGTGCGTTGACTGAAAAATGGTGTTTTTGTCGGTTTTAACCTTCTGAAATACATCTGTTGGTAATGTGATTATTGAAAAAATATTAAAACACTCACTTCATCATTTTGAATCTCCCAGATTTGCCATGGGATGGCGGGGAGGAAGTGACAGACAGGCCACCTGGTGTTAGCTTAACTGTTGATCCGGCTGATTTGATTGTTATTTTCGCTGTTTTCTATAAATTCTGTTCATCCCCATTGATATCCTTGTTAATCAATAACACTTGACCATATATGTCATTCTTAGATATGATTTTAGCTTTTTTTTCTTGTACTATTATCTCGAACAGGGACCAAAGGCAGCTAACTGAAGCCAGTAGTTTAGCCTCTCATTCACAAATGTTTCTGTGCTTTTTGTATTCCAGGGACCAGTCATAGTCTATTAACCACTGAAACCACACATCCCTGTTCACCAGTGATGCATTATTTCATTCATTCTTTGAAATATATTTACAGTAGTTGGCACAGGCTAGATACGAACTAGAAGCTAAGATTAGCAAATGTGATGAAGAGGAAGGGTGGAGTTGAATGTGCAGGGTTTCCTCTGGTAACATTTCCGGGTGGCTGCCTGCCACGCTTGAATTTATGCCGCCACTCTTAAGATGAAATATAAATTTAAGAAGAAATATAAAGGAATAACGGTCCACAAGCGTGCACAGAAGTGCCCCATCCGCGTGACCGCTCCAGTCGCCAGGCAGAGTGTCTCGCTAGCGTCACTGTCCAAGAGAAATATGAGCTTATTAAAGTACTTGAAATGCAGAAAAAAGCAGAAGAGGTATGTCAGCACTGGAGGCATTTATCATGGTTTTAACCCGCTGGTAACGAGAGCAATAATGGAAGAGTCGCTTAGCTAACAGGTGTAGTTAGGAGCTCGAGTAGGTTGATTTTGTCTTATTTTTTATTTTTTTTCCACAATATCTTTATTGAACCTTTTTTTTTTTTTTTTAACAAACATGATACAAACAATCAAACACTAACACTAAAGTACTACAAAAAAAAAAAAAAAAAAAAAAAGGATGCACTAAAAACACCAACAACCACCAGCAAAATCAAATCTTCAACAATGCTCCTCTGTTTAGTCTAGACAATCCAATACATAAGTATACATATTATGTTCACCAGTTTGGAATTTACAAGGTCCACACACATCATTCACCTTCTTCTTCAAAAGTTATGTTTAAATTCTTTACATAATCAATAAAAGGTCTCCATATATTCTCAAACACAATTTCCTTTGATTTCAGTATATATGTTATTCTTTCTAATGGAAGGTTTGTTAACATCTGTCTTAACCACTGAGTCACATCTGGTCTATGAGTCTTTTTCCATAATAGTGCAATACATTTTTTGGCATTAAGCAAACTGAGGTCTATGAATGTTCTTTCACTTTTATTAAAATTATGCTTTTCTGGGTACAGACCCAACAAAAACAATTTAGGATTCAATATGATTTGTTTTGAGATTATTTTTTCAATTGTTACCCTCACCTCTTCCCAAAACATTCTTATTAATCTACATTCCCATACACAATGAAATAGAGTTCCTTTACTTTCCATGCATTTTGTGCATGTATCTGGTATATTTTTGTTATATTTATTTAACTCCTCCGGTGTAACATACATCCGCATTAACCATTTGAAATGTATCAATTTAAGGCGTACATTTATTGATTTGGTTTGAGCTTCTGTACAAGCCAATTCCCATTGTTCCTCTGAAATTTCAGTTTGCAGATCTTCTTTCCAGTAGTTTAATCTTTTCAGTGAATTTTCACTTGAAGATAGTGTCAATGAGTTATAAAACTCTGAAATAATACCCTTTCTTTTACTATCTTTCATCATCATTTTTTCCAAGGATGAATAAATAGGTCGAGTGAGAGCTTTATTTTGATTTGATCGAATAAAGTTTCTAAGTTGAAGATATTTAAAAAAATGTGTTCTATTGAGATTAAATTTGATCCTCAGCTCTTCAAAAGACATTATGTTATCTGCACATGGCAAATATAAATCCTGAATCTTTTGTATCCCTTTTAAATTCCATACTTTAAATACAGCGTCCGCTCTCCCTGGTTTAAAATATTGATTACCCCATATTGGACTAAATTGTGACAATAACTGTGGTTCTTTTAAATAGTTTTTAGCTTCACACCATAATTTGATCATATGCTTTACAAATGGATTTTTAACTTGTTTTTGTAATTTTTTTGCCGAATCTGAGTATATGAATATGGGAAGAGGTAAAGGTAAATTGTATGATTCCATTTCAGTCCAGTGAGGGAGATCATTTGATGAAAAATAATATGTCATAGACCTCAGTTGTGCCGACCAATAATACAACATAAAATTTGGACATTTCAGACCTCCACGATCAAATGGTAAATATAATAAAGACAGACGTAATCTAGCCCTCCTGTTGTTCCATATAAATTCCACTAACTTTTTTTTTATTCTTGAGAATAAATCTAAAGGTGGTGATAAGGGAATGTATTGAAATAAATAAAGTATTTTAGGTAAAATATTACTTTTAAGTATATTGATTCTCCCGATCATCGACATTGGTAGTGACATCCATCTCTGAGTTAACTCATTGATATCTGTCATTAAGGCTTCATAGTTGACACTGGCGACTGATTCTAGCTTCGGCACAATTTGGATTCCTAAATATTTAAACTGATTTACAACATTGAATTGATTTACCTCAGGGGCTGGGTAATTTCCCTGGGTCTCATTTAGCATTAATATTGAAGATTTAGTTTTATTTATTTTATATCCTGATATTTCCCCAAAATTCTTTATTAAATTCAACAAGGTTGGAATTGATTTTTTTAGATTCGACATAAACAAAATTATGTCATCGGCGTACAGGGAGATTTTATGTTCTGTTGGTCCAACTTTAATTCCATATATTTGTGAATGTAAACGTATCGCTATCGCTAAAGGTTCAATTGCCATAGTAAACAGTAAAGGTGAAAGTGGACAGCCTTGTCGACATCCTCTATTGATTTTTATTGGTTTTGAAATATTGTTATTTGTTAGGATTTCTGCTGTAGCATCATTGTTTATTATTTGAACCCATTTTATGAAATTATTTCCAAGTCCAAACCTTTGTAGGACTTCAAAAAGAAAGGGCCATTCAACTCTATCAAAGGCCTTTTCGGCGTCCAGTGATAGGAGAGCTGTATCCGGTGCTTCTTTATTAAAATAAATAATATTAAATAGTCTTCTTACATTATGGAAGCCTTGTCTTCCCTTTATAAAGCCATTCTGATCTCGATTAATAATATTTGGTAAAATTTCTTGTATTCGTCTTGCTAAAATTTTACAGATTATCTTAAGGTCGGCGTTTAATAGGCTTATTGGTCTCATATTTTCACATTTATTAGAGGGCTTACCTGGTTTTGGCAGCAGTATAATTAAGGCATTATTTATGTATGATGGTAAATTATTATTTTGAAATGCTTCTAAAACCATTTCCAAAAAAGGTTTTATTAATTTATTCTTAAATTTCTTATAAAGGTCAACTGGAAGACCATCTGGTCCTGCACTTTTTCCTGATTTCATATTATCAATGGCTAGCCCAACTTCTTCTTGACTAATTTTAGACTCCAATATCTCCCTGTTTTCATTTGGAATACACGGTATAGATAGTTCGTTCAAAAACCCATTTAGTTTTGTTAAATCAAATTCATTTTTAGTATCATATAATTTTTCATAGTAATCTCTAAAGGCTCTGTTAATTTCTAAAGGATCTATAACTACCTGTCCGTTACTTATAATACTAGTAATTGGTGTTTTAATTTCTAATTGTTTAATCTGCCATGCCAATAATTTTCCTGATTTTTCACCTTGTTCATAAAAAGATTGTTTCAATCTTAGAAGACTCGAGGCAGCTCTATTCGCTGATTTTTTGTCGTATTCAGCTCTCAAAATCAGTAATTCATTCTCCAACCTTGGATCACTTCCTGCATACACTTTTTCCTGAAGACTTTTCATTTTATGTTCCAATTTAGCTCTCTCCTCTCGAGTCTTCTTAGATTTTGATCCTGTATAACTAATAATATGTCCCCTAATAAAAGCTTTGAAAGCTTCCCACTTTACACATGCTGATGTTTGTGTAGTATTGATGTCAAAGTACTCGTCTATCTGTTTTTCTATATACTTGACAAATTCCTCATCCTGAAGCCATTTATGCTGAAATTGCCATCTACCTGATTCCTTTGTCAATTTTTTATCTACATATATTAGACAACAGGGTGCATGATCAGAGATCACGATGTTATCATAAAAGCAGTTTTGAATCTTGGATCTTAATTCTGTGGAAATCAAAAAATAATCAATACGTGAGAATGTCTTGTAGGTACTGGAATAACAAGAATAGACTTTAACTTGTGGTTTCATTTCTCTCCATATATCTAACAATCTCAATTCTTTCATAAAATGATTAATAGTCATCCTACATCCATTGTGCGTACAATCCAGTCCTGTTGATCTATCTATACCTGGATTCAATGTACAATTAAAATCCCCTGCTATTATATGTTGCCCTGTAAGTGATGATAAAATAAGAAATAAATTAGCAAAGAACTTTTGATCATCTATATTGGGACCATATAAGTTCACAAGATTTATATTTTCTAATAGCAAAGAACCTTGAATGATTACATATCTTCCAAGTTTGTCTCCAATTACATTTTTCACTTGAAAAGGGACTGATTTATGTATGAGAGTCATAACTCCCCTGGCCCGGGATGAAAATGATGAGGTGAATACACTTCCTTGCCATCTACTCCTAATTCTTTTTATATCCTCCTCTATTAGATGAGTTTCTTGTAAAAACACAATTTTTGAACCCATGTCTTTTATTTTATTCATAACTTGTTTAAGTTTTTTTAAATTTTGTAGACCTCTGCAATTCCATGAAGTTAAATTAAGATTAACACTTTGGTTTATGATCAATAGAGAGTTTGGGATTACCTTGCAGTGTAAACATGCTCATACAGAGAAGCAAAAACATGAGTGGTTGAACATTCATCCTACAAACTACACACAAACAAATTCCCCCTTCCCACACTTGTGGCGAACCCCCCAAAATCAAAAGAAAAATTCCGTCTCCCGATATAGCCATCGACCGTTCCACATCCACGGGGAACAGCCTAAGCCACTCCTTCTTCATCCTCCCAATCACCCTAACTCTACTGCTTTTAATGACGTAACATTAACTCTCCTCTGTAGTTTTCCAACTTAACTCCAAAATTTTTAACAACTTTGTACATCATAGTTTTTTTTTGTTTGTTTGTTTTGTTTTTGTTTTTTTTAAAATATATAATACAATCTATATTTTGTAAACTTGCTATTTACTTCAAGTCAGTCAGATGCCTGTGCAAATGTTTAATTATTCTACCTTATATTTTGTTCATGCTTAGCTCCCACCAGTCTCTTCTTCTTCTTTGATCTTCTTGATGAACTCCTGCGCCTCCTCTGGGGTCTTGAAGATGTGGGTTCTGCCCTCATACGTGGTCAACAGTCTCGCAGGATAGATTACACCATGACGAATCCCAAGGTTGCGCAGCTCCTTACGTATGGGATCAAACTGCTTCCTCAATTGTTGGATTCCTGTGGCCAAATCTGGGTAGAACCGCACCTGTTGATCCTGGTGTTTAATCTCTCCTTTAGCTCGTGCAGCGTTGAAGATCTTCATCCTGTCTCTGTTGCTGAGAAACTTCATAATTAAGGTCCTCGGCGGTCCCTTATCTCTCCGTGGGCCAATACGATGTGCTTTTTCAGAACCACTGCTGATTGCAACTCCTCGCTGCCCAGCACCTCCGGAATCCACTTTTCCAGAAAGGAATATACGTCCCGACCTTCTGATTCCTCTGGAAGACCCACCAGCCTCAAGTTATTCTGTCTCGACCGAGATTCCAAATCCAAAATATTATCTTCTAGACATTTATTTTTTTTTTCCAAAGTGCGCACCTTTAATTGAAGACGGGTGACGTCATCTTCAGCACTAGCGAGACGGAGCTCCATCTGCGCCGTTCGTTCTACACAGTCACCCAGTTCCTTTCTTATTCCTTCCAACGCTGTCATAATCCCATCAAATCTAGAGGAAAAGTCCGCTCTCATTGAACTCATGGCAGCCATCAGCGCATCTGCGCCACTCCCCGCAGATATCGCACCGTTGCCAGCCTCCTCCGCCATATATGGAGTTTTGTTTGCTGCGTCACAGACCTGAAAGTCTGTTAATTTGGACTGTTTCGGCGGCTCGCTTTTTCCTTTACCTGGTTTTCCAGCCTTAGGCTTCGCCGACATATCCTCGCCCAAACGCTGGGATACGTTCTGTCCCAAATGAGAGAGTTATTTGCCGATTTTTTTCTCCAGGAGCAGAGCAGAGTGAAACACGTCCGTCTTACGTGGCAGCCATAACCGGAAGTCCCGATTTTGTCTTATTTTTAATTATTAGTTTTTTGTTTTTCAGACAAGAATAAAAAGGATATGTTTTTACCTTTATCTTAGTTAATATTAACTAATTTATATTGACTATTATGTACCTGGCAAGTTAGGATGACCGAAATTCACGAAGTCAATGACTTTAATCCGTCAGCAGCTTTCAGACAAACTGAATGTGCCAACATTTAGATTTCAAAGTAAGGGAGGTTTTTCCTGCTATCTGGGCGGTGAGGAGATTTCTAAAAATATTATAGAAATATTATAACAGAAATAACTGCATCTTTGGTCATTTAAGATAATTTATTTCATTAAATACAATTTAATTTATTTTTTTTTTCTTTGAAATCAGAAATCATTTGTTCTGAAAACAGAACAAATTATTGTTCTGTTCTGGCTCTGCAAAATTATGGTCAAAAATTGTTATAAGGAAAATGTAAAAAAAAATACCACTGTCTCTTTCAAATTTATAAAAACAGAACAAAACAGTAATTTTATTTTTAAAAATTAGACAAAAATTAGCCATAAAATAATCCACAAATTTATAGTAAAGTCTCAAATGTACAAGAAAAGTCAATTTTACAAGAGGAAATTACAAATTTGGGGAAAATGGTTTCAAATTTAGATAAATTTACAGAGAAAAGTAGAAAACTATTAGAAAATTGTTATAAATTTTGGAGAAAAACCTCAAATCTTCAAGACTGAAGTCATTACTCAAGTTTTTAAGTGGGTGGTCTTTGTACCCTTAACTCTACTAGAAATTTTTGGTTGTCTACTTTTAATTATTAATTTCATAGCACTGCTTTTACATGAGTAGAATTTCTGGCTACTATACCCACCTTTGATCATATAATTTAAGTATGCATGAGCAAATTACTATTATGAATGTTTTTTCCCTTTCCTTACTCTCTCAATGGAAAAAAGAAACACTAGAATAAAAATACAAAAAATACACATTTTTTTTGTCATTTATACAAACCATGACAAAAAAATCCTGCAGGACAAAACATGACACTTGATATTTTCTAACCTGTTTGTAAACCACCATAGACAGAGAGAGAACCTGAATTAGACAGAGCTCAGAGAGGGCAAGATAAGACAGAAGAGAGGAGCCAAGGAGAGGAAAGTATTCAGGCAGAGGGTCCAGGAGAGGTGAGAGCAGAGGACGGAAAGGGGGATGACACCAGTAAAAAGTCCAAATAGAGGATATCTGGGTGGGACCCCAACTGGCCCAATATTCCAACATTCAAACCTCGGTTGTACAGTACTTCAAATGGTAAGTTCCATATGCAGAGTTACTGTGCAAAATTTAAAAAAAAAAGAAATAAATGTGACCCGTGCTGGCAAAATGGGTCATTCTGAGGAAATAATCAAAACTGAGGTAACGTTTTTTTCCATATTCTGTATTGAAAGACCTTCAAAATGATAATTTGTAGGAAGTATGCAAAAACGGACCCAGAAAAAGCCATCCATCCATCCATCCATCTTCTACCGCTTAATCCTTTTCGGCTCGCGGGGCTGGAGCCTATCCCAGCATCTTTGGGTGAGAGGCAGGGTACACCCTGGACAGATCGCCAGTCCATTGCAGGGCCAACACAGAGAGACAGACAACCATTCACTCTCACAGTCATACCTAAGGACAATTTAGAATCCCCAGTTGATGCCAGGTAACCTCACCTGCATGTGTTTGACATGTGGGAGGAAACCGGAGTGCCCGTCGTAAACCCACGCAGACATGGGGAGAACATGCAAACTCCACACAGAACGGTCACTGATGGTCTGGGGGTGGGATTGAACCCACGATGTTCAAGGGTGGAATCGATCCCATGACCTTCTTGCTGTGCTGCCACTGTGCTAACCACTGCGCCACCGTGCGCACCAATTTGTTTGTTTATATTTTGGATAGTTTTAAAACTTGTGTTTGATTGGTCGGGAGTTACATCTTCCGCCAAAACATATGTATTTTTAGAAAGTACGATTGCTAAGCTTTACAGTGGTACCAGGCACTCATGGGGGTTTTCCCGGGACTTGCCGCTAGCAAAGAAAGAAAGAGTCATAATTTATGACTTCTCATGCCTGTAGCTTGTAATGAGGCGGTGCGCATTCCAACTCTTTTTGCCAGCACGTGTCACAAATAGTATAAAATTAACATATTCCAGTTACAGTAGTGTCATGTGTTTTCTGCCCCCCCCCCCGAAAAATATGTTGCCACCGCGCCAAGGTTTTTAAGCCAGAGGAAACACTGATGTGGTCTTAGAGATTTAATGACACATGCACTAAAATCAGCCATTCTGAAAAAGGCTGCAGAAGGCTCACAAATTATGCTGTAATAATTAAAGAAACTTTGACCAAAATATGTCACAAATACTTCATGAAGACATGTATGAGCTGTTAAAAAGTAGAACATGGTGCAGTCACTGACCCCTTTAAGATCCAAACCTGATAAGACTTTTGGGGTTGGGCATATGTCAAGATAGAAACAGGAATATGCATGTGAAAAAAAGTTTTTATGATTAAAGAAAAGAAACACTAAGTACTGCAGGAGCAATAGGCCACCTGTAATGTGAAGTGGGTGAATGTTAGTATCCTTCCTCAGTACAAATATTTCTTCCAGCTTCTAGCACTTAATGGATGTTGTTTTGATGGTGTGCAGCAACTCAGCATCTGGATATTTTTGTTTTGCTGCAAATTGCACCTATCAAAATGCTTGAAGAAAAGCTAATTATTTCAAATAAAAATGAAAGATCAGTGTACAGGACAGCCTGCTGCTTTCTAATCCCAATATCTATAGCAGTGCTCTGGTTCCTAGAACACTGCACATAATGTTTATTCATGATGATGGTGTATTATACATGCAATTGCTGTAAGTGGAACATTTTCGTTGTTGGTTTGTTCATATTACCTGGATATTTTGATCTTGAACAAAACAAGGCAACAAGTTTGCCCCACCATGCTGGACTTTCATTATGAATTGCATTGCATTGCTTCACAGCATTACCGGGGCCCCATCCTGGAGCCAGGCCTGGGGAGGGACTCGATGGCTAGCACCAGGTGGCCGGGTTTCTGCCCATGGGACCCAGCCGGGCTCAGCCCGAAGGAGTTACATGAGTCTGCCTTCCAGTGGGCTCACCATCTGCAGGAGGGACCATGGGGGTCCGGTGCTATGTGGATCAGGTGGCGGTCGAAGGCGGAGACCTAGACGGTCTGATCCCAGGCTTCCTAAACTGGCTTTTGGGAGGTGGAATGTCACCTCTCTGGTGGGAAAGGAGCCTGAGCTGGTGCATGCGCTTGAGAGATACCGGCTAGATATAGTCAGCCTCACCTCAACACACAGCTCTGGTTCCGGAGCCAGTCTCCTGGAGAGGGGCTGGAGCTTGACCTACTCTAGAGTTGCCCCGGGCAAGAGGCGGTGTGCAGGGGTGGGTATTCTTGTATCCCCCACCTTGTGGCCTCTATATTGGAGTTTTCTCTAGTGGATGTAAGGGTTGTTTCCGTGCGCCTTCAGGTTGGGAAACAGGACCTGACCATCATTTGTGCCTATGCACCAAATGATGGTTCAGAGTACCCACCCTTTTTGGAGTCTCTGACTGGGGTGCTGAAGGGTGCTGCTCTTGGAGACTCCATTGTCCTACTGGGGGACTTCAATGCGCCCGTGGGCAACGACAGTGAAACCTGGAGGGGGGTGATTGGGAGGAATGGCCTTCCCGATCTGAATCTGAGTGGTGTTCAGTTATTGGACTTTTTTGTTAACCACAGTTTGTCCATAACAAACACCATGTTCAAGCATAAGAGTATCCATATGTGCACCTGGCACCAGGACACCCTAGGTCGCAGGTCGATGATTTTGTTATCGTGTTATCAGACCTGCGATTGTATGTCTTGGACACTGGGGTAAAGAAAGGTGCACAGCTGTCAACTGATCAGCACCTAGTGGTGAGTTGGATCCGATGGCAGGGGAGGACGCCATTCATACCTGGTAGACCCAAACGTATAGTGAGGGTGTGCTGGGAATGTCTGGCTGAATGTTCATTTGTCATGTCCAGCCAGACATTTGAATGTCTGGCCGGAAGGTTTTCAACTCCCCCCTTCGGAAGAACTTTGACCACATTCCGAGGGAGCCTGGAGACCTGGAGTCTGAATGGGCCATGTTCTTCACCTCCATTGTTGAAGTGGCTGCCCAGGGCTGCAGCCGCAAGGTCGTTGGCGCATCTTGTGGTGGCAACCCCCAAACAAAGTGGTGGACACCAGTGGTGAGGGGGGGCATGAAGCTGAAGAAGGAGTCCTATCAAGCTTGGTTGGCTTGTGAGACTCCCAAAGCAGCTGAGGTGTACCAGCAAGCCAAGCGGAGTGCAGCTCAGGTTGTTGCTGAAGCAAAAACTCGGGTGTGGGAGGAGTTCGGTGAGGCCATGGAACAAGACTTTCAGTCGGCATCGAAGATATTTTGGCAAACTATCCGGCGGCTCTGGAGGGGGAAACAGCTCCCTGTCCACACTGTGTATGGTGCGGATGGGGCACTGCTGACTTCGACTGGAGATATCGTCGGGCGGTGGAAGGAATACTTTGAGGATCTCCTCAATCCCACTGACACGCCTTCCACAGAGGAAGCAGGGCTTGTGGACGAGAGGTATGATTCACCCATCACAGGGGCTGAGGTTGCCAGGGTGGTTAAAAATGTCTTTGGTGGCCGGGCCTTGGGGGTGGATGAGATTCACCCTGAGTACCTCAAGGCCCTGGATGTTGTAGGGTTGTCATGGTTGACAGGCCTCTGCAACATTGTGTGGAGGACGGGTACAGTGCCTTTGGCATGGCAAACTGGGGAGGTGGTTCCTCTCTATGAAAAGGGGGACCGGAGGGTGTGCTCCAACTTTAGAGGGATCACACTCCTCAGCCTCCCTGGGAAGGTCTGTGCCAAGGTACTGGAGAGGATAGTCTGTCCGTTGGTTGAACCTCGGATTCAGGAGAAGTAATGTGGTTTTCATCCTGGCCGTGGCACATCGGACCAACTCTTTACCCTCTTGAGAATTCTCGAGGGTTCGTGGGAGTTTGCCCAACCAGTTTACATGTATTTTGTGGACTTGGAGAAGGCATTCGACCATGTCCCTCATGGTTTTTTGTGGGGGGTGCTTTGGGAGTATGGGGTATTGGGCTTGTTATTACGAGCTATCCAGTCTCTATACAACTGTTGTGAGAGTTGGACTCCGTCAGGGCTGCCCTTTGTCACCGATCCTGTTCATAATCTTTATGGAGAGGATTTCTAGGCGTAGCCAGGGAATGGAGGGTGTCATGCTCGGTGACCACAGGATCTTATCTCTGTTGTTTGCAGATGATGTTGTCCTGTTGGCTTCATCCAGCAAAGACCTACAGGTCTTACTGTGACGGTTTACTGCTGAGTGTGAAGCAGCTGGGATGAGAATCAGCACCTCCAAGTGCGAGTCCATGGTCCTCAGCCGGAAAAAGGTGGATTGTCCTCTCTGGGTTGGGGACAAGCTCCTGCCCCATAGTGGAGGAGTTTAAGTATCTCAGGGTCTTATTCATGAGTGAGTGAAGAGTGACAGATCGGAGCAACATCTGCAGTGATGCGGATGTTGTACCAGCCTGTTGTGGTGAAGGGGAAGCTAAGCTCTAAGGCAAAGCTGTACGTTACCGGTCAATCTACGTTCCTACCCTCACCTATGTTTATGAGCTTTGGGTAATGACCGAAAGAATGAGATTGCGGATACAAGCGGCTGAAATGAGCTTCCTTCGTAGGATTGCTGGACCCACCCTTAGAGATAGGGTGAGGAGCTCAGTCATCTGGGAGAGGCTCAGAGTAGAACCGCTGCTCCTCCACATTGAAAGGAGCCAGTGGAGAGGGGGTATGGGCATCTGATCAGGATGCCTCCTGGACGCCTCCCACTTGAGGTGTTTCGGGCACGTCCCACTGGGAGGAGACCCCAGGGTAGACCCAGGACCCCCTGGAGAGACTATGTCTCCCAGCTGGTCTGGGAACGTCTTTGTATCTTCTCTGAAGAGCTGGAGCAGGTGGCTGGGGAGAGGGAAGTCTGGGCTTCTCTGCTTGAACTGCTGCCTCTGCGACCCAGACCTCTGGAAAAGCGGTAGAAAATGGATGGATGGATGGATGGATGCTTCGCAGCACTCAGATATAGTGCATACACAGTCCTTAGAACACATCCATTTTCACAGTACAGGGTTTCTCAGTTAGTTCCCACCCCCTACCTAACAGAAACACCTGCTTTGCTGGTAGTGGGTATCTATAGTGTCTGAGCTTTTTACTTGTAATTGCAAAATGTGCTCCAATGGTTCTTATCAGTGCCCCACTGTTGTATGAAATGAAGATAGCTATGGGCCACATATACTTAGAGAACAGTGGAAAAATAACATTTCATCAGCTACTGGTATTGTTACTCAGTACTGGTAAGTGACATGTATGCACTGTATCTTTGTATATTTGGCTCAAATCATAATCATTTTCATTTATAGTCCCCTTCCATTCAGAGGAAAAATTAGGGATGTCTCAATCAAGATTTTTTTCCTGATACTTGAGATCTGATCAGGACACCAATAACCAAAGTGAAAACAAGCAAAAACAACACTGAAACAAGCAGCAGTGTTGTACTTTTTTAAGCCAGTTATCAGGAATGTAAAGATTATCATTTTGAAGGGTAATTAAGTTCTTAATTGCAAAATAGTGTTTTTATGTTTTAATATTATAACTACATTCATGGGTCAAATACAGTATATGCCTTTAAATGATCAAAATGCTCACTTTACAAAGACATCCATCCATCCATCTTCTACCACTTATCCAGGGTCTGGGTCACAGGGATGGCAGCCTAAGCAGAGCAGCACAGACTGTCATCCAGTTCACATAGCACCTTGATCCCTATGATCCCTCCTGCAGGTGGTGATCCTCTGGAAGTCAGACCTATGTAGACAGACAAGAACAGAACCTGGTCACCAGGCACTTGCCCTCAAGCCCCTGTAACCCCAAAATAGGTGGGGAACACTGGATCCTTGTTGTAATTTTTTAATTATGGTTATTAACTTGACTGCTCTTGGTTGGGCCCTTCACCCAAGACTAGTTTAACTTGGGAGACCCGACTAGGAGCAAATTGCCCCTGACAACATAGCTCCCAGGATGATTAGGACATGCAAACCCATCCATTGCGATAAGGTGGCGATCCACAGAGGGGGGGGAAATACATGCAATTTTTATTTAGATAAACTCTTAAAGAAACGAGCAGATTGCACACATTGGGTTTTGTGATATCACAAACTAACAAGCCCTGCTGTCAGTTCTCTTCTTATGATTGATCCATTCAAAAACCCTTCACCCAATCAGGTTAATGGGTCATGGTTAGGGTCAGAGCAGGCTGAATACTGACAATTTCAGCCAGAGCTTTGCAGACAGATTTTCTGTACCTGTAGAATGACACAAAAATGGTTTCTGGTCTTTAAAAATACATTGATACACTATTCACAAAAAGTTAGGGATATTTGTCTTTCGGTTGAAATTTCAGGATGCACTTAAAATACACTATAACTGTTATTATCTTGGCATGGTTCTAGGACCATGCCCACACTTTATGTTCATTTTTACCTTCGCCAGGAGGTTATGTTTTTGCCGGGGTTTGTCTGTCTGTTTGTCTGTTGGTTAGCAAGATAACTCAAAAAGTTTTGGACGGATTTCGATGAAACTTTCAGGCGTTGTTGGAAATGTTACAAGGAAGAACTGATTAAATTTTGGGGATGATCCGGATCACCGTCCACAAGAAAACCGCCATTACGGAAAATGCCATTTTCGTGAATAACTACTGAACCACTAATCCAGGGGTGTCCAACCATGTGCCATGGAGAGCCAAGACCCTGCAGGTTTTCTCTTCTACCCAGTCTCTTCAGCAGGTATTTTCACTTATCAGCAATCAGTGGGAAGAAGTTCACTGAAATCTGCTGTTGAAGACACTGGTTGGAGGTAAAACCTGCAGGGTCTTGGCTCTCCATGGCACATGGTTGGACACCCCTGCACTAATCCTATCATTGTCAATCCAATTGCTAGTCATATGTTTTCATGGTCAAGCAATCTGAAAACGTACACACAAACACTGTATGGAGGAACTGTGGCTGCCATTACGGAAAATGCCATTTTCGTGAATAACCACTGAACCGCTAATCCTATCATTGTCAATCCAATTGCTAGTCATATGTTTTCATGGTCAAGGAATCTGAAAACATACACACAAACACTGTATAGGGGGAACTGTGGCCGCCATTACGAAAAATGCCATTTTCGTGAATAACCACTGAACCGCTAATCCTATCATTGTCAATCCAATTGCTAGTCATATGTTTTCATGGTCAAACAATCTGAAAACGTACACACAAACACTGTATGGGGGGAACTGTGGCCGCCATTACGGAAAATGCCATTTTCGTGAATAACTACTGAACCGCTAATCCTATCATTGTCAATCCAATTGCTAGTCATATGTTTTCATGGTCAAAGAATCTGAAAACGTACACACAAACACTGTATGGGCGGAACTGTGGCGCTTGGCGGAGGTCTGCGCTCTCCGAGTGCTTTTCTAGTTGTTCTCTGTGTTTTCCCCTGTTTTGGTTTATGATAATTATTTGCATTATTTGCCTTCTGTGTTCCCTTGGATCTTCCGTTATTGTCTCCTGTGTTTCCCCGGTCTGTTGTCATTCCCTGTTTGCCTTTATTGTCGTTATTGTGGTCTTTGTGTTTCCCTGTCCTTGTTTTTGTCCTTTGTGTGGTTGTGGATCTTGTGTGTATACTTGTTTACCTATTGTCCCCAGCTCCTCATGTTTTCCATACCTGTAGACACTTTTTGTCATGTGTTTCTCTATGGGGTTTAGGCCAGGAGAGTTTGCTGGCCAGTCAAGCACAGTGATGCCATGGTCATTAAATCAGGTTTTGGTATTTTTGGCAGTGTGGGCAGGTGTCAAGTCTTGCTGGAAAATGAAATCAGTCTCGCCATAAAACTTGTCAGCAGAGGGAAGCATGAAGTGCTTTAAAAATTTCCTGACTTTGGACTTGATAACACACAGTAGACCAACACCAGCAGATGACATGGCTCCCCAAATAGATGTCAAGTTCTGTCATGTGGAGATCAAGGTCCCAGAGTCTGGAGGAAGAGTGAAGAGGCACAGAATCCAAGTTGCTTGAGGTCCAGTGTGAAGTTTCCAGTCGGTGATGATTCTAATCTTTTAAGAAATTGAATTTTGGGTTTTCATTAGCTGTAAGCCATAATCATCAAAATTATAAGAAATAAACACTTGAACTATATCACTCTGTGTGTAACGAATCTATACAATATGAGTTTCACTTTTTGAACTGAATTACTGAAATAAATCAACTTAAGATGCACATGTATTTATTCAGTTTTTTTAATATAGTGTGTGGAAACACACAGATACAATGCAACTCATTATAGAACTGGTCCCCCTCTAGGGAAGAAGTAATAAATAATATTTTAAACTTTATGCAGCCAAAAAATTTCCAGGCTGAAAAGAAGTTGTTGAAGTGACTGGCATCTCAAAACTGTCTTACACAAAAATTTTAGAAATACAATATTCACAGGCTATTTCCACAAAGATATTCAGAAATACAGAAGTCAAAGAAACTTTCAGTTACAACACTGTGTATCTACTGCTGAATAGTTAACACCGGGCTATTTACAGTTATGTCCATATATACTTGGACACTGACAAAGTTTTATTTTAGCTGGTTACCAAAACATATTCAAAATACAGTTACAGTATACAGTGCATACAGAAAGTATTCACAGTGCTTCACTTTTTCCACATTTTGGTATGTTACAGCCTTATTCCACAATGCAATAAATTCATTTTTTCCTCAAAATTCTACACACAATACTCCATGACAATATGAAAAAAGTTTTTTTTTTTTTTTTAGATTTTTGCAAATTTATTAAAAATAAAAAAAACTAAGAAATCACATGTACATACAGTGGTGTGAAAAAGTGTTTACCCCTTCCTGATTTCTCATTTTTTTGTATGTTTGTCACACTTAAATGTTTCAGATCATCAAACAAATTTAAATATTAGACAAAGATAACACAAGTAAACACAACATGCAGTTTTTAAGTAAAGGTGCTTATTATTGAGGGGAAAAAAAATCTAAACCTACATGGCCCTATGTGGAAAAGGTGATTGCCCCCTAAACCAAATAACTGGTTGAGCCACCCTTAGCAGCAACAACTGCAATCAAGCGTTTACGATAACTGGCAGTGAATCTTTTACAGTGCTGTGGAGGAATTTTGGCCCACTCATCTTTGCAGGACTGTTGTAATTCAGCCACAATGGAGGGGTTTCAAGCATGAACCGTCTTTTTAAGGTCATGCCACAGCATCTTAATCAGATTCAGGTCAGGACTTTGACTACACCACTCCAAAGTCTTCATTTTGTTTTTCTTAAGCCATTCAGAGGTGGACTTGGTGGTGTGTTTTGGATCATTATCCTGCTGCAGAACCCAAGTGTGCTTCAGCTTGAGGTCACGAACAGATGGCCGGGCATTCTCCTTCAGGATTTTTTGGTAGACAGCAGAATTCATAGTTCCATTTACCACAGTAAGTCTTCAAGGTCCTGAAGCAGCAAAACAGCCCCAGACCATCATACTACCACCATCACCATATTTTACTTTTGGTATGATGTTCCTTTTCTGAAATGCTGTGTTACTTTGACTCCGAATGTAATGGGACATACACCTTCCAGAAAGTTCAAGTTTTGTCTCGTCAGTCCACAGAGTATTTTCCCCAAAGTCTTGGGGATCATCAAGTTGTTTTCTGGCAAAACTGAGACGAGCCTTTATGTTCTTTTTGCTCAGCAATGGTGTTCATCTTGTAACTCTGCCATGCAGGCCATTTTTGCCCACTCTCTTATGGTGGAGTTATGAACACTGACCTTAACTTAGGCAAGTGAGGCCTGCAGTTCTTTGGATGTTGTTGTGGGGTCTTTTGTGACCTCTTGGATAAGTCGTCACTGCGCTCTTGGGGTAATTTTGATCGGCTGGCCACTCCTGGGAAGGTTCACCACTGTTCCATGTTTTCACCATTTGTGGATAATGGCTGTCACTGTGGTTTGCTGGAGTCCCAAAGTTTTAGAAATGACTTTATATCCTTTTCCAGACTGATAGATCTCAATTACTTTGTTTCTCATTTGTTACTGAATTTCTTTGGATTGCAGCATGATGTCTAGCTTTTGAGGATCTTTTGGTCTACTTCACTTTGTCCAGCAGGTCCTATTTAAGTGATTTCTTGATTGAGAACAGGTGTGGCAGTAATCAGGCCTGGGTGTGGTTAGAGAAATTGAACTCGGCTTTCCAAAGATGTGATAAACCACAGTTAATTTATGTTTTAACATTGGGGGCAATCACTTTTTCACACAGGGCCATGTAGGTTTGGATTTTTTTTTTTACCATTAATAATAAGCACCTTCATTTAAGAACTGCATTTTGTGTTTACTTGTGTTATCTTTGTCGAATATTTAAGTTTGTTTGATGATCTGAAACATTTAAGCGTGACAAACATACAAAAAAAGGGGGCAAACACTTTTTCACACCACTGTATATTTGTAGTTTGCGTGTGGTTTTACAGCATCGTTCCTCAGAAACACACTCCCAGGAAGGGGATGCTTTCCATGGCAGGCATGTTTTTCTCGGCACAATGCTGCACAACCTTTTTTTACTTCTAAAACCATATAAAGGGTTACAACAATGGCTGCAGTGTTATATTTCTCTTTTGTGTGTGTTTTTACAGCTATGCTTGTCAGATACGCACCCTGGTGAAGGGTGATGCTTTCCGCAGCAGACATGCATTTCTTGGCACAACACCGGCGTCCCCTCTGGCTGGCTTGCCATCCGAGTCTCTCCCACGTGGGCGTGAAGGAGGCGAGCCGGCCGGTGCGACCCCCACCAAAGCAAATTGGCTCTTGGCAGTCCCACCTGGGGGCTGACGGGTGCCCACCAGGCAGCTCAAACCATGACCTCAACGCGCGCCTCAGCTACCGCTAGCGTTTCTGAATCCTGCTTGCTCCTTGGCTCCTCCCTCTTCCCCCGAGGCAGTGAAGTCAGATCTGAAGCCATGCCCAGTGCTTAGCCTGATTGGTTAATGTTATAACCAATCAGGCTAAGCATGAATGCTTATGTAGCTAGAAACGCTCTGTCCAAAGTCACCTTTTTGGTGGGGGAGCTTAACTGGACCTTCCACAGCAGAAAAACACAGACTTGGGACTGATTTTGCTCTTGATACAGTATGTCTTGTAATTGGCATCAGCTGGAGAAATTGTCCTTAGGTATGAATGTGAGAGTGAATGGTTGTCTGTCTCTCTGTGTTGGCCCTGCGATGGACTGGCAATTTGTTCAGGGTGTGCCCTGCCTCTTGCCCAAAGATGCTGGGATAGGCCTCAGCACACCCCCTTCCCCCCACGATCTGAAAAGGATTAAGCGATAGAAGATAGAAGATGGGTGGATGGATGGATGGATGGATGGATGGATGGCTGTCTTGTAAGTCACATAAAACATGTAATTCTGCCCTTTGAAAGCAGAATCTGACACATTGATTAAAATGGACAAATCAGGACTTCCGGTCTGGACGCCATGGCGACTGCAGCTTAACACTGAAGCTCTCAGACCCAATCCAGGATAACACCTTGAAAATCAAACTTAACGGATTTTTGGAGGAGTGAAAATCAAAAGACAAAATCATCATGTCTAAAGGAAAACAGAAGAAACTGAAATTCTCCAGGCCAGGACACGTATCGGCCGGAGAATCTGAACTGGAAGATCTCCGTTCAGAAGACGAGGAACTGGTGATAGCTAACAAAAAGGTTAGCCTGAAATCACTATTTGAGGAGCTACGACGATTTCGCCGAGAAGTTACGGCCGAATTTCGGGAATTCAGAGAAGAATTGAAAAGGACAAACAGCAGAGTGGACCAGGCCGAGAACTGAATCTTGGAAACAGAGGAACGAATAAAAGTGCTCGAAGATTCTGTGCTGGACCTACGCAAAAGACAAGCATCTATAGAGGCTAAGCTAGCCAACCAAGAAGGAAGAGAGAGAAGAGACAATATAAGAATTCATGGTCTGATAGAAGGAGCCGAAAACGGTTTTAACTCAATGGCAGAATGCGTGGAATCCTTACTAAGAGAGAAATTGGATATTCCACAAACCACCGACTTGAAGATAGAAAAGGCACATCGTTCATTAGCCGCTAGGCCGGCGGCGGAAGCGCCCCCACGTTCGGTGTTGGTAAGATTTTCCAATTTCAAAATAAAACAAGAGGTTGTAAGACTGGCCTGGTAGAAAAAAGGATTTATGCACCAGGAGAGAAAAGTCTACGTGGAACACGATTACGCCCCGGAGGTCCTTAAAAAGCGCAGGGAATACAATGACGCGAAAAAGGTGTTAAGAGAGAAGAAATTGCGCTTTCAGACTCCATTTCCTGCGAAGTTAAGGGTCTTCTACGGCGATGAAATGTGTCTCTATAATTCGGCGGAAGAAGCAACAGCTGACATGGCGAAAAGAGGGCTCCCGGTAACGGTATTTAAACCCGCAGCAGACCCGAGTGAGAAGATCAAAGCGCAAACATGGACAACACAAAGACCTTCAAAATCCACGGACCAGCAGCGGGAAACCCAGCGCCAGAGCGTCGCGGATAAACTATCCGTTTTCAGGTTGGAATAGCGACCTTTTTTTTTTTTTTTTCTCTTGAATCAATCCGCACATCCAACCCCCCTCATACAAGGTAACAAACATTAAAGGAGATGCGTATTCAGCATGTGGTAAAACATTTCATGGAACAGTCATAATATTTGAAACAAATAAGTCTTTGTAATAAAAAAAAAAAAATTTGTTAAAATAGAAATGTGACAATAATCCACATGTTCTCCTCATACTAACAAATACTGTTTTTGCGTGAATGTTTGATGTGATGGGGGTGGGAGGGTGCACACAATTTCACAGGGTTTAGGCATAATAAGAAAAAAAAAATCATTACAAGTTTGGATTGGGTTCTGAAATTCACGTTAAAAGCATGGGGCAGCTTACAGAGGTAAGAGAGGGCCCTCAACACGTAACAGAGTTTGAGGAATTTCCCTCAGGGCCTTCACTCCATCAAGGCTCTTCCAGGGTCTTTAAAAAGACCTCAGCTCAGGAAGTTCTTCTGACAGCTTTTTGTTTTAAAGTTTTATACACTATGTTCTTAATGTTTTTCTTGTTTTTAATGTTCTTTCAGTTTCTGAGTAGCACAAATGAGGGCCACCACACAGTTATACTAAACAAAACAACACAATGGAGAAACAGGGTGTAACCAAAATAATTTCATATAATGTAAAAGGAATCCTGAATCCAGTTAAAAGATCCAAGATTCTAGGCAAAATGAAAAAAGACAAAGCAGGAATAATATTTTTACAAGAAACCCACCTAACAGACGTGGAACACAATAAACTCAGTAGACAAGGGTTTAAAATGATCTCTTCATCTTCATATAAGTCAGGGAGGAGGAGGGGAGTAGCGACATTGATATCAACCAAAATTACATTTGAAAAAAAATCAGAACACAAAGATAAAGAAGGGAGATACAGTTTGGTAACTGGGCGGCTAGAGGGAGAAGATATCACCCTGCTGAATGTGTATGCTCCCCCAGGGGCTAACTGGAAATTTTATAAAAATGTATTCGACCTAATGATAACTAAAGCTCAAGGTTTAGTGATATGTGGTGGGGACTTCAATCTTAGACTGAATCCATACTGGAATGCTTCTGGTAATTCTCCACATCAAAATAACACCCAAAACAGGAAGACTCGGATGCTACTAAAAGAAATGGGAATCTGTGACGTGTGGAGGGAACTCAACCCCAGTGTAAAAGACTATACATTTTACTCAACTCCACATTCATCCTACTCAAGGATTGACTATTTTTTTTATGTTTAATAGAGACATTGGAAGAGTAAAAACATGTAAAATAGGACTGATGGATCTCTCTGACCACAGTCCGATCTACATGGACTTAAATATCCAAAAATACACAAATAATACATTTTCTTGGAGGTTAAATTCAGATGTCCTGAAAGGACCATTGAAAGATGAATTGGAATCAGATATTCTCAGATATTTGGAAGATAACGATAATGGAGAAGTATCCCCTTTAATACTGTGGGATGCATGCAAAGCTGTAATAAGAGGAAAGATTATTGCAAAACTGGCAACCCAAAAGAAACTAAGACAAGAAAAACTATCCACATTAGAGTCAGAACTTAGGAACCTAGAAAAAGAACACAAAGGCAACACTCATTCTACTGACTCGCTCAAGATTAAGGAAATTAAAAACCAAATAAATGAGATCTACACAATAGAAATCCAGAAGAAACTTACATTTTTGAAACAAAAATACTATGAAGCAGGCAGTAAATCGGCAAAATTGCTAGCCTATAAATTGAGGAAACATCAAACAGAAAGAGCAATCTACAAAATCAGAGACCCAGTATCAAAGGAAATAAAATTCAGAATTCAGGATATTCTTAAAAGCTTCGAGAATTACTATAAGAACTTATACTCCCACAAAAAACATAAAAACGCATCCGAGGCATTCCTAAACACATTAAACCTTCCCCAACTTAAGGAGTCACAAAATAAAACACTACTGTCAGAAATACATCCTAAAGAATTGGAAAAAGCAATTATGAAACTTAAAGCTAACAAATCCCCAGGAGCTGATGGCTATACAGCAGAGTGGTACAA
Organism: Pholidichthys leucotaenia; assembly: GCA_020510985.1. NCBI lineage: Eukaryota > Metazoa > Chordata > Actinopteri > Cichliformes > Pholidichthyidae > Pholidichthys > Pholidichthys leucotaenia. Next base: position 326,451,440 of record CM035839.1, on the reverse strand, counting down.
AACCTTTAAACAGCAACTATCTCCTCTCCTCCTGAAAACATTTAATTATGTCCTCCACACAGGGGAAATCCCCCCCTCCTGGAGAGAAGGGGTCATTGCAGTTATACCTAAACCTGAAAAGGATAAACTAGAGTGCTCCAACTACAGACCAATCAGTGTACTAAATCAGGACTATAAGCTTTTTACCATTATCCTTGCCAAAAGGTTAGAAAATATACTGACAGACCTAATTCATTTAGACCAAACAGGTTTTATAAGACAAAGACAGACACAAGACAACATTCGACGCACTTTACACATAATTCATCATATAAAAAAATATAACTTAAATGCAGTCATATTGGGATTAGATGCTGAAAAAGCATTCGATTCGGTTGACTGGTCTTTTCTATATAGAATCTTATCCAGTTTCAATTTTCATAACAACTTCATTAGAACTATACAGGCATTATATAAAAAACCAACAGCTAAAATAAGGATTAACGGTAATTTATCATCATCTTTTGAACTGAAAAGAGGATGTCGTCAGGGCTGCCCCCTGTCTCCACTGCTCTTTGCAATCTTCATAGAACCTCTGAGCCAATGGATAAGACAAAATCAAAAAATTCAAGGTATTACACTTGGTCAGAAGGAACATAAAATAGCACTCTTTGCTGATGACATTTTAATATACCTAGGGCAACCGGACACTTCTTTACCAGAACTAACCTCAGTTTTTTCAGAGTATGGAGATTTATCGGGGTACAAATTAAACATGCATAAAACCCAAGTTTTAACATTCAACTATGACCCAAATCATTATTCACTAAGCAAACTCAAAACTAACTGGGAGTCGGAATCTATGAAATAAATGGGGGTCAATATCCCGAAACAACTCAACAAAATTATATCACTAAACTATGATCCACTGGTGACAAAAATAAAATCTGACCTAGCAAGATGGAATATGATACCATTCTTGGGTACTGCACAAAGAATTGAAGCAGTCAAAATGAATATACTTCCACGTCTTCTATACCTTTTCCAAACAATACCAGTAGAACCTCCCAAAAAAACATGGCAGGAGCTGGACAGAAGGATCTCAAGATTCATATGGCAGGGCAAGAGACCTAGAATCAGATATAGAACCCTACAGCTAAACAAAGACAAAGGTGGGCTCGCGCTGCCAAATATCAGGGACTACTTTAAAGCCGCACAAATTAAAACTTTAGTAGAGATATGTAACCCAGTCTACACTGCACAATGGAAGGAGATCGAATGCCAAATAACAAGTGACATCCCCCTACAGGCGATAATAGGGAACAATGCCTTACCTAAGCTTTTGAATAACACTAACCCGTGGATAGAGACCCCGCTAAAAATTTGGTTTAAGATAGTCAGAGAGAATCAAACTAAAGAGCCCTATCGACTTCTGCAATGGATTGCCTATGATCAGGACTTTACTCCTAATAAAACAGACACCAGATTTAAAAAGTGGAAGGAGAAAGGGCTGATAAAATATTACGATTTTTTTAAAGGGCAAATCTTAAGAAGTTTTGAAGATTTGAAAAAACAAGGCCTAATAAATCAAGACCTTTACAGGTTCTTCCAGCTTAGACACCACATAAACAATATACTTAAAAAGGAGGTTTTGGAAAGGGCCCAGTCAGGTGTTCTGAAGGTCTTCTTAATGGCATATAAAGGGATCCCAGGGATCAGATACATTTCTAAAATATACCAAGGTCTTCAAGACTTAAAAGGAGACAACACATCTTATATAAAAGAGAGATGGGAAAAAGAGGGGAATTTCACTTTACAACTGGAAATATGGGAAAAGCTAAATAAACAGCAGTGGAAAAGTACCTCATCCCTGCAGTGGAGAGAATTTGGATGGAAAAACTTGGTAAGATTTTTCAGAACACCTGCACAAAACAAATTTACCCATAAGGGATTGAACTGTTGGCGCTTGTGTGGTGAAAAGACTGCAAATCATTTTCATGTGTTTTGGTCATGCCCAGTTATCCACCAATATTGGACCAATGTACAGACAATATTGGGGAAAATATTCAAAATAACAGTTCCCTTTTCTTTTGTAACTTTGTATTTGGGTTTACTACCGGACTCACTGGAAAGACGAGGAGATAAATACTTATTCAATGTTTTAATATTGGCAAGCAAAAAAGCTCTAACTAAAAAATGGATGTTGAAGGACTGTCCTACACCTGAAGATTGGATTAACGTGATCCAAGACATTTACTCGATGGAAAAGTTGACATTCGCACTGAGACAGGACATGGATGGGTTCATGAACTTTTGACAACCCTGGATCGCATATGTGTCTTCCATTAGATCTAATCTTTGACAAATACCATTTCAATAATGGTTCCGCTCTTTGTTCCAACACTACTCAGATGCTCTTTTACCTTTATTTACTTACTTTTTCTTTTTGTTTGTTTTTTGCTGGTTTGTTTGTTTTTTTGTTTTGTTTTTTTTGTTTTTTTCTCTTTAATTTCACTTTTTCTTTCACTTTAAAAAAAAAGGGGTGTTGTAAGAATTATTCTTCCAATATTGTCAGATATCAGAAAATAAGGGAACATGTGATGAAAATGTAAACAATGCATTGCTGTAACGACCTGTATACCCTTTACAAAAACTTAAATAAAAAAAAAAAAATGGACAAATCAAACAATATTATTCAAAAGGCCGTTCACTGAGTGACAAAGTATCACCATTCCTGGGTGGTTTTTTTCCCATTTCTGTGCAAGTAATTCACTGACCAATCCCAACTTTGTCATCAAAGCACAATTTGAAGTTTCTTAGACTAGCAGAGTGGTTGTCAGCAGAATAAGCTAAGAATCACAAGACCCTATTTTACAGCAGCCATTTTGACTTGAAACAGTATGTAAGCATCGTTGCTACCAGAACCTTGTTGATTTCATCAGCATCGCCTGTAATAATCAGCTATGCCAATTCAAAATACACTCACTGGTCTCTTTAATTGATACACCTTGCTGTTACTGTGTTGGATCCCTATTGATTGCTGTTCTGCCTTAATTCTTCATACCATCGATTCAGCAAGGTGTTGGAAACATTCCTCAGAGATATTGGTCCATCTGGATATGCTAGCATCACACAGTTGCTGCAGATTTGGTGGCTGCACATCCATGAGGCTTCATGCATGCATCCATTCTTTCATGTTATTTTCACTACATTCTGAATTTCGAATGAGTCTGTGTAAACTGTAGCTTCAATGTCCTGTTCTGAGTTGACAGGAGTGGCACCAGTTTGTGATGTGGGTTTTATGATGAAGATCGGTGTAGTGGTGGCCACTTCCTTTTCCGCCACTGCACTGCTTCAATAAATACCAGCAGGCATCTTCATCCGGCCTCTTTGCCGATGCTCTGCCTGTGTACTGTGTTGCCAACCCAAATAAAGCTGAGTTCTACTGTGCACCTGGCCTCATCATTTGGGAAGTAATTCCATACATAACATTTTCGTGACGAGAATTTTTAAAAAAAATGGAGGTGTGTGCTTCACTGCTTCGGCCCTCCCTGGAGCTCCCGGGCGAGCCACCTGTGCCCTGGTCAAGATGGTTTGCCACCTTTCAGGGCTACATCGCGGCGCTCAACCTGGGTAAGCTAGATAAACTGAGGGCATATGCGCTTCTGGTGCATAATTTGGGGTTTGAGGGCCAGCATATCCTGCGTACACTTGGAGCTACCGACTTGTATGAGGATGTGGTCAGGTTGCTAGCACGCCATTTCCACACCCCAGATAATGTCACCGTCCGGAGGATTCGGTTCTGACAACGACATCAGCGAGTGAGTGAGCCTGTCCGCCAGTTTGTCGCCGACCTGCGGCAGCTGGCTAGCGGGTGTTGTTTTGGGCCATTGGAGGAGGGAATGGTACGTGACCAGCTGGCGGAGCACACAACCAGCAGTGCTTTATGAGCTAGGCTGCTCTCGGCATCGAGTGACCTGACGTTACCCAAGGCTGTCGAGCTAGCCCTCCAAGTGGAGACCGTAGACAAGCTAGCTTTGGAGCTAAAGTGGTGCCAATCACAGCGGCAGCTGGGGCCTACCGCCGCAGCATTAGTAGCAGACCCTGACAGTGAGGTTAGCGCGACTGGCGACAATGCGGAAACTAACGCTATCAACCTGAGGTCTGCCCCGAGAAAACCCTTGTGTGTGGGTTGTGGGTCTGCAAAGCTCTAATACAAGGCTAGGAAATGCCTGGCTAGAGGGAAGCGCTGTGGCAGGTGTGGTCGCTTAAACCATTATGCCAGGGTGTGTCGTATGTCTGAGCTGGAGATCCCATGGAGAAAAACATCTTCACCTGCCCTGACAGCTGTCCATGCGGTGTCCCCGAGTACCAGTGGGTTCAAGTTCTGTGAGGTGACGCTGGATGGTGAGGAGGTACCGCTGCTGATCGACATGGGCACAGAAAGATCGTTATTGAATTGGGCCACGGTGAGGAAATTTTTCCCCCACCACAAAATAAGAGATAACCCAGTGCCACTCTACAGTTATGGAGGTGGCAGACTGCGCACGGTTGGAACATTGGAGTTAACGGCCCAGTACTAGTCGGTGGTGATGGCTGACACCACGGCGGTCAAGCAGGACCAGCCTCACTCAGGTTCGACACAGGATGGTCTCAGTGCCGGCGCTCGGGGTATGGTAGGAGAGGGTACTGAGCGTGGTGGCGAGGCACCTGCGTCAGTGAGTGACGCTGACGAGCAAGCCTCAGTTTCCTCTGGAGCTCGGCCACAGTGGGCTGGAGGATCTGGAGCTACAACGGCGACCGCTGCAGCAGCTTTACAAGGAGTCGGGGCCAGACCGACAGGCAAGGAGGAACCGCATGCCGATCAGCAACACTGCAGGCTGAGCAGAGCTCCTCTGAGAGTTACGGACCTGGTCCGGGTTCGTAGGGAGGGATGTCCATGGCGGATGTGGGCCAAACGACACTCAAAAGGGTCACCAGGAGCGGCTGTGTATTGTGGCTGGGTGGGGCGCAGCCTACTTCCAGCTGTCAGACGGCTCGTGGAGACACGCCAATGAACTGCGGCGTACTCGGGATGAGGCTTGGGATGGCGGGTCTGGATGAGAGAGGTGGTTGATGGCGAAGAGAAGAGGCGCTCTCGTCTATGAGGTCAGCTGCAATCCTGGAGGCATGCCACTTCCAGGGGCGGGTCTACTGAGGGGCTGCCCGGGGCCCCCCACAAGCCATTTCTACCCCTTTCTGCCAAATGGACAGTGATGTGAGTTTGTGAAATAATAAAAAAAAAGCTCTGTTATAATGTTTGTATGTTTGCATGTGTTTGAAAAAAAAATCATTCTGGCTGTGTATGGGAGCATTTGCAGATTCTTGCTGCATGTTGATATGGTGTTAGAAGACAAACCCTCTGTGTGTGTGTGTGTGTGTGTGTGTGTGTGTGTGTGTGTGTGTGTGTGTGTGTGTGTGTGTGTGTGGTTTATAGATATACCTAGTTTATGTGTATCTCTCTGTGTGGTTTTAGTTATTAACACTACTTTATGTTACATACTGTTATTGTTCTGTGCTTTTAGTTTAGGACACACGGCAATGTTCTGGTTTTGATGGACTTTTAGAGGATCACAAGTGGAAGAATAACCCACCCGGTAGTCCACCCGTCCCCCCTAGCTTAGGTTTGTTGTGTGTATGTGATAGGCCCTTTAGTAAATTTGGTTCTAGTTTTAGTGTGTGATTCAGGTCCTAAATTTGGGAGGGTCTCAATTGTATGTGTGGTTTTGGACTTTCTACAGGGGTGGGGTGGGGGGGGTGATGTGGTGTTTTATTATGAAGAGCGGTGCAGTGGCAGCCACTTCCTTTTCCGGCACTGCACCGCCTCTGTAAATATCAGCGGGCATCTTCATCTGGCCTCGTTGCCGATGCCCTGCCTGGTGGCTGTGTACTGTGTTGCCAACCCAAACAAAGCTTTCTACTGTGCACCTGGCCTCATCATTTGGGAAGTAATTCCATACATAACACAATTGAGGTCTGCTGCTGTTGTAATCCATCAGCTTTAAGGGTCAGTGTGTTGTACCTTCAGAGACATGCTACTGTATAAGATAAGATAAGCCTTTATTAGTCCCACAATGGGGAAATTCCAGGATTACAGCAGCACAGGGATAGCAGCACTCAAAGCAATAGTAAATAAGATAAGATAAGAATTGGTTAGCTAAAGCAGTAAATAGATATACATATGTACACAGTTATATACACAGTGCAGGAGCACTGCAGCTAGATGGTATCATCAGCATTATTATAAGTATATTTCACATTTGAATATATACGTCAGTTGTTATGAGTAGTTAATTGAGTTACTGTTGCCTTTCTGGCAACTCAAGCCAGTCTGACCATTCTCCTTTGATCTCTGACATCAATAAGGCATTTTGGGCCCAAAGAACTGCTGCTCACTGGATATTTTCTCTTTTTCAGACCATTATCTATAAACTCTAGAGATGTGAGTGAAAATCCCAGTAGAGCAGCAGTTTCTGAAATACCAACAACCATGCCACATTCAAAGCTACTTAAACCACCTTTTCTTCCCCATTCTGATGCTCAGTTTGAACTTCCTCAGTTTGTCTTGACCATGTCTACATGACTAAAGCTAGTACCTCACAGAGAGGAAAATGCTGATGAACGCTGTGATTTATGGGCATCGTCAGTGTTCGTAAAAGGTTGCAACACAGTTCACAAACAGTTTTTAAGGTGGCAAAAAGTTTTTCTTGTTGCAAAGAAATGTTGAACATGCTCAGAATTTCTTTGCAAATGTATTTTTATACGAACAGTTGCAAACGTTTGCAATATACTGTAGCTGCAAAACTTAGCAAATAGTTCTAACGTGTCGCTAAAGTTCTTTTTGGTGCGCCAAGTAGTGAACACTATCAACTGTTTAAGAACTTTTATGAACTGTTGAAATCTGAATGCTGGGGAGGTTTTGCTTACTCTTTTTGAAGGGTTGGGTTCAAGATTTGCCTGACATTCACATGGTATTTTATCTTGAATTGGCAAAAGGTCCCAGACATTACCAAACAGAGGCAAATAGTTGCTAATCGTTGCAAACACTGTTGCTAACATTTGCTAATGTACACCAACTGTCTTTTGCAAACACGTTCACAAACATTTGTGTGAATGTTGCTAATTGTCGCTAAATGTCACAGAGGAGACACTGATTTTCGTGAATATTTTGTCAGAAAAGTTGGGGAATTGAAAAACGACATTCGTTAGCATTCACCATTCCGTCAGATACTAGTTTCAATGCAGTGAGTTGCTACAATGTGATTGGCTGATTATATTTTCCATTAATTAACAATTGAACAGGTGTACCTATTAAAGTGACTGGTGAGTGTAGCTGCAGCAAATTATAAAAAAAAGATCTACAGCTTCCACAAAAGAAGGTTTATTAAAGTAAATCATATTTTGGTTTCCTTTAATGTGCTTTTGGATCCTGCATTAAAATGTGCTCTGATTTGAACAGGTCCTGCTCCATGCCACCAGCAGTCCGGCGTCGGCCTCCGAGAAGAGCCTCAAGCGGATCGGAGAGAGGAGGGGGAGCTGGATCAAAATCTTTCCAGTCCGATCATCACAGCTCACAGTTTGGAGTCTGCCATGGAAAACCGCGTCAGCCCTCCAACGCCTGCCTCTCAGGGCGACATTCCCAATGGCACAGACACACCGAGATGGAGTCCAGAATCCACCACGCTGGACTGCACTCTCGACGAGGGTCGGCCCCTGATAGGCCCACCACCAGAGAGTGTGGAGCTGGCCATGTGGAGCTCAGCGGTCCGCAGGGAGACTTGTATAGCTGTGGAGGAGGCTTCAGACCAGGGACGCTGCTGCTGCCACTGCTGCCGGTGTAGATGCTGTCAGAGCAGCCGAGTTCCTGCTTTGTTTTCCGTCCTGGCCTCTCTTCTGTGTGCAGCTGGGATCATCTATGCACTCTATTTCTATGTACCCATTAGGCCCCCGGACTGTCCCGACATCAGCACCCGCATTGTTTTCACATTGTGCTGCTGCATGGTGGCTGCAGTTCCCATCCTGCTTGGTATGCTTTAAACATCTGCACAATGATATTGAAAAGAGTAACAAAAAAACTTGCAAGGGCCTCAAATGAAAGATAAAGATTAAGAGAGGATTTAGTTTGTCTGGCTGTGTTGTCTTGGAATGTTTCAGTGTCTCCTGTCCCCTTTAATTTCATGTGCTTTCAACCTCAGTGCAGCCTCCCCAGGGCCTCAACAGAGAAGCATAATTTCCCTTTTTTCAAATAGCTTTAAATGGAAACTACAATAAGAGGTTGGCCAAGTCTTTCATCTCCCAGGCTGTGGCCTAATTGTTTCAGAACATTTTAATCACTCCCCAACCTGTTTGACTAGAAACGAGAGGGAAAGTGGCAAGAAAAATAATCCAAACCACATCCAGGCCAGACATTTCTCTTCTGTGCATTTGTCGGGCTGGTGGCATTGAGGAGTATTTGCATGTGGGCCATTCTGTCAGCAGCTGCTGTATTCAAATGAAGAAAATGTAAAAACAAATTGTGCTGTCAGATGAATTGCCTGTGGAAGGGTGACCCAGATTTAAAATGCTAACTTGCCTTATTACTTTCTTATCTGTTGCAGCGATGCTGATGGGGGCAGCATGCCAGTTTTGTAGTGGCTCCTTAAGTCTACAGGACGCCTCTCCCAGAAGACCAGCACTTCAGCAGGTGTTCGTCACTTCATCCTTGGAACAGTTGCTCCTCTATGTACTCAACCTCGTCGTTATGGCTGCCTTACTGCCGCAGGACCAGCTGAAGTTGGTGCCCATACTGGTTACCATGTTCATCTTTGGAAGGTGGGATTCAAGCATGGAGATGAGAATAAACTCACTTCTCCGAACTTTGTTACTCAGACGTGAAACGCAACTTAGAATTGATTTACAAAGAAAAACTACAACATTCATAACCACAAAAAGGCAACATGAAGAGTTTAGGAGTAAAGCCACAGCAGTCTATCAGTGCCACAGAGGAAGTACCAGAGAGCATCTAAGTTAATAAAACTGCATGTTCAGATTGCTCAAATTTATAAAATGGCTTCAGCAACCTCAGTCATGTCTCTTGTTGTGTAACAAACACTTGACACTATCCTCAGCCAAAAAAAGAAAAAAAAAATCACTCCGCATGACGGGAATGAAGAAAACGTCACTTGTAACATCCAAAAATGGAATGCATTAACAGTCTCACGAGTCTTCACTCATGAGGTGGATAAATGTCCATTTAGCTTTCCAGAGGTCCATGGTTGCCTTCATTTTTAGCTAATTCTGGCAAAGCCAAAAGGAGCAGTGACCCATCGTCCATTCGTCCACATTTCATGCAGGGGAATCAGTACTCCTCCTAGGCAATTGTCCCAGTGGTCACCAATCTCACACACAATGATCCTCAGGTGGGTCTGTATCCAGGCTCTGCTCAAGGTCAAAGGTCAGGAGATCTGAGCACCAAAGTGATTTCAGAAAGGTCAATACTCCTCCTAGGCAATTGCCCTAATTCTCAACAAACCCGCACACAGTGATCCTCAGGTTTGTCTGCATCCATATTGAGCTCAATGTCAAGGTCATTGTCAAAAGTCAGTAGATGTGGGCATTTATAATTTCACTAAAATCATTACTACTTCTAGCCCCTTGACCTTAAGCACCATCTAGGATGTGCTTAAGGTCAATGGTCAGGAGATCTGAGCACTCTTGGGGTGACTTTGTCAGGCCAGAATGAGCTACTCCATCACTGAAGGTCTGGTTTATTTTTTGGGCTGTCCCACATTTGATATGAATCCACCACCTTTGTGGCTGCTGGATTTTGTCATTTTTTGCACTTTTCTTTGGCTCTGATCACACAAATTATTCTAAAGTCCAGAAGGCTGCTTAACACACATGAACACAAATAACACCTCAGAACATGGAGTGTTAATATCTGTCTATCGCTGGTGTTTTATTTCTGTCTCCAAGGCTGAAAAATAGTTATTATGAATGAACTCAAGTACTCAAAATCACAAGCATTTGCTCAGAAGTCTATGATTTAAGACAGAACAATCCATCTGTTCATCCACAATTCACAAGAATAGGTACTTCTCCTAGACAATTGTCCAGATGGTCATCAAACTCACACACAGCGATCCACAGGTTGGTCTAAAGGTCAAGATTGTGACATCTTGGTGAAAAGCTATCCCTCCTAAGCAGTTGTCTTGATCTTCTCACAGCCATGATCCTCAGATGGGTCTGCATCCAAGTTCTTTCATCTGTTAGCACAGAACAAGCTACTCCATCATTGACGTCCGGTTGACCTCATGGTCCTGGATGAAGGCAGTAAACATCATACTTTGTGCCCAGTGGATGTCTGTTTAGACTTACTGTAGTAGTTCAAAGCAGTGTGCTGACAGACTGATGCTGCCCTACATGTAACACCGCTAAAAATGAACACAGCCACTGTCATTAACCAGGGGTTTTGGCAGAAGAGAGCTCAGGCTGAGATGAAACCAGCTCCACCAATCACATCTATCACTTTCCTCCACAGTCTCTTTTTTAAGTTGTAAAGTCACTGGAGTTTAGGACTTTTTAAATTTGAAATATGTTGATATAGGAAGGGTAAAATACAACCTGCTCTTGCAGCAGCAAAAGCTATATTTTATATATACACACATTTTATGCTAGCAGTGAAAAGATGTGGAAAAGTCTTTATAGCTGGGATAAAACCAGGATCCTTGTGATTCATGTTTGTGGTTTTAACCTCCAGTGTTTTTTTTAGTTTTATTAACTTGCTTTGTTACTGACAACACACTGTACCCTTCATTTAGTGGAAAACTTATTTATTTGTGTTTGTGGCCATGTTAAATTTTCTTTTAGCTTTGCTTTTATTCTCTACCAGCTCCTTAATTTGTCTCACAAGCTGCTAAATATAGTTTCCCTCACACTGGATCAAGGGTGCACTCTTATTTAGTGCTGGAGTCGTGGTATTCAGTTGGTTTTAGGAGCTCGTCTGCAGTGCTTCCTCTGGCTTAAAGACCCTGGCGCGGTGGCAACATATTTTTCGGGGGGGGGGGCAGAAAACACCATACTATTTATTTCTTTTTTTAAAAATTTTGCACAGTAACTTTGCATATGGAACTTACCATTTGAAGTATTGTACAACCGAGGCTTGAATGATGGAATCCTGGGCCAGTTGGGTCCCACCCAGACGTCCTGTGTTTGGACTTTTTAGTGGCGTTATCTACTCTCACCTCTCCTGGACCCTCTGCCTGAACACTTTCCCCTCCTTGGCTCCTCTCTTCTGTCTCATCTTGCCCTCTCTGAGCCCTGTCTAATTCAGGTTCTCTTTTTATATATGGTGATGTACAAACAGATTCGAAAATATCAAGTATGTTAATCAAAAGTAGACAACCAAAAATTTCTAGTTGAGTTAAGGGGACAAAGAGCACCCACTTAAAAACTTGAGTAATGACCTCAGTCTTGAAGGTTTGAGGTTTTTCTCCAAAATTTATAACAATTTTCTTATAGTTTTCTACTTTTCTGTCACATGGCGAGCCGGCTTGGCTTTCCCTGGCTTGGCCTCTATCTCTTTGTGGGGTTGGTTTTGCTGGTTGTGTTTTTTGATGTATTCTTGTACTTATGCCATGCTTCTAGCCACTGCCTGACCGGCAGCTGTTAGTCAGCATCTGTCATCTCCTTTCTCTCATGCTGCTGACAGGCTGCCGGCCTTGCCATGCCCCCTCGCTCGCCTTCTGGCTCATCAGCTGTTTCCAGTCCCCGGTAATTATCTGTCCGTGCCTCGCCCAGGTGATTCCTATTTGTCACACCAGCGGCGTCTGTATTAAAGGAGCTCTTCGCTAGACAGACGCCGATGGATTATTGTGTGCATTAGACGATCGTTCTCCGCTGTCAAACTACCACGTCTATGAAGGACTGTGTTCTGTGTGTGCTCGCTGGGATCCTGGGATTTCTCGGACAGCCCCCCTCACCGTGAGTAAACTGCAATGTGTGTTTTCGCCACTGTGCTGCCTTGCTTTCTGCAGCATTCCCCATGTGCAGCACAGCTGCTACGTCGTGGCTGTTTGCCCAGTTTATCCTCTTGCGTGTGTGTAGGGCGTCCTGACGGACTCTTTAGCATACCTGAGCTGTTGTGTCTGTGTCTGTGTAATTTTGTGTTAATAAATGTGTGTTTGGTGTAACCCTGCAGTTAAATCCTTTCGTCCTTTCTCCTCCTCCGTGCGCTTCTCCAACAGAGTTCATTACAGAATAATCCAGCCGAACTATAGGATTTAGTGGGTTACACCCACACATCGCTCTCTTTTCTTTTTTTTTTAACTGTTTTTCTGGATTTACCGGTGTCTGGAGAGTGTCATGCCCCAGTCTCGCCGAGGAAGAGGATCGGCAGCGGGGTTTCCCACAGTCGAAGAGGGATGGGCCGCTGAATGCATTTGCAGCTTGGTGAATGAAGCTCTCGCCGCCCATGGACCGAAGAAGATGCTGGAATGCCTGGGCAGAGTTGTCGGGATCCTGGAAGCGAATCCTGGGTTGTGGAGTTGCCCCCAGTTCGCCGACCTGCTCTCCACGGTCTGCTCGCTCCAGCGCTCTTTCCCTGGATTGGCGTGGCCCATGGCGCCGAGGCAGAGGACCGGCAACTCTCAGCCCGTCATCCTCCGTGATGCTTCGCCCGCCCCTCCTCCCACTTCAGCACGTTTTTTTCCAGGAAACAGAAGACAGCGTCACCCCGCGTGGAGACAGAGGCCTCCCTCGTTGTTAGCTGTCATCACCCTCCCAGCTGCTGCGAGGCTAGACGGGGCTGCTTCGGGAACGCCCACCTTCGTTGCCACGGAGACGGCTCCTTCTCCAGCCATTGAAGAGGGCCTTATCACTGCTGACACGGAGAGGGATGTCTGTCTGCTACCTACTGCTGTCAAGACCAAGGACTGGGTTGACAGGCGAGTATATTTTCCACCTATTCCATCTAATAGTATTAAATCTTGCCTGTCTCCCGAAGGAGAGACCCAGTTTAAGCAGTCCGCTGGGTCCTCTCCTCCAGCTGCAGATACTCACTCGCTTTTTCTCCCCTCCGTGTCTCCTCCCATTCTCCCTGAGGGCCAGCTGGCCCAAGGTCAGGGCCATCAGACGGTGGAGGAGCCAGTAGCTTCGGATGATCCATTCCCGGAGTCAACATGAAGAGGTCCCCCTGCAGCCACGCCGGTGGAATCCCCAGCATTGGAGCTGCTGCAGGTGGACAACAGGACTGCCAACACCATCTTGCCAGCTGCGGAGGCGTCTGCAGCGGACTGTGAGCCGGAGCTGGACCTCTTGGAGGCTGGGACCCAGTGTTCGTCGCTGGGATCGACGGAGTCCTGGACCGCGGTGGAGATCGAGCTCAGGCAAGTAATCTCTCTTGTTTTTCTTATGTCAGTTTTAGAGAGATCTTGCCTGGCTCTGGGTGAGGAGAGTTGGGCACAGTGCACAGCTGCGCCTGAACTTCCTTCACTGAGCTTTGCTGCTGCCAGCGACCCTAACCATCTTTCTTCTCTTGCTTCCCCTGAGCCTTCAACCAGGGTTGCCGGAGAGGGTGTATCGCTGCCAGAGGTCACTGAGGGTCCGGTCCCGCCAAAGGAGGACGTCGCTACTCCTGCTTCTTCTGCCAGGGTCGTCAGGGCTCCTCCCATCGATCATCTCCTCAGCCTGGTGCTCCTGCAAGTTGGTCCGCTCACCATGAGTGCAGCTCTGGCCCAATCGGGGTCCATCGTGGGTGCAGCGGAGCCAGCCCAATCGGAGTCCACCGTGGGTGCAGCGGAGCTGGCCCAGTCAGGGGCCACCGTGGACACAGTTAGGCTTCCGCTGGAGTCCACCGTGGGTGCAGCGGAGCTGGCCTGGTCAGGGGCTACCATGGGCACAGTTAGGCTCCCGCTGGAGTCCACCGCGGGTGCAGCGATGCCGGCCCGGTCAGGGGCCACCGTGGGCACAGTGAGGCTCCCGCTGGAGTCTGTCGTGGGTGCAGCGGAGCTGGCCCGGTCAGGGTCCACCGCGGGTGCCACTGAGGAGGCCGTGGAGGTTCCCTCTCCCCGGTCCAGTTGCCCTCCAGTCAGCCTTCCGGTGGCGAGGCCGCCTCCTGCTTCATTCCCTCTGTCCTGGTGGCTGAGCAACGTGGGGCGACCGCCAGAGGAATTGACTCCCTGGGTCTGGTGGCCCATGTTTTCCGGCAGGCCGCCGGATTCCGTCCACCGGACCTTCTGCTGGGCCTGGGACTCTGGGCGGCCTCCTGAGCTCCAACGCCCATGGACTTGGGGGAGGTTGATTGTGGACCCTGGGCGGGGTATTGTGTTCCCTCCTTTCCTGTTCCCCCTACCTCCCACCCGGGTTTGTGTGTTGTTGTTTTCCCTGTGGGGATTGGTGGTGGTGGTGGTGGGGGGGGGGGGGGTTCTTACGATGTTACCATGGGTGTCTGGTATCCACCCCTAGAAGGAAGGGCTCTGTCACATGCCGAGCCAGCTTGGCTTTCCCCGGCTCGGCCTCTATCTCTTTGTGGGGTTGGTTTTGCTGGTTATGTGTTTTTTGATGTATTCTTGTACTTATGCCATGCCTCTAGCCACTGCCTGACCGGCAGCTGTTAGTCAGCATCTGTCATCTCCTTTCTCTCATGCTGCTGACAGGCTGCCGGCCTAGCCACGCCCCCTCGCTCTCCTTCTGGCTCATCAGCTGTTTCCAGTCCCCGGCAATTATCTGACTGTGCCTCGCCCAGGTGATTCCTATTTGTCACGCCAGCGGCATCTGTATTAAAGGAGCTCTTCGCTAGACAGACGCTGCTGGATTATTGTGTGCGTTAAACGATCGTTCTCCGCCGTCAAACCACCACGTCTATGAAGGACTGTGTTCTGTGTGTGCTCGCTGGGATCCTGGGATTTCTCGGACAGCCCCCCCCTCACCGTGAGTAAACTGCAGTGTGTATTTTTGCCACTGTGCTGCCTTGCTTTCTGCAGCATTCCCCTGTGCAGCACAGCCACGACGCCGTGGCTGTTTGCCCAGTTTATGTGACGGACTCTTTAGCATACCTGAGCTGTCGTGTCTGTGTATGTGTAATTTTGTGTTAATAAATGTGTGTTTGGTGTAACCCTGCAGTTAAATCCTCTCGTCTTTCCTCCTTCTCCGTGCGCCGGCGCACGGAGGAGCGCACGGAGCACGGAGGGTTCGCACGGAGAGTTCATGACATTTTCTCTGTAAATTTATCTAAATTTGAAACAGTTTTCCTCAAATTTGTAATTTCCTCATGTAAAACTGACTTTTCTTGTACATTTGAGCCTTTATTTTAAATTTGTGGATTATTTTATGGCTATTTTTTGTCTATTTTTTAAAATAAAATTACTGGGTTTTTTTTTAATAGATTTGAAACAGACTGTGGTATTTTTTTTAGTTTTTTTTTTTTTTAGTTTTTCCTTATAACAATTTGCATTTTTGACCATAATTTTGCAGAGCCAGAACAGAACAATAATTTAACTCTGATTTAAAAGAAAAAATATTAATAAAATTCTATTTAATGAAATAAATTAATTTAAATGACCAAAGATGCAGTTATTTCTGTTATAATATTTCTTTATATTTATAGTTTTTTTTTAGAACTCTCCTCACCACCCAGACAGCAGGAAAAACCTCCCTTATTTTGAAATCCAAATGTTGGCACGTTTAGTTTGTCTGAAGGCTGCTGACAGATTAAAGTCATTGACTTGGTGAATTTCGTTCATCTTAACTTGCCAGGTACATAATAATGAACATAAATTAGTTAATTAGTATTAACTAAGGTAAAGGTAAAAACATCTCCTTTTTATTCTTGTCTGAAATAAGAAAAACAAAACTAATAATTAAAAATAAGACAAAATGAACCTACTCGAGCTCCTAACCACACCTGTTAGCTAAGTGACTCTTCCATTATTGCTCCCGTTACCAGTGGGTTAAATCCATAATAAATGCCTTCACTGATTACATACCTCTTTTGATTTTTTTCTGCATTTAAAGTACTTTAATAAGCTCATGCTTCTCTTGGACAGTGACACTAGTGAGACACTCTGCTTGCCGACTGAAACGGTCACACAGGCGGGGTGCTTCTGAACTCCACGCGGATGATGGTCACGCTCATTGTTCACGTGCGTGCTTGCAGACTGTCATTCCTTGATATTTTTTTCTTAAATTTATATTTCCTCATAGAGTGGTGGCACAATTTCAAGCGTGGCGGGCCGTAATCCGGAAATGTTACCAGAGGAAACCCTGTGTCTACTGTAGCCCAAAAATTCAAAGATGGAACAGAAACAGTAAAATTCTGGGCTGAAAAATCAAACCATTTTGCAGAAAGATCCCATAAAACACTGTAGAACTGACTGTCTTTCTTTCTGATTTAAAAAAAAAATGTTTTTCTATTATCAAATTAGATTCCAGGTCAGTATCAGTAGGGTATTAAAACATCTAAGTGACACCCATTTGAAATAGTTTAAGATGTTACAAAGTTCAGATATATTCACAATTTAATACATTTGAGGATGCAGCAATAAAATAAAATCTTTTAGAAAGGCATCAAGTTATGAAGTAGCAAGCTTAGTTAACTTCATGTGCATCACAGAAACACACCTGATAAATAGTGCTGTTACATATTTCGTGCCAACTTATAATCGATAACCATGTCTGTTTGCCCCTTATAATACTAATGCTGGATATGAGTTAGGAAGCGGTGGTGTACTGCTCAGGCCAACTTTCTGAATTTATCACATTCAACTGTAACAAGTTACAAAGTGTCAAAATACTTTAATTATTGAAATAAAGAGCGTCATATCTGAAATTTAACTCAAGAATTTACATTATAACAGCCTGTGTTTGTACTCACATTTTAAATAGTTTCCACCTTCTATTAATTGTGTCTAGCTTTTCATGTATACAGTGTAAGTGTCATAAATTGCCCTTCAGAGCAGGAAATGCAAGACCCATGCCCTGAACTGTTAGTTAGTGCAGTTTATTAAATCAAAGGATAAACACAAAGTTCCATAAAGTGCTAAAAAGACAAAGATGCAAATGAGAGGGCGGTTACTTACAAAATACTCGCCAGAGCAAAGCAGGGCTCTGGTGGAGACGTGGATTAGAAAGCCAAAGCAGCGACAAAGTAGAAATGCACATAGAGCCCTTAAAAAGGGCTCAAAACCCATTACATAATAATTGGTAGGTGTGGGTGCCCGAGCAGGCAAGAGAAGGCAATAATACATGATCAGGATCAGCTGGGTGAGTGAGAGGGAGGCAAACCACAGACTGACAGCTGACAGGGCACGCCCACACAAAGCTTCACACCCTTGACAGCTGTCAACAGAAAAAAGGACAATAATGGAGATAAAAGGATAACACATCATGCCACAGTATACTTATGAATAAGTACAGAAAATAAAAATATAACACTAACACAGACAGAAAAATGACAAGCAGAACATAAATACATGAACCCAAAAGGCATAAAGGGCAACAGATGAATAAATAAACAGAAAAAGCCATGAGACCAAGTCTGGTGGAATTTTCCAGTACTCAGCTCATGACAGAGCCCCCCTCTCAAGGGGTGGAACCCAGACACCCCATGGTAACACCAAAAGAAAAAGACCCCCCCCCCCAGCAGGAACCACAACAATGGATTAGCGCCCCCCCCCCCCCCAGGCCAAGGAGCTGGAGAGTCAGGGGGGCGACCAAAGTCCCAGGTCTGGCAGACAGCGAGGTGGTCCGAGTCGGGTGGCCTGCCGGAGAGCATGGGCCACCCAACCCAACGGCTCAGTCCATCAGGCGGCCGACCAGAGTTCTTAAGCCACCTGAATAGGAGAGGTGGCCCGGAAGGTGGCTCCCCCATGGGGAGACCCAATGATGGGAAGGAGAGCCAAGGAGGGGGAACCACAATGGCGCCCAGCGCAGGAAGGGGAACCACGACGACGTCTGGCAGAGAAGGAGGGGGAACCACGACGACATCTGGCAGAGAAGGAGGAGAAACCATGACAACAATGAAGGAGGAATGGGGACCATGACGCCTTTGGTCTGGCCAGCAACACCCTCGATGGTCTCGAACTGGGAAGAAGTTGAACCCGCGGTGGCTTCGGGCTGGAGCAATGCAGCACCCACGGTGGCTCCGGGCTGGAGCAATGCTGCACCCGCGGTGGCTCCGGGCTGGAGCAGTGCCGCACCCGTGGTGGCTCTGGGCCAGAGCAGTGCCGCACCCGCAGTGGCTCCGGGCTGGAGCAATGCCGCACCCATGGTGGCTCCGGGCTGGGCCAACACCCATGGCGGGCCCGTACTGGAACGCAGCATCCACGTTGGCTTCAGGCAGGGGTGCAACACCCACAGAGACCCAGACAGAGGAGGAGGGACCCAAACAACGGCGTCGGGCAGAGGAGGAGCAGCACCCCATGGTGGACCTGGACTGGGCCATGGCTGCACCCTCGATAGACCCGGACTGGGACAGGGCACCCGCGATGACCTCCACTGCGGGGAAAACTGGACCCTTGGCGACCTCGGGCGGTGAACCTGGACCCACGGAGACCTCTGGCATTGCTAGAACATCTCCGGTGACCCTGAAAGAAGGCTTAGAACAAACAGGCAGAGGAACAGGGTCAGGGCCACTGGCAGCGGCGGAGCCCAGCTAGGTGAGCTCAGGTGCAGCTGGTGGCTGCACCCGACTGTCCTCACCAAGAGCCAGGCAAGATTTCTCCAAAACGGATAAGAGAAAAACAAGGGAGAGCACTTGCCTGAGCTCAAGCTCCACCGCCGTCCAGGACTCCGTCGATCCAGACAATGATGACGTCTCGAGCGCAGCAGGCATGATGGTGATTGCAGTCTTGATTCCCCCAGGCGAAGTGGCCCATGCTGGTGGCTCGTCCAGCGTGGCAGATTAAGCTGTTAACATGAGCTTAATTGGCTCATGTTGGAAATTTTTGATATAATGTGTTTAACCCTTTACACTCCTGTGATCACAGCTGCATCATCGACCAACACTTGACCATACATCTCATTCTTAGTCATTATTTTAGCTTATTTTACTGGAGCCATTAACTGCCATTAACAGAGCTAGCCATTCAGTTATTCAGGATTGTTTCTGTGCTTTTTACACCCTAGGGGACCAGTCATATCCTATCGACCACTCAGACCGCACACCCCCATCCCCACAAACGCTTTATTTGGGCTTTTACACTCTCACATTCAATCAGTACCTTAGTTAGCTCAGACTGTGTTTGCTATCGGAGCTATGAGTTAACCAGCTAACATTAGCTGGATAGTGGCATTGTCATCCAGGTTATGTAATGGGCATTTTAAAAAATATATAAAATGTTATCTTTGACATTTTAATTATTATTATATCATTTCGTTAATTTGGTCATAAACTCATTCAGATTAAATAACTTTTTTCAAAAATAACCTTTCCAAAACAGCAGCAGAATTTTTTTTTTTTTAAATTAACACAATAAAAAGCACACAACCTGCACACTACCAACTAGAAGGCACTCAGGGAGTGCATACCGCCACCAAGGCTGCCCCTCGCTTCCTTCGTCTGTCTGACCGTACCTGTGCCCTTCCGTCCGTCCGTACATTGCAATATAGGGCCTTGGTGGAGATATCCACACATGAATCTCCTCCAAAATCTAGTGGGTTCATCCGTAGCCCAAAGGCCACCTCTGGTGAAGATGCCATCAAAATCTGTGGAGTAGTTTTTGTGTTATCCTGCTAAAACATTGCAAGAGGATAGGACCTTGGTGGAGGTGTGTGCTCTCAGAATACTTCCAAAATCTAATGGTTTCCTCCATAGCCTAAGGGTCACCTGTGGTGAAAATTTCATCAAAACCTGTCTGGTAGTTTTTGTGTAATCCTGCTAACAAAAAACAGCCAAACAAACCACCCCAATTACATGACTTCCTTGATGGAGGTAATAATTGAATATTGCATGCTATCAATCCAATATACACTACTCACAAAAAGTTAGGAATATTTTGGCTTTCGGGTGAAATTTATGGAAAATGTAAAAAGTTCACACTACGGTGATATAATATCATGAAAGTAGGGCATTTAAGTAGAAGTATGCAATTGTCATTTCCTCATCTCAAACAGTTTATTGAAACAAAAGCCAGCAACAGTGGTGGGTATACCACAACAAAAAATGACAATGTTTCAATAACTTGTCATGTGCCCTTGAGCATCAGTTACAGCTTGGCTTATGCTGTTCACAAGTCGACTTATTGTCTGCCGAGGCATGGCATTCCACTCTTCTTGAAGGTCGGCCCTCAGGTCATTGAGGTTGTGGGGTGCAGGGTTTCGAGCTTCTACACGGTGACTCAGCTGATCCCATAGATTTTGTTTGGGATTTGTGTCTGGAAAAAGTGCACGCCACTCCATTTGAGGTACCCCAGCCTCCAGTAGCCGTTCCCTAATGATGCAACCTCGATGAGCTGGAGCGTTGTCGTCCATGAAGATAAAATTAGGCCTGTGTTGTTCATGCAGGGGCACAATGACTGGATTAATGATGTTATTCAGGTAGTATCGGCTTGTCGCTGTATCATTCACAAGGCAGTTCTGTATTGACTAGACACGCCTGCCCAGACTGTAACACCACCACCACCAAAAGCTCGTCTAGTGATAACAGTGACTGATGTATAGTGCTCTCCTTGAACATCTCCCACATCATTGGCGGCCATCATTTCTGTTCAGTGTGAATCAACTTTCATCAGAGAACAGCACTGAGGCCCACTGATCCCTTATCCTGCTCCTTGCCCCATGCAAGACAATGACACCTGTGCCTGGTGGTGTGGTCAGGTATCCTTGCAGGTCATCTAGCACGCAGACCACGCTGATGTAAACGATTTTGAATGTCTGTTGTGACACTTAGGTGTCTCTCACCTCCCTGAAATGTGCCTGGAGTTGAGTAGCATTCATCATCCAGTTCCACAGGGTACTGTTCACAATGAAGCTGTCATCAGCATGAGATGTGGCCAAAGGACATCCACTTCAATGGTTTTCTGTGACTCTTCCAGTCTCTCTGTATCTCTGTTGCAACCTGATGATGACACTCTGTGACACTCTAAGCTCAGTGGTCACTTGCCTCTGAGAACATCCTGTTTGAAGCTTTGCAATGGCGAGGTACTGTTGATCAATTGTGAGGTGTCGTCTTGGTCTCATGATGTCAAAATGTGAACAGCATGATGAAGAGGACTGTTTAAATATCAATTCTAATTGAATCATAAAATTTATTGGTCAATTCATGGATTAAACACCTGTTGTGAATTTTGCCGTTAAGCACCTTGTTAGAGAACAGCAAGTTATGCAAAAAGTACTGAAACATTGAACAGTTGGACATGTGCATTCAAAAGGTTAGAGAAGGTCAAATTCAATTTAATTCAACTTTATTTTGTATAGCACCTAGTCACATCAAAAGTCATCTCAAGGTGCTAGACACATAAGCAGAAATCATAAATAATTCAGAGAAAAGCCCCAATGATCAGATGATTCCCTATGAGCAAGTACAAGGCGACAGTGGGAAGGAAAAACTCCCTAATAGGAAGAAACCTCCGGCGGAACCAGGCTCAGGGAGGGGCAGTCTTCTGCCATGACTGGTTGGGGAAGTGAGGAGAGAAAGGAAGAAAGAAGAGACATACTATTCATAACATAACAACAACATGCAGGTAGAGAGATATGACATGCCAATTCTATCAAAGCTAATTGGACCTAAGATTACAGCATTTTTATGGGCTTTTTTCAGGCTTATTAAGCTAACTAAAGAATCTCATAGGAAACACTGCGAGTAGACACATCCGTCACTGGGCCTGGTGGTGTAATGCCCAAACACTATACAGTAAGCATAAATAGCAGGGTTTTTATATATATACTGTATATATACAGTATATATATACAGTATATATATATATATCGCCATGGTCAACCAGAGAAGTTGAGTGCACGTGCTCAGTGTCATATCCAGAGGTTGTCTTTTGAAAATAGACGTATGATTGCTGCCATCATTGCTGCAGAGGCTGAAGGGGTTGGGGGGGTCAGCCTGTCAGTGTTCAGACCATACGCCGCACGCACACTGCATCAAATTAGTCTTCATGGCTGTCGTCCCAGAAGGAAGCCCCTTTTAAGGATGATGCACAAGAAACCCCGCAGACAGTTTGCTGAAGGCAAGCAGACTAAGGACATGGATTACTGGAACCATGTCCTGTGGTCCAATGAGACCAAAATAAGCTTATTGGTTCAGATGGTGTCAAGCGTGTGTGGCGGCAACCAGGTGAGGAGTACAAAGACAAGTGTGTCATGCCTACAGTCAAGCATGGTGGTGGGAGTATCATGGTTTGGCGCTGCATGAGTGCTGCCGGCACTGGAGAGCTACAGTTCATTGAGGGAACCATGAATGCCAGCATGTACTGTGACATACTGAAGCAGAGCATGTTCCCCTCCCTTTGGAAACTGGGCCGCAGGGCAGTGTTTCAACATGACAACGACCCCAAACACACCTCCAAGACGACCACTGCCTTGCTAAAGAAACTGAGGGTAAAGGTGATGGACTGGCCAAGCATGTCTCCAGACCTAAACCCTATTGAGCATCTGTGGAGCATCCTCAAATGGAAGGTGGAGGAGCACAAGATCTCTAACATCCACCAGCTCCGTGATGTCATCATGGAGAGGTGGAAGAGGATTCCAGTGGCAACCTGTGAAGCTCTAGTGAACTCCATACCCAAGAGAGTTAAGGCAGTCTGTTTTTTAAAGTTATGTTAAGTTATGTTTCTGTTCACATATCTATGTCTAACCTTGTTTTTGTTTTTATTTGCATTTTTTGACATTTATTTTAGAGATTTTAAGTGGGAATGAATGTGGGGGTGTCCTAAAAAAGATGGTGGGTGTCCTAATTTATTCCTCCCTATTTGTTTAGAATTACATTTTACAGAAAGTTTGAAAAAAGGCTTTAATTCATTTGTAATTGTTTAGTTGTATTCCACAAATCTCCCAGTATTTTTAACACTGATATTAAATATCCATATGTCCAAATATGTTTAAAAAAAACAAAAAACAGGCTTATTTATACAGGGTGTCCTAATTTTTTCACATGACTGCAACAGTGGAAATTTATGGCATGTTTTCTGATAATATCTCCTAAGGGAAGCATATTAAGTTCACCTGTAAAAGTTATAGTGCATTTTGGGTACATTCTGAAATTTCACCCGAAAGCCGAATATCCCTAACTTTTTATGAGTAGTGTAATTCAAAGCAAAAAGGTTTTGATACCACACACATTTCACAAGTCTGTGAAGATTAACCAAATCCTTAAAAACTGGCTAAAATTCATCTTGTTTTGAAGGGGAAATGAACTTGGCATGATCTTTTTTTCAAACATTTTTTAAACCTTTTTGAATTTAGCCTACGCAGCCACCATCAGACTTTTGCTTCTTTTTCAGTCATGGCTTTTTTTCTCCAAGACTAATACGAGGGGGGTGGGGGTGGGCTGAAAAGTTCCATCGTGGTCAAATTTGACCTCTATGAACTTTTCAGCCCCTCCTCATATATCATATCATTTGTCAGACTGGTTAAATCTTGGTGGAGGAATAGATTTACCTCCCTGTGGGGAGCCTTGAATAACGAAACTGAATTGCATTTAATTCAAGTTTATTTCAAGCAACCATTCCCACAGTCTGCTCTCATTCTTGAGCAGCGAACAAAGAGGAGGAAACACACCAAAGTCCTCACCTTTAAACATTCTCACATAAAGGAATCTCCCTCGCAGGGGAGGTCACACATCTCCATCATAATCCCTTTATTCACATTCATAATCCCTTTAATTACATTACTCCCCCCTCTCTCCTCTCGAGCCTCAGAGGTCAGGAAGTCTTCTGTCCACACCTATGTCTTCTCTCGCTGTCCTCCGCAGGACTCTGCGTCGCAGGGGTCTCAGACTCTGCGTTTCCTTCATCGTGAGGTTAAATCACATATGCATATGTCCAACATATACATGCACAACTAGTTAAATCACATATGCATATGTCCAACATGTACATGCACAACTACACAGCCATATAACCCCCCCCCCCCCCAAACGATGAAGAACGGACTATTCTCTAAAATTCAATAACATCTTACTGACTACTGTATAATCAACATCAACATTCAGTCTGTGCGCCGCCTGGGCTTCAACCGTCTGCCGAATCTGCTGTGAGTTGGCCCCGCCTTGCCTGCGGCGCCTTTCTGCTCCGGCTCTGTTGACTGAGGGAGAGAGTGATTATTTGCCCCCTGCGGGGGCCTGCCTCATCGAGGCGCCACTGCGACCGGTACAGACCCGTCCTTCATGACAAAAGCAGGTTTTAATCTGTCAATACTGACTGTCTCTTTTCTGTCTCCAAAATCTAGCACAAATTGCTTATCACCTGCCTCCAGCACTCGAAATGGCCCATCGTAAGGTGGTTTGAGTGTTGCTTTTAGGGCTTCGCGCCTGACAAAAACGAACTCGGCATTTTTCAAAGCCTTGGGGAATAAAAGTCATGGAAAAGCGTGATGAACCGGACCCGGAAGCGTGTCTGCTCCCGTGCCAACTAACGGTCCCAGAGCCGGGAGAGGTGGGGGCTCCGGGTGCTCTGGTAAAAACTCGCCTGGCAGCCTAAGAGGTTGTGTGAATACCAGCTCCGCTGGGGAGGTGTCGAAGTCTTCTTTGGGCGCAGAACGCAACCCTAATAAAACCCATGGTAGTTTATTTACCCAATCTGCATCCGTGAACGACGCTCTGAGTGCTGCCTTCAAAGACCTATGAAAACGCTCGCATAAACCATTAGCCTGAGGGTGGTAAGCCGTAGTGCGGTGAATTTTGGCTCCCAAGCCGTTGGCCATCGCTGACCACAGCTCAGAGACGAATTGAGGTCCTCTATCGGACGTGATGTCCGACGGAACCCCGAAGCGCGCCACCCAAGCCGTTAAAAAAACGCGAGCCACCTCCGCGGCCGTGGTCGTCGCAAGCGGGACCACTTCCGGCCAACGTGTGGTTCGGTCCACCATTGTCAAAAGATGCGTGAACCCCTGTGATGCTGGTAGGGGGCCCACGAGGTCGACGTGCACGTGGTCGAACCTTTTGGCTGGAATGCGAAACGGTTCTAACGGGGCTCTTGTGTGCTTGTGAATTTTGGCCCGTTGACAGGAAATGCAGGTTTTTGCCCATTCCTTCACGTGCTTGCGCAGGCACGGCCAAACGAACTTTTCCGCTACCATTTTCACCGACGCGCGCACCCCGGGGTGCGCCAGTGAGTGGACCGAGTCAAAAACACGGCGGCGCCACGCGGCCAGAACCACCGGACGCGGGCGCCCCATCGACACGTCGCAGATCGGGGGGGCATACCGGTCTGTAAACACTTGCTCTCCAGCCTTAACCCTGTTGGTCCAGACTGGAGCGCGCGCACGTCTGCATCCGCCCCCTGGTCCGCTGCCATGGCTGCGTAATCTATACCCACGTGCACCGGGGCTGCGCACGCCACGGTGCGGTCACGGTGGCCCGTTCTGCCTCTGCGCGTGGTGGAGTCGTGACCGCGCGCGAGAGACAATCTGCTACTACATTGAATTTGCCCGCAACGTGCCTAATGTCAGTGGTAAATTCCGAGATTGCAGCCAGCTGCCTCTGCTGCCTGCCTGACCACGGGTCAGAAATTTTGGCCATGGCGTATGTGAGCGGCTTGTGGTCCACATAAGCGGTGAAGCACCGTCCTTCCAGCCAGAACTGGAAATGACGAATAGCCAAATGCAGCGCCAACAGTTCTCTGTCGAACGTGCTGTATTTTTGCTCAGCCGCGCTTAAGGATTTGCTAAAGAAAGCCAACGGCTGCCAAACCCTGGCGACCTGTTGCTCAATAACGGCCCCTATGGCTAAATCTGAAGCGTCTGTCGTCAGCGCGATACGCGCTGACGGGTCTGGGTGGGCCAGGAGCGCAGCGTCAGCCAAGGCTTTTTTTAACCTCTGTGAACGCGCGCTCCCGCTCCGGGGACCATTCGACCGCCTGGGTTGGTTTTTGCTTTTTGAGCGCGGCATATAACGGTTGCATGATTTGAGCTGCGTGGGGCAGGAATCGGTTATAAAAATTCACCATCCCCAAGAATTCCTGCAGTGATTTGACCGTTTGTGGCCGGGGAAAATCCGCTACCGCGCGTACTTTATCTGGTAACGGAACCGCTCCCTCTGGGGAGACGCGGTGACCCAAAAAATCGATCTGCTCGACGCCGAACTGGCACTTGGTTGGGTTAATTATTAAGCCGTGCTCTCCCAGCCTCCTAAAAACTGCTGTGAGGTGCGTTTCGTGTTCGTCCTCTGAAGTACTCGCGACCAAAATGTCGTCGAGGTACACAAACACGAAAGGGAGATCGCGTAACACGGCATCCATCATCCGCTGAAACGTTTGCACCGCCCCCTTGAGACCAAACGGCATGCGTAAAAATTCTAAAAGTCCGAACGGGGTTATTACCGCTGTTTTAGGAATGTCCTCCGGTTGGACTGGGACTTGGCGATAGCCGCGAACCAGATCAATCTTTGAAAAAATGCGCGCCCCCGCCAGGTGCACCGAAAAATCCTGAATGTGCGGGATGGGATAACGATCGTGTGCCGTAGCATTGTTTAGCCTGCGGTAATCGCCACACGGTCTCCAGGAGCCATCGGCTTTCGGTACCATGTGCAGCGGCAAAGCCCACGGGCTTTTTGACCTACGAACGATGCCCAGCCTCTCTAGGCTGGCGAACTCCTCGCGCACAATGGCGAGCTTAACTGCATCCAAGCGCCGAGCTTTTGCAAACACGGGAGGACCAGATGTAGGGATAAAATGTTTCACCCCGTGTTTCGCGACTGTCGCTGAAAAAGTGGGCACAGTGAGCACTGGAAATTGGGTGAGGAGTGTGTGAAACTTACCACCTGCTGTAGCGACGTGGGTCTGTACTGGTGGCGGGGACACTCGAGCTGAACAGGGGCGAGAGTAAAAAGAGAGTGCATTTACCAGCCGTCTATTAGCAAGATCAACTAACAGATTGTGTGAGCACAAAAAATCCGCGCCCAACATGTTGAAACTCACCGCCACTATTACAAAAGTCCATTCATATGTGCGGCCATGTAAGCATAAAGGTAAGGTCCTTTTCCCGTAGGTGTTGATGCTCGAGCCATTTGCCGCCGTAGCTCCGCTACCGCGGGGTCCAGCCACCCAGTCCGCGTATGTTGGGGTGATGAAGCTCACTTGGGCTCCGGTGTCTATGAGGAACTCTCGTCCGGAGCTCGTATCCGTGATGTAGAGCAGCTTGTTGCCTTCTCCGAGAGTCGAAGCTGCTAGCGACCCCCGGTCTTGCCGTTTCCCGAACTCTTGAAGTTGCAGGGCGGCACACACCTGCGTGCCCTATCAGCGAACCTCCAATGGTAAAAGCAGAGATCCTCTCCTCCGCTGTGTCGGGGCCGCGCCTCTGTCACCGGACCATTGGCTCCACCTTGTCGCGGCCGTGCTGCCGCCGTCGTCGGCCAGCCCGGGTCTGCCGCCTCTGGCTCCCCGCTGTCTTGGGTCGCCGCTGTGGTTGCTTGCCCGCCGCAGGCGTCCAGAATCCCATCTGCTTCCTGGGCCAGCTCCCGGAACTCCTCCAGGGTGTGACACTTCTTGCCGGCCAGCGTGCTTCTCGCATGCGTCGGGAGGTTGGAGAGGAAGATGAACTGGAAAAGGAAATCATCGTTGTCCGACCCTCTCAGCTGTATCATATCCTCCATCAGGGCGCTCGGCCTGTGTCCTCCTTGGTCTAGCAAAGACAGGATCCTCCTCGCCCTCACTTCGGCCGAGGGGGTGAAAAACTTAATGAGGGTGGATTTCAGCTTGTCGTACCTGCCGGTCGCGGGTGGCTGCTCCACCAAGCTCTGCACGCATCGAAATGTGTGGTTATCCAGTTTAGCGATGACATGGTGGAACTTGGTGTCATCCACCGTTACTCCTGCGAGCGCGAACTGCGACTCCGCTTGCAGGAACCACGACCGTGGGTTATCCTGCCAGAAATCAGGCAGCTTGACGGCCACTGCGCTCGCCAGAACTGAACTCTGTGAGTCCGGGACCCTGAGACCTTCTCCGGTCATTCTCAACGTCGTCGGTCACCAATTGTGGGGAGCCTTGAATAACAAAACTGAATTGCATTTAATTCAAGTTTATTTCAAGCAATCATTCCCACAGTCTGCTCTCATTCTTGAGCAGCGAACAAAGAGGAGGAAACACACCAAAGTCCTCACCTTTAAACATTTTCACATAAAGGAATCTCCCTCGCAGGGGAGGTCACACATCTCCATCATAATCCCTTTATTCACATTCATAATCCCTTTATTTACATTACTCCCCCCTCTCTCCTCTCGAGCCTCAGAGGTCAGGAAGTCTTCTGTCCACACCTATGTCTTCTCTCACTGTCCTCCGCAGGGGGCTCAGACTCTGCGTCGCAGGGGTCTCAGACTCTGCGTCTCCTTCATCGTGAGGTTAAATCACATATGCATATGTCCAACATGTACATGCACAACTAGTTAAATCACATATGCATATGTCCAACATGTACATGCACAACTACACAGCCATACTCCCAAATTTACGAATTTGTACAAAGTTTATAGAAATTCTTCCTCTCCAAGGAGCTCTTGTTATTCCCAGTCATGTTACTGTCATGTTGTGGATTAACCTAATTAGTTGCAACATGTTCCCCCAGCTGTTTCTTTTTAATACCACTTACTTTTCCAGTGTTTTACTTTTCCCCTGTCCCAATTCTTTTGATTGTTGATGCCATCAAATTAAAGTTGAGCTGTTATCTTTATGAAATAGTAAAATGTCTCACCTCAACATTTGATACATTTTCTATATTCTGTTGTGAATAAAATAGCGGTGTATGAGATTTGCAAATCATTGCATTCTGCTTTTCTTTAGATTTTACACAGCATCTCAGTCTTTTTGGAGCTGGGGTTGTATTCAGGCCATAACTTTTGTGAAACACTGAAAACGTGCCCAAGTACTTGTAGTTGCTCTCCCCACCCATCAGTTATGCTGTGAATGTTTATCATGTTGGTTTGAACTCAATCAGATTTCCTGTTTGGTGTCCTCTTTTTGATTTTCTACAGGCTGGTTTACTGGGTCACCCTGAACACATGCAGCTCCTGGCGAGGCTTCGGCTCCGGCTTGACCGTCTTCCCTCTCCTTGCCATGGTGGCCCTCAATCTGTTCCTCATATACATGCTTAATCTCAAAGAACCCCTTTTTGGCTCTCAGGACGTCCTCTATAATCAGGTCACCCCCTCTTCCTGGTCAGAGGAGACATCACAGAGCCCAACTGGCAAACCAGACATCCTACCCACAGACGTCCTGGTCGCTCAGTAAGGAGGCAATCTGCACTTTCTTCTCTAGGAGGAGATCTTTTCCAAAAATAGCCCATTCCTGTGGTCTACATGCAGCACAGCTACACATGCTGCCACTCTAACATCCAGTTCTGTGACGGCTTAACTTGCGCTCCTGCTCCTCCTATCCATGACTTTTTTAAATGTGGATTCATGCTTATTATTTGACATGCAAAGCTCTGCCTGCTAGTGGCTGAGGACGCCTTTGAACAATGCCATGGTCATAAAAACATTTGTCCTTTTTAGATATTTCAGTGCCTATATTTAATGTTTTGACCTTTAACTACTTAAAAAGCTCTGCTCTCTATATATACTGTATATATCTGGCTGAATTTGGTTTGACCTAAGGAAGAAAAAGCAGCTGCAGTTGTCAAACTTTATTGCTATTTCTGAAAATTTGTCCATGATGAAGACAAAATAAAAGTCATTTTGTAAAGACGCCTTCCCATCGTTGGTTTTCCATTGACCGGTTTTGATTTTGGTCGGCCCGAGCAGTTATTCCTGGAAAGGCTTGCAGTGTGTGTTTTGGTGCCAGGACTGTCATTATGTGATAATAACGCTCTCCCTCTCCACCCTGCTGGCATCCTCACTGCTGCTGGTGATGAACTTGCCCGGTTTGTGGTACCAAAACGAGGCCAACAACAAAAGCGAGTGAGATGCATTTTGTGTTGTAGCAGCCATCCGTCAACAGAAGAATAAGGGGCGAGATCCTGATTACTATAATTACAAGCAGTGTGTTCGCTGAAGCTATTTATCAAGGTTAAGTAAATATTTTCAAGGCTCAAACTTGTTTTTTTTTTTACCGTTTTCTAATTACAGTGGAGGTCAAATCTTGCAGACGTTCTTATAAACTCCATAGAATTTTATCAACATAGCACCCATATGACATTTCAAAAGTACTGCAGAGCAGACTAAATGAGCTGAAGAAGAAAGAAAGAGAAAAATCACAATTTATAGTATGCCCCCAAGTGATTGTTGTGGGGAGGAAATATATGGTGGGAGAAAATGCCAAATCTAAATCTGTAAAATCACACTTGTGAAACTCAAAGAAAGTGTAATTGTGAAAAATGAAGACTCAAATACGTTTTCCTGGTTTCAGAGATTTTAAATTACTTTTAGCAAACATTACACAAGGTTTCAAAACCCATGATCAACACAGAAAATACAATTTTATGGTTTGAAACAGTTTTAGATGTTTCTGATGATTTTTTCATTCTCAAATTATGACTGTTTTTTTCCATAGCAGAGCAATTTTACACGATCTTGAAATTAATTTTATTTTAAGTCGCCTGTTTATTCCCAATGTGAGTTGCTCCTCCATTTTTTTAATAAATCGAGCAAATCCCCAGAGGGAAATTCAGGGCATCCACAGTACGGCGCCAATCCCTTCACCATTCACACACAGGGCCACTTTAGAGTCTCCAGTTAACCTAACCTGCATGTTTTAGACCTGTGGGAGGAAACCGGAGTACCTGGGGTAGACCCGCACAGACACGGGGAGAGCATGCAAACTCCACACAGAAGGGTCACTGACGGTCAGGGGTGGAATCGATCCCGTGACCTTCTTACTGTGCTGCCACAGTGCTAACCACTGCTCCACCGGGCTGCCCAGCTGCACTGAGCTGAATATAACTGCAGATATGTTGGGTTTTTTGTTTTTTTTAAATCATTATCATTTAACCAGATTGTTTAATGCAATCTAGGAGAGTGAGAGGATGCCTGAGAAGTGGAGAAGACATGTAGTGGTACTGATTTTCAGGAACAAGGGTGAAGATACGGGAAAGAGTTGTAGCCAGGTTAAGAAGAGAGGTGACAGCAGGCAGCAGTACAGTTTCCTGCAAAGAAAGAACACTACAGATGCAGTGTTTGCTTTGAGTCTTGATGGAGAAGCATAGGGAAGGGTAGAAGGAGTTGCACTGAGCCTTTGTGGTTCTAGAGAAAGTATAGGGTGAAGAGGAAGTGTGGTACTGTATGAGAAATTTCAAGAGTGGCATAGAAGTACGAGGGGGGCTGAAAAGTTCATAGGCTGACTAAGAAGGAGTTTTGCTACAGCAACAAAACTAGTCATGCATTAAAGTCAACCTATTCTGATACTAACTGCGTTGTTTCTTCTCAGATACACTGACATTGGAGACTGTTGAAAAACAAACCACATTTTTGTCAAATTTGACCACTGCATCATGGTCACCCTATGAACTTTTCACCCCACCCCCACCCCGGTATGTGAGGGTGGCGCAGGATATGTATGAGGACAGTGAGATGGTGACGCGTGCTGCAGAGGTGTCAGATGGATTTAAGATGGGGGTGGGATTACAGGTGGGACTCTGAGCCCCTTCTTGTTTGTCATGGTGATTGACAGATGACATCAGGCAGGAGTCTCTGCAGACTATAATGTTCACAGATGACATTCTAATCGGTAGTGAGAGTAGGAAGCAGGTGGAGAGGTGGAGGTATGCTCGGGAGAGAAGAGGAATTAAAGTCAGTAGAGGCAAGACAGAATACATGTGTGTAACTGAGTGGAAGGCAGGTGTAATGGTAAAGATGCAAGGAGTAGAGGTAGTGAAGGTGGATGAGTTCAAACACCTAGGGTCAACTATTCCTGGCAATGGACAGTGCGCAAAGAGAGTTGAAGAAGAGAGTGCAGGTAGGGTCAAACACAATGAAACAAGTAATGAGGTTGATTTGTGATTAAAGGATAGCAGCTAGAGTGAAAGGTGTACAAGACGGTAGTGAGACCTGCTGTGGTGTATGGTTTTGAGACGGTGGTGCTGACAAAAAGACAGGAGGCAGAACTGGAGGTGGCAGAGTTAAAAATGCTAAGATTCTCATTGGGAGTGACTAGGAGGGACAGGATTAGAAGGCAGAGATAGTGGATATATTGGACAAAAGATGCTGAAGATGGAGCTGCCAGGCAGAAGGAATGAAATAGTCAGACAAAGATTCTAACTTTGCTGTTGGTGTGAAAAATAGAAAACAGTTTATAGGTTAGAAAACTTGCAAATGGGTAAATATTGCTTTGAGTGTTTAGTTGGTGACTCCTGCAGTGATTCATCGTTATGGCTCTCTGACTGGATGCTGCCCACAATCTGCTGCTGTCAGCCTCTGAGCACTTCCATAGGTGCCCTGCTCAAAGCTCCGGGAGTATTTCCTTCAAGTGCAGGACACGATAAACATGAAGCAAAACTAAAGTTTAAACATTGTCTGAACAATCAAGTAAAGTCGTTAATGTATAAAACAAAATCAACACAAGGTCCAGTTTATCATGATAAGCCTTTGTATCAGAGGCTCTGAACAGCTAATGTCTGCAGAATAAAAATATATTTGCATCATTCAAAACGTGATCAAACACAATAAAAGCACAATAAAATATAAACAGATTTCTAATAATGTGTTCTTTTTTGTAAAGGTTGCTCTTGACGGTTGAAATGCTTGACAACACCATTCTGAATGTGGCTCAACCAGTAAATCAAGGCTGTTGCTGCAGTCAAATTATCTGGGACACTGTCTGTTCATGTGAAGTTTTCACAGTTGCCAAGATGTTTTTGCAAATGAAACTAGTTATGTGTTTAATTCAAGTTTATTTAGAGAAAAATGAAGTCAGCACAAGTGATTGTAAGGTATAGGCTAGAAACGTCTTGTCTAATAAAAATTGATGAAATAAATGAATAAATGTCTTTTCATGTACTTAATATTAACAGTGATAATGACTAATGATAGTCAACTTGTTATATACACTTAGTGGTCACTTTAATAAGTACACCTTGCTATTACTGGGTTGAGTCCCTATTGGGATAGTGGTTCATATTGATATACGTACTTGCATCACATATTTGCTGCAGATTTTTGGCTGCACATCCATGGTACTCTCTCTCTCTCTCTCTCTCTCTCTCTCTCTCTCTCTCTCTCTCTCTCTCTATATATATATATATATATATATATATATATATACAGTATATACTGTATATATATATATATGTATGTATGTATATATATTATGTTGATGATATATGTGCATCTCACTAAATTAGAATATCATTGAAAGTTGATTTATTTCAGTAATTCGATTCAAAAAATCAAACTCATATATTATGTAGATTCATTGCACACAGGGATATACAGTATTTCAAGCCTTTATTTCTTTTAATTTTGATGGTTATGACTTATAGCTAATGAAAACCCAAAATTCAGTTTCTCAAAAAATACTGAAAAGTATGTCCATGTACACACTCAAAATTTGGTTGGGGCTTTTTTTGCATGAATTACTGCATTATTGGCGTGGCATGAAGATGATCAGCCTGTGTTACTACTGAGGTGTTCTGGAAGCCCAGGTTGCTTTGATAGTGACCTTCAGCTTGTCTGCATTGTTGGGTCTGGTGTCTCTCATCTTCCTCTTGACAATACCCCATAGATTCTCTATGGAGTTTAGGTCAGGCCAGTTTGCTGGCCAATCAAGCACAGTGACACCATGGTCATTAAACCAGGTATTGGTACTTTTGGCAGTGTGGGCAGGTGCCCAGTCCTGCTGGAAAATGAAATCGGCATCTCCATAAAGCAGAGAGAAGCATGAGGTGCTCTAAAAATTTCCTGGTAGATGGCTGCACTGATTTTGGACTTGATAAAACACAGTGGCCCAACACTACTGGATGACATGGCTCCCCAAATCATCACTAACTGTAAACTTCACACTGGACCTCA
This sequence comes from Pholidichthys leucotaenia, assembly GCA_020510985.1. Taxonomy (NCBI): domain Eukaryota; kingdom Metazoa; phylum Chordata; class Actinopteri; order Cichliformes; family Pholidichthyidae; genus Pholidichthys; species Pholidichthys leucotaenia. The sequence goes on along the minus strand of CM035839.1, from coordinate 326,417,350 downwards.
AGCAAGTTGGATTCTGTTTCTCCATTCTTCCTACAGACTCTGGGACCTTGATTTCCAAATGACAGGACTTGGCACCTGATTTGGGGAGCCATGTCATCTGCTAGTGTTTGTCTACTGTGTGTTATTTAGTCCAAAGTCAGTGCAGCCATCTACTAACAATTTTTTAGAGCACTTCATGCTTCCCTCTGCTGACAAACTTTATGGAGATGCCGATTTCATTTTCCGGAAGGACTTGGCACCTGCCCACACTGCCAGAAGTACCAATACCTGGTTTAATGACCATGGCGTCACTGTGCTTGATTGACCAGCAAACTCTCCTGACCTAAACCCCATATCTATGGAGCATTGTCAAGAGGAAGATGAAACACCAGACCCAACAATGCAAATGAGCTGAAGGCCGCTATCAAAGCAACCTGGGCTTCCATAACACCTCAGCAGTATCACAGACTGGTCGCCTCCATGCCACAGCGCTTTGATGCAGTGATTCATGCAAAAGGAGCCCTGACCGCGTTTTGAGTGTGTGCATGGACATACAGACGTGGACAAAATTGTTGGTACCCCTCTGTTAATGAAAGAAAAACCCACAATGGTCACAGAAATAACTTGTATCTGACAAAAGTGGTAATAAATAAAAATTCTATGAAATTTAACCAATGAAAATCAGACAGTGCTTTTGAATTGTGGTTCAACAGAATTACTTTAAAAAACAAACTCATGAAACAGGCCTGGACAAAAATGATGGTACCCCTAGAAAAGATGAAAATAATGTGACCATAGGGACATGTTCAACCAAGATGTGTCCTCTAATTAACATCACAGGTGTCTACAAACTTGTAATCAGTCAGTGGGCCTATTTAAAGGGTGACAAGTAGTCACTGTGCTGTTTGTTGACATGGTGTGTACCACACTAAACATGGACCAGAGGAAGCAAAGGAGGGAGGTGTCTTGATGTACAGCTTGATGTTCCTGTGACTACAGTTGCACATATTATTCAGAAATTTAAGATCCACGGGACTGTAGCCAACCTCCCTGGATGTGGCCGCAGGAGGAAACTTGATGAAAAATGGAAGAGACGGATAATGCGAATGGTAGCAAAAGAGCCCAGAACAACCTCTAAACACATTCAGGGTGAACTCCAGGGTCAAGGTACATCAGTGTCAGATCGCACCATCCGTCTTTGTTTGAGCCAAAGTGGACTTCATGGGAGATGACCAAGGAGGACACCACTGTTGAAAACAAATCATAAAAAAGCCAGAATGGAATTTACCAAACTGCATGTTGACAAGCCACAAAGCTTGTGGGAGAATGTCTAGGGATGTGATTTGGGGTTGTAGAAATTATCTGAAAATAGCAGGGGGTCTGGAGGATGCAGTCCCCCAGCGGGGTCCGGGGCAGAGCCCTGGTGGGGGGGGCAAGGGGGGCAAAGCCCCCTGGAGCTTCTGGGTTTTTATGATTTTTAAGTACCAGAACTGTGCTTAAATGACATAAAACAAACAGCTGAATCCCACTTATTACTGTATAATATTGACTTATGTTCCAAGAAGATAGCATTCCTAAAATATTCCAACTGTGGGTGACCCCCACAACAGACTGGGACAAGCAGAGCGCTCAGCTGGAGCAATTGGCAGAACAATGAGATGTGTGTATTGATATCAATAGGCAGCCTCCCTTTGTCTAGCTCTTTCCTGCCAATAATCTTCCTATTGTTATGGGTGACTCTCAACTGCAAATGTCTTCCTGTCAGTAATCCTCCTATTGATGTGGGTGTCTCTCAAATGCAAATGTCCATGCCTACTGCTGTGAATGCATTGTCTGTAGTGGGGTATTTAAACTGCATCGCTCTGTAACTCTCTCTCTCTCTCTGACCACTGCTTCTGACTACACGCATTCCGTGTCCCCTGACGAGAGCCTCCGGGCCCGCTCCGGCGCGCCTGCACGGCACTGGAGTGGGTGTTGTGATGGCGGTATGATTAATAAACTCCCTCAAAAACTCTCAGTTCGCTGCCTATTATTTCATGCCGCTACACAACAAGCATTATCCATCACATGCTTTAACACTTGATCAAATCTAAATCAGTTAATTTTATCTATTCCATAATAGAAATAAAATTTATTCATACCATTACTTTTATAATTTCAGCATTCATTTCAGATCACCAGTTTCAATCTCCGTTGAGTCTTGAGAGGTTCATTTTGCACAATCACTGATGTAGCCAAGTCTTAGAAATATTCAAAAGTTATGAGTCAATGTCCACTGTGCACTGTCAACTTCAAACTGTTTGGAATCATAAAAGTAATCTAACTAAATTGTTTTGCTATTTTTTTCTCCAGGGCGCTGCAGGAGTTTTGGGGGATGGTTAACTTTTATAACCGTTTCCTCCCCTGCGCAGCCCAGCTCACACAGCCGTTGTACGCTGCACTCTAGAAACGGAAGCCGGCAGACAGAGTCGGCTGGACTCCTGAGTGGGAGCAGGCGTTCTGAGGTTAAAACAGCTCTAGCGAACGCTGCACTACTGGCGCACCCAGACCCGGCGGCTCGGATAGTGCTCACTACCGACGCCTCGGACATGGGCATAGCGGCCGTCATGGAGCAATGCGTTGCCGGCTCTTGGCAGCAGCTCACCTTTTTTAGCAGGTCTTTGCACGACAGTGAGCGTAAATACAGCGTGTTCGACAGAGAGTTAATGGCTCTCCACCTGGCCATACGCCACTTCCAGTTCTGCCTGAAAGGGCGCACTTTCACTGCGTTCGTGGACCGCTAACATACTTAACGTAATTAACGTACCTTATCTTCCTGGAAGATAAAAAAAAAAAGTGGAATTCCGCGAATTAGCGGAAAACTCACATCCCTAAATGTCCTATGGACAGACGAGACAAAACTGGAACTTTTTGGCAAGGTACATTCAATTCAATTCAATTCAATTCAACTTTATTTATATAGCGCCATTTCACAACAACAGTCATCTCATTGCACTATCAACTGTAGGGGGAACCCCCACAGTTGCAGAAAGACCCCAGCAATCAGGCGATCCCCTGTGAGCAAGCACTTGGTGACGGTGGAGAGGAAAAACTCCCTTTTAACAGGAAGAAACCTCCAGCAGAACCAGGCTCAGGGAGGGGCAGTCATCTACTGCGACTGGCTGGGGGGTGGGGGGCTAGAGAAGAAGAAAAGAACAGACATGTGGAGAGCAAACAGCACGATGGGGACTCAATCTATGGGAGAGAACAAACAAATGTTAATGACCAAATGTTAATGGCACATATGTTTGGTTCATATCTCCCACAAATGTATGGCTTATGTGGATTGTATGGCTTATGTGGATTGGAGCTTCACGTCTGGAGGAACAAGACAGGAGATGGCGAGGAGGTGTGAAGTCGGGCCCTCGTCTCGGAGAAGAGGACCTGGGGGGTTTCCCGGGACACCGGAGAATAAGAGACAATGGTGAATCTTCAGAGACTTGCATTGTGATTGAATGTTTGCAGAAGCACCATGTGACTTGAGTTCTTAATCCCCCAGAGGTATAAGAGTGAGCTGTAACATTATTCTGCTTCTTCTTGCTTTTGAGAATGTTGGATGAATGTGTTCTGGAATAAAGCCGAACCTGAGAAATACACTCATGTCTCGTCATTGAACACATCTTCCACACAGCAAAAAAAATATTTCATTGAGAGTGAGGAAAGGAGTGAGGCCCAGTGCATTACTGGAGGTCCCCCGGCTGACTAAACCTATTAGCAGCATAACTAAGGGAGGGTTCAGAAACACATGATCCCTCCCTAATTGTAGGCTATATCAAAAAGGTAGGTTTTAGCCCTATTCTTAAAAACAGAGATCGAGTCTGACTCCCGAATCCAGATTGGCAGCTGATTCCACAGGAGAGGAGCTTGATAACTGAAGGCTCTGCCTCCCATTGTACTTTTGGAGATTCTAGGTATTACAAGTAATCCTGCATTTTGGGAGCGTAGTGCTCTGTTAGGATGATAAGGTAGTATCAGATCTTTTAAATAAAAAGGAGCCTGATTGTTTAGAGCTTTGTAAGTAAGAAGAAGGATTTTAAACTTAATTCTAAATTCTATGGGAAGCCAATGAAGGGAGGCCAGAACCGGAGAGATATGATCTCTCTTTCTAGTACCTGTTAAAACTCTTGCTGCAGCATTTTGGATCAGCTGAAGACTTTTTAAAGATGTTTTAGGACAGCCTGATAATAAAGAATTACAATAATCTAATCTCGAGCTAACAAAAGCGTGGATCAATTTCTCAGCATCACTCTGAGATAAGATGCTCCTAATCTTGGCAATATTACGCAAATGATAGAAGGCAGTCTTAGAAACAAATTTAATATGTGAATTGAAGGACAAATCCTGATCAAAAATAACTCCAAGGTTCCTCACAGAGCTATTAAGAGAAAGAGTAACCGCATCCAAACTGAAAGTTTGATTTGGAAAGGAATTTCTAAGGTTTTTTGGACCAACAAGAATGACTTCAGTCTTATCTGAATTTAATAGCAGGAAATTACAAGTCATCCAAGCTTTGATTTCCTTAAGACAGGCTTCTAACTTGGCTAATTGATTACTATCATCTGGCTTCATTGACAGGTATAATTGTGTGTCATCAGCATAACAATGAAAATGTATACAGTGCTTTCTAATAATGTTGCCTAACGGAAGCATATATAAACTAAAAAGAGTAGGGCCTAGCACAGATCCCTGTGGAACTCCATGACTAAGCTTTGAGTTGGAAGAAAACTCATTATTTACATGAACAAACTGGAACCTATCAGATAAATAAGATCTAAACCACTGCAACGAAGTTCCATTAAGTCCAACATAGTGTTCTAATCTATCAAGTAGAATATTATGATTGATAGTATCAAAAGCTGCACTAAGGTCTAAAAGGACAAGTACAGAAACTAGTCCATTATCAGATGCAATGAGGAGGTCGTTAGTGACCTTCGCTAAGGCTGTTTCAGTACTATGATGGATTCTAAACCCAGATTGAAACTCTTCAAGTAAACCATTTCCCTGCAGGTGGTCAAATAATTGCGTAGCAACAACTCTTTCTAAGATTTTTGAAATGAAAGGGAGATTAGAAATTGGTCTATAGTTAGCTAAAGCTCCTGGATCTAGCGTTGGCTTTTTGAGTAAGGGTTTAATTACAGCCGTTTTAAAAGCCTGCGGTACATGGCCTAAAGTTAATGAAGAATTGATTATATGAAGAATAAGGCTACCAATAAGTGGGAAGACTTCTTTAAATAACCTGGTAGGAATAGGGTCTAAAAGACAAGTTGAAGGTTTGGATGAGGAAACTATTTTGTCTAACTCACAAAGGTCGATTGGAGTAAACTCATCAAGACAGACATCAATAGAAGGAGTCACATCAGCTCTATGTTCACAGACGCAAAAATGAAACATACCAAGAAAAGAACACTGTCCCTACTGTGAAACATGGAGGAGGTTCTGTTATGTTCTGGGGCTGCTTTGCTGCATCTGGCACAGGGTGTCTTGAATCTGTGCAGGGTACAATGAAATCTCAAGACTATCAAGGTATTCTAGAGAGAAATGTGCTGCCCAGTGTCAGACAGCTTGGTCTCAGTCGCAGGTCATGGGTCTTGCAACAGGATAATGACCCAAAACACACAGCTAAAAACACCCAAGAATGGCTAAGAGTGAAACATTGGACTATTCTAAAGTGGCCTTCTATGAGCCCTGATCTAAATCCTATTGAACATCTGTGGAAGGAGCTGAAACATGCTGTCTGGAGAAGGCACCCTTCAAACCTGAGACAACTGGAGCAGTTTGCTGATGAGGAGTGGGCCAAAATACCTGCTGAGAGGTGCAGAAGTCTCATTGACAGTTACAGAACTCGTTTGATTGCAGTGATTGCTGCACGGTGGCGCAGTGGTTAGCACTGCGGCAGCACAGTTTACCCTTGGCCGGGGGATCATGGGTTCGATCCCAGCCCCCGACCAACAGTGATCTGTGTGGAGTTTGCATGTTCTCCCCGTGTTTGTTTGGGTTTACTCCGGGATTTCTCCGGTTTCCTCCCACATGCCAAAAAAACCCCAAAAACATGCAGGTTAGGTTAATTGGAGACTCTAAAGTGGCCCAAGGTGTGAATGTGTGTGAATGGTTAAGGGATAGCGCCGTATAGTGGCTGCTTCATCCATCCAGGTGGTGGATGCCCTCAATTTCCCCTCTGGGGATCAATAAAGTATACAAAATCTAAATCTAAAATCTGAAAAGGTTGTGCAACAAAATATTAAGTTAAGGGTACCATCATTTTTGTCCAGGCCTGTTTCATGAGTTTGTTTTTTAAAATAATTCTGTTGAATCACAATTCAAAAGCATTGTCTGATTTTCATTGGTTAATTTTCATAGACTTTTTATTTATTACCACTTTTGTCAGATTCAAGTTATTTCTGTGACCATTGTGGGTTTTTCTGTCATTAACAGAGGGGTACCAACAATTTTGTCCACGTCTGTACTTTTCAGTTGGCCAACATTTCCATTAAAAATCAATTTTTAAAAATTTATTTTATGTAATATTCTGAATTTTGAATTTAAAACTGAATTTGGGGTTTTTATTAGCTGTAAGCCACAATCATCAAAATTAAAAGAAATGAAAGCTTGAAATATATCACTCCGTGTGTAATGAATCTATATATGTTTCACTTTTTGAACCGAATTACTGAAATAAATCAATTTTTCAATAACGTTCTACTTTACTGAGATGCACCTGTGCATACATCCATTCTTTCGTGTTTTTTTTTTTAATGGATTTTGAATGTTGCAGCAAAAATTGAGACTCAGACCAGGCAACATTTTTGCAGTTTTCAGTTGTTGGATTTTGGTGAGCCTGTGGACAAGGGCTGATATTTAATTTCACTGTTGAAGGGGGCAACAAACAGAATAATTTCTCACAAGTAAATATTGAGAGGGACACTATATGTATATTGCAGTAAATCCACCTACTTGTTGATCTAAGTAATACATGATTTAAACCCATCTCCACAATTATATTAATTCAAGAAAGGTTTAGGAAATTCTCCTTTAGGGTAATATTTGAAAGCAAGTAGGTATATACATACGTTTTGCAAGGTGTGTACTGACATAATTGTGTGTACACACAATTTCTCCTCTGCTGGCTGCACTATAAATATTTTCATATGCTTTTTTGTTTTTCTTATTTAAGACAAGAATAAAAAGGAGATGTTTTTTACCTTTACATGTTTTGACTGTCGACTGCAGTCTTCCTCGGAAGTGTCAGCTGATTGCTGTGAAGTGCCATTTATCATGTGTCATTTTTGAATACATGTTATTTAAGTACAAAAGTTTACCTTTATTTCTCGTAATAAAAATGATAGAGGCTCTCAAGATGTAACATGCACATGCCCAACATTTAAAAATGAATACAACCATATTGTTTCACATGTGAAACATTTGCTGAATCAACCCACACTATACACCTTGTATCATTCATTAATACTCCCATACATGACATATTGTAATGAAGTATGGGGAAATACATATAAAACAAACATATATCCACTCTTTATGCTTCAAAAGAGAGCTATTAGAATAATCAACAAAGCAGCTTACAGGGAACCAACAAACCCACTTTTTCTTAAACAAAAAACTCTCAAGTTGAAAGATCTGATTGACTTTAAAACCGCAATAATAATGTTCAAAGTGAAGAATCTATCACTGCCCGCAAATATCCAAAAGTTGTTCCAAACAAAGGAGAAACGATATCACTTCAGAGGAACATGTATATTTCAAAAGCCTACAGTGAGAACAACTACCAAGCAACACTGTATTTCAGTGCAAGGTGTCAGATTATGGAACGATTTTGGACCTGAATTAAAATCATGTACAAAGCTTGGACAATTTAAACAAAAACTAAAGGAAGAAATACTCCAAACATATTTACAAGACGACATGTAAACTCACATAAGGATTGACATTTCCAGCCTGTGTTGTGTTATAGCTTAGTTTTTCTTTTTTCTCTGTGACACTATGTCTTAGATTTGTTTTTGAATAGTAACCGCTTAACTTAGACTAGCTCAGTTTTCTTTTTCTCTCAGTCATATTTTGTCTTAGCCTTGTTTTAAATTGTAATCGCTCTTGTCTTGTTTTCTCTTTTTTCTCCTTTGAATTCTTGGATGGAATATGGGTGGGCAATATAAGCTGCGGCTTCAGCCATCACCCATTTCGGATAACTCACGTGGAATTGTATAGTAGAAGGAGTCTTTGTCTAATTTGACCTTGTTGTTATATTATACAGTTTCTTTTAACCTGTAATGTACTATCCGAAATAAATTCATTCATTCATTCATTCATTCATTCATTCATGTATGTTTAGCATAGAAAGGGATTATGACGATATAGGACGGCGTCAGTCGTTTTCACGGGGCAGCAGCGCCCCCAGCAGCTCGAGCTCACTTGGTTCAGTTGACGTCATCAGACTGCAAAGATGGCGGCGTTGGTTGGTAAGTGATGTTTTGACTAAATCTGAACGTCTTTTATCAACATCACTGTGTCTCCTGACACGTTTTACCAGATGTGCTCCTAAAATAAGGAAATGAACATGGTGTACTCGGTGCTGTGCGTGTGTCTGGAGTGTCATTGCTAGCTTTTATGTATCGCAGCTGACTGACCTTGCTGTGTGTTAGCATGGCAGCCAGGTTAGCTAATAGCGGTTATTTAAGTAACAGTTGTCACAGTCACACCGAGATGTCGTTCTCACACACGGTGCTGAACACAAGTCTTCGAACTAGCCTACATGGAGTTATGCTGGCATATTTTTATCGGCATTGGCTGTGGACAAAGGCACGTCGTTACGACGCCATCAGTCGGGCGAACTTTACAGTTTGTGGTCACATACAGAGAGGATTTAAGAAATCGTCAAGAACAACTTTACAGTTCGGCTTTCAGTTGCCATTTAACAAGCAACTCTGCACGCTGTAAGACGTCACCAGAAAATGTGCAATTTCCTCTACGATTTTTTTGTTGCTAAACCGTGACGAGAGGCGAACACGTTTAATCCGCCTTTGATAGCATTAGTGCACAACTTGCAAAACGTGTGTGTGTGTATATGCCTTTCAGATTTCGCGTACATTACAAGCATTGCATGGCCAGAATTTACAGTACTGTTAAATAGCTATGCGTGAAGCTGATGCCACATCAGCAACACATTTTTATAACAAATATTTTTAATGGATTTTTTTGTATTATTGTGCAATTTCGTTGTACTGTGCAGCTGTATAATGGCAATAAAGCCTGTTCTATTCTACTCCTCCACTTTGTGTTTATATGATTTTGTCGTTGTCCAACAGTGCCTCGCCTGGCCACGTTTGGCTCCTTTTCAACCAGGTAAGAGCCTCATCCTGTTCTCGCTTTGCAGCAAACTCACTCTGGTCCTTCTTCCAGCTGTATCCACTACCAGACAGTTCAAAGGAATTGCTGCTATTACTTAGGCAACATCTGAATGATAAAATGTATAAAAAAAATTATTTATAGTGCAGCCAGCAGATGAGAAATTGTGTGTACAGAGTGTTAGATATGGATTATCTTCCAGAAATGTCCGATTGGGTGCATGTACATGTTTAGGTATATAGTTTATTAGAAAATAATCCCCCCAAAAAATTCAAAATTTGTTACTCTTCAAGAAATTGAATGGGTTTTAAATTTTAATTTAATTTTACATTTTAATAATAATTCTATATTTTCAAGTTTTTATTATATTTCAAGTCCTTAAAACATAACTCAAGGCTGAAGTTGTTAACTTTTTAATATTCAAGACTTCATATCGACTGCTTGGTCTTCAGAGGAACAAACAGCCTCCTGAACACTTAACTTTGATCAGGTTAAAGAGGCTCAGACAGAACTGGCATCCTCCCCTAAGAAATCTCTCTCGTCACACACAATCTAAAATGTTTCAAATTCACATCTTAGTGTTGAAATACTTCCCTGCTGTTCGCTTTTGGTCGTTTCCGTTACATCGCCGACTGTTCTAAGAATTTGAGTTTCATCTCCCTGTTTATACTTATGCATAATTTTTTTTACTGACATTTATCCTGCTGCTCTTCCTTCTCTAGACCCACTTTGGTCTTTGCTTTTCAACACAGAAATCTACACAGCACCGTTAAAAATGATAACACCAGCACATGGTGAGTTAAAAAGAACTATTAATATGTGCACAGTTACAAATGAGCACGGCTGTGCAAATGGAAGAGCCTTTCTGTCTCTTTCTGCTGCAGCGTGGTGCCCGTCAGAGAGAAGAGCACCACAGTGGCTGCAGCCAAACCTGCATCTGTCGCCAGCAGCAAAGGGGAATATGTTGTTACCAAGCTGGATGACCTGATTAACTGGGCGCGTAGGGTGAGTACGTTTAGGGGCGGCTGAGTGTGTCGACATCCTGCCTGTGTGGGTTAATGTCGTACATGTGTGCAGTATTTTAGAGGACCTTTATTTTTACTCAGCTGGAAAAAAAAACCCAACAAAACTGTCCACATCTGACGTGATCCACAAACACATTTTTCACTATTAAGCCTTTGTTTGAAATCTCACTGTAATTTGGTGTTGATTTTTATAAACAGGCATTTGTTGTGGGGGTTTTTTCTATCTAAAAAAGTCAAAGTAGTAAGAGTTTTTCCTTAGAATGAAATATTTGCCAAGAACTCAGTGCAGTACAGTTGGGCACAGTGAACTTGTCAAACATTTTAAGAAAACCCCAGGTTTCTGAGTTGGTTGTGGTGAGAATTGCGTAATCGGCTGCTCTCAATTGTTGGCACACAGCAAACAACAGCTTCTGTCTCACAGACTTCACACTCTCTATACTGGCCTTTAACTGTTAGAACCATTAATCTATTCAGATTTGTTTCTGATTATATATAATGTAAATGTGTGTTTTGCTGTGTTACCCCTTCAGAGCTCTCTGTGGCCTATGACCTTTGGCCTGGCATGCTGTGCAGTGGAGATGATGCACATGGCTGCTCCCCGTTACGACATGGACCGTTTCGGAGTTGTGTTCAGAGCGAGTCCCCGACAGGCTGACGTCATGATTGTGGCAGGAACACTAACCAATAAGATGGCCCCTGCTCTGCGGAAGGTGAGAGAAGAAACAATCCTGATGTTCTGACCACGTCCTCTACGTTTAACTCGGGCTGCTTTGACACTGCTAAATCTGTCTCAGGTTTGATTTAAGTCTGGGCATTGGAGGAGAAATCATGGAGAACGGTGTTTACACAGCGTGTAGACACAGTCAGACGTTTCTGTCTGTCGTGTATCCGAGTAAACCCAGGCTGGATTATGACCAGCCTGTCACTGGATTGGATGCATGAAGCCTCGCTCCAGCTGAATCTACAGATTAGTCCTTAGTCAGACATTGTATAAGATGAACTGAACCGCTTTTACCATCCAACAGGTGTATGACCAGATGCCTGACCCGAGATATGTCATATCTATGGGAAGGTAAGTGAACGCCTGAGAGATAACAACAGAACATTGGTGTCGAGAATGTAAAGTGAACTTTTACCTCTCCTTATTTTTGATTTTGTTGGTAATTGTTGATCTTGGTTTAGTATGAGTTGAAATCACAGCCATTCTGGATGTGTGTAATATAGTGACAGCTGTAAGTTTGTATTATAAAAGTGAAAGACTAAACAAACGTTACCTTGATCCCAGAACAGTCACATTTATTAGACCAAAAGTGTACTGCAAGCAAGAGATGCAAAGGAAAAGTTTGAGCACATGGGTGCAACGTTAGTCAAAATCTTATGTTTGTTGAGCCTGTTTTGTAGGATTGACCATGTTAACTGTTTCCTTGTGTGCAGCTGAGCTGTTTTTATTATACCTTCTAATAACCACAAACACTGACCTCAAATTTCACTTCTGTATTGTTATATTTAATGCTAGATATGAATCTGGTGATACCGTGTTTATTCATTTGTAAAATGTCCCGTAAGTGCAGCTGTGGAGAAACACTTTAAACACCATCAGGCTCTTATTAACCAACATGTTCTCATACTTTTATAATCCCAGTTGTGCTAATGGAGGAGGATACTACCACTACTCCTATGCTGTTGTCAGAGGCTGTGACCGAATTGTTCCCGTGGACATTTATGTTCCAGGTAAGGCGATATGTTTGAGAAAAATACGCATGAATTATTCACATTGTTTATAATGGCCATTGGAAAATACTGTTCTTCAAAAAAATAAATAAATAAAATTTGCCAAGCATAACTTTTTTTTTTTTTAACCCCTTGCACTCTGGTCAATTTCCCTAAAAACGCCTAAAAATAACGTACCCAAAGTAAATCAAAAGCTGTTCTTCAACCCTTTGCAGCATCTTCATGGGGTTGGTCTCATTTAAAAGAAAACACTTTGAATTTTTTGGCAAAACAGTCATAATCTCTCTACGTGCTCCTGCCACTGAGTAACAGTCATCTAAACATACTGAACTTGAAGAAAATAAATTTTGCCTGGGTGTTTTTTTGGATACAAATGCTTGCAAATAACACACAGCTTCAGATACTGGCTGGAAAATGCAACAGAAATGTAGAACCAAGTGTTATCCAGCTGAGGTCCATATTTTGTAACAATACCACAAAAAATGAATATTTTACACAGCTTTTTTCTTAGGTTGTTCCCAGGCAAAGTTTTTGAACTGTGCCAAATTGTGCCAAATGGCACAATTTGGAAAAACATCTGTAACTTTTGAATGATTCAATATAGAAGCTTCATCTTGGGCTCTAATGAAAGGTGAAGGGCTGTGTGTGTGTGTGTGGGGGGGGGGGTTGTTTATTCATTCATTCATGAATGAATGAACAAACAAGCCCCCACACACAAAGAAGCATGCCACGTAAAAAATGTGTGGCTTTTTTTTTTTTTTTTTTTTACAAGAAAAAATACAGTGCTCTAAAAATTATACTAAAATATTTGTAATGTAGAAGATAAACCCCCCCCCCCCCCCCGTGACGGTGCGCCGCGGTCTACTACGCACAGTTGGACTAAAATATCTGCAGTATATCTGCAATCTGCTACAGAAGAGTAGCGGGGGGGGGGAGCGTTCACAACATGACGGGGGGGCCATTCGCAACATGATGTTGCGATAACGCACAGTTGTAATTCCTCATTGTCAGACGAACATGACGCTGGTCCGCTTGTTACGGACTCGTGGTTCTGGTCACGCGACCCGGTCAAACCATAATTCCATTATTGCAGTTTTGCGCTTCCATGATTGTGGTTTTGGCGAACGATTTTTCAAAACGAATAACAGTAGTAAGAAAAAAAGACTAGCGAACGCCTGTGTGTCACCCAGCCTTACACAAAACAGCTTTCGAACTTCTGTGCTTCAATTGGCTGGCTGTATTCGCAGCCGTTGGTAGGCGGGTCCTTCTTGCTAGGTTTTCAGTCATTGGTTCTTCAAGGTTTCAGAAACCCAATTCAAGGCTCTTATTAGTCGAATGAGAGGTCAGTCGCATCTAAACCAATCAAAGCACTCCTTTGGCTTTCTGTTCGCGGCTGTGTCTGTAGTGGAAGAACGGAAATGCAGCTTTTTTTTTCAGTGCGCTCTAGGACGCAGCGCCCTCGTGCGCTCTCGTGCGCTCTAGGACGCAGAGACGTGTCCACCCGCAGTACACCGGAGTGCAAGAGGTTAATCAAAACAGTGTGAACAGCCTTGGTGGTGTTTCTGTAATTGAATTTTCTGAGTGTAAGGTTAGGAGCAGGGGTTTGTCCTGTTAATGTAATGGACGTGTTCTACAATGTAGAGGGACGTACTTACGCACTGCAGTCGTCCTGCTGCTCCAGTTTGGTTTCCATTATATTTGCCCATTCCCTGGTGCTTTGTTGTCAATAAATCAATTTCATCACTTTCACTTGTCATTGTACATACTGAAAATAGTGTGCAGGCAGATCGTTTTTTCTCTATAAAGCTCATGTTTCACATTTTGATAGTTTTTGTAACCATTCTGGGCCGTTTAATAGTTACCTTAGCAGCTAGCAGCTGTCGTGCTGTTTGTGTCTTCCATTCCAAATACCACTGCATGGGCTATAATAGACCTGTGTAATGGACATGTATTGTGCAAAGTCTTTACACGAGCTCATTCACGTTCATTTGAGTCCATGCAGTGTTATTAGGAGTGAGTCAAAGTTTATTCCAGGAATAAATAACACACTAGTAACTGGAAGCTAACTAAGTTAATATCAATAACAGTAATGGTAACCTCAATAACCGAGGGATTCTGCATACACAAAGTAATATGAAAACAAGTCGGATAACAACTAGGAGTCGGACATACGTTTTGGTGAGTTTCACAGGTGTATTCCAGCCCATGCAGTGGTATTTGGAATGGGAGAGATATAAACAATACAATAGCTGCACTATGCTATGCTAACTGGGTGAACTATTAAACAGTTCATTGTGGTTACAAAATGATCAAAATGTAGAACATGAAATTTAGAAAGGAAGAATGATCTGCCCGCACACTATTTTCGATATGTACAATAATAAGTGAAAGTGATAAAAATGAGTTATTGATGAGAAAGCACCAGGGAAAGGGGAGATATAATGGAAGCAGAGCCGGAGCTGTGGGAAGACTGGAATGCAGAAGTATGTCACTTTACATTGTGCAAGAGGGCCATTGTACACTGGTCACAAAATCAGATACCGAGTGAACATGATGAGATGATTCTGATTGTTGGGTATGGAAGAGATTTACTGTCCTCTACAGCGGGAGTTAAATGCATCTACGTGTATAGGTGCGTCTCAGAAAATTAGAATATCAAGGATTTTGTCATTTGTCTTTCATAATTTTATTCCAACAGTAAACTTTTCATATATTTTATATTCCTTCCAAGAAAAGAGAAATATGTCAAGCCTTTTGTTGTGTTTTAATTTTAATGATTATCCTTTATAGTTTATCACAATCAGAAATTTGGCATCTTAGATTATTAGAATACATTTGAAGATCAATCCAAAACAAGTATTTGTCATACAGAAAAGTCCAACTTTTGAAAAGTGTGTTCCTTTACACCCACAATACTTGGTTGGGGCTCTTTTTTTTAACCACCAGTTGCCCTACGGTGTGGCGTGGAACTGATGGGCCTGTGGCACTGCTGAGGTGTTATTGAAGCCCAAGTTGCTTGGATAACGTCTTTCAGTTCATCTGCATTGTTTGGTTGGGTGTTTATCATCTTTCTCTTGACTATATTCCATAGAGAATCTATGCGGTTCAGGTCAGGTGAGTTTGCTGGCCAGTCAAGCCCAGTAATATTATGGTCAGCAAACTGTTTTGTAGTAGTTTTGGTGCTGTGGGCTGGTGCCAAGTCCTGCAGGAAAAGGAAATCTGCATCTCCATAAAGTTCACTCCTTGGGAAGCACCCTCAAGTTCTTGAATTGACTTTTCTTGACACTCCTGTCGAGGCTATGGTCGTCTCTGTTGCTTATGCACCTTTTGCTACTACACTTCTTTCTTCCAATCAGCTTTCCAATAACACGCTTTGATACAGAACTCTCTGAACAGCTGGCCTTTTCAGCAGTGACCTTCTGTGGCTCATGCTTGTCAGCTGTGTCAGTGATTGTCTTCTGGACAGCTGTCAAGTTGGTAGTCTTTCCGATGATTGCGGCTGTGTGCTGGTCAGGAAAATTTGCACTATTCATACGGTTTGAATAACTGAAAGACCAGATGTCTGAATGACATGTCATCATTATCATGAAAATTAGAACAAAAAAAAAGGCTTGAAATATATCCCTTTACTTGTAAGGAATATATACAGCTCTGGGGGAAAAAATAAGGGAGCACTGTAAAATGCTAAATTAGCATCTGTACATGTGTGGCAGCCATTCAGTTTAGTGTCTGTTTAATTCCAACACAAGGACTCTTCACACTACTTCAGGAGGTACTGATTAAGTGGTCATCTAAGCATGGTAAGAAGCATGAAAGCTGTGAATCAAAATCAGAATTATTCCACACATTCAGGTTTCTGAGTACTTCCTAAGTTAAAACTTTACTGTAGTGTTTAAGAATGAACATAATTTTTTCTGGAGCTATATATGAAAATTTACTTTTGGAATCGAATTATGAAAAATGAAAATTTTTCATGGTAATGTTTGTTTTTTTTTTTAAGATGTTATGCTAAAGCTAGTCAAGAGCTAAACTTGCATGTGTAGTTCTGTAGTTTCTGTCAGAATTTTAATATTCACTATACTGTTGTAATTCTGAGCTATAGACAAGTGTTGCAAAATAGGTGTGACTACAAAAGCAATGATGTGCAGCATTTGATTGTTCTATGAATGACCCACATCTACACATCTGCTGCTATCAAATAAACAACAATTGAAATATTTCATTTCAGCGTGAGTTATCTTCATTAGTTCCAGTTAACTATAAACACTGTCGTGGTGACTGTAGTCTGGAAGTTCTGATTTCTGAGTGAAACTTGTTGGTGTAGAAGTCACCAGAACAGCATTAATATTTAAATTATTAGATATAATGTCAGCTTACTTGGTCCATTATATGTAGGACTTTAAGTATTTACATTATGACTATTTGAATTGTTTTAGATCATTTTTTAGAATTTGTAGTTACACTGGATAATTAAAAATACTTACACAAGAGGTGTCTATCCACCAACAAATGCAAGTTGGTTGTATTTGTGAGTAGGAGAAAAATCCACAAACAAGGTAGTGCTGTATGATAAAGTGTAGCAGTAGTTGCTGGCGTGGCTGTTAGTATTACTGTAAATGTTTTGTCAATGTCCTCAGGTTGTCCTCCCACAGCAGAGGCTCTTCTTTACGGCGTTTTACAACTGCAAAGGAAAATCAAGCGTGAGAAGAAGATCAGCATCTGGTATAGGAAGTGATTGTGTACAATGTGTGTGTGTGTGTGTGTGTATGTTGTTTGTAAGAGTTTATTTCTGGTTTGATTTGGAGCTCAGCTCCTCTTAAATATACAGAAATGCAAGAACTTTCTGCAATAAAATCACTCTAGGTGGGCTCAGTACACCGCTGTTTATTTATACTGCAGTTTCAGCGTTGTCATTATTCACATAGCTGTATGCAACAGTGTTTTACTTTTATAAATTCATTCTCCTCAGTCATGAATAGAACTTGGAACCTGCTGCAGTATCTTAAATGTAATTTTGAATAAACTGCTTACATGAAAAATCCTTTTCGTATCGTTTGTCATTTTTGTCACTGCAACCACAGCCGACTCTCAGCCACCAGGTGGCTCCTGTTATCACCAGCTGTGACCTTCACTGGTGCTCGTGGATGCTGCTGTAGTTAGAAGCAAAATACATTTTTATAGTGTGCCAACTCATGGTCTGTTAAATCCACAAAGTCACAAGCAGATTATGTTTTATATACTGGACCACCGCTGAATCTGAGCATTCATACTAATTATAAAGCAGCAAAAATACTTCGATCTACATGCTCAGTTTCCTGAATGCATTTCTGACTGTGACCCAGTAGAATCATGGGCAAGCTCCACTTTAATGTCATAGACCTTTTCTTCCTCTGATGGCTGTAAAGCTCCTAAAGGTCAAATGGAAACACATTCACGTTACATAAAATTAAAAAATCTGAGTTTTTTTTTTTTTTTGTGGGGGTGGGGGCACTGTTAAAATGTCACCTCATACTACATATCACAATCCTGGACTTACTTAACGCCACACAGTTGAGGCAGTACTGTGCATCAAGGAATATCCATGCATTAATGTTGCAATTATAGCTCTTAAATTGGTACATTACTGTATAGTGTCGCCCAGTTTCACCCAACAGTGGCATTTTTAATTAGAATAACCATTATTCAGTTTTTGCAATACCTCACTCTTCTGTTGTCAGTGAAGCATCAGGGCCCCATTAGAAATGTGTACATGTATGTAACCACACAGCCGTCATCAGTGTGTGAATGGGTGGATAGCAGGATCTGTAAAGCGCTTTGGTCATCTAGAGATGAGAATAAAAGCGCTATATAAGTGAATGCCATTTACAGATGATTTGGATCGCACCTACAGATGATAAGTAGGGTGGGAAATTATAATATTCAAATGTCTCTGATGACAAATGCCAATGTGCAAAAGGCCTTTTTTCATGTCTTTATCAGATCAAAAGTCCAAAGTTACACCCTACAATGTAAAAATAATTTCATAATGATTCCAGTAATGAATGCCTCTCTCTGTCCTGGGTGTGAAGTTTTGTTTTCCCCCGTTTATATTTAGTCATGTGAGAATTCTTCCAAAAATATGAGTCCTGATTCAGGTCTGAGGTCTGCCAGCTGCTGAAGTTCCCCACCTGACTGCAGCTCGGTGTTGCGTCATCCATCCATCTAATGATTAATGAGTCTTTGCCAGGGGGTTACTTATTCTCATGAGTTTAGATAATGTGCTGTTATCTGTTCATAAATTAAGACATTATGTTCACTGTACTCTGAAGAACCCAATGACCTGTGTAAAGACGGGCATATTAGATGAACGTCTTTGTGCACAGAGCCAAACATTAACCTCAAATATCAATGAAACATGCAGTTTACATTTTGTACGTTTGTTGATTTCTTTCACTGTTGATTATTTGCCATAGTAAGTATATCATGTACAATTTTTAGTCATGCACTGTGAACTTGAGTATTTGATGCTGTTCTTGACATGTGATGCCATGATATTTGAAAGTCTAATATTGGGCTTTTTTAACAGTGCTGTGAAAAAGTATTTCCCCCTTCCTCATTGCTTATATTTTTGTGTATTTGTCAAACTTAAATGTTTCAGATGATTAAAGAAATTTTAATATTAGACAAATGCAAAATGCAGTTTTTAAAAAATGAATATTTCATTTATTAAGGAAAAAAGGGTATCCACACCTACTTGTTCCTATGTGAAAAAGTAATTGCTCCTATGTGAAAAAGTAATTGCCCCCAAACATTAAAAACTTGTGCCACCCTTGGCGGCAACACCTGCAATCAAGCATTTGTGATAACTGGCATTGAGTCTTTTACATCACTGCTGAGGAATTTTGGTACATTCTCCTTTGCAGAATTGTTTTAATTCAGCCACATTGGAGGGGTTGAGCTTGAGGTCATGACCGATGGCCAGACATTCTTCCAGATTTTCTGATAGACAGCAGAATTCTTGGTTCCATCAGTTATGGCATGTTGTCCAGATCCTGAAACAGTAAAGCAGCCCCAGACCATCACGCTACCACCACCATGTTTGACTGTTGGTATGATGTTCTTTTTACGAAATGCTGCGTTAGTTTTATGCCAGATCTTATGGGACACACGCCTTTCAAAAGTTCAGCGTTTATCAGTTCACAGAATATTTTCCCAAAAGTCTTTTTTTTTTTTTTTTTGGTAAATGTGAGATGAGCCTTTGTCTTCTTTTTGGTCAGTAGTGGTTTTCACCTTGGAACCCTCCCATGGATGCCATTTTTTGCCCCGTCTCTTTCTTGTTGAATCATGGACCAGTGTCCAAACTGAGGCCTACAGTTCTGTAGATGTTATTCTGGGTTTTTGTTTCTTATCTGTTCTTGAATTTCTTTAGATCAGGGGTGCTCACACTTTTTCAGCATGCGAGCTACTTATAAAACAACCAAGTCAAAATGATCTACCCACTACAAAAATGCAAAACATATAATTATTTTCATATGTATTAAGGATTCTTTGTATGTACAATGTATGTTGATGTACCTTGCATAACTGAATAAGCCAATATTGCACAACACACATAATAAATAACTATTAACATTTTTTGTAATTACCTGAGTTTACTTTGATGACTTGCACTGAATTGAATCAGCCAGGGATGCATAGTCCGGACAGTAGCTGCTGACAGCCAGCCTCAAGCACATTTCCAAATGTTCATCAGTCATGGTGGAACGGTATTTGGACTTAATGATCTTCATGTGGGAAAAGGCTGACTCACATAAATAAGTGGAGCCGAATAATGCAGTCAAGGAGGTAGCACATTTCCTCATGTTGGGGTACTTTTCCTCTGTAAGTTCCAGAACTGTCCATGAGCTCGGAAAGTCAATGTCGTATTTTCCATGAACAGTCCGAAAATGCCGCTCCACATTTCCCTTCTTTGGTATTGCGATGGTAGACTGGCAGATGAGGCAAACGCACTTCGAAAATGACATCGTGAAAAAAAAGTCCACCTGTGGGGAGACTTGAATAACGAAACCGAATTGCCTTTAATTTCAGTTTATTTCAAGTAACCATTCCACTGTCTGCTCTCATTCCTGAGCAGCGAACAAAGAGGGTGAACACACCAAAGTTCTCCCTTTTAAACATTCTCACATCAAACCATTTCCCTCGCGGGGGAAATCACACATCTATATCAAAATCTCTTTATTCACATTCATTAACCTTTTATTTACATAACTCCCCCTTCTCTCCTCTCGAGCCTCAGCGGTCAGGAAGTCTTCTGTCCCCTGTCCTCTGCAGGGGGTCCAGGCTCTGTGGCTCCGCACCGCAGGGGGCTGGCTCTCCTTCATCGTGAGGTTAAATCACATATGCAGTGTCCAACGTATACATGTCTCACAACACAGCCATATAACCCCCCCCAAACGATGAAGAACAGACTAATTCCTAAAATTTAATAGCACCTTACTCACTACTGAATAATCAACACCAACATTCAGTCTGTGCGCCGCTTGGGCTTCAGCCGTCTGCCGAATCTGCTGTGCGTTGGCCCCGCCTTGCCTGCGGCGCTTTTCTGCTTCGGCTCTGTTGACTGAGGAAGAGAGTGATTAATTGCCCTCTGCGGGGGCCTGCCTCGTCGAGGCGCCACTGCGACCGGTACAGACACGTCCTTCATGACAAAAGCAGGTTTTAGTCTGTCAATACTGACTGTCTCTTTTCTGTCTCCAAAATCTAGCACAAATTGCTTATCACCTGCCTCCAGCACTCGAAATGGCCCTTCGTAAGGTGGTTTGAGTGTTGCTTTTAGGGCTTCGCGCCTGACAAAAACGAAGTCGGCATTTTTCAAAGCCTTGGGGACGAAAACTCGTGGAAAAGCGTGATGAACCGGACCCGGGAGCGTGTCTGCTCCCGTGCCGACTAACGGTCCCAGAGCAGAGAGAGGTGGGGGCTCTGGGGGCTCTGGTAAAAACTCGCCCGGCAGCCTCAGAGTTTGTGCGAATACCAGCTCCGCTGGGGAGGCGTCTAAGTCCTCTTTAGGCGCAGAACGCAACCCTAATAAAACCCCTGGCAGTTTATTTACCCAATCTGCATCCGTGAGCGACGCTCTGAGTGCTGCCTTCAAAGACCTATGAAAACGCTCGCATAAACCATTAGCCTGAGGGTGGTAAGCTGTAGTGCGGTGAATTTTGGCTCCTAAGCCGTTGGCCATCGCTGACCACAGCTCAGAGATGAATTGCGGTCCTCTATTGGACGTAATGTCCGACGGAACCCCGAAGCGCGCCACCCAAGCCGTTAAAAAAACGCGAGCCACCTCCGCGGCCGTGGTCGTCGCAAGTGGGACCACTTCCGGCCAACGTGTGGTGCGGTCCACCATTGTCAAAAGATACGTGAACCCCTGTGATGCCGGTAGGGGGCCCACAAGGTCGACGTGCACATGGTCGAACCTTCTGGCCGGAATGCGGAACGGTTCTAACGGGGCTCTTGTGTGCCTGTGAATTTTGGCCCGTTGACAGGAAATGCAGGTTTTTGCCCATTCCTTCACGTGCTTGCGCAGGCACGGCCAAACAAACTTTTCCGCCACTAGTTTCACCGACGTGCGCACCCCCGGGTGTGCCAGTGAGTGGACCGAGTCAAAAACACGGTGGCGCCACGTGGCCGGAACCACCGGACGCGGGCGCCCCGTCGACATGTCGCAGATCAGGGGGGGCATACCGGTTTGTAAACACTTGCTCTCCAGCCTCAACCCTGTTGGTCCAGACTGGAGCGCGCGCACGTCTGCGTCCGCCCCCTGGTCCGCTGCCATGGCTGCGTAATCTATACCCACGTGCACCGGGGCTGCGCGCGCCACCGTGCCGCTCTCCTGCGGCGCGGTCACGGTGGCCCGTTCTGCCTCTGCGCGTGTTGGGGTCGTGAACGCGCGCGAGAGACAATCCGCTACTACATTGAATTTGCCCGCGACGTGCCTAATGTCGGTGGTAAATTCCGAGATTGCGGCCAGCTGCCTCTGCTGCCTGCCGGACCACGGATCTGAAATTTTGGCCATGGCGTATGTGAGCGGCTTGTGGTCCACATAAGCGGTGAAGCACCGTCCTTCCAGCCAGAACTGGAAATGACGAATAGCCAAATGCAGCGCCAACAGTTCTCTGTCGAACGCGCTGTGTTTTCGTTCAGCCGCGCTTAAAGATTTGCTAAAGAAAGCCAAAGGCTGCCAAACTCCGGCTACCTGTTGCTCAGTAACGGCCCCTATGGCTAAATCTGAAGCGTCTGTCGTCAGCGCGATACGTGCTGCAGGGTCTGGGTGGGCCAGGAGCGCAGCGTCAGCCAAGGCTTTTTTAACCTCTGTGAACGCGCGCTCCCGCTCCGGGGACCATTCGACCGCCTGGGTCGGTTTTTGTTTTTTGAGCGCGACATATAACGGTTGCATGATTTGAGCTGCGTGGGGCAGGAATCGGTTATAAAAATTCACCATCCCCAAGAATTCCTGTAGTGATTTGACCGTTTGTGGACGGGGAAAATCCGCTACCGCGCGTACTTTCTCTGGTAACGGAACCGCTCCCTCCGGGGAGACGCGGTGACCCAAAAAATCGATCCGCTTGACGCCGAACTGGCACTTGGCTGGGTTAACTATTAAGCCGTGCTCTCCCAGCCTCCTAAAAACTGCTGTGAGGTGCGTTTCGTGTTCGTCCTCTGAAGTACTCGCGACCAAAATGTCGTCGAGGTACACAAACACGAAAGGGAGATCGCGTAACACGGCATCCATCATCCGCTGAAATGTTTGCGCCGCCCCTTTGAGACCAAACGGCATGCGTAAAAATTCGAAAAGTCCGAACGGGGTTATTACCGCTGTTTTAGGAATGTCCTCCGGTTGGACTGGGACTTGGTGATAGCCGCGAACTAGATCAATCTTTGAAAAAATGCGCGCCCCCGCCAGGTGCACCGAAAAATCCTGAATGTGCGGGATGGGATAACGATCGTGCGCCGTAGCGTTGTTTAGCCTGCGGTAATCCCCGCACGGTCTCCAGGAGCCATCGGCTTTCGGTACCATGTACAGCGGCGAAGCCCACGGGCTCTTCGACCTACGAACGATGCCCAGCCTCTCCAGGCTGGCGAACTCCTCGCGCGCAATGGCGAGCTTAACTGCATCCAAGCGCCGAGCTTTTGCAAACACGGGAGGACCAGACGTGGGGATAAAGTGTTTCACCCCGTGCTTCGCGACCGTCGCTGAAAAAGTGGGCACAGTGAGCGCTGGAAATTGGGTGAGGAGTGTGTGAAACTTACCACCTGCTGTAGCGATGTGGGTCTGTACTGGTGGCGGGGACACTCGAGCTGAACAGGGGAGAGAGTAAAAAGAGAGTGCATTTACCAGCCGTCTATTAGCAAGATCAACTAACAGATTGTGTGAACACAAAAAATCCGCGCCCAACATGTTGAAACTCACCGCCGCTATTACAAAAGTCCATTCATATGTGCGGCCATGTAAGCACAAAGGCAAGGTCCTTCTCCCGTAGGTGTTGATGTTCGAGCCATTTGCCGCTGTAGCTCCGCTACCGTGGGGTCCAGCCACCCGGTCCGCGTATGTTGGGGTGATGAAGCTCACTTGTGCTCCGGTGTCGATGAGGAACTCTCGTCCGGAGCGCGCATCCGTGATGTAGAGCAGCTTGCTGCGTTCTCCGAGGGTCGAAGCTGCTAGCGACCCCCGGTCTTGCCGTTTCCCGAACTCCTGAAGATGCAGGGCGGCACACACCTGCGTGCCTTCTCTGCGAACCTCCGATGGTAAAAGCAGAGATCTTCTCCTCCGCTGTGTCGTGTCCGCGCCTCTGCCGCCGGGCTATTGGCTCCACCTCGTCGCGGCCGTGCTGCCGCCGTCGTCGGCCAGTCTGGTTCTGCCGCCTCTGGCTCCCCGCTGTCTCGGGTCGCCGCTGTGGTTGCTTGCCCGCCGCAGGCGTCCAGGATCCCATCTGCCTCCTGGGCCAGCTCCCGGAACTCCTCCAGGGTGTGACACTTTTTGCCGGCCAGCGTGCTTCTCGCATGCGCCGGGAGGTTGGAGAGGAAGATGAACTGAAAAATGAAATCATCGTTGTCCAACCCTCTCAGCTGTATCATCTCCTCCATCAGGGCGCTCGGCCTGTGTCCACCTTGGTCTAGCAAAGACAGGATCCTCCTCGCCCTCACTTCCGCCGAGGGGGTGAAAAACTTGATGAAGGTGGATTTCAGCTTGCCGTACCTGTCGGTCGCGGGTGGCTGCTCCACCAAGCTCTGCACGCACCGAGCTGTGCTGTTGTCCAGTTTAGCGATGACATGGTGGAACTTAGTGTCATCCACCGTTACTCCTGCGAGCGCGAACTGCGACTCTGCTTGCAGAAACCACGACCGTGGGTTATCCTGCCAGAAATCAGGCAGCTTAACGGCCACTGCGCTCGCCAGCTCTGAGCGCTGTGAGTCCGGGACCCTGAGAATTTCTTCGTTCATTCTCAACGTCGTCAGTCACCAATGTGGGGAGACTTGAATAACGAAACCAAATTGCCTTTAATTTCAGTTTATTTCAAGTAACCATTCCACTGTCTGCTCTCATTCCTGAGCAGCGAACAGAGAGGGTGAACACACCAAAGTTCTCCCTTTTAAACATTCTCACATCAAACCATTTCCCTCGCGGGGGAAATCACACATCTATATCAAAATCTCTTTATTCACATTCATTAACCTTTTATTTACATAACTCCCCCTTCTCTCCTCTCGAGCCTCAGCGGTCAGGAAGTCTTCTGTCCCCTGTCCTCCGCAGGGGGTCCAGGCTCTGTGGCTCCGCACCGCAGGGGGCTGGCTCTCCTTCATCGTGAGGTTAAATCACATATGCAGTGTCCAACATATACATGTCTCACAACACAGCCATACACCTCCCATTCCGTATGAAAGTGATATGTTTTTGCCTTCTTACTTGGTCCAGCTTTCTCACTCATTTTGATCACCATATGTTTTAGCAAGGGCTTAAAATCTGAGGTAATTCGCTGACTAGCTTGTAACTTTTGCTGCGTTTAGCGCCGTTGTTTACGCATGAGCGGTGACCTAAAGGTCAAAATTCAGTTGTCATCTGAATGGTTGCCCTGTATGTCAATCAAGTGATGGGATGTTTGATAGGCTGACAAATATTTTTTTTAATGTCACGCTGCGATCGACCAGTAGATCGCGATCGACGTAATGAGCACCCCTGCTTTAGATCATGGCATGATGTGTTGCTTTTTGAGATCTTTTAGCCATCTTCAGTTTGTCAGACAGGTTTTATTTACGTGATTTTTTTGATTCAGCAAGCCTGGGTGTGACTATTGAAATTGAACTCCGCTTTCCAAAAAAAAACTTAGTTAAGACAGCTAATTCATGATGTAACGGGGGGGGGGTACTTTTTCAGATAGAGCCAGGTAGGTTTGAATAGCTTTTTTCCCTTAATAGTAATAAAACATCCATCTGTAGAGGGTAAAAGGGAAGGATGTAGAGGCGAAGTGCGAGTGTAGGTCAACACAGATTCTTTATTCACCCTCTAACATATATGTACAGCCTGTGCTGGGGCCAAGTCTCAGTAGAAAAGCCTAGATTCCCTCCAGTCTCTCTGCATTCCCTTTATATAACTTTATTACCTCGCCTAGAAACTGGGGCTGGCGCATTATACATGGGTATAAACAAAGACAGTGTGTGGCACGATTATCATAACACGTTACATTCATCACATACATTTGCCTCCCTGCGCTCCATGCTACAGCATGGAGCAGTAGGGGGTGAAGGCGCCTCATAGTCTGGTCTAATTACCCCGCTGGGGGGCTACCCCATTCAGTCCATTGTTCAGCCCCTCTTCCTGGTTCTGGGTGTGAGAGAATGTCCACCTGCAGTGTCTAGTGTCACCACACAGCCCGCCCCCCCCCCCCCCGAACACCCAGAAGGGGATGTAACCTCCTAATCCTTTGGGCTCAAGTCGATTCAGCCCATGGTGGCTGCAGCGGGGGGTTGCCGCTCCGGTCGAATTGTCCTGCTGGTGAAGTGTGTCGGCAGGCATGTCAGTCCGTGGGGGGGAAAGGGGGAGGGGTGAAAAGAAGTTTCTGTTCCGCTCCCAAGTTCCAACACATTGGAACGGCCGTGGTTCGCGGGCGCACGGGGGCCGGTGTGCGTTGTGCTGACAGTACAAAACCGGCAAATGGCAGGTCTTTGGGATAGAGATGCAGGAAGAACTATGTGAAGGATTGGGGGGGGGGGCAATGGGGTGCCGGCCCAGGACGTCAAAAGCCTCTGGGCCGTGCAAAATTTCGTGCAGATCAGCCTCTGGTGAGTGTGGTCTATATTAACCATATATTCCATAACTACATATGTTGAAGCATGTGGAAATGTTTGGTGATTACATATGTAAAGAACTTCACACCTCTGAAAGGACAAAGGACTCTCACCCGCCGAGCGAAGAACAAAGACGTTCCCGGACGCAGCGGAGGAGACCGGAGGAGCCACCCTCACCCCCCAAGGCGAGGAGAGGAAATACCAAGACAATGGGGGGATTAAGATAATGAGGGATGTCAGCCTTTGTTATGCATGTCTTTTGTTGTGTGCATGTATAAAATCAGTGAGTTGGAGAAATTCTGTCTCTTTTCCCTTCTGCCACTCTCTGCACCAGATGAGACTTGTTAGAAGAGCTGAATATTAAAGCTTTGCTTATAAACCAAATCGCCTCTTCATTTCCAAGCTCCTCTACACTGGTGACCTTAACGCGAGTATGGACCTGAGGCGTTCCCCCGCAATCGACTCATCCGCGGCGACCCAGGCAGACGCCAGCCGCCACGCAGACGAGGGAGCAGATGGACAACTGTTCCCCCCGGCAGAAGAGATTGAGAGGGCTCAACCGAGCACCAGCACCGCCGTGAGAGCCGAGGCAAGGCACTCTCACCCGGCGGGCACAACAGTGATGGTGTGCACGAATGCCGTTGCTGTCCACCTGCCAGACTTCTGGCAAGAAGACCCTGCCTCTTAGTTTCAGCAGGCTGAAGCCCAATTTACACTGGCGGGCATCACGGCTGATGACACCAAATTTTATCATATCGTCTCCAAACTCGACGCCGCCACTTCGAAGTGTGTGCGGAGCATGATCCGGCGACCACCGGCCCGGGACAAATACGAGACGCTCAAAGCAACCATCGTGGCGAACTACGTCCCATCAGCGGAAGAGAGAGCCGAGAAGATCCTGGCGGTCTACGGCCACAGAGGGGGCAAACCGAAGGCCCTCATGGAGGATTTGCTACAGCTCAAAGAAGAGGACAATGACAACTTCCTCTTCCAGTTTATTTTCCTCAGCACGCTGCCGCCACACATGAGAGGGACACTCGCCAGCATGAAGTGCAACAACCACCAAGACTTCCGCGTGCTGGCCAACGAAGCTCATCGGCTCGTCAACGCCTGCAAGGAGCTGACACCCACAGCAGCATCCGCAGACCTCAACGCTGACGCCCCGAGCCACGAGGAGCCACAACCCACGGAGCAGACCCAGCCCACGGTGACAGCGACACGGCCAAGACGTAACAGACGGAGCGATGTTTGTTATTACCACCACCGCTTCGCCGAGAAGGCTCACAAATGTGTTCCCCCCTGCAAATTTAAACGCCAAAGCCGAGAGCCGTTAACGGCAGCGGCTCTCGGCGAGAAAAACAAGCTGTTGTACATGACGGATGGACACTCAGGCAAGCAGTTCCTCATCGACACAGGAGCCCAGCTGAGTTTCGTCATGCCCTCCCACGCAGATCGAGCCACGGGCACCCGGGGCAACGGAGCCATGGCAGCCAACGGCTCTAGCATCGACACGTTCGGCGAAAAGAGCCTGCACCTCCTCATCCACGGCCGCAGCTACAGATGGACATTTGTTGTAGCGGCGGTGAGTTTTAACTTATTAGGTGCAGATTTTTTGTGTGCACATGGGTTATTAGTGGATCTAGCAAATAGGCGCCTGGTTAATGCACTGTCCTTTGCTTCTATTCCATGCTCAGCCCGAGTTTCTCCGCCACCTGTGCAGGCCAACGTCACCACAGCAGGAGGTAAGTTTGAGCAGCTCCTCACCCAATTTCCAGCACTCACAATCCCCAAATTCTCAGCCACTGTGGCTAAACACGGGGTTGAACACTTCATTCCCACAACGGGACCTCCCGTTTTTGCCAAAGCTCGCCGCTTAGACGCGGCCAAGCTCAACATAGCACGGGACAAGTTTACAACTCTTGAAAAATTAGGCATTGTTAGACGCTCGAAGAGCCCCTGGGCCTCACCACTTCACATGGTTCCGAAATCCGACGGTTCTTGGAGACCGTGCGGAGATTACCGCAGATTAAACAACGCTACAGCGCATGACCGTTACCCAATCCCTCACATTCAACATTTTTCACTACATCTAGCGGGTGTGCGCATTTTTTCAAAAATAGACTTAGTCCGCGGTTATCACCAAGTCCCAGTCCGAGCAGAAGACGTTCCTAAAACAGCGGTAATAACCCCTTTCGGCCTTTTTGAATTCCTGCGAATGCTTTTCGGCCTCAAAGGCGCTGCTCAAACTTTTCAACGAATGATGGACGCGGTCCTACGCGACCTCCCTTTTGTTTTCGTCTACCTCGACGACATGCTGGTAGCCAGCTCGTCTGAGGAAGAACACGAGCAGCACCTCACTACGGTTTTTCAGAGGCTAGAAGAGCACGGGCTAATAATCCAGCCAAATGCAAATTTGGCGTGTCACAAATTGATTTTTTAGGACACAAAGTCTCTCCGAAGGGGGCAGTTCCACTTCCAGACAAAGTTCATGCAATAGAAAGTTTTCCACGGCCACAAACGGTCAAATCGCTACAGGAATTTTTAGGGATGGTTAATTTTTACAACCGTTTCCTCCCCCACGCAGCTCAGCTCATGCAGCCCCTATATGACGCGCTCAAAAAAAAGAAAGCTTCCAACGCGGTCGAATGGACCCCGGAGCACGAACGCGGTTTCGTGGAAGTAAAAAGCGCCCTAGCTAACACCACATTGTTAGTTCACCCAGATCCCTTGGCCCGCATTGCACTAACCACAGATGCTTCAGACCTAGCTATAGGGGCAGTTGTAGAACAACTTGTCAGCGGGGTCTGGCAACCTTTAGCATTCTTTAGCAAATCGCTAAACCAAACTGAACGCAAATACAGCACTTTTGACAGAGAGCTGCTGGCGCTTCATTTATCCATCCGCCACTTCCAGTTCTGGTTAGAAGGGCGGAGTTTCACGGCTTTTGTAGACCATAAACCGCTCACCTTTGCTATGGCTAAAATTTCAGAACCATGGTCAGGCAGGCAACAAAGACAGCTAGCTGCGATTTCAGAGTTCACCACAGACATTCGACACGTGGCAGGCAAACTTAACGTAGTAGCGGACTGTCTCTCTCGCGCTGTGACACCACCAGAGCGCGGGGAGACAGATTATACTGCCTCAGCCGCAGAACTCTTCACTAACGCAGACACATACGCAGCACCTATCCATGCAGGGATAGATTATGCAGCCATGGCAGAGGAACAAAACAGTGACGCGGACGTGCGCGCACTCCTGTCTGGACCAACAGGGTTAAGGCTGGAGAAAAAGGGTTTACGCGACGGCGTGCCCCCCCTAATATGCGATGTTTCAACCGGCCGACCTCGCCCGTTAGTACCAGCTACATGGCGCCACCGTATTTTCGACGCAATTCACTCCCTCGCGCACCCAGGTGTGCGCGCCTCGGTTAAAATGGTCGCCGAAAAGTTTGTGTGGCCAGGCCTGCACAAAAACGTAAAAGAATGGGCAAAAACTTGCATTTCTTGTCAACGCGCCAAAATACACAGACACACAAAAGCCCCTCTGGAGCCTTTTCCAATCCCTGCTAGAAGGTTCGACCACGTTCATGTTGACCTCGTGGGGCCACTACCTTCCTCCCAAGGTTTCACACACCTGTTAACAATGATAGACCGTACTACGCGCTGGCCAGAGGCAGTCCCTCTAGCGGCAACCACAGCGGAGGAAGTCGCTCGCGTTTTTTTGACAAACTGGGTGGCACGTTTCGGCGTCCCATCGGACATCACGTCCGATAGGGGGCCTCAATTTGTCTCAGAGCTCTGGTCAGCCATGTCCAACAGCTTAGGGGCAACAATTCATCGCACCACCGCTTATCACCCTCAGGCTAATGGGTTATGCGAGCGTTTTCACAGATCTTTAAAGGCTGCCCTCAGAGCCTCACTAACGGACACAAATTGGGTAAATAAACTTCCCTGGGTTTTATTGGGGTTGCGTGCTGCACCTAAAGAGGATCTAGACGCCTCTCCCGCAGAATTAGTCTTTGCACAACCTCTCAGGCTCCCAGGTGAATTTTTACCAGAGAACCCAGAGCCAGGGCGCCTTCCAGTCCCAAGGTTTTTAGGCAGCAACGGACCGAACTCTCTCCCCGGTCCAGCTCATCACTCCTTCCCACGGGTTTTTGTCCCTCAAACTTTAAAAAATGCTGAGTTCGTTTTTGTTAAGCATGAAGCTTTAAAACCAACTTTGCGCCCAGCATTCGATGGGCCATTCAGAGTGCTGGAACATGGTGATAAACACTTTGTGCTTGATTTTGGGGATAGAAAAGAAACAGTCAGCATTGACAGACTTGAACCTGCCTTCTTGTTGAAAGACGAGCCTGCACAGTTGGCGAGAGCACCTCGGCGAGGTAGACCCCCCAAGAGAAAAGACACAGCCCCCAGGCAGGGAACAAATAACCTCTCTACTTCCCACACTGCAGATTCCTCACAAGAAGGTCCCAGCAGGACGCCTAAACCAACCTACAGCAGTTTTGGGAGAAGATTAAAACCCAGACAGCACAGGGACTGATACCAACCACTCCACAATTATTCACTAATTGTGCTGCAACAGTTTAGGACTGACTTATGATTTTACTATGCTGTTATGTTTACCACTGAACTCTTAGGAGCATGGCTGCTGGAAAGTTTCTTCCGTGGCAACAGATGTAACACCTAGTATGTCATAATAACTATCTTAGACTGTGAACCTTTCTGTTGTCTTTTCTTAGTTGTTTGGGGGGCCTGTGGTCTATATTAACCATATATTCCATAACTACATATGTTGAAGCATGTGGAAATGTTTGGTAATTACATATGTAAAGAACTTCACACCTCTGAAAGGACAAAGGACTCTCACCCGCCGAGCGAAGAACAAAGACGTTCCCGGACGCAGCGGAGGAGACCGGAGGAGCCACCCTCACCCCCCAAGGCGAGGAGAGGAAATACCAAGACAATGGGGGGATTAAGATAATGAGGGATGTCAGCCTTTGTTATGCATGTCTTTTGTTGTGTGCATGTATAAAATCAGTGAGTTGGAGAAATTCTGTCTCTTTTCCCTTCTGCCACTCTCTGCACCAGATGAGACTTGTTAGAAGAGCTGAATATTAAAGCTTTGCTTATAAACCAAATCGCCTCTTCATTTCCAAGCTCCTCTACAGTGAGGAATTTTTCCGGGAAACCCTTCAGTGATCTGCAGCGGCTGTGAAAAAATTAAGTCTCTGACTCCTCGTGCGGGCCCGATCCTGCAAGGATCTGGGGAAGGCGAACGGCCCAATTACCTGAGGGTGCGTCGCGGCAGTGGAAAAAAAAAAAAACACAAGCTGTGTCAGGGAACTTGGCAATCTTGCTTTAGGTGCGGGGGCAGTCCTAAAGTTTCCGGGGAAAGCAAGTGGCTTAATTCCCCGTTGATGCGCAGCGGCTGAGAAACAAATACAGTACAAGTCCTGTGGGCGAGGCTGCCCGGCTGCTTTAGGTGCGATGCACAAAGCCTAAAGGATCCGAGGATGGCGATCGGCTGTCTTCCCCGGGAAGTGTAGTGGCTAAGAACGATGTATAAGTTCTTGGAGCTGGTTTGTCCCTGGTGTGTGGCGTGTGCCATGACCACGTAGCTTAAAGTTGCACTGTCCTCGTAACCCTGCGGTGTGCGCATGGGGCTTCTGTGCACCGAAACTCCACTGTCGGGAGGTGAAGTCAGGGTCGGGGAGCTTGATTCAAACATGCAGACGGCGCCGATCTTCCCCTTTCAGGCTGTTTCTATGTGTGCTCGTCTCGCTGATCCTGGTGCGTCTCGGTCCCCGCGTCGCACACTCTTTCTGGCCCTTGAGGTCACCATCGTGGAGAGAGGAACAGGCGCCCCGCTCCAGTGTGGATGAGAAGGACGCAGGTGATCCCTGGTACTCCGGAGTACACAGCGCAGTGCAAGGGAGTAGACGGTCCATCTCACTTCGGGTTACCAATGTAGAGGGTAAAAGGGAAGGATGTGGAGGCGAGGCACGAGCGTAGGTCGACACAGATTCTTTATTCACCCTCTAACATACACTACCGTTCAAAAGTTTGGGGTCACCCAGACAATTATGTTGTGTTTTCCATGAAAAGTCACACTTATTTACCACCATGAGTTGTAAAATGAATAGAAAATATAGTCAAGACATTGACAAGGTTAGAAATAATGATTTGTATTTGAAATAATTTTTTCCTTCAAACTTTGCTTTCGTCAAAGAATCCTCCATTTCCAGCAATTACAGCATTGCAGACCTAACATGATTGCACAAGGGTTTTCTGATCATCCATTAGCCTTCTGACGCAATGAGCAAACACATTGTACCATTAGAACACTGGAGTGATAGTTGCTGGAAATGGGCCTCTATACACCTATCTAGATATTGCACCAAAAACCAGACATTTGCACCTAGAATAGTCATTTACCACATTAGCAATGTATAGAGTGTATTTCTGATTAGTTTAAAGTTATCTTCATTGAAAAAAAGTGCTTTTCTTTCAAAAATAAGGAAATTTCTAAGTGACCCCAAACTTTTGAACGGTAGTGTATGTTGGGATCATTCAGGTTTGTTTGGCCCTACAATCATGTGTGATTAATTATAATGTAAGAAAATTAGCAGCTGATGAATCACTTATGAAAAAAAATTCCCTAACCCTAATCCTCCTTACACATTAATACACAAATATTTGCATAATATATGGGGCAAAAAAGTATTTAGTCAGCCACCAATTGTGCAAGTTCTCCCACTTAAAAGATGAGAGAGGTTGTGGGGTCACCCCCACAGCCTACAGACTAGCAGAGCGCTCAGCTGGAGCAATTAACAGAACAGTGAGATGTATGGACTGTTATCAATAGGTGGAGAGGAATTCCGGCCAGTAATCCTGCTATTGTTATGTGTGACTCTCAAATGCAAATGTCCATGCTTACTGCTGTGCATGTATTGTCTGTAGCTGGGTATATAAGTCAACCATATTGCTCATTCTCTCTCTCTGACTACTGCTTTTGACTACACGCATTGCCTGTTTGAGAGCCTGAGGGCTCGCTCCAGCATGCTTACACAGTGCTGGAGTGAGTTGTGTGATGGCGGAATAAAACACCCCTTTAAAACCTCAGTTCGCTGTGCCTTATTTTACCATCACCACATTGGTGACCCCGAGAAAGACCACGCCTGACGACGAACGAACGCAGCACCCGGCGGTGTCTCCGACGACAAGCGAACGCAGCAGCCTGACACAAAAGCACTGCCCTCCCTTCTGCCACACGGGAGACCTCGATGCAGAACCGACACCAGGCGAACTCCCTCGGAGATCATCCACGACCGGGAAAGCTGCAGAAAGCGTCATTGTGCGATCCTCGCCTGAGATCTGCACATCCACGCTGGGACCGGGCGAGGGACAAAGATCGTCTACTCCCTCTCACCGCTCCTCCGCATCGACACGAGCGCGCACGCACCTCGTCCATTCTCCACGACGGCGACCTCCAGGGCCGACGGAGAACGCAGCGCATGGACCTGAACGCACCATGACCCGGCACGAGCGAACGACAGCAACAGCTTGAACAGGGATGACCATCGGCGCCGACGACGTTGATCTCCATCAAGCTCCCTGACCCTGATTCGCCTCGCGACAGCGGACCTGCCATGCACAGAAGCCCCGCATCAGAACAGCGCAGCTGGAAGGCACGTGGCCGCAGCGCGCGCCGCGCACCAGAGACAAGCTGGATCTACAGACTTATACATCATCCCCCGCTGCTGCGCACACGGCTCTTCAGGGCTGCTCACACACCTGAAGCACACACGCAGCCCGCACACAGGATTTTGTATGGGTCTCAGCCACAGCGCACAAGGGAATTCAGCCGTCAGCTGTCCCCGAGGGCTTTAGGGCTGCGCGCGCACCTAAAGCCAAAACGCCAAGTCCCTCACACACCTTCAGCTCCTGTTTTTCTACATAGCCGCGAGAGGAGTCAGAGACAAATTTTTCTTCTCATAGCCGCTGTGGATCTCCGCACGTTCAACGGGAAAGCCCCTCAACATCGTGGATCCACATGCAATTTTTGCGCAGCGCAGACAACTTCGCAGTCCCGGGCCGGCACTTGCTACCCCCACCCCCCTCCCTCCACCTCCGCCTGCACAGAGCTTTCCCCGCTCGCTACCAGCCGGACTATCGAGGCCTCAGCTTCCTGCAGAGCCCTCTGGGGGGGGAGTGTGTGGGGTCACCCCCACAGCCTACAGACTAGCAGAGCGCTCAGCTGGAGCAATTAGCAGAACAGTGAGATGTATGGACTGTTATCAATAGGTGGAGAGGAATTCCGGCCAGTAATCCTGCTATTGTTATGTGTGACTCTCAAATGCAAATGTCTTCCTGTCAGTAATCCTCCTATTGATGTGTGTGACTCTCAAATGCAAATGTCCATGCTTACTGCTGTGCATGTATTGTCTGTAGCTGGGTATATAAGTCAACCATATTGCTCATTCTCTCTCTCTGACTACTGCTTTTGACTACATGCATTGCCTGTTTGAGAGCCTGAGGGCTCGCTCCAGCATGCTTACACAGTGCTGGAGTGAGTTCTGTGATGGTGGAATAAAACACCCCTTTAAAACCTCAGTTTGCCGTGCCTTATTTTACCATCGCCACAAGGTCTCCAATTTTCATCATAGGTATACCTCAACTATAAGAGACAAAATGAGGAAAAAAAAAAATCCAGAAAATCACATTGAAGGATTTTTAATGAATTAATTGGTAAATTCCTCGGTAAAATAAGTATTTGGTCAATAACAAAAGTTCATCTCAATACTTTGTTATATACCCTTTGTTGGCAATGACAGAGGTCAAAGGTTTTCTGTAAGTCTTCACAAAGTTTTCACACACTGTTGCTGATATTTTGGCCTATTCCTCCATGCAGATCTCCTCTAGAGCAGTGATGTTTTGGGGCTGTCGCTGGGCAACACGGACTTTCAACTCTCTCCAAAGATTTTCTATGGGGTTGAGATCTTGAGACTGGCTAGGCCACTCCAGGACCTTGAAATGCTTCTTACGAAGCCACTCCTTCGTTGCCCAGGCGGTGTGTTTGGGATCATTGTCATGTTGAAAGACCCAGCCACGTTTCATCTTCAATGCCCTTGCTGATGGAAGGAGGTTTTCACTCAAAATCTCATGATACATGGCTCCATTCATTCTTTCCTTTACACGGATCAGTCGTCCTGGTCCCTTTGCAGAAAAACAGCCCCAAAGCATGATGTTTCCACCCCCATGCTTCACAGTAGGTATGGTGTTCTTTGGATGCAACTCAGCATTCTTTCTCCTCCAAACACGACAAGTTGAGTTTTTACCAAAAAGTTCTATTTTGGTTTCATCTGACCATATGACATTCTCCCAATCCTCTTCTGGATCAGCCAAAATGCTCTCTAGCAAACTTCAGACGGGCCTGGACATGTACTGGCTTAAGCAGGGGGACACGTCTGGCACTGCAGGATTTGAGTCCCTGGCGGCGTAGTGTGTTGCTGATGGTAGCCTTTGTTACTTTGGTCCCAGCTCTCTGCAGGTCATTCACTAGGTCCCCCCGTGTGGTTCTGGGATTTTTGCTCACCGTTCTTGTGATCATTTTGACCCCATGGGGTGAGATCTTGCGTGGAGCCCCAGGTCGAGGGAGATTATCAGTGGTCTTGTATGTCTTCCATTTTCTAATAATTGCTCCCACAGTTGATTTCTTCACACCAAGCTGCTTACCTATTGTAGATTCAGTCTTCCCAGCCTGGTGCAGGTCTACAATTTTGTTTCTGGTGTCCTTTGACAGCTCTTTGGTCTTGGCCATAGTGGAGTTTGGAGTCTGACTGTTTGAGGTTGTGGACAGGTGTCTTTTATACTGATAACAAGTTCAAACAGGTGCCATTAATACAGGTAATGAGTGGAGGACAGAGGAGCCTCTTAAAGAAGTTGTTACAGGTCTGTGAGAGCCAGAAATCTTGCTTGTTTGTAAGTGACCAAATACTTATTTTACCAAGGAATTTACCAATTAATTCATTAAAAATCCTTCAATGTGATTTTCTGGATTTTTTTTTTTCTCATTTTGTCTCTCATAGTTGAGGTATACCTATGATGAAAATCGGAGACCTCTGTCATCTTTTAAGTGGGAGAACTTGCACAATTGGTGGCTGACTAAATACTTTTTTGCCCCACTGTACAGGAGTATCTGCCTGAAGTGTTTATTTATCCTAATTACACAGTTGAAAACAAAATTCTTGCATCCCTATGAAAATATTTTAACAAATTTTCTGTGATTTTATAACAGAGCAAGCAGTTTTTGACAGCATTTCTAAACATTAATTTTGTTTATAAAAAGTAATGCAGTTAGCCTGGTTGCATGGTCACAATAATGAATGATATAAATCCCTAGATAGATATACGATATATAGCAGAATCTGGTGGAGCAAAGCAACTACAGGAGTACACCGATCACCAACCCTGCTGCTCAAATGAATGCAGACCAATTCTAGAAAACTGCATAAAATACCAGAACACAAAGATAAGTAAAACAAATAATGTTGATTTATTGACATCTGGAAGAGTAAATAAACAGTGATAAAGGTCAGGAGAGAAGGCACATTATGGCTTTTTAAAAAAAAGTTTGGAGCACAGTCTCTGGACTTTACTCTTTAACAATGGTGGGTGTGATCATCTTGTGGAAGGAATAGTATTTGCATTCACTGGGCGGTACAATGTCCATGGTGGTGGTGCTAATCTTCTCCCTTTTGAAGCCAGCTTGAATCAGATGAGGCACTTGGGTCTCCTGAAAATCATTAACAAATGAAACGGGTCAGTGTGAGGCACTTCATGAATTGCCTTCCACTGTAGTCCGTTTATCAGTAACCTTCAAAGGATCCCGTTAGGTAATTTAGGTGTATATTTAACACTGCGCTGTGCTGTGCTGGTAAAGTGAGATCTAGTCAAGCACTCACAAGTACAACTCTTTTAATGTAATAGGATGTATATCAGACTGAATTATACAACGAGGACAATATCAGTGGCAGAGGGTGACAACTAGGCTGATTCAAAAACAAAATATACTGTATGGATACATAGTCATACTATGCGGGGTAACTGAATGGACCATTATGCTGTTTATTCCATCTAGCTATGCTGCTCTGCACTGTGTATATTTCTGTGTACATATGTATATTCACTGCTCTTATTATCTTATCTTGTGAATTATTGCTCTGAGTGCTGCTATCCCCGTGCTGTTGCAATCCTGGAATTTCCCCATTGTGGGACTAATCAAGGCTTATCTTATCTTATTATACAAGGTTTCACTGAAGCAAACGGGAAATGTGTTTAGGGATAGTAGATCTTAAACAGAACATTTTTTCTTTACCCAGTAAAGATCCTCTTTGGTGGCATTTATATCAGTTGTACAATTAACTGCAGTAGACAAGTGGCACTTGATTTTAAGTGTGCCATTGAATGATATGAAATGCAATACATGAACAAATTATAGTAATGACTTATGGTTGTGAAACACCTCAAGGAAAGTGATAGTGCCTGTTATAAAATTTCTCTTTTTCACATTAAGTTGCTATTTCAAAAGTTCCAGTTTTTACACTTCTGACACCACATGACAAACATGTCTGAAATTGGGACAGAAAATTGTACTTTTTGGATTGGGGCATCCCACGGTTCCATATTGGGCCCACTATCATCAATGTCTGGGGCAAATCTCATATAGATGAGACTTTTTTCAGGAAATAAGAAAAACTCTTATTTTCTGACTAATTTATTACCTACCAGATTCGTTCACATAGGTTTTTTTTTTTTTTTAATTTAAGTTTTTGTAAAGGGTATACAGGTCATTACAGCATTGCATTGTTTACATTTTCATCACATGTTCCCTTATTTTTTGCTATTTGACAACATTGGTAGGATAGTTATTACAACACCCCCCCCCCCCTTTTTTTTTAAGTGAAAGAAAAAGTGAATTTAAGGAGAATTAAATAAAAACAACAACAACAACAAAACAATAATAAACAAACAAACAGAACAGCAAAAAACAAACAAACAGAAAATTAAGTAATTAAAAGTAAAAGAGCATCTGAGTAGCGTTGGAACAAAGAGCGGGACCATCATTGAAATGGTATTTGTCAAAGATTAGTTCTAGTGGAAGACACATATGCGATCCAGGGTTGCTAAAAGTTCATGAACCCATCCATGTCCTGTCTCAGTGCGAATGTCAACTTTTCCATCGAGTAAATGTCTTGAATCACGTTAATCCAATCTTCAGGTGTAGGACAGTCCTTCAGCATCCATTTTTTAGTTAGGGCTTTTTTACTTGCCAATATTAAAACATTGAATAAGTATTTATCTCCTCGTCTTTCCAGTGAGTCCGGTAGTAAACCCAAATACAAAGTTACAAAAGAAAAGGGAACTGTTATTTTGAATATTTTCCCCAATATTGTCTGTACGTTGGTCCAATATTGGTGGATAACTGGGCATGACCAAAACACATGAAAATGATTTGCAGTCTTTTCACCACACAAGCGCCAACAGTTCAACCCCTTATGGGTAAATTTGTTTTGTGCAGGAGTTCTGAAAAATCTTACCAAGTTTTTCCATCCAAATTCTCTCCACTGCAGGGATGAGGTACTTTTCCATTGCTGTTTATTTAGCTTTTCCCATATTTCCAATTGTAAAGTGAAATTCCCCTCTTTTTCCCATCTCTCTTTTATATATGATGTGTTGTCTCCTTTTAAGTCTTGAAGACCTTGGTATATTTTAGAAATGTATCTGATCCCTGGGATCCCTTTATATGCCATTAAGAAGACCTTCAGAACACCTGACTGGGCCCTTTCCAAATCCTCCTTTTTAAGTATATTGTTTATGTGGTGTCTAAGCTGAAAGAACCTGTAAAGATCTTGATTTATTAGACCTTGTTTTTTCAAATCTTCAAAACTTCTTAAAGTTTGCCCCTTAAAGAAATCGTAACATTTTATCAGCCCTTTCTCTTTCCACTCTTTAAATCTAGTGTCTGTTTTATTGGGGGTAAAGTCTTGATCATAGGCAATCCATTGCAGAAGTCGATAGGGCTCTTTAGCTTGATTCTCTCTGACTATCTTAAACCAAATTTTTAGCGGGGTCTCTATCCACGGGTTGGTGTTATTCAAGAGTTTAGTTAAGGCATTGTTCCCTATTATCGCCTGTAGGGGGATGTCACTTGTTATTTGGCATTCCATCTCCTTCCATTGTGCAGTGTAGACTGGGTTACATATCTCTACTAAAGTTTTAATTTGTGCAGCTATAAAATAGTCCCTGATATTTGGCAGCGCGAGCCCACCTTTGTCTTTGTTTAGCTGTAGGGTTCTATATCTGATTCTAGGTCTCTTACCCTGCCATATGAATCTTGAGATCCTTCTGTCCAGCTCCTGCCATGTTTTTTTGGGAGGTTCTACCGGTATTGTTTGGAAAAGGTATAGAAGACGTGGAAGTATATTCATTTTGACTGCTTCAATTCTTTGTGCAGTACCTAAGAATGGTATCATATTCCATCTTGCTAGGTCAGATTTTATTTTTGTCACCAGTGGATCATAGTTTAGTGATATAATTTTGTTGAGTTGTTTCGGGATATTGACCCCCAGATATTTCATAGATTCCAACTCCCAGTTAGTTTTGAGTTCATTTAGTGAAAAATGATTTGGGTCATAGTTGAATGTTAAGACTTGGGTTTTATGCATGTTTAATTTGTACCCCGATAAATCTCCATAGTCTGAAAAAACTGAGATTAGTTCTGGTAGAGAAGTGTCTGGCTGCCCTAGGTATATTAAAATGTCATCAGCAAAGAGTGCTATTTTATGTTCCTTCTGACCAAGTGTAATACCTTGAATTTCTTGATTTTGTCTTATCCATTGGCTCAGAGGTTCTATGAAGATTGCAAAGAGCAGTGGAGACAGGGGGCAGCCTTGACGACATCCTCTTTCCAGCTCAAAAGATGATGATAAATTACCGTTAATCCTTATTTTAGCTGTTGGTTTTTTATATAATGCCTGTATAGTTCTAATGAAGTTGTTATGAAAATTGAAACTGGATAAGATTCTATATAGGAAAGACCAGTCAACCGAATCGAATGCTTTTTCAGCATCTAATCCCAATATGACTGCATTTAAGTTATATTTTTTTATATGATGAATTATGTGTAAAGTGCGTCGAATGTTGTCTTGTGTCTGTCTTTGTCTTATAAAACCTGTTTGGTCTAAGTGAATTAAGTCTGTCAGTATGTTTTCTAACCTTTTGGCAAGGATAGTGGTAAAAAGCTTATAGTCCTGATTTAATACACTGATTGGTCTGTAGTTGGAGCATTCTAGTTTATCCTTTTCAGGTTTAGGTATAACTGCAATGACCCCTTCTCTCCAGGAGGGGGGGATTTCCCCTGTGTGGAGGACGTAGTTAAATGTTTTCAGGAGGAGAGGAGATAGTTGCTGTTTAAAGGTTTTGTACCATTCTGCTGTATAGCCATCTGCTCCTGGGGATTTGTTAGCTTTAACCACTTGCACTCCGGGCAATTTTCCTAAAAATGCCAAAAAATAACGTGCCCAAAGTAAATCGAAAGCTGTTATTCAACCCTTTGCAGCATCTTCATGGGGTTGGTCTCATTTAAAAGAAAACACTTTGAATTTTTTGGCAAAAAAAACATAATCTCTCTACGTGCTCCGGCCACTGAGTTACAGTCATCTAAACATACTGAACTTGAAGAAAAAAAAATTGGACACAGTGTTTTTTTGGATACAAATGCTTGTAAATAACACACAGCTGTCCGATCCGGCTGGAAAATGCAACAGAAATGTAGAACCAAGTGTTATCCAGCTGAGATCCAAATTTGGTAACAATACCACAAAAAATGAATATTTTACACAGCTTTGTTCTCAGGCTGTTCCCAGGCGTTTTGGAACTGTGCCAAATTGTGCCAAATGGCACAGTTTGGAAAAACGTCTGTAACTTTTGAATAATTCAATGTAGAATCTTCATTTTAGGCTCTAATGAAAGGTCACACTCAGGGCTGTGTCTGTGTGTGTGTGTGTGTGGGCGGGGGGTCGTTCCCCCCCCCCCCCCGCTACCAAGGACCAAATTCGGCCCTCTACATGACGGATTACACTCCTTGCATGCTTTCACAGCGCCCCCCCCCCCTCGCTACTATGTGTGTGTGTGTGTGGGGGGAACCGTGAACGGACCATGAACGCCCCCCCCCCCCTCGCTACAGAAGAGGGCCATCGCTACATGATGGAATAGACTGATATGCTTCCTCCCACGGACCGGGGGGCGTTCGGACCGTGCCCCCCCCCCCCGCTCCTCTTCTGCAGCGGGGGGGGGGGGGGCGTTCACGGTCCGAACACGGCAAATGAACCGTTTATCGCGGCGCACGTACTTCATGCGCAGTACAGTTGTAATTTACCGATCGGTCAAAAGTCATTTTTGGATAACAGTTTTCAGGGATAAATAATAATTTAGCTTATAACACCTTACCTCTTCAAAGCAGCAGAGTCGCGGCGAACAGCTCTTCCCCCATTGTCAGACGAACGCGACGCTACTCCGCTTGTGGATCCCGATCAACATAATTCCATTATTGCCGTTTTGGCGAATGATTTACGACTTTTGTCGTCGGCCTCCGTCTATTCTGCTGGAATGAGTGCAGGTCCCACTTGTGGGTGTTCTCCATGCTGCTGGGTGAGCCTGGGTCTGTAGTAGATTCGTACAGAGTCCTTCTGCAGCAGTAAATATCGCTTCACCCAGCCTGAATTTCTGTGCTTCAATTGGCTCCTGCGTTCACAGTAGGCGGGTCCTCCTTCCTAGATTTTCATTCATTGGCTCCTCAAGGTTTCAGAAACCCAATTCAAGGCTCTTATTAGTCGAATGAGAGGTCAATCAGATGAACTAATCTGTTCGCGGCTGTGTTTGCAGATTTTTTTTTCAGTGGCGCTTGGAGGGCACACCACCTACTGTATACCATCACCATCAATATCCTTATCATGCGTCATGCGCACGAGGGCGCACGAGCGCGCTCTCGTGCGCCCTCGTGCGTCATAGGACGCAGAGACTTGCCCGCCCGCGGAACAACGGAGCGCAAGTGGTTAAGTTTCATAATTGCTTTTTCCAATTCTTTAGGTTGTATTTCTGACAGTAGGGTTTTATTTTGTGATTCCGTAAGTTGGGGAAGGTTTAATGTGTTTAGTAATGTCTCGGATGCGTTTTTAGGTTTTTTGTGGGAGTATAAGTTCTTGTAGTAATTCTCGAAGCTTTTAAGAATCCTTTGATACTGGGTCTCTGATTTTGTAGATTGCTCTTTCCGTTTGTTGTTTCCTCAATTTATAGGCTAGTAATTTTGCCGATTTACTGCCTGCTTCATAGTGTTTTTGTTTCAGAAATGTAAATTTCTTCTGGATTTCTATTGTGTAGATCTCATTTATTTGATTTTTAATTTCTTTAATCTTGAGCGAGCCATTAGAATGAGTGTTGTCTTTGTGTTCTTTTTCTAGGTTCTTGAGTTCTGACTCTAGTGTGATTAGTTTTTCTTGTCTCAGTTTCTTTTGGGTTGCCAATTTTGCAATAATTTTTCCCCTTATTACAGCTTTGCACGCATCCCACAGTATTAAAGGAGATACTTCTCCATTATCGTTTTCTTCCAAATATCTGAGAATATCTGATTCCAATTCATCTTTCAGTGGTCCTTTCAGGACACTTGAATTCAACCTCCAGGAAAATGTATTATTTGTGTATTTTTGGATGTTTAAGTCCATATAGATCGGACTGTGGTCGGAGAGATCCATCAGTCCTATTTTACATGTTTTTACTCTTCCAATGTCTCTATAAAACATAAAAAAGTAATCAATCCTTGAGTAAGATGAATGTGGCGTTGAATAAAAAGTATAATCTTTTACATTGGGGTTGAATTCCCTCCATACGTCACAGATTCCCATTTCTTTTAGTAGCATCCGAGTATTCTTATTTTGGGTGTTATTTTGATGTGAAGAATTACCTGTCGCATCCCAGTATGGATTCAGTCTTAGATTGAAGTCTCCACCACATATCACTAAACCTTGGGCTTTAAAATTTCCATTTAGCCCCTGGTGGTGC
The DNA here is from genome assembly GCA_020510985.1 of Pholidichthys leucotaenia. Classification (NCBI taxonomy): domain Eukaryota; kingdom Metazoa; phylum Chordata; class Actinopteri; order Cichliformes; family Pholidichthyidae; genus Pholidichthys; species Pholidichthys leucotaenia. The sequence continues at coordinate 326,373,780 of CM035839.1, read as the reverse complement.
ATATACATTCAGCAGGGTGATATCTTCTCCCTCTAGCCGCCCAGTTACCAAACTGTATCTCCCTTCTTTATCTTTGTGTTCTGATTTTTTTTCAAATGTAATTTTGGTTGATATCAATGTCGCTACTCCTCTCCTCCTCCCTGATTTATATGAAGATGAAGAGATCATTTTAAACCCTTGTCTATTGAGTTTAGTGCGTTCCACGTCTGTTAGGTGGGTTTCTTGTAAAAATATTATTTCTGCTTTGTCTTTTTTCATTTTGCGTAGAATCTTGGATCTTTTAACTGGATTCTGGATCCCTTTTACATTATATGAGGCTATTTTGGTTACACCCTGTTTCTCCATTGTATTTTCTTATTTAGTATAACAGTGTGGTGGCCCTCTTTTTTGCTACTCAGAAACTGAAAGAACATTAAGAACATAAAAAACATTAAGAACATAGTGTACGAAACTTTAAAACAAAAAACTGTCAAAAAAACTTCCTGAGCTGGGGTCTCTTTAAAGACCCTGTAAGAGCCCTGATGGAGTGTAGGCTCTGAGGGAAATTCCTCAAACTCTGTTACGTGTTGAGGGCCCTCTCTTACCCCTGTAAGTTGTCCCATGTTTTTAACGTGAATTTCAGATCCCAATCCGAATTTGTAATGATTTTTTTTTTTTTTTTTTTATGCCTATACCCTATGAGATTGTGTGCACCCTCCCACCCCCATCACAGCAAACATTCACTCTAATACAGTATTTGTTAGTATGGAGAGAACATGTGGGTCATTGTTACGTTTCTATTTTAACATGATTTTTTTTTCCCCCTTTAAATTAAGAAGACATTTGTTTTTAATGCTATAACTGCTCCATGAAAGGTTTTACCACATGCTGATTCTGCACCTCCTTTAATGTTTGTTACCTTGTAGGAGGGGGGGTGGAAGTGCAGAGTGACTGAAAAGAAAAAAAAACCCAAAAAGGTCGCTATTCCTTCCTGGAACTGGAAAGCTTATCTTTGTAGCTCTGGGGCTGGGTTTCCCGCTGCTGGCCCGTGGATTTTGAAGGTCTCTGAGTGGACCACGTTTGAGCTCTGATCTTCTCGCTCAGATTCGCTGCGGGTTTAAACACCGTTACCGGGAGTCCTCTTCTTGCCATGTCAGTTGTTGCTTCTTCCGCTGAATTATAGAGACATGACTCTTCCCCGTAAAAGACCCTTAGCTTCGCCGGAAATGGCGTCTGAAAGCGTAGATTCTGTTCCCATAGAACCTTTTTGGCGTCGTTATATTCCCGTCGTTTTTTAAGAACCTCAGGGGCGTAATCGTGCTCCACGAAGACTTTTCTCTCATGATGCATAAATCCTTTTTTCTGCCAAGCCTGTCTTACAACCTCTTGTTTTATTTTGAAATTGGCGAATCTTACCACCACAGAACGTGGGGGCGCTTCCGGGGCTGGTTTTGCGGCTAATGTACGATGGGCTTTTTCTATCTTCAAATCGGTGGTTTGTGGAATATCCAACTTCTCTCTCAATAAGGATTCCACGCATTCCGCCACTGTGTTGAAACTATCTTCAGCTCCTTCTTTCAGACCGTGAATTCTGATGTTATCTCGTCTCTGTCTTCCTTCTTGGTCGGTTAGCTTAGCCTCCAGCCTTGACTGTTTTCTGTGTAAATCCAGCACAGAATCTTCAAGCACTTTTACTCTTTCTTCAGCTTCCAAGATTCGGTTTTCGGCCTGGTCCATTCTGCTGTTCGCCCTTTTTAGATCCTCTCTGAATTCAAGAAATTCGGCCCGAAATCGTCGTATTTCGTCAAATAGCGATTTCAAGCTAATCCTTTTGTTAGCTAGGCCCAGGTCCTCGTCTTCTGAACGGAGGTCCTCTGGTTCAGATTCTGCAGCCGCTGTGCGTCCTGACCTGGGGAATGTCAGTTTCTTCTGCTTGTGGTTAGGCATGGTGTTATTGTCTTTTGATTTTTAATCTTCCAAAAATCCGTTAGGTCTGATTTTGAGGATGTTTTCCTTGGATTGAGTCTGGGAGTTTCAGCGTTAGGTTGCTATCACCATGGCGTCCAGACCGGAAGTCCACATAGGTTTTTTTAATGCTTATTATTAGTGTGATAGTAAAAAAAAAATTAAGATTAAAGGATGAGCAATAGAATGGGTTTATTAAAAAAAGAAATCAGATCAAATATGAAGGTAGAAAGTTTCACGCAACAATAACACACACACATATATATATATATATTCAAATGAGTAAAAAAAATCATTACAGCCTGCAATCTCATGCTGTTATATCAGTGGCTGTCCCTAGAATGAGAATTAAATTAGGTTTAAAAAAAAAAAAAAGCTTTTAAACAATCTGCTCCATTCTCCTGGAATAACGTAATAGAACAAACTCAGATGGTCAGAGGAGGTCACGTAAAGAACCAGTAATGAAACCTCACTTTGGACAAATGTGAGCGATATGTAATTTGTGTACTTCTTCATGTTTTAAACTTTTTTCCTGCAGTTTTGACCAAGTTGCTCTTAGAAAACACAATTTCTCATTTCAATGAGACTATTGCCTGATAAAATAAAGGAAAAGAATGAATAAATCAGAAAAGCGGAAATGAAAACACTTAGTTAACCCTTTGTTAATTGTTCTTAAATATGAAGCTGACCAACCTCAAACATCTTCTCAATGTTGTCATATTTGGTCTTGAGCAGTTCGCCCCAGGAAGTCAGGTTGCAGTAGGTGAGGACGCCGCCAGGTTTGAGCAACCTGTGAGCGTGACCCTGCAGAAAAAAAAGCAAAAATACACAACATACACACAGGTTACAGGATCTGAAGAAGAAGAGGAAGCAGAAAGAGAGTCTGGTATTTCTCTGTTCTGTACTTTCAACTATTTAGCTTAGGCACATTTTAAATGTCTCCAGCTTTCTCTATTTCTTTTGCACGTTCATTCCTTTTCTACTTAAATATTTCTTTGATCTGTTAGGTAACCTACCTTAATGAAGTCAAACTGGTGAGTGTGCCAAGTATCCTCTGACAGTGGATATGTGTCATATAGAACACCTGAGGAAACAGGAACGCATCATCAGCAGAGTACAACAAGAATCAGTTACCTACATCTTATTCATGCATTAATTTTCTTAACTGCTTAATCCTTTTCAACCAAGATAACCCATGATTCACTCACCTTAATGCAACAAGCACTGAGGTTTCTTGCCTATGTTGCACATGTGCCCCGAGGCATAATTACTTGAGTAAGAGTAAGAAAGTATCTCCTACTTCCGGTTATGGCTGCCACGTAAGACGGACGTGTTTCACTCTGCTCTGCTCCTGGAGAAAAAAATCGGCAAATAACTCTCTCATTTGGGACAGAACGTATCCCAGCGTTTGGGCGAGGATATGTCGGCGAAGCCTAAGGCTGGAAAACCAGGTAAAGGAAAAAGCGAGCCGCCGAAACAGTCCAAATTAACGGACTTTCAGGTCTGTGACGCAGCAAACAAAACTCCATATATGGCGGAGGAGGCTGGCAACGGTGCGAAATCTGCGGGGAGCGGCACAGATGCGCTGATGGCTGCCATGAGTTCAATGAGAGCGGACTTTTCCTCTAGATTTGATGGGATTATGACAGCGTTGGAAGGAATAAGAAAGGAATTGGGTGACTGTGTAGAACGAACGGCGCAGATGGAGCTCCGTCTCGCTAGTGCTGAAGATGACGTCACCCGTCTTCAATTAAAGGTGCGCACTTTGGAAAAAAAAAATAAATGTCTAGAAGATAATATTTTGGATTTGGAATCTCGGTCGAGACAGAATAACTTGAGGCTGGTGGGTCTTCCAGAGGAATCAGAAGGTCGGGACGTATATTCCTTTCTGGAAAAGTGGATTCCGGAGGTGCTGGGCAGCGAGGAGTTGCAATCAGCAGTGGTTCTGGAAAAAGCACATCGTATTGGCCCACGGAGAGATAAGGGACTGCCGAGGACCTTAATTTTGAAGTTTCTTAGCAACAGAGACAGGATGAAGATCTTCAACGCTGCACGAGCTAAAGGAGAGATTAAACACCAGGATCAGCAGGTGCGGTTCTACCCAGATTTGGCCACAGGAATCCAACAATTGAGGAAGCAGTTTGATCCCATACGTAAGGAGCTGCGCAACCTTGGGATTCGTCATGGTGTAATCTATCCTGCGAGACTGTTGACCACGTATGAGGGCAGAACCCACATTTTCAAGACCCCAGAGGAGGCGCAGGAGTTCATCAAGAAGATCAAAGAAGAAGAAGAGACTGGTGGGAGCTAAGCATGAACAAAATATAAGGTAGAATAATTAAGCATTTGCACAGGCATCTGACTGACTTGAAGTAAACAGCAAGTTTACAAAATATAGATTGTATTATATATTAAAAAAAAACAAAAACAAAACAAACAAAAAAAACTATGATGTACAAAGTTGTTAAAAATTTTGGAGTTAAGTTGGAAAACTACAGAGGAGAGTTAATGTTACGTCATTAAAAGCAGTAGAGTTAGGGTGATTGGGAGGATGAAGAAGGAGTGGCTTAGGCTGTTCCCCGTGGATGTGGAACGGTCGATGGCTATATCGGGAGACGGAATTTTTCTTTTGATTTTGGGGGGTTCGCCACAAGTGTTGGGAAGGGGGAATTTGTTTGTGTGTAGTTTGTAGGATGAATGTTCAACCACTCATGTTTTTGCTTCTCTGTATGAGCATGTTTACACTGCAAGGTAATCCCAAACTCTCTATTGATCATAAACCAAAGTGTTAATCTTAATTTAACTTCATGGAATTGCAGAGGTCTACAAAATTTAAAAAAACTTAAACAAGTTATGAATAAAATAAAAGACATGGGTTCAAAAATTGTGTTTTTACAAGAAACTCATCTAATAGAGGAGGATATAAAAAGAATTAGGAGTAGATGGCAAGGAAGTGTATTCACCTCATCATTTTCATCCCGGGCCAGGGGAGTTATGACTCTCATACATAAATCAGTCCCTTTTCAAGTGAAAAATGTAATTGGAGACAAACTTGGAAGATATGTAATCATTCAAGGTTCTTTGCTATTAGAAAATATAAATCTTGTGAACTTATATGGTCCCAATATAGATGATCAAAAGTTCTTTGCTAATTTATTTCTTATTTTATCATCACTTACAGGGCAACATATAATAGCAGGGGATTTTAATTGTACATTGAATCCAGGTATAGATAGATCAACAGGACTGGATTGTACGCACAATGGATGTAGGATGACTATTAATCATTTTATGAAAGAATTGAGATTGTTAGATATATGGAGAGAAATGAAACCACAAGTTAAAGCCTATTCTTGTTATTCCAGTACCTACAAGACATTCTCACGTATTGATTATTTTTTGATTTCCACAGAATTAAGATCCAAGATTCAAAACTGCTTTTATGATAACATCGTGATCTCTGATCATGCACCCTGTTGTCTAATATATGTAGATAAAAAATTGACAAAGGAATCAGGTAGATGGCAATTTCAGCATAAATGGCTTCAGGATGAGGAATTTGTCAAGTATATAGAAAAACAGATAGACGAGTACTTTGACATCAATACTACACAAACATCAGCATGTGTAACGTGGGAAGCTTTCAAAGCTTTTATTAGGGGACATATTATTAATTATACAGGATCAAAATCTAAGAAGACTCGAGAGGAGAGAGCTAAATTGGAACATAAAATGAAAAGTCTTCAGGAAAAAGTGTATGCAGGAAGTGATCCAAGGTTGGAGAATGAATTACTGATTTTGAGAGCTGAATACGACAAAAAATCAGCGAATAGAGCTGCCTCGAGTCTTCTAAGATTGAAACAATCTTTTTATGAACAAGGTGAAAAATCAGGAAAATTATTGGCATGGCAGATTAAACAATTAGAAATTAAAACACCAATTACTAGTATTATAAGTAACGGACAGGTAGTTATAGATCCTTTAGAAATTAACAGAGCCTTTAGAGATTACTATGAAAAATTATATGATACTAAAAATGAATTTGATTTAACAAAACTAAATGGGTTTTTGAACGAACTATCTATACCGTGTATTCCAAATGAAAACAGGGAGATATTGGAGTCTAAAATTAGTCAAGAAGAAGTTGGGCTAGCCATTGATAATATGAAATCAGGAAAAAGTGCAGGACCAGATGGTCTTCCAGTTGACCTTTATAAGAAATTTAAGAATAAATTAATAAAACCTTTTTTGGAAATGGTTTTAGAAGCATTTCAAAATAATAATTTACCATCATACATAAATAATGCCTTAATTATACTGCTGCCAAAACCAGGTAAGCCCTCTAATAAATGTGAAAATATGAGACCAATAAGCCTATTAAACGCCGACCTTAAGATAATCTGTAAAATTTTAGCAAGACGAATACAAGAAATTTTACCAAATATTATTAATCGAGATCAGAATGGCTTTATAAAGGGAAGACAAGGCTTCCATAATGTAAGAAGACTATTTAATATTATTTATTTTAATAAAGAAGCACCGGATACAGCTCTCCTATCACTGGACGCCGAAAAGGCCTTTGATAGAGTTGAATGGCCCTTTCTTTTTGAAGTCCTACAAAGGTTTGGACTTGGAAATAATTTCATAAAATGGGTTCAAATAATATACAATAATGCTACAGCAGAAATCCTAACAAATAACAATATTTCAAAACCAATAAAAATCAATAGAGGATGTCGACAAGGCTGTCCACTTTCACCTTTACTGTTTACTATGGCAATTGAACCTTTAGCGATAGCGATACGTTTACATTCACAAATATATGGAATTAAAGTTGGACCAACAGAACATAAAATCTCCCTGTACGCCGATGACATAATTTTGTTTATGTCGAATCTAAAAAAATCAATTCCAACCTTGTTGAATTTAATAAAGAATTTTGGGGAAATATCAGGATATAAAATAAATAAAACTAAATCTTCAATATTAATGCTAAATGAGACCCAGAGAAATTACCCAGCCCCTGAGGTAAATCAATTCAATGTTGTAAATCAGTTTAAATATTTCGGAATCCAAATTGTGCCTAAGCTAGAATCAGTCGCCAGTGTCAACTATGAAGCCTTAATGACAGATATCAATGAGTTAACTCAGAGATGGATGTCACTACCAATGTCGATGATCGGGAGAATCAATATACTTAAAAGTAATATTTTACCTAAAATACTTTATTTATTTCAATACATTCCCTTATCACCACCTTTAGATTTATTCTCAAGAATAAAAAAAAAGTTAGTGGAATTTATATGGAACAACAGGAGGGCTAGATTACGTCTGTCTTTATTATATTTACCATTTGATCGTGGAGGTCTGAAATGTCCAAATTTTATGTTGTATTATTGGTCGGCACAACTGAGGTCTATGACATATTATTTTTCATCAAATGATCTCCCTCACTGGACTGAAATGGAATCATACAATTTACCTTTACCTCTTCCCATATTCATATACTCAGATTCAGCAAAAAAATTACAAAAACAAGTTAAAAATCCATTTGTAAAGCATATGATCAAAATATGGTGTGAAGCTAAAAACTATTTAAAAGAACCACAGTTACTGTCACAATTTAGTCCAATATGGGGTAATCAATATTTTAAACCAGGGAGAGCGGACGCTGTATTTAAAGTATGGAATTTAAAAGGGATACAAAAGATTCAGGATTTATATTTGCCATGTGCAGATAACATAATGTCTTTTGAAGAGCTGAGGATCAAATTTAATCTCAATAGAACACATTTTTTTAAATATCTTCAACTTAGAAACTTTATTCGATCAAATCAAAATAAAGCTCTCACTCGACCTATTTATTCATCCTTGGAAAAAATGATGATGAAAGATAGTAAAAGAAAGGGTATTATTTCAGAGTTTTATAACTCATTGACACTATCTTCAAGTGAAAATTCACTGAAAAGATTAAACTACTGGAAAGAAGATCTGCAAACTGAAATTTCAGAGGACCAATGGGAATTGGCTTGTACAGAAGCTCAAACCAAATCAATAAATGTACGCCTTAAATTGATACATTTCAAATGGTTAATGCGGATGTATGTTACACCGGAGGAGTTAAATAAATATAACAAAAATATACCAGATACATGCACAAAATGCATGGAAAGTAAAGGAACTCTATTTCATTGTGTATGGGAATGTAGATTAATAAGAATGTTTTGGGAAGAGGTGAGGGTAACAATTGAAAAAATAATCTCAAAACAAATCATATTGAATCCTAAATTGTTTTTGTTGGGTCTGTACCCAGAAAAGCATAATTTTAATAAAAGTGAAAGAACATTCATAGACCTCAGTTTGCTTAATGCCAAAAAATGTATTGCACTATTATGGAAAAAGACTCAGACCAGATGTGACTCAGTGGTTAAGACAGATGTTAACAAACCTTCCATTAGAAAGAATAACATATATACTGAAATCAAAGGAAATTGTGTTTGAGAATATATGGAGACCTTTTATTGATTATGTAAAAAATTTAAACATAACTTTTGAAGAAGAAGGTGAATGATGTGTGTGGACCTTGTAAATTCCAAACTGGTGAACATAATATGTATACTTATGTATTGGATTGTCTAGACTAAACAGAGGAGCATTGTTGAAGATTTGATTTTGCTGGTGGTTGTTGGTGTTTTTAGTGCATCCTTTTTTTTTTTCTTTTTTTTTTTTTTGTAGTATTTTAGTGTTAGTGTTTGATTGTTTGTATCATGTTTGTTAAAAAAAAAAAGGTTCAATAAAGATATTGTGGAAAAAAAAAAAAAAGAAAGTATCTCCTAATAAAGTTGCCTGAATAGTAATGACTACTCTGACCAATGTGTCAGGTTTTTCCCTTAAATTTGCAAATCTTCACTCATAAATGTGATACTTTTTTTAATATAAATCTTAAATTTTGTTCTTCATAAATTTGTTCTTTTATCCTTATAAAAATTTGTAACTTTTGGTTGTAAAATTACAACCTTTATAAATTTATGAGATTGATAATTTTGTGGGGGGTTTTAATGTAAATTTCCAACTTTACATTCACAATTTTGGGAGGTTTTCTCACATGTGTTAGTCTAAGGGAAATCAAGTACAACTTATCCACATGGACCCTCCAATACAATCTATATTATACAAAGAAACACTAGACAGTAATCAACTGAATATTTGATGAGCTAAAATAGAAGAACAATGTTTTCATCAGTATAAATCTACAAAAAATACTAAAGATGTGCTCATTTCTGTTATGGATGAGTTATTAGAGGATAAACAGCACATTTCTAACCAGTTATCAAATCAAATTAAAAGTAACTCAAAAAGTACAACCAAATGAATGAGTAGAAGTACAGTTTTTTCTAAGAAGTAAGAGTAAAAAGTATCTTACAATGCTCAATACTCAGCAAAGTACAGTTCAGTGAACTCAAACTAGGCAACAAAGATGAAATATCTTAACAGTGTGTTGTAACATCTGATCATTTGAACCAAGTGATGGAGGAAAACCCTTCTAGTGTCAACTTGGAGACAGCTTTCAGTCTGATAGCACTGTGGTGTTAGGAATCTTTTTCAACACAGCTGAATATCATACAATGACTTTCTCCACAGATGGTTGCTCATTCACATCACTTTTTATTTCTTCTTACCATCAAAGTGGTTGCTTGGCAGGGTGGGAACAACCTCCTCCCAAAGGCCCTTCAGAGGAACAATCTGCAGCCACACAAACACCCATCAACATCTTCCAAATTCATAACAGTAAAATTTACTCCAAACTAGCCGAAGACAAGGCTGTCAGTCTGAACAGATATGAAAGGTCTCTTTTAATGTATCAACCTGCTTCACTGACCTTATGTGGCTGAGCCTTGGCCCAGTTCTCCAGTCGGGCAAAGACGCCGTCGTTACACTCGATGATCCAGTGCTCCTCGATGGGGAAAGACTCAAGTTTGGTGGCAGCGATGGCCATGCCAAAACCAATCTCCAGCACCCGACCACCTACCAGACAGATCACAGCAAGACACAGCTCAGTCATAATGATATGGTTTAGACTGGGAATATTTCTTTGTGAATGCACACGTCTGTCAAGGTGTCTATGAATAGCAGGAAAAATGTGTGGTTCCTAGTAACATTTAGGAAACTTGTATAATTCCAACATCTGTAAAAACTAACAAATTGATATTTTTTTATTTAAAAAAAGCATATGGTTTATAGTGATCCAGTCCTTCCGTCACTAAGTCAAGATGCTGAGTTTCATAATCATTACAGTGATTTTAATGGTTAAACTGGAAGTTAGATGTGTGATGTTGGGGAGGGCCAGTTGTCCAGACAGAAAGACCAACTGATTTATTACCTTTCATCATAACACATAGACAAGTAGTTTATTAATTAGTTGATATCTCATAGTCATTCACTGGATCTTTTTTAAGTATTAGGCAGTGAAGCTGAAAAGAAAATATTCAAAGCTCTCAAGGAAATAGTGCAGATGTGGTTAAAAAAAATCCCAAAAGACTGAAGGATTTTCTATGTGTGATTCAAATATCAAGTCTCAGCTAAATAACCTTTTTGCACTGACTGTTGCACTTGCAATAGCATGCTAAATATTTATATGAATACCAAATAGCCTATGAGTACCATGACCTGGGCACGGTCCCTGCTTTAAGTTCATTCTGATGTCATTATTTGCCTTATTGTCTTTTGTGCTCCTTTGTGATTGTCCTCTGTGTGCCCCAGTCCTCAGTCTGTCGTGTCGTCCCCGTTGTCCCTGTTGTTATTGTTCTGTGTCCCTAGGGCTGTCGCAATAACCGCAATTATGTAATACCACGCTATGGACAAGCCCACTGCGGAGGATAACGAACAATCACAACAACCGCGGTGTTCACTTTTTGTGTGTGGCTAAATCTCGTTCACTTATAAACAGCGAGATGTAAAGTATATTTTATATCTTGTTAAAATACATGTAAAGTGTATTTCTGTTGCCAACAGCATGTTTGTACCCAGTACTGATGGCGGCAGCACCCAGTACTGTGGAAGCTTCCATAGCACCAGGGGCTGGCAGTGGTGTTGTGTGGTGATTTGGCCCTTGGGGCTTGTCGTAGCCGATGCCAGGCAGTCGACATGGTGACGTCAGGCGGGCTACAGCCAGTATGTACAGTGGTGTGAAAAAGTGTTTGCCCCCTTCCTGATTTCTCATTTTTTGTATGTCACACTTAAATGTTTCAGATCATCAAACAAATTTAAATATTAGACAAAGATAACATAAGTAAACACAAAATGCAGTTTTTAAATGAAGATGTTTATTATTAAGGCGAAAAAAAATCCAACCCTACATCACCAACCCCATCACTTTTGGAGTGGTCTGCTGGGGCAGTGGCATTACTGCAGCCGATAGGAAGAGACTGAACAAACTGATTAAGAAAGCTAGCTCTGTCCTGGGGCAACGCCTTGATCCGATGGAGGAGATAGGAGAGAGAAGGACGGTGGCTAAACTGTCATCTCTGCTGGAGTCCGAGTTCCACCCTATGCAGGACATACTGGATGCACTGAGGAGCTCATTTAGCAGCAGACTACATCATCCCAGGTGCACAACCGAGAGGTTTCGTAGGTCCTTCCTACCAACGGCTGTCAGACTGTACAACCTAAGCATGGCTGCTCGCAGAGATAGCAAAAAGACGTAACAAACTAATAGTTTTTTTTTTTTTGTTTTTTGTTTTTTTTTTTTTTGAATGCAAAAGATGCAATAGACTTACACAATGGTCCTCTCCGGCATACAACTAGGAACATACCGGTCGCTATGGAGGGTGAGAATATGTATGGGCACATAATCATACCATGTAGGATAACTAAATAGACGGTTATGCTGTTTCATCCCACCTAGCAACAATGCTCTGCACTGTGTGTGTTTATATATTTACATATTTATTCCATCTAGCTACAATGCTCTGCACTGGGTGTGTTTATATTTATATATCTATATATTTATTCCATCTAGCTACAATGCTCCGCACTGTGTTTTTATATATCTACATATTATTCCATCTAGCTACATTGCTCCGCACTGTGTGTGTTTATATACTTGCATATTTATTCCACCTAGCTGCAATGCTCCATACTGTGGGTGTTTATATATTTACATATTTATTCCATCTAGCTACAATGCTCTGCACTGTGTGTTCATATATTCATATATTTATTCCATCCAGCTACAATGCTCTGCACTGTGTGTCTGTGTGTGTGTGTGTGTATATATATATTTTATAGTAATATGTACATATGTATATTAGCTGCTCTTGCTTGCTTGTTTTTTCTTGCCTTCTGATTGTTGCTCTGAGTGTTGCTATCCCTGTGCTGTTGCAATCCTGGAATTTCCCCATTGTGGGACTAATAAAGGCTTATCTTATCTTATCTTATCTTACCCTGTGTGAAAAAGTGATTGCCCCTTAAACCTAATAACTGGTTGGGCCACCCTTAGCAGCAACAACTGCAATCAAGCGTTTGCAATAATTGGCAATGAGTCTTTTACAGTGCCTGGAGGAATTTTGGCCCACTCATCTTTGAAGAATTGCTGTAATTCAGCCACATTGGAGGGTTTTCGAGCATGAACCGCCTTTTTAAGGTCATGCAACAGTATCTCAATCGGACTCAGGTCAGGACTTTGACTAGGCAACTCCAAGTCTTCATTTTGTTTTTCTTAAGCGATTCAGAGGTGGACTTGCTGGTGTGTTTTGGATCATTGTCCTGTTGCAGAACCCAAGTGCACTTCAGCTTGAGGTCATGAACAGATGGCCGGACATTCTCCTTCAGGATTTTTTGGTAGACAGCAGAATTCATGATTCCATTTACCACAGCAAGTCTTCCAGGTCCTGAAGCAGCAAAACAGCTCCAGACCATTACATTACCACCACCATATTTTACTGTTGGTATGATGTTCCTTTTCTGAAATGCTGTGTTACTTTTACACTGGATGTAATGGGACACATACTTTCCAAAAAGTTCAACTTTTGTCTCATCAGTCCACAGAGTATTTTCCCAAAAGTCTTGGGGATCATCAAGATGTTTTCTGGCAAAACTGAGATCAGCCTTTATGTTCGTTTTGCTCAGCAGTGGTTTTTGTCTTGGAACTCTGCCATGCAGGCCATTTTTGCCCAGTCTCTTTCTTATGGTGGAATCATGAACACTGGGCTTAACTGAGGCCTGCAGTTCTTTGTGTGTTGTTGTGGGGTCTTTTGTGATCTCTTGGATGAGTCGTCACTACGCTTTTAGGGTAATTTTGGGCGGCTGACCACCCCTGGAAAAGTTCACTACTGTTCCATGTTTTTGCCATTTGTGGATAATGGCTCTCACTGTGGTTCGCTGCAATCCCAAAGCTTTAGAAATGGCTTTATAACCTTTTCCAGACTGATAGATCTCAATTACTTTGTTTCTCATTTGTTCCTGAATTTCTTTGGACTGCAGCATGATGTCGAGCGTTTGAGGATCTTTTGGTCTACTTCAGGCAGGTCCTATTTAAGTGATTTCTTGTTTGAGAACAGGTGTGGCAGTAATCAGGCCTGGGTGTGGCTAGAGAAATTGAACTCAGCTTTCCAAAGATGTGATAAACCACAGTTAATTTATGTTTTAATGGGGGGGGGGGTCACTTTTTCACACAGGGCCATGTAGGTTTGGATTTTTTTACCCTCAATAATTAACACCTTCATGTAAAAACTGCATTTTGTGTTTACTTGTATTATCTTTGTCTAATATTTAAATTTGTTTGATGATCTGAAACACCGAAGTGTGACAAACATATAAAAAAATGAGAAATCAGGAAGGGGCAAACATTTTTTCATGCCACTGTATATTGAACAGGAATCTCAATAAAGTTCAGTTCGTTGCTCGGTACAACATGGCTCACATCTCGCATTATTAGGGTGGCAGTGGCTCAGGAGGTAGAGCAAGTCGTCTAATAACCGCATGATTGGTGGTTCAAATCCCACTCTCCCCGGATATCCTGCCATTGCGTCCCTGGGCAAGACACTTCACCCCCAGTTCCTCCTGGTGGGTCTGGAAGCGCCATGTTAGGTAGCATGCCGCCATCAGTGTGTGAATGGGTGGATAGCAGGATCTGTAAAGCGCTTTGGTCATCAAGAGATGAGAATAAAAGTGCTATATAAGTGAATGCCATTTACCATTTTACCGCAACGTTGGCTTAAACCATGGGGGCGTGCGCAAGACCACCTCCTCTGTTCTTGGAATCTCCGGGTGTGCCAGCTACACCGTGGCGCCACTGGTTGGAGGTTTTTGAAGAATACATCGCTGCGGCTGGCTTGGGCAGTGCCCACGAAAACAGACAGAAGAACATGCTAATCCACTGCTTCGGTAAGGAAGGCCAACATGTGTTTCACACGCTGGGTAGCAAGGACTCATTAACGGAGTGTTTGGACATGATGAACGATTTCTTTGTTGATCAGTGCAACATCACGGCGTGAAGACACAGGTTCTTCGACTGCTGTCAACAAGCTGGTGAGTCCACTCAACACTTTCTAATGGAGCTCTGTAACCTAGCAAGCACGTGCGCCTTCGGGCCAGTAGAGGAAGAACAAATCCATGATAAACTAGCACACGGCACAAGCATTGAGTGGCTTAAAGAGAAGCTAATGCTAAGGATGTCTTCACGCTGAAGCAAGTAATAGAGATGACCAGCCAAATAGAGTCCGCTACCCAGCTAGGTTTGCAAGTACTGGCTAAAGAAAACCTAGCTACCCAGGTTTCCCCTCCATGTCAAGCCGCTAGCAATGCAGCTAACTCCTCAGGGCGGACCCCCAAAAGGTGGCAGACCGTGGCATGGACAGGAGCGGGAACTCGGGGACTGTGTGGCGGCTGTGGCTATCCTTGTCACCGGGCGGGCGCGTCCACTTGCCCCGCTACAGGGAAGAAGTGCTACAACTGCAGCCGTGCTAATCACTGGGCCAGGGTTTGTACCACCGCCAACAAGCCAACAGACTCTGAGCCTGAGGACATGGCATCTGTGTGTGCAGTGGGTGCTAAGAAGTGGCCGTTAAAGTGGTACGTTTTGCAGCTTGACTGGGTCGATGTGCCACTTATGGTGGACTCAGGCACTGGTAAATCCTTACTGAGCATGTCCACGATGAGATTTTTCCCAAAGAAATCTATTAAAGCGGGTGCTGTGAAAATGTTTGGCTATGGGCATGCTAAGATTGGCATGGTGGGTACAGCCAGTTTTTCAGTAGTGTGTGGGTCAAAGACTATTCCCGCATTTACCTTCCAGGTTTCACGCCAGGGGGCCGACTTGCTGGGACTTGACTTGGGAGAGTTAGGATTCTCCATCACGGATCTGGCGGGCTCAACGGTGTTGACTGTGTCTCCCGGGTGGCAGCCTCGTTGGCTGGTGTTGTTTGTGGGCCTGGGTAGTGTGAAGGCTTTCAACCACCGTCTGCTCATTGACCCAGGCGTGACACCCAAGATCCAACCATTACAGTGGCTTCCCCTCACCCTGCAGGACAATGTCACGGCGCGGCATTATCGAGAAAGTGGATGCCTTGCCGTGGATCACAAACATTGTGGTAGCCAAGAAGAAGACAGGCAGCATTCGGCCATGCATTGACCTTAGAATGGTTAATAAAGCGATCATCCCGGATAAATACCCGCTCCCCACGATGGAGGAACTGACTGCGATGTTCAGCCGCTCTACAGTGTTCAAGAAGTTGGACCTCCGCCAAGGTTATCTGTAGGTGCCCCTCCACCCAGCCAGCCGTGACCTGATGGCGTTCGTGACCCACATGGGCATTTTCAGGTACACTCGCATGCCTTTTGGTCTGAGCTTGGCATCAAGCTGTTTTCAAAAAATTATGTCTACGATCCTCACCGGCCTTAGGGGTGTGGTGTACCTGGACAACATCGTGGTCCACGGCGTGTCACGGGAAGCACATGATGAACGTTTGGGACAAGTTATGGAGGTACTGCTGGAGCATGGGGTTACGCTGAATGGGGGAAAGTGCATCATTGCAGCGGATTCCATTGAGTTTGTTGGGTCCTGGTTAGCGGCTGAGGGCCTGAGCCCCCTACACTTGAATGTAGAGGCGGTCCTGCGTCTTCCTGACCCCACAACGCCTGCACAGATTTCCTCGTTTCTAGGCATGGTGAACTTCTACGGGCGTTTCAATCCCCATTATTCAGGGACTATCAAACCTCTCCGAGCCCGCCTGAAGCAGGATGCTCCATGGCAATGGACTCCGGCCTGCTTAGCGGCAGTCACTAGACTGAAGTCTCAGCTCACCTCCCCACTGGTGTTGGCTCACTTTGATCCAAAATGGCCAACTTTTGTGACTTGTGATGCATCTGGTTCAGCGGGGGGGCGGTGATGTCTCAAGTGCAAAATGGTACGGAGCGCCGAGTGGCATTTGCGTTGAGGTCCCTCTCACCAGCTGAGCAGAAGTACGCTGTGGGTGAGAGAGAGGTGCTCACATGTGTCTGGGCATGCGAACGGTGGCATATCTACCTGTACGGATGACATTTTACCCTGCACACGGGCCACCAGGTGCTGATGACACTGCTGGAGACGACTGGTTCGGGACACAGGCCTCTGCGGATCCACAGGTGGACAGAACAGCTCCAGGAGCTCCAGGCAGAGTCGGAACGGGACCCGACATTGCCACAGCTTTGCTCTGTCATCAGGGAGGGTTGGCCCACGAAAGTGCAGGGTGATCTGGCACCTTTTCACAGGTTCCCTTGGAAGCATGTCCAGTTGGACATTTGTGGCGAACTACACACAACCCCTGAAGATAGCCATTTCCTACTGGTGGTCTATGATCTGTTTTCCAAATGGCTGAAAGTGTTGCCCACTAACTTGGTCACAACGGATGTGGTCACCGGCTTCCTCTCATCACTGTTCGCCAGGTGGGGGGTTCCGGATGCCATCACAACGGACAATGGCCCACAGTTCACCTTTGGGGGATTTGAGGAGTCTTGGGGAGAGAGGGGCATGGAGCACATCAGAATCACGTTTTACCACCCACAGGCCAATGGGGGTGTAGAACGTTTCAATAAGACTCTAAAAAATGGTCTGCGGGCCCATCTGGTGGATGGTTTCACGTTCTCTGACACCCTTCAAAACGCACTCCTCCACTATAGGACGATGGCCCACGCCACGACAGGGTGCTCCCCAGCGAAGCTCATGCTGGGACGTGAGTTACATCTGCCCCTGAACTGGCTGCGGCCCCCCTTGACCTCTCCTCTGGTGGACGCAGACTCATCACGAGAAAGGGTCATCGTCCAACAGCAGAAAATGAAATGGCATTTCGACAGGAAGCACAGGACAAGGGCCCATGGATTTGATGTGTCGGACTGGGTCAAAATCAAGCACCCCAACCGTACGCATAAGCTGCAGCCTTTCTGGACGGGACCCCTGCAGATTGTGAAGTGGCTGAGCCCACACATGTTCGAGCTCTCGGACAGGTTACGGAGGCATTCCAGCCAACTCAGGAAGTCGTTACTGGCCCAGGGTCAGGGAACTGCAGTGGATGTGACTGATGAAGGTTGGGACTTACCTGAAGGGGGTGTTGGGGACACTCAGGTGCGGCCGACGGAGCCTGGAGCAGGTCCTCCTCTGGTGAGGTGCTCAGCTAGTACGTGTCAGAGGCCCAGACACCTCGATGACTTTGTGGTTGAAGTAGCCTTAGCTGAAGCATGTTGGGCACGGGCGGCAGACTAATCTGCCCCAACATGGGAGGGTACTCTGGCAGTCTACCTAGGTGCCCATTTAGCTTATTAGACCTGTTGTTCTATGTGTTAAAAAAACAGTGTAACTATTGCATGTGTGTTCTGTGGGGTTTTAATGCTAAACTTAATGGGGGGGGGGGGGGTCTGTTTTAAGTTGTGTCCTTCATGTTTTGTTAAGGGCGTGGTGTTGTGTGGGGATTTGGCCCTTGGGGCTTGCCGTAGCCGACACCAGGCAGTTGACGTGGTGATGTCAGGCGGGCTACGGCCAGTATGTATATTGAATAGGAATCTCAATAAAGTTCAGATTGTTGCTCAGTACAACATGGCTCACGTCTCACATTATTAAGACATAACACGCGGCAGCACCGTGTGGGGCACTCTCTCTCCAGACGGACTCCAGCAGGCAGTTAGTGGTGGAAGCTTTTGGACTCCTTGCTAAATACAGCCGTGATAGTGAGCACTGAAAGGGCACAAAGTGTGTTATTTCCTTCTGAGCGGAGTATGTATGATCCTGACAATTGGGCTCAGAGAGCCAAACAACTACTGTATAGTGCATTGCTTGTTTCATTTTTCGGACAGCGGCAAAAATCACGGAGACAAGAGCCACGCAGGGTCCGGTACGGAGGCTGTCATGTTTAAATAAGCTGAATGTCGTTGCAGTCTCCAGTCCACACACGCCGTAGTTAAATACTGGAGTTCCCGCCACTGCTTTATGAAAATGATCCTTTTTTTTAACAGAATCAGCAGTTCATGCCTAGAAAGACCGGAGCTCTGCACAATTGTCACACACGTACATAAAGTTGAGGGCAGAGCTGCAGTGAGTTTCTCACAGCTTCCATCATTTGCCACACAAGTTATGAACCCTGTTTAAATTATGAGACCACAGGGTCCTAAAAACATTTACAATAATACAGCATATTGTGGTGTTCAGCTATCCACCTTCACCGCAGGGGAAATTCCTCTACAGCCCTATGTGTCCCCCTAATCTCCTGTGTAAGTTTTCGTGTGTGTCCCTTGTATTCGTTTACCTATTGTTGTCAGTCCCTTGTGTGTTCTGTACCCTTAGCCTCTCTCCCTTGCGTGTGTTACTGTTTAGCCCTTGATTGTTCACCCAGCTGTCTTGCGTCTGTGATTATTAGTCTCCCTATATATGTTAGTCTGTGATTGTGCTCTGTGTTGGGTCATTGTCATTCTTCCCTTCGTGCTCCCTGTGTGTTGCAAGTATTTTCTCCATGAATTTTGCCTCTGTAGTTTAGTTTCTTTTTCAGCACCCGTGCTGCTGCTTGTTTGTTATTTTATGTTTTGTTAATAAATCATTATTGCTCCAAAGTCCTGCCTGCTACCATTGGTCCTACATTAAAGTCACATCTGCCTTCCAGACAGATACGTAACAGAATGACCCAACCAAACAAGGACTCCGCGGGCATGGATTTCAGTATACTCGGCCTGGGCGAGGAATGTTGGGCTGCGGGATTAGTGGAGGACTTTATTTTGGATGCCTGCACCTCCCACCCTCCCGAGGCAGCCCTGGGATTTCTGGACGGCGCGGTGGAGGTTACTGAGGTATACCCCAACCTGCAGAGCTATCCAGGACTTACCGGGTACCTCATCTCCATTCCTAATTTACAACGGATGCTCCGCGGGCTGGTGAGAAGCTCTCCCCCGGCTGTACCTGTGCCAACAATAAAGCGCCCCCTGGTGCAGATGCCTTAAGCTTCTCGCCACTCTACAGCTCTGGGATCCTCGCCACGCCACCCTCCAGCTCTGGTACCTCCACTCCACCGTTCATCAACTCCAGCCTCTGTTCCTCACCGTTCTCCGATGCCAGCTCCTCGCCACCTCCCAGCTGCTCCCCACCTGGCGTGCTCCGCTGCCACATGGAGCATTTCACCTGGTTCTCCCTCGGCATCCCCAGCAGCAGCAGGAATTATGCTCCACTTCTCCAGCAGCTCCTCCTTTGCCGCTCCGGAGAGTCCCAGCAGCAGCTTCTTCGCTCCAGTGTTTTTCTTTGGCTGTCCCATCAGCTCCTCCTCTCCCCTTGTCTGTTGCTGCTGCCCTCCTCTCCTCCATGGCATCGGCTCCCACTGTTGAGCTCCTGACTGCCTCATCCGTTGTTTCACTGCCATCTTCTGAGGCCATCACACCCACTCCCGAGACTGTCATCGCTGGATCAGTTGAACCATCGGGGTCCTTGCCAGCAGTGGAGCGGGAGTTAAGGCAAGTACTTTTTTTTAGTATTTTTAACATCTATACTTAAAGAGTCTTGCCTTACTCCTGGCAGGGGAAACCAGTTGCAGCTCCCACCTGTTTCTGTCCTCCCTCCGCTGGGTTCCACTGCTGGTAGCTTTATGAGCCCAACACTGACCTGTGTTTTTTCCTCCCCGTCTGGGGTGGCTGCACTGGGGATGGAGTCCCAGGTTCCTGAGCATGCCGCTCGCCAGCTTCCATCATCAGCTGGGTTCACCTTTTGTCAGCCTTCATCGTCCAAGCTGCACGCTCCACCATCGCCATCATTTGTTCCAGAGGCTGATGCACCTCCACCAATTGTTCCAGAGGCTGGTGTGCCTCCACCGTTCGTTCCACAGGCCGGTGTACCTCCACCTTTCATTCTAGAGGCTGGTCAGCCTCCACTTGCCGTTCCAGAAGCTGGTGCACCTCAGTCATCGGCTCCTGTGGTCAACATGCTCCAGCCGTTGTCTGCTCCAGAGTGTAGCGCACCTCAGTTGCCGGCCACTGAGCTGGGAGCGCCCCTGTTTTGTTACCCAAGCTCAGTGCTCCTGCCACGCCTGATATGCACATTCCTGCAGCACCGTGCTCCTCCGTCTGGTGGCCCTTGGACTTTGGTAAGCCACCCAACGCACCGCATTTCTTAGTCTGATGACCCATGGATGTTGGTAGGCTGCCCGACGAGCCATGTTCATCTGTCTGGTGAGCCATGGACTTTAGCCAGCCACCAGATGTGTCACGTTCCTCCTGCTGGTGGTTTTGGGACTTTGGCCGGCCACCTGATGAACATCTTTTCTTTTGTGTTTGCGTCCTTGTTTTGCCCCGTCATGCCTATGTCTCCCCTCCTCCCACCCAACTGGGGTGTTCTTTGTTTGTTTGGAGGGCGTCTGGAATCCACCCTGGAGGGGGGCTGTCATGACCTGGGCATGGTCTGGGGACGGTGTCCATGCTCTAAGTTCATTTTGATGTCATTATTTTCCTGATTGTCTTTTGTGCTCCTTTGTGATTGCCCTCTGTGCGCCCCAGTCTGTCGTGTTGTCCCCGTTGCCCCTGTTGTTATTGTTTTGTGTCCCCTAATCTCCTGTGTAAGTTTTCGTGTGTATCCCTTGTATCTGTTTACCTATTGTTGTCAGTCCCTTGTGTGTTCTGTACCCATAGCCTCTCTCCCTCGCGTGTGCTACCGTTTAGCCCTTGATTGTTTGCCCAGCTGTCCTGCACCTGTGATTATTAGTCTCCCTATATACTACTCACAAAAAGTTAGGGATATTCGGCTTCCAGGTGAAATTTCAGGATGCACCTAAAATGCACTATAAACTTTACAGGTGAACTTAACTTGACCTTCTCTAACCTTTTGAATCCACATGTTCAGTGTTTCAGTAGTTTTTGCGTAACTTGATGTTCTCTAACAAGGTGCTTAACGGCAAAATTCACAACAGGTGTTTGATCCATGAATTGACCAATAAATGTTATGGTTCAATTAGAATTGGTATTTAAACAGTCTCCTTCATCATGCTGTTCACAATTTGACATCATGAGACCAAGATTACACCTCACAATTGATCAACAGTACCTCGCCATTGTGAGGCTTCAAACAGGATGTTCTCAGAGGGAAGTGGCCGCTGAGCTTAGAGTGTAACAGAATGTCATCATCAGGTTGCAACAGAGATACAGAGAAACTGAAAGAGTCACAGAAAGGCATAGAAGTGGATGTCCTTTGGCCACATCTTACACTGATGACCGCTTCATTGTGAACAGTGCTCTGTGGAACTGGAAGATGAATGCTACTCACCTCCAGGCACATTTAAGGGAGGTGAGAAGCACCCAAGTGTCACGTCAGATCATTCAAAACCATTTACATCAGTGTGGTCTGCATGCTAGATGACCTGCAAGGGTACTTGACCACACCATCAGGCACAGGCATCATCGTCTTGCATGGGCCAAGGAGCATTTATGCTGGACAAGGGACCAGTGGGCCTCAGTGCTGTTCTCTGATAAAAGTCGGTTCACGATGAGCAGAAATGATGGCTACCAATGATGTTGGAGATGTCAAGGAGAGCACTATGCATCAGGCACTGTTGTCACCAGACGAGCCTTTAGTGGTGGTGGTGTTACAGTCTGGGCAGGTTTGTCAAGTCAATACAGAACTGCCCTACACCTTGTACAGTGACAAGCCGATACTACCTGAATAACATCATTAATCCAGTCATTGTGCCTCTGCATGAACAACACAGGGCCTAATTTCATCTTTATGGACAACAATGCTCCAGCTCATCGAGGTGGCATCATTAGGGAACGGCTTCTGGAGGCTGGGGTACCTCAAATGGAGTGGCTTGCACTTTCTCCAGATTTGAATCCCATAGAAAACCTATGGGATCAACTGAGTTGCCATGTAGTGGCTCGTAACCCTGCACCCCACAACATCAATGACCTGAGGGACACCCTTCAAGTAGAGTGGAATGCCATGCCTCAGCAGACAATAAGTCAACTTGTGAACAGCATGAGATGTCATTGTCAAGCTGTAATTGATGCTCAAGGGCACATGACAAGTAACTGAGACACTGACATTTTTTGTTGTGGTATATCCACCACTGTTGTTGGCTTTTGTTTCAATAAATTGTTTGAGATGAGGAAATCACCATTACATGCTTCTACTTACAGTGGGGCAAAAAGGTATTTAGTCAGCCACCAATTGTGCAAGTTCTCCCACTTAAAAGATGAGAGAGGTCTCCAATTTTCATCATAGGTATACCTCAACTATGAGAGACAAAATGAGAAAAAAAAAATCCAGAAAATCACATTGTCTGATTTTTAAAGAATTTATTTGCAAATTATGGTGGAAAATAAGTATTTGGTCAATAACAAAAGTTCATCTCAATACTTTGTTATATACCCTTTGTTGGCAATGACAGAGGTCAGACGTTTTCTGTAAGTCTTCACAAGGTTTTCACACACTGTTGCTGGTATTTTGGCCCATTCCTCCATGCAGATCTCCTCTAGAGCAGAGATGTTTTGGGGCTGTCGCTGGGCAACACTGACTTTCAACTCCCTCCAAAGATTTTCTATGGGGTTGAGATCTGGAGACTGGCTAGGCCACTCCAGGACCTTGAAATGCTTCTTACGAAGCCACTCCTTCGTTGCCCGGGCGGTGTGTTTGGGATCACTGTCATGCTGAAAGACCCAGCCACGTTTCATCTTCAATGCCCTTGCTGATGAAAGGAGGTTTTCACTCAAAATCTCACGATACATGGCCCCATTCATTCTTTCCTTTACACGGATCAGTCGTCCTGGTCCCTTTGCAGAAAAACAGCCCCAAAGCATGATGTTTCCACCCCCATGCTTCACAGTAGGTATGGTGTTCTTTGGATGCAACTCAGCATTCTTTCTCCTCCAAAAACAACAAGTTGAGTTTTTACCAAGAAGTTCTATTTTGGTTTCATCTGACCATATGACATTCTCCCAATCCTCTTCTGGATCATCCAAATGCTCTCTAGCAAACTTCAGACGGGCCTGGACATGTACTGGCTTAAGCAGGTGGACACGTCTGGCACTGCAGGATTTGAGTCCCTGGCGGTGTAGTGCGTTATTGATGGAAGCCTTTGTTACTTTGGTCCCAGCTCTCTGCAGGTCATTCACTAGGTCCCCCGGTGTGGTTCTGGGATTTTTCTCACCGTTCTTGTGATCATTTTGACCCCACGGGGTGAGATCTTCCGTGGAGCCCCAGATCGAGGGAGATTATCAGTGGTCTTGTATGTCTTCCATTTTCTAATAATTGCTCCCACAGTTGATTTCTTCACACCAAGCTACTTACTTATTGCAGATTCAGTCTTCCCAGCCTGATGCAGGTCTACAATTTTGTTTCTGGTGTCCTTTGACAGCTCTTTGGTCTTGGCCCTAGTGGAGTTTGGAGTCTGACTGTTTGAGGTTGTGGACAGGTGTCTTTTATACTGATAACGAGTTCAAACAGGTGCCATTAATACAGGTAACAAGTGGAGGACAGATGAGCCTCTTAAAGAAGAAGTTACAGGTCTGTGAGAGCCAGAAATCTTGCTTATTTGTAGGTGACCAAATACTTATTTTCCACCATAATTTTCAAATAAATTCTTTAAAAATCAGACAATGTGATTTTCTGGATTTTTTTTCCTCATTTTGTCTCTCATAGTTGAGGTATACCTATGATGAAAATTGGAGACCTCTCTCATCTTTTAAGTGGGAGAACTTGCACAATTGGTGGCTGACTAAATACTTTTTTGCCCCACTGTAAATGTCCTCCTTTCATGGTATATCACTGTAGCGTGAACTTTTTACATTTTCCATAAATTTCACCCAAAAGCCAAATATCCCTAACTTTTTGTGAATAGTGTAGTCTGTGATTGTGCTCTGTGTTGGGTCATTGTCATTCTTCCCTTTGTGCTCCTCATGTATCTCAAGTATTTTCTCTGTGAGTTTTGCCTCTGTAGTTTAGTTTTGTTTTCAGCCCCTGTGCTGCTGCTTGTTTGTTCTTTTGTGTTTTGTTAAATCATTATTGCTCCAAAGTCCTGCCTACTACCTTGGGTCCTACAATAAAACCACATCTGCCTTCCAGGCAGATACATGACAATTAGTGCACAACGTGCATATTCAACAGAATCACAAACTCAAATTTCCAATGTGTTATCTCACTTTTGGATTAACACTTTTCACTGTGACAAATCTGCATTGTTGGAGTGTTAAGTAGACTCCTGTAGAGCAAATGCTTGCTTTCAGCATATTTATTTGGGAGTGTGGTTCAGTCTATTTCTGCATGGAGCTAAAAGCAGATGAGCCATTTTCCCCCCTGTAGAGGGGCTTCTTGGCAGGCTCCCAGGGGCCAAGTAACAGCTGTTGTAGTACTCACCAGCAATGCACACCATGCTGCTCACACACATGTCCACAGAAGCAACTAGAACAAGGCACTGCACTCAGCCTCAACAGTGTAGTGCTGTTTTGGTCAACTTTTGGCCCCCCCAAATTGTGAGGAGCTGTAAAACATATCTGAGCCTTAAAATGAAGTTAAAGCAGCTGAGTTATAAGTATAAACTGGCCTGTCAACATTAGCAATAAGCAAGTGTTTTCGTTATATTATGTGCCTGTTTATACTGTATTCATGATGGATATGCAGGTTTTCTTTCATAAATCTGAAAGAACTTTTTCCTTATAAATATGACTTCATCATCATCATCATCATAGCAGTCTGTCGGGGGCGACAATGACTGTTTCATTTAAGTCTGCTCAGATTCCTCCACTCAGCTCTGTAATTCGCCTTCCGCTGCCAGGAACTCCTGACCTTGTTAACCCGGGTGACGTCCGAGCCGGAATGAGTTGCTCTCTGACTGACCATTTCATGAAACTGCTTGCAAAGTATTTCAGTACCACTAGCTTTTGCTGGACTAGCGGCACATTCTTGGCAGATAAAGGTCTTATCAGTGGCAAGGACAGGCCAAGACGACTAAAATTGAGACTTTTTTCTTTTAAATTTGCACCGTTATTCATGTAAATTTCACCTTTATTCTCAGTAATTTGAGAATTTTTCTTTTTTCAACATTTCACATTATTTTTCATGTGCAACTATTACTCAGAAATAAGTAAAACATTTTATATATAAATATGTAAGTTTCCTTTTTTTAAAAATGAATGGGAGCCACTGGCTGTTCATAGAGCCGCATGTGGTCCTAGAACTGCGGGTTGGTGTATAATTATTTGAAAGGCTTAATTTAGCTATCATATTAAAAATAATAATAAAAAAAACAGTGGAAGCTGTGAAAATAAAGTACAAAAAAATTCACAAGTGACAGAGTAATGTAAAATAACATGTTTTCCAACATTCTGGTGCCTACTTTACTGCATGCTCAATAGATAACATGCTAACAATGTTATTCTAATATAGATATTAACATTTTAATATATTTGTAATTTAAGCTTTCATTACAAAAACAAAGAAAGAAAGAACAAAGTTCAGTGCAGATTTGACTGGAATGCCAGATTCCATTACCGGACAAACTGCCTCCTAGACTATGGCGTCTCACATAGGACAATATTCATCGCGAACGTGTTTACCTTTGGACGCTGCCACAGCGGCCAGGGAGTGCATGTACGGGGTTTCCCAGCGCTCCATCACAGGTTTCCCCATGATCTCCAGGTGTGTGTCGGTCTCATTGTAGCCGGCGTTCGCGTCGTGCCAGGAGGACTTGCAGTCCTCCCCCTTTGAGAAAATGGGATCGGTCATGCTGTTGTTGTGGTGGTAGTGGCTCGGGTCCTGCGACCGGTCAAGCACGCTGTGTCTCAGCACAGAAGAGAGGGAGAGGCAGTAGGAAGCGGTTTATATGGGGAGCAGGGGGGGCTGACTCAGCAGGAGTTTGACTTGGGGTCAAAGGCATCAGTCCAAGATCCTCTAGAAAAGCAACATGGCGCCGTCAGTGGGAAATCACCCTGCCCTCCACTTTTTAAATGCTTTAAAGTTCATATGATGTGTGCAGAGACGAGTAAAGTGGCGAAAAGCTTTACTCAAGTATTGTTACTTTATTATTACCCAAGTATAACAAAGAGTTAGTTACCAAAAATTACCAGGATAATAAAGTGTAAGATTATTTGAGTCGTGAGTATTTCTAATGAACAATCAAATATTCATTTGGGAAAAAAGAAGCAGTAAAACACTGAAAACTGAGAAAGAAAATGATTTCAATAAAATGCAAAAAAAAACAAGATGCATTTCTATTCACAGGTTATTACAGTGCAAGCACATTTATAACAACAGCAAAATTTACTCCAAAGTAGCCTCTGATGCAGGCATGGAAATCAAAGAAGTCATGTCGGTTTATTTGTGCTGACCAAGGTCAAATTTAAGTGTTAAATGTTTGAATTACCAGAGAAAACATGAGAAAAGTGTGGTGTAGTAAGTGTGGTAGTGTGTATGTGCTGCCATACCCGCCCCTGGTGTGACGTCAGGCGGGAACGGCCCTTGTATATAAATAGATCTGTTCTCTATAATAAAGGGGATTTGCTGCATGACAGAAGAGACTCCAGTCTGTCATTCCTCATACATAACATTTGGCAACGAGAACAAAAGCAGGTAATACCGAAAAATGATGGAAGCATATGGGCTACCTCCACCCCTGCTACTGTTTCTGGAATATCCGGGAGAGCCAGTGTTCCTGTGGCCGGACTGGTGGGCCTTGTTTGAGGATTACATCGGTGCACTGGGCCTAAGCAGACTCAACGGGAGGCAACGACTAGCGCTTTTGGCTCACGATCTTGGCGCAGATGGCCGAAGAATTCTCGATATGCTGGGTAAAACGGAATGTTAAGAGGATTCTGTCGAGCGGCTGGCCAAGTACTTTATCGAGCAGGTGAGGACCACGAAGCTGTGGGCGGTGGGAGTGTTGTTGCCAAATAGAGCTAGGCCAGTTAGCTTGGAGATGCTAACGGCCCACTCACTGTCTATGGGCATGTTAGCCACAAAGCTAACTGCGGGCCAAAAAGCAAGTTTCAGGCTATCAGCTAGGCATCAAGGTGGGACTGGGGCCGCAAGTGGAGGAGTCCCCGGTCACTGAAGACGGCGGGCCAGTCAAGGAGCTCAGCACGGTACAGGACCGGAGCGCTGATTGTGCAGTGTGCAGTGACAGCGGAGAGGGAGAGCAGCATAAGTCATCCCCGCAGCTGGAGGCTAGGCAGTGGTGAGTGGGACCATGGAGGCTGAGAGCCCCGAGGAAGAGCAGCGACAGCCGGGCATGGAGACGATGCAGCGGAGCACCTGGAACGAGGGTGCCGAGAGCAGCGACAAAACGCCCAGGTCGGGAAGTGAAGCTGACAAGAGTGACGCTGAGAGCCCCGAGGGAGAGCAGCTGCAGCTGGGCATGGAGACGACGCGGCAGTGTGCCTGGGATGAGGGTGTCGGGAACGACAACGAAACACCCGGGTTGGAGAGTCACACTGACCAGAGCGAAGCTGAGAGACCCGAGGGAGAGCAGCTACGACTGGGCATGGAGACAGTGCAGCGGAGCACCTGGAACGAGGGTGCTGGGAGCAGTAGCGAGGTGCCTGGGTCGGAAAACAGTGAAGGCGATGCTGTGAGCCCTGGGAGTGAGCAGCAGCAGCTGGACACAGAGGCAGCGCAGCGGAGCGCCCTGGATGAGGCTGCTGGACGTTATGGCGAGGTGCCCGAGGCAGTGAGCGGCGCCGACGAGTCGGCTTCGGGTCTCCCCGGAGTTCGGCCATGGGGGGCCGGAGTGTTCGGAGCCACGACGGCGGTGTTGAAGGCGGTCGGGAGTGGACCGACGAGCACGGAGGGACGGTGTGCCGGACAGCAGCATGGCTGGTCCCGAGGAGTGACGCAGTTGGCAGTGAAGAGGGACGTTATGGTGGGAGAGATTGTTTTTGATCCCGGGTGCAGACGGCGGTCACGGGTGCACATGTCATGGGGCTGCCCGGGGCCTCCGAGCCGGTCTTATGTTCAGTGGCCAGGGGAGTGGATGGTTTGGGGCTGTCCTGGGCCTCCTGGTCGGTTTTACCTTTGGCTGCCAACGGACATTGGCGTAACTTAAACCTTAAAATGTAAATATGTATATACAGTGGGGCAAAAAAGTATTTAGTCAGCCTCCAATTGTGCAAGTTCTCCCACTTAAAAGATGAGAGAGGTCTCCAATTTTCATCATAGGTATACTTCAACTATGAGAGACAAAATGAGAAAAAAAAAAAAAATCCAGAAAATCACATTGAAGGATTTTTAATGAATTAATTGGTAAATTCCTCGGTAAAATAAGTATTTGGTCACCTACAAACATAGTAGAGTCATTTTGGGGGGTTTCGTGACCAACCTCCAAGGACCTTTTTTTCTCACTGGATTTAGCATTCTAGACCCATTTTAATGAAAATAAGCTCCCATGTACCTCCCAAAAATTACGGGAAACCTTTTTTTTGCCCAAAATTCAAAATGGCCACCAAAATGCATACCACTGTAGAGGAGCTGAAATAACGAGGCGATTTTTGTATTAAAAACAGGGTTTTTAATGAATAGCTCTTCTATCGAGTCTCATCAGGTGTAGAGCTTGGCAGAAGGCAAGAGAGAGATCTCTGCTCAGCTCGCTGGTTAAATACAAGCACACATAGAGCCACACATTGAAAAAGCTGACATCAGCCACTCATTGAAAAAGCTGACATCCCCCCGTTATCTTAACCCCCCCATTGTTCTGTTATCTCCTCTCCTTGTCTTGGGAGGTGATGGGAACTCCTCCTCTCTCCTTAGGGGGTAAAGGTGTCAAGTCCGTCTCCGCCGCTGTGTCTTGGGAGGTCCAATGTCTTTAACCCGGCGGGGGAGATCCTTTGTCCTTTCCAGGTGTGAAGTTCCTTACATATGCTGTCACAAAACATTTCCACTTGCTCTAACATATGTAAGTATGGGATATAAGAGTCATATATACCACAGGCCCCCCAAACACTAGGAAAGGACACAGAAAGAATCACAGTCTAAGATAATAACTATGAAATACTACGTGTTACAGCTGTTGCCACAGGAGAAGTTTTCTAGCAGCCATGCTCCTACGAAAGTTCAGTGGTAAACATAACAGCATAGTGAAATCATAAGTAGCCTTAAACTGTTGTAGCGCAATCAGTGAATAATTGCGGGGTGGTTGGTATCAGTCCCTGTGCTGTCTGGGCTTTAATCTTCTCCCAAAACTGCTGTAGGTTGGTTCAGGTGTCCTGCTGGGACCTTCTCGTGGTGAATCTGCATTGTGGGAAGGAAAAAGATTATTTGTTCCCTGCCTGGGGGCTGAGACTTTTCCTCTGGGGGGTCTACCACGCCGAGGTGCTCGTGCCAACTGTGCAGGTTCGTCTCTCAGCAAGAAAGCAGGTTTGAGTCTGTCAACACTGACCACTTCCTTTCTGTCCCCATAATCAAGCACAAAGTGTTTGTCACCATTTTCCAGCACTCTGAACGGGCCATCGTAAACTGGGCGTAACGTTGGTTTAAGGGCTTCATGCTTAACAAAAACAAACTCAGCGTTTTTTAAAGTTTGAGGAACAAAAACTCGTGGAAAAGAGTGATGAGCTGGACCGTGGAGGGAGTCCGGTCCATTGCTGCCTAAAAACCTTGGGACTGGAAGGTGTCCTGGTTCTGGGTTCTCTGGTAAAAATTCTCCTGGGAGTCTGATAGGCTGGGCAAAAACTAATTCTGCAGGAGAAGCGTCTAAATCCTCTTTAGGTGCTGTACGCAACCCCAATAAAACCCAGGGAAGTTTATTTACCCAATTTGTGTCCGTTAGTGAGGCTCTGAGGGTGGCCTTTAAGGACCTGTGAAAACGCTCGCATAACCCATTAGCCTGAGGGTGATAAGCGGTGGTGCGATGAATTGTTGCCCCTAAACTGTTGGACATGGCTAACCAGAGCTCTGAGATAAATTGAGGCCCTCTGTCTGACGTGATGTCTGATGGAACGCCGAAACGTGCCACCCAGTTTGCTAGAAAAACGCGAGCGACTTCCTCCGCTGTGGTTGACGCTAGAGGGACTGCCTCTGGCCAGCGCGTGGTGCGGTCTATCATTGTTAACAGGTGTGTGAAACCTTGGGAGGAAGGTAGCGGCCCCACGAGGTCGACATGAATGTGGTCGAATCTTCTAGCAGGGATTGGAAAAGGCTCCAGAGGGGCTTTTGTGTGTCTGTGTATTTTGGCGCGTTGACAAGGAATGCAAGTTTTTGCCCATTCTTTTACGTTTTTGCGCAGGCCTGGCCACACAAACTTTTCGGCAACCATTTTGACTGAGGCGCGCACACCTGGGTGCGCGAGGGAGTGAATTGCGTCGAAAATGCGGCGGCGCCAAGCAGCTGGTACTAACGGGCGAGGTCGGCCGGTTGAAACGTCGCATATTAGGGGGGGGCACGCCGTCGCGCAACCCTTTTTTCTCCAGCCTTAACCCTGTTGGTCCAGACAGGAGTGCGCGCACGTCTTCATCACTGCTTTGTTCTTCCGCCATGGCTGCATAATCTATCCCATCCTGGATAGGTGCTGCGTATGTGTGTGCGTTAGTGAAGAGTTCTGCTGCTGAGGCGGTGTAATCTGTCTCCTCGCGCTCTGGCGGTGTCACAGCGTGAGAGAGACAGTCAGCTACTACGTTAAGTTTGCCTGCTACGTGTCGAATGTCTGTGGTGAACTCTGAAATCGCAGCTAGCTGTCTTTGTTGTCTGCCTGACCATGGTTCTGAAATTTTAGCCATAGCAAAAGTGAGCGGCTTATGGTCCACAAAAGCCGTGAAACTCCGCCCTTCTAACCAAAACTGGAAGTGGCGGATGGACAAATGAAGCGCCAGCAGCTCTCTGTCAAAAGTGCTGTATTTGCGTTCAGTTGGGTTTAGCGATTTGCTAAAGAATGCTAAAGGTTGCCAGACCCCACTGACAAGTTGTTCTACAACTGCCCCTATAGCCAGGTCTGAAGCATCTGTGGTTAGAGCAATGCGGGCTGAGGGATCTGGGTGGACTAACATTGTGGCGTTAGCTAGGACGCTTTTTACTTCCGCGAAAGCGCGTTCGCGCTCCGGGGTCCATTCGACCGCGTTGGAAGCTTTCTTTTTTCTGAGCGCGTCATATAGGGGTTGCATGAGCTGAGCTGCATGGGGGAGGAAACGGTTGTAAAAATTAACCATCCCCAAAAATTCCTGTAGCGATTTAACCGTTTGGGGCCGTGGAAAACCTTCTATCGCATGAACTTTGTCTGGAAGCGGAAATGCACCTTTTGGGGAGACTCTATGTCCCAAAAAATCAATTTGTGATATGCCGTATTTGCATTTGGCTGGATTGATTATTAGTCCATGCTCTTCCAGCTTCTGAAAAACAGTAGTGAGGTGCTGCTCGTGTTCTTCCTCGGATGAGCTGGCTACCAGCATGTCATCGAGGTAGACGAAGACAAAAGGAAGGTCGCGTAGGACAGCGTCCATCATCCGTTGAAAAGTTTGAGCAGCGCCTTTGAGGCCGAATGGCATTCGCAGGAATTCAAAAAGGCCGAAAGGGGTTATTACTGCTGTTTTAGGAATATCTTCAGCTCGGACTGGGACTTGGTGATAACCGCGGACTAAGTCTATTTTTGAAAAAATGCGCGCACCCGCTAAATGCAGTGAAAAGTCCTGAATGTGAGGAATGGGGTAGTGGTCATGCGCTGTAGCGTTGTTTAGCCTGCGGTAATCTCCGCACGGTCTCCAACAGCCATCAGATTTCGGAACCATGTGAAGTGGTGAAGCCCAGGGGCTCTTCGAGCGTCTAACAATGCCCAATTT
The DNA here is from genome assembly GCA_020510985.1 of Pholidichthys leucotaenia. Taxonomy (NCBI): domain Eukaryota; kingdom Metazoa; phylum Chordata; class Actinopteri; order Cichliformes; family Pholidichthyidae; genus Pholidichthys; species Pholidichthys leucotaenia. Next base: position 326,341,593 of record CM035839.1, on the reverse strand, counting down.
TTCGAGAGCTGCAAATTCATCCTTTGCTATGTTGAGCTTGGCCGCGTCTAAGCGGCGAGCTTTGGCAAAAACAGGAGGTCCTGTTGTCGGAATGAAGTGTTTAACCCTGTGTTTGGCTACAGTGGCTGAGAATTTGGGGGTTGTGAGTGCTGGAAATTGGGTGAGGAGTTGTTCAAACTTACCTCCCGCTGTGGTGACGTTGGCCTGCACAGGTGGTGGGGAAACTCGAGCTGAACATGGAATAGAAGCAAAAGATAGTGCATTAACCAGGCGCCTATTTTCAAGATCCACTAATAACCCGTGTGCACACAGAAAATCTGCGCCTAACAAGTTAAAGCTCACCGCTGCTACAGATGGACATCACGTCGGGGTCACCAGTGTAGAGGAGCTGAAATAACAAGGCAATTTTTGTATTAAAAACAGGGTTTTTAATGAATAGCTCTTCTATCGAGTCTCATCAGGTGTAGAGCTTGGCAGAAGGCAAGAGAGAGATCTCTGCTCAGCTCGCTGGTTAAATACAAGCACACATAGAGCCACACATTGAAAAAGCTGACATCAGCCACTCATTGAAAAAGCTGACATCCCCCCGTTATCTTAACCCCCCCATTGTTCTGTTATCTCCTCTCCTTGTCTTGGGAGGTGATGGGAACTCCTCCTCTCGCCTTAGGGGGTAAAGGTGTCAAGTCCGTCTCCGCCGCCGTGTCTTGGGAGGTCCAATGTCTTTAACCCGGCGGGGGAGATCCTTTGTCCTTTCCAGGTGTGAAGTTCCTTACATATGCTGTCACAAAACATTTCCACTTGCTCTAACATATGTAAGTATGGGATATAAGAGTCATATATACCACAACCACCACCTATATCTCAGTAACTAATTCAGCTAGGAGGTTGATTTTGGTGTCTAGACATAGGTTTTTGGGGTCAAGCATTCCATTAATGCTATTAGTTTACTTGTGAAACAAACCCATCACGATGAAATCCAATATGGCCGCCAATATGGCCACCGATTAACATTTTTTTTGTTTCTTGACTACTAAGGCACCTAGAAAGCTGATGTTGGTGTCAAAACAGAGGTTTAAGGGGTCATACTATCTGTTTATTCCAATAAAAGTGTGTTTAAATGATTACATAATCGAGAAATCCAAGATGGCGACCGGCTGTCATTTTCACATGCAATGGACTTTTTCATATCCGTCACCAAATGAGCTAAAAATGTCAAATGAGGTATCCTTACATTCATTTTTAATAATTATTAGAAAGCTCCTGCATTGATTCAGTGATTTCACTGAGGAACACTTGGGTAATCCCCTTAGGATTCCTGGAATCCTATGCTTGATTCATTGATTCCTTTTTGCATAGCAAGAGAGAGGATGCAGTGATTTTGTAACGTCTGTGCTGCCATAATATGTAGTCCTAATCTTTCCAATTTAACCAAGGTTGCCAGGTATGTATAAATTTAGCTTTAAACTTATCTGGAGAGGTTAGAATTCTGAATCTTGTTCCATACTGTATAGTCAGGTAATGTTAGCATATTGACCATGCTGCTTGCTTAATGCTACCATAATGACAGTAGACAGTACAAGGGCCTTTGACTCTAGGTCTTGTCATCCCTCCTTTTTCTCTCCTCTGTTCTGATAATGACAAATTTGTTTTTGTTTTCAGACACTTATTCATATAAAGTGAGGGATAAAATGGATACTGCAAGTGACAACGATGAATTACCATCAACGTCTTCCGGTGAATACGAATGCATTCTACGTTGTGGTCAACCATGTACCAAAAGTGACTCTTTGGATAATACCAAGGACCAAAAATGGAATTCAATTCGTGAAAAAACTCTACGATGGAAAGGACTTGATCGGTTTCAATGTGGGAATATTGATTGGGCCAAAGGGCCAAAAGGGCATTATATGCACCAGACATGTTACACTACGTTATCTAACAAGCGTTGTCTATCTCAAGCCGAGAAACGTAAGCATAAATTAGAGGTAGATCTTGAAAGAGACAATCAATCAGTTCAGGGGGATCCATCTCCATCTGCTTCTCTCTTTTCACCGAAGAGGCTCCGGTCCAGCATTGGTATTGTGGTATATACCAGACGCAGACAGTCTGCATCATCACCTCCTCAGGACAAACTACCTTGTGTACTTGCTGACGAACTTCCACCTTCAAGGTCACCCATCACCAATCGGTCATGGGTGGCAATTGGTGAATGGTCTATGTCTACCTGTACGATCGACTCAACCGCCACTTCTCCTGTCAATGCCGAAACCAAACACAGAAGTCAACAGTGAGGAGAGCAGCAGTGGTGAAGACAGTGCTTCAGATAGCGCAAGTTCATATAGTGACTCATTCATTGATAGTGAATCAAGTAGTGATAGTGATGTGTAGTTGGACATCTTAGTATGATGTGATGTGGTGATTGATAGTGGACTACATGTAATTGAGTTGGACGTTTGCGTGGCATTAACATAAGGTCTGGAGAAAATGTGCCTGCGTAAAGTGTATTCCAAGATGGCGGCTGGGGGCCATTTTGAGCTTGATAGACAATGAGGGCACTAATGAACACAATGGATGGTTCACAGGAGCCTCACTTGACTTTTTTTTAGCTCATTTGGTGACGGATATGAAAAAGTCCATTGCATGTGAAAATGATAGCCGGCCGCCATCTTGGATTTCTCGATTATGTAATCATTTAAACACACTTTTATTGGAATAAACAGATAGTATGACCCCTTAAACCTCTGTTTTGACACCAACATCAGCTTTCTAGGTGCCTTAGTAGTCAAGAAACAAAAAAAATGTTAATCGGTGGCCATATTGGTGGCCATATTGGATTTCATCGTGATGGGTTTGTTTCACAAGTAAACTAATTGCATTAATGGAATGCTTGACCCCAAAAACGTATGTCTAGACACCAAAATCAACCTCCTAGCTGAATTAGTTACTGAGATATAGGTGGTGGTATGCATTTTGGCGGCCATTTTGAATTTTGGCCAAAAAAAAGGTTTCCCGTAATTTTTGGGAGGTACATGGGAGCTTATTTTCATTAAAATGGGTCTAGAATGCTAAATCCAGTGAGAAAAAAAGGTCCTGGGAGGTTGGTCACGAAACCCCCAAAAATGACTCTACTATGGCTGTGTTGTTAGACATGTATATGTTGGACACTGCATATGTGATTTAACCTCACGATGAAGGAGAGCCACAGAGCTGCAGCCCCCTGCGGTGCGGAGCCGCAGAGCCTGGACCCCCTGCGGAGGACAGGGGACAGAAGACTTCCTGACCGCTGAGGTTCGAGAGGAGAGAAGGGGGAGTTATGTAAATAAAAGGTTAATGAATGTGAATAAAGGGATTTTGATATAGATGTGTGATTTCCCCTGCAAGGGAAATGGTTTGATGTGAGAATGTTTAAAAGGGAGAACTTTGGTGTGTTCACCCTCTTTGTTTCGCTGCTCAGGAATGAGAGCAGACAGTGGAATGGTTACTTGAAATAAACTGGAATTAAAGACAATTCGGTTTCGTTATTCAAGTCTCCCCACATTGGTGACTGACGACGTTGAGAATGAACGAAGAAGGTTTCAGGGTCCCGGACTCACAGCGCTCAGAGCTGGCGAACGCAGTGGCCGTTAAGCTGCCTGATTTTTGGCAGGATAACCCACGGTTGTGGTTTCTGCAAGCAGAGTCGCAGTTCGCGCTCGCAGGAGTAACGGTGGATGACACTAAGTTCCACCATGTCATCGCTAAACTGGACAACAGCACAGCTCGGTGCGTGCAGAGCTTGGTGGAGCAGCCACCTGCGACCGACAGGTACGGCAAGCTGAAATCCACCCTCATCAAGTTTTTCACCCCCTCGGCTGAAGTGAGGGCGAGGAGGATCCTGTCTTTGCTAGACCAAGGAGGACACAGGCCGAGCGCCCTGATGGAGGAGATGATACAGCTGAGAGGGTTGGACAACGATGATTTCATTTTTCAGTTCATCTTCCTCTCCAACCTCCCGGCGCATGCGAGAAGCACGCTGGCCGGCAAAAAGTGTCACACCCTGGAGGAGTTCCGGGAGCTGGCCCAGGAAGCAGATGGGATCCTGGACGCCTGCGGCGGGCAAGCAACCACAGCGGCGACCCGAGACAGCGGGGAGCCAGAGGCGGCAGACCCAGACTGGCCGACGACGGCGGCAGCACGGCCGCGACAAGGTGGAGCCAATGGCCCGGCGGCAGAGGCGCGGACACGACACAGCGGAGGAGAAGATCTCTGCTTTTACCATCGGAGGTTCGCAGAGAAGGCACGCAGGTGTGTGCCCCCCTGCAACTTCAGGAGTTCGGGAAACGGCAAGACCGGGGGTCGCTAGCAGCTTCGACCCTCGGAGAACGCAGCAAGCTGCTCTTCATCACGGATGCGCGCTCCGGACGAGAGTTCCTCATCGACACCGGAGCACAAGTGAGCTTCATCACCCCAACATACGCGGACCGGGTGGCTGGACCCCACGGTAGCGGAGCTACGGCGGCAAATGGCTCGAACATCAACACCTACGGGAGAAGGACCTTGCCTTTGTGCTTACATGGCCGCACATATGAATGGACTTTTGTAATAGCGGCGGTGAGTTTCAACATGTTGGGCGCGGATTTTTTGTGTTCACACAATCTGTTAGTTGATCTTGCTAATAGACGGCTGGTAAATGCACTCTCTTTTTACTCTCTCCCCTGTACAGCTCGAGTGTCCCCGCCACCAGTACAGACCCACGTCGCTACAGCAGGTGGTAAGTTTTACACACTCCTCACCCAATTTCCAGCGCTCACTGTGCCCACTTTTTCAGCGACGGTCGCGAAGCACGGGGTGAAACACTTTATCCCCACGTCTGGTCCTCCCGTGTTTGCAAAAGCTCGGCGCTTGGATGCAGTTAAGCTCGCCATTGCGCGCGAGGAGTTCGCCAGCCTGGAGAGGCTAGGCATCGTTCGTAGGTCGAAGAGCCCGTGGGCTTCGTCGCTGCACATGGTACCGAAAGCCGATGGCTCCTGGAGACCGTGCGGAGATTACCGCAGGCTAAACAACGCTACGGCGCACGATCGTTATCCCATCCCGCACATTCAGGACTTTTCGGTGCACCTGGCGGGGGCGCGCATTTTTTCAAAGATTGATCTAGTTCGCGGCTATCACCAAGTCCCAGTCCAACCGGAGGACATTCCTAAAACAGCGGTAATAACCCCGTTCGGACTTTTCAAATTTTTATGCATGCCGTTTTGTCTCAAAGGGGCGGCGCAAACATTTCAGCGGATGATGGATGCCGTGTTACGCGATCTCCCTTTCGTGTTTGTGTACCTCGACGACATTTTGGTCGCGAGTACTTCAGAGGACGAACACGAAACGCACCTCACAGCAGTTTTTAGGAGGCTGGGAGAGCACGGCTTAATAGTTAACCCAGCCAAGTGCCAGTTTGGCGTCGAGCGGATCGATTTTTTGGGTCACCGCGTCTCCCCGAAGGGAGCGGTTCCGTTACCAGATAAAGTACGCGCGGTAGCGGATTTTCCCCGTCCACAAACGGTCAAATCACTACAGGAATTCTTGGGGATGGTGAATTTTTATAACCGATTCCTGCCCCACGCAGCTCAAATCATGCAACCGTTATATGCCGCGCTCAAAAAACAAAAACCGACCCAGGCGGTCGAATGGTCCCCGGAGCGGGAGCGCACGTTCACAGAGGTTAAAAAAGCCTTGGCTGACGCTGCGCTCCTGGCCCACCCAGACCCTGCAGCACGTATCGCGCTGACGACAGACGCTTCGGATTTAGCCATAGGGGCCGTTATTGAGCAGCAGGTAGCCGGAGTTTGACAGCCTTTGGCTTTCTTTAGCAAATCTTTAAGCGCGGCTGAACGAAAATACAGCGCGTTCGACAGAGAACTGTTGGTGCTGCATTTGGCTATTCGTCATTTCCAGTTCTGGCTGGAAGGACGGTGCTTCACCGCTTATGTGGACCACAAGCCGCTCACATACGCCATGGCCAAAATTTCAGATCCGTGGTCCGGCAGGCAGCAGAGGCAGCTGGCCGCAATCTCGGAATTTACCACTGACATTAGGCACGTCGCGGGCAAATTCAATGTAGTAGCAGATTGTCTCTCGCGCGCGTTCACGACTCCAACACGTGCAGAGGCAGAACGGGCCACCGTGACCGCGCCGCAGGAGAGCGGCACGGTGGCGCGCGCAGCCCCGGTGCACGTGGGTATAGATTACGCAGCCATGGCAGCGGACCAGGGGGCGGACGCAGACGTGCACGCGCTCCAGTCTGGACCAACAGGGTTGAGGCTGGAGAGCAAGTGTTTACAAACCGGTATGCCCCCCCTGATCTGCGACATGTCGACGGGGCGCCCGCGTCCGGTGGTTCCGGCCACATGGCGCCACCGTGTTTTTGACTCGGTCCACTCACTGGCGCACCCGGGGGTGCGCGCGTCGGTGAAACTAGTGGTGGAAAAGTTTGTTTGGCCGTGCCTGCGCAAGCACGTGAAGGAATGGGCAAAAACCTGCATTTCCTGTCAACGGGCCAAAATTCACAAGCACACAAGAGCCCCGTTAGAACCGTTCCGCATTCCGGCCAGAAGGTTCGACCATGTGCACGTCGACCTGGTGGGCCCCCTACCGGCATCACAGGGGTTCACGCATCTTTTGACAATGGTGGACCGCACCACACGTTGGCCGGAAGTGGTCCCACTTGCGACGACCACGGCCGCGGAGGTGGCTCGCGTTTTTTTAACGGCTTGGGTGGCGCGCTTCGGGGTTCTGTCGGACATTATGTCCGATAGAGGACCGCAATTCATCTCTGAGCTGTGGTCAGCGATGGCCAACGGCTTAGGAGCCAAAATTCACCGCACTACGGCTTACCACCCTCAGGCTAATGGTTTATGCGAGCGTTTTCATAGGTCTTTGAAGGCAGCACTCAGAGCGTCGCTCACGGATGCAGATTGGGTAAATAAACTGCCATGGGTTTTATTAGGGTTGCGTTCTGCGCCTAAAGAGGACTTAGACGCCTCCCCAGCGGAGCTGGTATTCGCACAAACTCTGAGGCTGCCGGGCGAGTTTTTACCAGAGCACCCAGAGCCCCCACCTCTCTCTGCTCTGGGACCGTTAGTCGGCACGGGAGCAGACACGCTCCCGGGTCCGGTTCATCACGCTTTTCCACGAGTTTTCGTCCCCAAGGCTTTGAAAAATGCCGACTTCGTTTTTGTCAGGCGCGAAGCCCTAAAAGCAACGCTCAAACCACCTTACGAAGGGCCATTTCGAGTGCTGGAGGCAGGTGATAAGCAATTTGTGCTAGATTTTGGAGACAGAAAAGAGACAGTCAGTATTGACAGACTAAAACCTGCTTTTGTCATGAAGGACGTGTCTGTACCGGTCGCAGTGGCGCCTCGACGAGGCAGGCCCCCGCAAAGGGCAAATAATCACTCTCTTCCTCAGTCAACAGAGCCGAAGCAGAAAGGCGCCGCAGGCAAGGCGGGGCCAACTCACAGCAGATTCGGCAGACGGCTGAAGCCCAAGCAGCACACAGACTGAATGTTGGTGTTGATTATTCAGTAGTGAGTAAGGTGCCATTAAATTTTAGGAATTAGTCTGTTCTTCATCGTTTGGGGGGGGGGTTATATGGCTGTGTTGTTAGACATGTATATGTTGGACACTGCATATGTGATTTAACCTCACGATGAAGGAGAGCCACGGAGCTGCAGCCCCCTGCGGTGCGGAGCCGCAGAGCCTGGACCCCCTGCGGAGGACAGGGGACAGAAGACTTCCTGACCGCTGAGGCTCGAGAGGAGAGAAGGGGGAGTTATGTAAATAAAAGGTTAATGAATGTGAATAAAGGGATTTTGATATAGATGTGTGATTTCCCCTGCGAGGGAAATGGTTTGATGTGAGAATGTTTAAAAGGGAGAACTTTGGTGTGTTCACCCTCTTTGTTTCGCTGCTCAGGAATGAGAGCAGACAGTGGAATGGTTACTTGAAATAAACTGGAATTAAAGACAATTCGGTTTCGTTATTCAAGTCTCCCCACACTACTAACAAGCAAGATTTCTGGCTCTCACAGACCTGTAACTTCTTCTTTAAGAGGCTCCTCTGTCCTCCACTCGTTACCTGTATTAATGGCACCTGTTTGAACTCGTTATCAGTATAAAAGACACCTGTCCACAACCTCAAACAGTCAGACTCCAAACTCCACTATGGCCAAGACCAAAGAGCTGTCAAAGGACACCAGAAACAAAATTGTAGACCTGCACCAGGCTGGGAAGACTAAATCTGCAATAGGTAAGCAGCTTGGTGTGAAGAAATCAACTGTGGGAGCAATTATTAGAAAATGGAAGACATACAAGACCACTGATAATCTCCCTCGATATGGGGCTCCACGCAAGATCTCACCCCGTGGGGTCAAAATTATCACGAGAACGGTGAGCAAAAATCCCAGAACCACATGGGGGGACCTAGTGAATGCCCTGCAGAGAGCTGGGACCAAATTGTTACTTTGGTACAATCTACATCAGAAACACACTACGCCGCCAGGGACTCAAATCCTACAGTGCCAGACGTGTCCCCCTGCTTAAGCCAGTACATGTCCAGGCCCGTCTGAAGTTTGCTAGAGAGCATTTGGATGATCCAGAAGACGATTGGGAGAATGTCATATGGTCAGATGAAACCAAAATAGAACTTTCTGGTAAAAACTCAACTTGTCGTGTTTGGAGGAGAAAGAACACCATACTGTGAAGCATGGGGGTGGAAACATCATACTTTGGGGCTGTTTTTCTGCAAAGGGACCAGGACGACTGATCCGTGTAAAGGAAAGAATGAATGGGGCCATGTATTATGAGATTTTGAGTGAAAACCTTCCACCAGCAAGGGTATTGAAGATGAAACATGGCTGGGTCTTTCAGCATGACAATGATCCCAAACACACCGCCTGGGCAACGAAGGAGTGGCTTCGTAAGAAGCATTTCAAGGTCCTGGAGTGGCCTAGCCAGTCTCCAGATCTCAACCCCATAGAAAATCTTTGGAGGGAGTTGAAAGTCCGTGTTGCCCAACGACAGCCCCAAAACATCACTGCTCTAGAGGAATTCTGCATGGAGGAATGGGCCAAAATACCAGCAACAGTGTGTGAAAACCTTGTGAAAACTTACAGAAAACGTTTGACCTCTGTCATTGCCAACAAAGGGTATATAACAAAGTATTGAGATGAACTTTTGTTATTGACCAAATACTTATTTTACCGAGGACTTTACCAATTAATTCATTAAAAACCCTTCAATGTGATTTTCCGGATTTTTTTTTTCTTCTTATTTTGTCTCTCATAGTTGAGGTATACCTATGATGAAAATTGGAGACCTCTCTCATCTTTTAAGTTGGAGAACTTGCACAATTGGTGGCTGACTAAATACTTTTTTACCCCACTGTATATATACTCTGCTGGTGTGCGTGTGAGTATGTATGATTTGGGATTATTTAACTTATTTTTAGAGACATGGTCCAATTTGAGTTATTTTTGAGCAAATGTGATAGGCTATTTTATTACAGTTTATTATTCCCTGTTTTTTTTTTAGTGCATGATTTGGGTTCTAAATTGGGGAGGGTCTCAATTGTGTGTGTGGTTTGCACTTTTGTAAGGGGGAGGGGAAGTGTGGTGTAGTGAGCGTGGTAGTGTATATGTGCTGCCGTACCTGCCCCTGGTGTGATGTCAGGCGGGCATTGCCCTTGTAGTATGTAAATAGTTCTGTTCTCTATAATAAAGGGGAGCTGCTGCATGACAGAAGAGACTCCAGTCCCCCATTCCTCATACATAACAAAAAGTATCAAAACATATAAAGACAATATATGCCACAGGTCTGCTGCTGTTTTATTTTAAATGTGCCACAATGAAAGTATAAGTTTTTTTCCGCTCATAAATGTATTTATTGTAAGTACAGCCATGGCCAGAAGTATTTGGCACCCCTGCCTCTCCCAGGAAACTGCTGCAGTCACAGATGCTTTGGTATGCTGATGGTGATTCCTTTTATTTACATTGGAACAACACACAGAGTGAGAGAAAAGTTAAATCTGAAACATTCCACAAAAAGCTCCAAAACATGGACTACTCAATAAAGAACGGTTTTGTGAAGGTTAGTTGAGGACGTATCACTGTGTAAATTGAACTAGTTATGAATATGTGGCACCCTATGACAAAAAACAGTATTTATTATAAATTTAAATTAACACTTTGTTTTGTTATCAGTCTTTTTGTAGAGTGACTGTTTTAAGCTGCAGTTATTGCCTTTAATTTTTTGGACAGTTGAAGAGATGTGTAAACACAGCACACAAATCACAGTCATAACTGGATTAACCTCTGCCCTAAACTTTATTTGGGATTCCGCTCACCCCTTACCAAGACCCAGGATTGTTCCCTTCTTGTTTATTTAGTTCAAATGCAAGTTGCTCAAGAAAATACAAAGGTACAGTTTATAATTTGCATCAGAGAGCTACTTATTAGTGTCTGATCAGGTGAGATCTTCTTAAAGTGATTAGGATGTAATAAATTATCACCTATTTTAGTTATTTCAAATGCTAGCAATACAAACAGTGGGATTTTTAATGCTATTTCCAATTGAGGAGAGGGAAAATTAGTGTGTCCTAAATAATGAAATATGGATGTGTTCCACAACAATATATCACCACATTTACATTGTCACATTAATTTAGAATCACCAACTAAACTCACATTCAGAGTTTTTGAACAGTGGTAGGTCAGAGAGGTTCAAATTTCAAATCTTCTACATTCGAGGCAACAGTGTTAACCACTGCAGGAAGTTGAGAGGTCTTGATTTTTGTGCTCTCTAAAAACTTTTCTGACAGCTTCTACCGAGCAAATAGAGCAGTGTTGTTCAACCGGGGGTCTGTGAGAGAACGTTTAGGGTTCCGTGGGAAATTGTCTGATTTCACTTCTTAATTGGTCCAAAAAATAACTTGCTGTTGTTGTGCATTGCCACCTGCAGTGGCTCCTCCATGTCAGCGGGCAGCAGCACAAACACAATCCCTCCTCTTCTTCCTCCTCTCAAGAGACAGGTCTGTCTGCGGCAAGCTACGCCCCTTCGGCACCTTATGCCCCCCTCAGCAAGTTATACCCCCAAGTTACGTCACTCCACAAAATGAGTGAATTAGTTTAACTATATAACTTTACAGCCCCACACAGTATCTGCTGCAGAAAAAAAAAAAAAAAAGTTTCCATGCTTGAGCCCACAGCACTATCCAGAAGGGGAAAATGTCACCACCTCTCCAGAAACCGTATCCTAAGCGGTGGATATGCAGGTCTGCCAGTGTTGAGCCAAGAAAAACCAAGAAAAGCAAGACTGCAAGAAAAGCATGGACTGCAGTTGAAAATTAGCCGACTGGCTAAACTGGCACATTTACAGAATTGTTTATTAATGTTCATTATCCCTGTAAAATTAAACCATTAAGATAAAACAACCCCATTCAGAGGAGTGCACGTCTAACGAGAGATGTCTCCGGCAAGTGGAAAGTCTCATTTTCAAACTAATTCACTCTCCCAGCAATGGCGGAACACCAATGGCAGATGGCCATCGTGGCCAAGCATTGAGTGAACTCCTGGCCTGAGTTTTTTTTTTTTTTTTTGTTACTTATTTGTACCCGTAGGTAGACTTGGTTTGCAGTCTGGTGACAAGCCACCAGCTGCTGGTCGCTGCGTGCGCGAGCGCCCTAAACCTACATGTTTTTGGTGTGCGGGAGGAAACCGGAGAAATCCCGGAGTAAACCCGCGCAACACGGGGAGAACATGCAAACTCCACACAGCTCACTGTTGGTCGGGGGCTGGGATCGAACCCACGATCTCATGATCCTCGCGGTCCCCCGGCCGAGGGTAAAACTGTGCTGCCACAGTGCTAAACCACTGCGCCACCGTGCAGCCGTGCTTGTTTGAGTTGAACAAAATCAAATTCCCATGGACGTGAACTCTTGTGCACTTGCATCGCCCGGCGCAGATGCACATGTGTTCATGTCTTTATGACTTTGTATGTCACTGTGCCATATTTCAAGCTGAGTATAAACAAATTACAAGACTAAATTGTTAGCTAGGCTACAATGTCATTTTATAACATTTTAGATTGGTGGGGTACCATGGTTGTCTGTCTCTCTGTGTTGGCCCTGCGATGGACTGGCGATCTGTCCAGGGTGTACCCTGCCTCTCACCCAAAGATGCTGGGATAGGCTCCAGCCCCCCCGCGACCCGAAAAGGATTAAGCGGAAGAAGATGGATGGATGGATGGGGTACCATGGGATTTGTTCAATGTAAAAGCAGTTCTGTGGCTCAAAAAAGGTTGAAAAACACTGATCTAGAGTCATGTGTAGCACATGCAGTACATGTATTGAATCTCAGTCATAACAAATGTTCTTCTTCATTGACTTCTTTGAAACATAACTTTTAACAGTCTGCTTATGATAGATAGATAGATAGATGTACTTTATTGATCTCAAACTGGGAAATTACAGTATAACAGCAGCATGACAGTAGACGACCAAAACGACAGAAACACACAGCATAATAGACAAAGGGATTACCCATGGAAAGTAAAACTGGCTAAATAGCTTATATACTTCATAGATGAATAGATGCTGACCCATATAGATAAATCAATCATACCCGCTGTACAATGCAGGACTAATAGGTGCAGGGTGAAATGTGAAGCACCAATTAGACTGCTGCTTGCCCAGTGTGTGGTGGAGGGAGTGATCAGGATTGTCCATGATGGATCGCAGTTTGTTCAGTGTCCTCCTCTCCACCACAGTCTCAAAGGTCTCCGGCCTGAGACCTTTTTTTTGTCTCTTTTATGTTTACCATAAAAGAGACTTTAAACCATTTTCATTGGTCCCCAGCTCCCTTTTTCTGCTATTTGTTGTTAAAAAAAAAAAATCCACTTGAAGTTTAGTATTCAAATTTAAGGCTCTATAAATTCTCAGACAGAAATCTATTTTTCTCCGTATATTTAGTCAACCATGAAAATGAAGCTCTGTATCCTCAGCTGAAAATCAACATAAGCTCTCCTGCTGGTATTGTGACAGCACAGAGCGACAGACACTCAACAATGGTTCATCTGATAATCTTCTGAGCCCCACTGCCCCATTTACCCATCATCCACTTCACTTTCATTAGATGAAGCAGAGTGGTAGCGGCTCCTCTGTGAGGGTCCTCAGCATGTGTTGTATCTTTTCACCCACCTACCACTCTCACACAGGGCTCAAGATCAGTAAATAAACCACTACTCTTATTACCATGCAGGAGCCCATTGCCAGTGTAATCCTGAAGGTCTGTTTGCCTGGGCAGAATTGTTATTCAAGTGCAGAAAAGCATGAAACATGACTTTGATAGTCTCCTCTGATGTCAGCCACAGTAAGTTTCAGTGACTCATAAACAATAAACATCCTCTCATCATCAGTCTAAGATCTGTTGACTTTGTGCAAGATCTAAACTAGACCCGAAAGATGAATGTACTTTGTGTCTGTTCTTTCTTTGCATTGGATACATCTTTGTTAAAGCCACCTGACTGCAGCAGTGTTTTTAAATGTGTCATATTTTGTTAAAAAAGTACAAGCTATATTTTCTCATAAATCAATCTAACATCAAAATCATGGAGCTGCTCCTATATTGAATTATATATTTGTACTTTAATGGCAGAAAGACACACATACTGTTCTTTTGATATGTGTGGACAATGTTATTCATATAAAAGTATGGAGCTATTATTGTTGCAAAACTATTTGTAAGCGTACGCACTACGCACAGATCCAAAAATAGTTTTGCAACAATAGTAGCACCATATTAAATGTTTTTTTCCTCCTAGAACCAGCAGTGGACAGCCAGGCCTCTAGTGGTGGTCACCTCTAATGCAGTGGTGACGCCTCTCAGGGTTGTCCCTCTTTAATAACCAAACTGTGCTTGATCAGATCATCTTGTTCAGTCAAAATAATCTGTCAGTAGTTGGAGAGTTTACTATGTTGTTGTATGCAGCCAATCACTGTATAGTTTTTCCAAGCACACTACCAATGAGAGAAGCGCTTTTTAAATGAAATATTAAAGAAAATCGAGAAAAACCTAAGAAAGGAAAAGGATATGTGGAGGACTTAACATGAACGTTTCTGCTCTCAAGCTAATGTGGCAGAAACTAGTGAGAAGTACTAGCCTTGTCACTGGCTAAGCCCTCAGGATTATTTCTAAGCAAGTTTCCCTTCATTTAAATCTGCAGGGTTTTTTTTTACTTAAAACTTTTAAGTACTTTTACTTCCGCTCTGTAAAATATGCAAACACACTTTGTTAGATTATTTTTCAGCATAATCATTCTGAGTCAAAAAATCAGGCAGAATATTTAAATGTAAGTAGATTTATTTTCCTCATGGCCGATGAGGGAGAAATACAGAGGCAGAGCACTAAGTCTGACCATCCATACTCCCAAATCAAACATGCATTGCTCAAGGTTTATAAAGCTGTTTTTATCAATGGGAAGACGGAAGATGGAGATTAATGTCCTGCAAGACGTACAGTCTTGTCCTTGAGAGTCCATGAAGCATAGTCCTTATCTTCTTTACTCACAGGAAACAGGGAGATAAATACACTCTCAGTCAACCAGAACTGAACATGACAAATTGAAAAGATCTGCAGTCATTTAGAAAAATATCTGAACATTCTCACTACAATCACTCACAAACTGGACATTGTTATTACAACTATGTAATTGCTAACTCATGCATTCTTACACATAGAATGAAGCTGCCCAAAGGCCATATATAAAATGCACATATGAGAATATAAAAGACATGGAATAATATAAGAATAATATGGATTTTTTCCATCACTTCCTGAAAAAGTTTTTGAAACTTGAGAGTGTGAGTATAATTAACTTATACAATTTAACTGAGAAGAATTTAGAACTGTTCATCGTGAATACCCTCATGATGAACGCTAGTACAGGGATCCAGTGTACCCGCCCGGTATGGGGTTACCGGGGCCCCACCTTGGAGCCAGGCCTGGGGGAGGGGCTCGATGGCTAGCATCTGGTGGCTAAGTTTCCACCCATGGGACCCAGCCAGGCTCAGCCTGAAGGAGTTATATGGGTCCGCCCTCCGTTGGACTCACCACCTACAGGAGGGTCCATGGGGGTCCGGTGCTGTGTGGATCAGGTGGCAGTCAAAGGCGGAGACCTTGGTGGTCTGATCCCAGACTTCCAAAACTGGCTTCTGGGATGTGGAATGTCACCTCTCTGGTGGGGAAGGAGCCTGAGCTGGTGCCTGAGGTTGAGAGATACCGGCTAGATATAGTCGGCCTCACCTCAACACACAGCTCCGGTTCCAGAACCAGTGTCCTGGAGAGGGGCTGGAGCTTGTCCTATTCTGGAGTTGCCCTGGGCGAGAGGTGACGAGCAGGGGTGGGTATTCTTGTATCCCCCCACCTTGCTTATTGGAGTTTTCCCCGGTGGACAAAAGGGTTGTTTCCATGCACCTTCAGGTTGGGAAATGGGTCCTGACCATCAGATGTGTCTATGCACCAAATGATGTTTCAGAGTGCCCACCCTTTTTGAAGTCTCTGACTGGGATGCTGGAGGGTGCTCCTCTTGGAGACTCCATTGTCCTTCTGGGGGACTTCAATGCGCACGTGGGCAATGACAGTGAGACCTGGAGGGGGGTGATTGGGAGGAATGGCCTGCACGATCTGAACCCTAGTGGTGTTCAGTTATTGGACTTCTGTGTTAACCGCAGTTTGTCCATAACGAACACCATGTTCAAGCATAAGGGTGTCCATATGTGCACCTGGCACCAGGACACCCTAGGTCACAGGTCAATGATCGATTTTGTTATCGTGTCATCAGACCTGGGACCGTATGTCTTGGACACTCAGGTAAAGAGAGGTGCAGAGCTGTCAACTGATCACCACCTGGTGGTGAGTTGGATACGGTGGCAGGAGAGGAAGCCATTCAGACCTGGTAGACCCAAATGTATAGTGAGGGTGTGCTGGGAACATCTGACTGAGGCCCCTGTCCAGGAGGTCTTCAACTCCCACCTCTGGAAGAACTTCAACCACATTCCGAGGGAGTCTGGAGACATGGAGTCTGAATGGGCCATGTTCTCCACCTCCATTGTTGAAGCGGCTGCACAGAGCTGTGGCCGCAAGGTTGTCGGGGCATCTCATGGTGGCAACCCCCGAACCAAGTGGTGGATACCAGTGGTGAGGGGGACCATTAAGCTGAAGAAGGAGTCCTATCAAGCTTGGTTGGCTCGTGGGACTCCCAAAGCAACTGAGGTGTACTGGCAGGCCAAGCAGAGTGCGGCTCGGGTGGTTGCTGAAGCAAAAACTCAGGTATGGGAGGAGTTTGGTGAGGCCATGGAACAAGACTTTCTGTCGACCTCGAAAAGATTCTGGCAAACTGTCCGGTGGCTCAGGAGGGGGAAGCAGCTCCCCTGTCCATACTGTGTATGGTGCAGATGGGGCGCTGCTGACTTTGACTGGGGATATCATCGGGCGGTGGAAGGAATACTTCAAGGATCTCCTCAATCTCACTGATACGCCTTCCGCAGAGGAAGCAGGGCTTGTGGACAAGGGGGATGACTTGCCTATCACAGGGGCTGAGGTCGCCAAGGTGGTAAAAAATCTCTTTGGTGGCCGGGCCCCGGGGGTGGACGAGATTTGCCCTGAGTACCTCAAGGCCCTGGATGTTGTAGGGCTGTCATGGTTGACATGCCTCTGCAACATTGCATGGAGGTCCAGGGCAGTACCTTTGGCATGGCAAACCGGGGTGGTGGTTCCTCTTTTCAAAAAAGGGGAACGGAGGATGTACAAGAAGACACATCAGTCTGTGGAGGGAAAAAGGAAGGGGGAGAAAACACATCAGCTTCACGCGCGCAGGTCCCTGCTGAGAGATCACCAACTTACGGAGCCACCAACGGTGGGCGTCTGCGCCGGGGAGCTTGGGCCAACACCACCTGCTCATCTGCCAACACAAAAGCGGGCTTCAGCCTGTCAATGCAGACGGTCTCCCTGTGTCCCTCCAAGTCTAACACAAAATGCTTTGTCCCCAGTTCCAACACCCTGAACGATCCGTCATAAGGTGGGCGCAGCAGGGTCCGATGCGCATCATGCCTGACAAAAACAGAACTGGCGTTCTGCAAGCTTTTTGGGACAAATGTATGGGGAAAACAATAGTGGGCCGGGCCCGGTACGCTCACAGCCTCCGTACTGTGTAAAAACTGCATGGGCGGATCAACCTCGGGCGCAGGGTTTTCCAGTAAAAACTCTCCAGGGATCCGCAGCGGCTGAGAAAAAATGAGTTCTGTTGGGGAGGCTGCCAAATCCTCCTTAGGTGCAGAGCACAACCCTAAAAGAACCCAAGGCAGGCAGTCGACCCAATTTGTGTGAATGAAGCCCTGAGCGCTTCTTTAAGTGACCTGTGAAAACACTCGCATAACCCATTAGCTTGGGGGTTGTACGCGGTAGTGCGGTGAATTTTGACCCCCAGGCTCTGGGCCATAGTGGACCAGAGTTCTGAAATGAATTGTGGACCCCTGTCGGACGTGATGTGCGATGGAAATCCGAAACGTGCAACCTAAGCCGACAAAAAAGCACAAGCCACTTCTGCAGACATGGTAGAAGCCAGCAGGACCACTTCAGGCCAATGCATGGTGCAGTCCACAATTGTCAAAAGGTGTGTGAAACCTTGCGACAGTGGGAGGGGTCCCACCAAATCCATGCGGACATGGTCGAACCTCCTAGCCAGGATTTGGAACAGCTCGAGGGGAGCTCTGGTGTGACTGTGCACTTTGGCCAACTGGCACGCAATGCAAGCTGCAGCCCACTCTTTCACGTCCTTGCGCAAGCTCGGCCAGACAAATTTTGCCCCCACTAGCTTCACTGAAGCGTGCACTCCCGGGTGCAAAAGGGAGTGGACCGACTCGAAAACGTGGCAGTGCCAAGAGCTCGGAGCCACCGGGCGCGGGTGGCTGGTGGAGACGTCGCAGAGCAAGAGAGGGGACCCTTCTTGCACCATCCTGCTCTCCAGCCTTAACCCCACTGCCGCAGACTGGAGCGCGCAAATGTCCGCGTTCCCGGCTTGCTCTGTGGCCATGGTGAGAAAATCTATTCCCATGTAGACCAGGGCGATTAACACGCGTGACAGGCAAACGGCCACGACTTTGACTTTACTGGCAATGTGTTGAATGTCGGTCGTAAACTCCAAAATTGCGGCCAACTGCTGTTGCTGCCGGACTGACCATGGTTCGGAAACCTTTGACATGGCGTACGTCAGTGCCTTATGGTCTACAAACGTGGTGAACTCGCGCTCCTCCAGCCAGAACTAGAAATGGCACGTCGCCAGGTGGGGAGCCAGCAATTCTCTATCGAATGTGCTGTATTTGTGTTCGTTGTCGTGCAAAGTTCTGCTGAAAAATGCGAGCGGCTGCCATGAACCTGAGACGCAATGCTCCACCGCTGCCCTGATGGCAACATCAGATGCATCCGTGGTGAGCGCTATCCATGCAGACAGATCCGGGTGGGCTAGCAACGTGGCATCCGCAAGCACTGTTTTGGCATTTGTAAAAGCCTGGTCTCGCTCAGGAGTCCAGTCGATGTTTTCCGCAGACTTCTTTTTTTTTTCATCGCGGCATACAACGGCTGCATCAGCTGGGCTGCTTGGGGAAGGAAACGATTGAAAAATTAGCCATTCCCAAAATCTCCTGTAGTGTCTTCACGGTCTGCGGACGTGGAAAATCCGACACCATGCACACCTTGTCCGGTAACTGGATTGCATCCGCCGGTGAAATGTGGTGGCCCAAAAAGTCAATCACTGGCACACCAAACTGCCACTTTGCCGGGTTAACTATCAACCCGTGTGCTTCCAACCTCTGGAAGACTATCTTTAGATGGGCGATGTGCTCCTTCTCCAACACGCTGGCTACCAGAATGTCGTCTAAGTAGAGAAACACAAAAGGCAAGTCGTGAAGCACTGCATCCATCATCCTCTGGAAGGTCTGCACTGTGCCTTTTGATCTGAGCGGCATGCGTAAAAACTTGAAAAGGCCAAAAGGAGTTATTACCTCCGCCAAGAAGGTTATGATTTTGCCGGCGTTTGTCTGTTTGTTTGTTTGCAACATAACTCAAAAAGTTATTGATGGATTTTGATGACATTTTCAGGAAAGGTGTATCATGGCACCGGGAACAGATGATTAGATTTTGGTGATGATCTGAGAGTGCACACCTCCACCAAGGGCTTTGTTTGTGCAGCAGAATTACACAAAAACTACTGGATGGATTTAGATGAAATTTTCACCAGAGTTGGTTCTTGGGCTTACATTTTCGGAGATGATCTGAGAATGCATACCTCCACCAAGGCTCTTATATCCTCACAGACTGTTAGCAACAATACTCCAAAACTACTGGATGATTTGGATGAAATTTTCACCAGAAGTGGTTCTTGGCCTACACACGAATCCATTATATTTTAGAGCTGATCTGTGAGCGCATACCTCTACCAAGGCCCAATCTTGCAATGTATGGTGAGATGGAGGTGGGGAGATACAAACAGATGGATGGACAAAGGGAGGGAAGGAAGGAGCCTTGGCGGAGGTATGAACTCTCTGAGTGCTTTTCTTGTTACTGCAGTTTTTGGAATGTCTTCTGGGCACACTGGGACCTGGTGGTAACCGCAGACCTGATCCACTTTGGAAAAAACACGCGCCCCGGCCAGGTGCACAGAAAAGTCCTGGATGTGTGGAATAGGATAGTGATCGTGTTCCGTAGTGTTGTTCAAGCACCAGAAATTGCCGCACGGTCACCACGACCCGTCAGCTTTAGGCACCATGTGTAGTGGGGATGCCCATGGGCTGTTGGAGCACCTGACGGTGCCCAACTGCTCTAAGTTGGCAAACTCCTCTCGCGCGCTGGCCAGTTTAGCTGCGTCCAAACGCCGAGGACGCACGAACACTGGCGGACCTTTTGTCATTATAAAGTGCTTGACCCCGTGTTTCGTTACCGTAGCTGAAAAAGTCGGGACTGTGAGTGCTTGGAACTGTGCGAGCAAATGTTGGTACTTACCCCCTGGAGCTATAACGTTAGCCCGTGTTGCTAACCCAGCTCCCCAAGCTGTGCAGGGCAGTGAGGTAAAAGAGACAGCATCCACTAATCTTCTATTAGCAACATCGACTAACAACCCATAAGCACATAAAAAATCTGCACCTAAAATGGGGCTGGAACATGCAGCTATCACAAAGTCCTCCCGTCAGTGTCCGTTCACCAAATGTCCTGATGGTGGATCCGTTGGTGGCCGTAAGCTCGGGACCACTGCATCCTGCCACGCTGTCTGCATTGACCGGCAGGATGAGGCTTTTCTGGGAGCCAGAGTCCACCAAAAACGTCTCCCCGAACGTGTGTCCGTGACATAAAGTAGTCTGTTCCTGTTGCCATCGGTTGCAGCTGCCACCGAATTCTGAACGTGCTGTCTTCCCGGCTTCTTGAATTGGCATGGCAACATTGGGCGTTGGGCATTCGAGCCAAAATGGCGATGATAAAAACAGATTGCCCCGTTCCTTCGTCTTCTGGTGTCCGTCCCAGCTACCACGAATGGCTCCTTGACCTCACTGGAGTCCCTTGTGGATGCCGGTGCCACGCAGCAGCACAGTCCTCGCTTCACTCGAATGTGCGGCCCTTCTGTGTCAGCTGATGTAGCAGGCTGGCGATGGTGGCGAAATCCTTCACAAACCTCCTATAATAGGAGGCCAGTCCGAGGAAGCTCTGCAGCTCTCCTATGTCCCATGGGACTGGCCTTGAACTGTCACAGTCCCTGCCTCTGGCGAGCCTCTGGTGACAGCTCCACCTGCCAATAGCCACTGCGGAGGTTGAGCAAGCTGAACCAGCTGGACCCAGTGATGTAATCCAGCGTGTCGTCAATGCAAGGCAGAGGGTAGGAGTCCTTACGGGTGACATCATTCAGGCACTGACAGTCCACACAGAACTGTCACGGACCATCCTTCTTCTTGACCAGAACCACTGGTGCTGCCCAGGGGCTGCTGGAGGATTCAGTGACATGTGCCGCCAGCATCTCCCGAATCTTATGCTCTGCTGCTGCCCACCTTGAAAAAGGCAGATGGTGGGGGCGGAGCCGGATCGGCCTAGTCTCACCGGTGTTGATCTGGTGCTGCACCAAGCTGGATCACGTGCACTCTTTATCCCTGGCGGCAAAAATGTTGTTGTGGCACTCCAGCGGCTCCTGCAGCTGGCATCTTTGCCCCGACTCTAACCCCCTGCAGCTCCGGTGGAACAGCTCCTCGACCGCCTGCTGGGTTTCTGATGACGTGGTGATTCACTCCACTGGTGGCCCCACACTGCTATCTCTAGTGGTGATGACGATCCCTCCGCTCGCGCTGGTGGTGCTGCAGCGGTCAGCTCTGGTGGCGATCCCCTCAGCTCAGCCTGCGCTGATGGCCCCTCAATCACGCCGGTCCCTTCGTTCCCCATCTGACTCTTGCCACAGAGCATGATGGTCTTAGCCCCCAGCAGGAGAGAAGAGCTGGCAGTGTTGATCTTTGCGCCCCATGCTGCGAGCAGATCCAGTTCAATGATGCAGGGGTCTTGGATGTCAGCCAGCCAGAACGAGTGGTTCGTGTTCTGACCAGCCACTCCCATGACAAGAACTTATCACTCTCCCAATCTGGCGTGCTCACCAGTGACTGTGGTGATACAGGGCCTGGTGGGTTCCCACCCTTGTGGTCTGAGTTCATCTGTCCCAGGCAGCGCCCCGGGTTGGACCAGGGAGATGGTGGAACTGGTGTCAATCAGGGCCCGGATTGGAGTGCTGTCCGTGTTGCACTGCAGATATAGCCCTGGTGAGTGTATAAGTCGGCCCAGACGTGGTGAGAGTTTGTTGGGACAAATGTCTGTGAGAAGCAGCAGCTCTCCGTCTGTGCCACCTTGCTCTAGTTTAAAGCTGGTGAGGGGGCTGGTTGTCGTGGGGTAGGTGCAGGGCAGTGGCGTGCAACGTGGCCTGGTTACCCGCAGCAGAAGCATCCCTCCTCGCGCCACCATCGTACTCTCGCTGGCCGTGCAGCTGTGGTCTGGTGCAGCTCCTCCTTGTCCTCACTCTCATCCGTGGTCTGGAAGGCTCTTTGCCTTGGTGATGAAATGTCAGCCGCATGCTCCAACATTGGCTCCACCCACTCCGCTTCTGCCACGGCCGTCTCCCAGCTGCTCATGCCATGAATCCGGATGTGTTCTTGGAGTTGGGCCAGGCGAAGCCTTTGGATGAAACTCTGCAGGGCAAGCTTCGTCACTGCCTCTGGCTCGAAGTCCGAGTAGTCACGCTGTGTCAGCAACCGGACATCTGCTGCATAAGCCCCCAGGCTCTCTTGGTCGCATCACCGGCGGCTGACCAGCTGTTCCCGGGTGTGGTCAGCGTGGGTCGCTGTCCTGAACTGCCACCAAAGTGCTCCCTGTAGCGCTGGCCAGTTGTGATGTTCCTCAGAGCCCTCCAGAGCCAGTGCGACCTGCACAGCTGTCTCTTCAGGTGTCCAGCTGTTGAGCATGGTGGCCAATTCAACCTGGACAAGGTAGTCGTCCAGCGAGGTTTTGCCACCAAAACGGGGAAGCTTGGCCGGTTGGTGGGTTGGTGGTACTGAGGTTGGGACGGTTGCCTCCGTGCTGATCACCGCCCTCGGCTGCAGTGGGGTTGCTGGCTTGTAGTTTCCCCGCTGGTGCTCCCCATCCTGCCTTGAAAAAAGCAGGACACAGGATGTGTTTGCTCCATCCGGCCCGCTTCCCCATTCTTTGTGGCGAGCAGCTCTGGGGACTGGCATGCCTGCTCTGCTGCCCATCTCCATCTGGGCGATGAGCTGTTCGAGCTGTCGAATCTCTGCCTTGATCCTCGCTTCCATTTCTTAAATATCCCACTTCTGACACCAGTGTGACGTTTCAAGGGTTCACACAATGGTGAGAGAGGATTTACAATGTAACAGGCATTTATTTCTTCACTGACAAATTACGCAGAACTGAAGGGGGATCATTCACACACACTCACCTCATTCAAGGTGACACAGACATGTAATCTCTCACACGCAGGGAAAACAACACTATCCCAACCAGACTTATAACACAATTATAATGGTACAACAATAAATTTTTTTTTATTACTTATTTTGTACCCGTAGGTAGACTTGGTTTGCAGTCTGGTGACAAGCCACCAGCTGCCGGTCGCTGCGTGCGCAAGCGCCCCGTATCCCTAACCTGCATGTTTTTGGTATGTGGGAGGAAACCGGAGAAATCCCGGAGTAAACCCACGCAACACGGGGAGAACATGCAAACTCCACACAGATCGCTGTTGGTCGTGGGCAGGGATTGAACCCACGATCTCATGATCCCCGCGATCCCCCGGCCGAGCGTAAACTGTGCTGCCACAGTGCTAACCACTGCGCCACCGTGCAGCCAATGTTAATGCTCAGAACACAAGAATAATAACAGTCTATGAATACCCTGCAGCACAAAGCATGCTGGGAGAATCCCCCCACCTCTTATCACAGCCCCATCGTTACAATATTTTCCATGCCTGGCAAGCTAACTTGTTAGCTTACTGTTGTCCACATGATTGACAGCTAGACTGGACAATAATAGAGCAGTGGGCAAATATCAAGGAGGTGCTGGGCTGGGTTTACTATGTAAGTGATGTCCTGTGGCAAATCTGTAACTATCAATTTTGCTTTCTGGAGTGAAAAATGATATAAAAGCGGTATGTTTTTTAAGGGCCCTGTTACACAGCACAGAGATTGGTGAAAGATTGGTCCAATTTTTGGTCTTTGGGATCGTTTGGGAGATCCTTGTGTGGTTTGGACTGACTCAAAACTTTGAGGAGACCGTGACACTTGTGAAGATCACTAAAGATCATTGATAGATCAAAAATTGGCCAGCTCTCTCAAAGATCTCCACCCCTGTGTAAAAGGCGCACAAGAGAAGTGTTTTTACCTCCGCCAAGGAGGTTATGTGATCATCGGCTTTGGTTTGTCTGTTTGTTTGTCTGTTTGTTTTTGTGGAGATGTGTTGAAGGATAAGACTGAGTTTATTCCTCAGGTTCAGCTTTATTCACAATCACATACTCCAACATTTCAAAGCAGAAAAAGAGGATGAATCTTCTCACATCTGTCCTTTTATACCCAGGACATCAAACCTACAATCACATGGTGTTTAATCAAACATACAGTCACATGGTATTAATCCCAGTCACAATGTAACTTCCCCCGATCTTAACACCATCCACCCCCAAGTCTCCGGTGGTCAGGAAATCTCTCAAGGCCATCTCCTTGAAACAAAAGGCCAAATCTCACACCCTCCTGTTACTTCTAGGAGGCTCAGTCCCTTTGTTCCCCTGAGACGTGAAGCACACAATAAACATACAGTAATATATCTGTGGAGCATATGAAACCAACATATGTGCCCCACATGACCCCCACCCAAATGTCTAAGATGGAACAATCATAACTAAAGATGCATGTCATAATAAAATCACTACATATCAGTCCACATGCCGCTTAGGCCTTAGTCTTCTGCCGTATTTGCTGTAAGCCGGCTTTACTGCCTCCGCAGTGTCCTCCTGCTGTGGTGCTGCTGCCTGTGGGTTAGAACTGTTAGTCAATGTCTGTGGGTGTTCTGGGGAATGCCCTCTAGGGGGTCTGCTGCGCCGGAGGGCCCTTGCCAACTGCACAGCTTCGTCAGCCATCACAAAAGCAGGTTTGAGCCTGTTTATGCCAATCACTTCCTTTCTGCCTCCCAAATCTAGCAAAAAGTGCTTCTCTCCTGTTTCCAGCACTCTAAATGGTCCATCATAAGGCGGTCGCAAGTTTGGGCGATGGGCATCATGTCTGACAAAAACAAACTCCGCATTTTTTAAAGCTTTAGGCACAAAAACGCGCGGGAAGCTGTGATGAACTGGGCCAGGAAGCGTGCTCGATCCCGTGTCGCTCTGCAACTGCTGAGCGGGGGGGGGGGGGCACTCTGGCGCAGGATTATCCGGGAGAAACTCCCCGGGCAGCCGGAGTGGCTGCGCAAAAACTAACTCAGCTGGGGAGGCTTTTAAATCCTCTTTAGGTGCAGAACGCAACCCCAATAAAACCCATGGTAGCCTGTCCACCCAATTTGTATCCGTAAGCGACGCTCTGAGGGCTGCTTTCAATGACCTATGGAAACGTCTTGCAGCACCCTGTTCTCCAGCCTTAACCCTGTTGGTCCAGACTGGAGCGCGCGCACGTCCGTGTCGCTAACCTGCTCCATGGCCATAGCTGCATATCTATCCCTACGCGGACCGGGGCCGTGCGCGCTTCCGCGTCGCTACCCTGGTCTGCGGCCATGGATGCAGAGTCTGCCCCCACAGGGCCTGGAGCCGCCACAGCACGTGAGAGGCAGTCTGCCACTACATTACCTGCCACATGCTGGATATTGGTAGTAAACTCCGATATCGCGGCCAGCTGTCTCTGCTGCCGGCCCGACCAAGGTTCTGAAATCTTGGCCATCGCGAAAGTCAGCGGTTTGTGGTCCACGAACGTGGCGAAACGGCGTCCTTCCAGCCAGAACTGGAAGTGGCGGATGGCCAAGTGTAGAGCTAACAACTCCTTGTCGAACGCGCTGTATTTTCGCTCGCTATTGCGCAAGGTTTTGCTGAAAAACGCGAGCGGTTGCCAGGCCCCAGCCACGTACTGTTCAACGACCGCCCCTATGGCCACATCTGACGTGTCAGTAGTGAGTGCCATGTGGGCCATTGGGACTGGGTGTGCCAACAACGCAGCGTTTGCCAGGGCTGATTTGACTTGAGAGAATGCGTGCTTCCGCTCAGGAGACCATTCGATTTTATTCGTGGGTTTTTGTTTCTTTAGTGCAGCATACAATGGTTGCATGAGCTGCGCTGCGCGGGGGAGGAAACGGTTATAAAAATTAACCATTCCCAAAAACTCCTGTACCGCTTTGACCGTTTGTGGTTGGGGAAAATTTGTTATTGCGCGCACCTTATCGGGCAGAGGGACCGCTCCTTCTGGCGAAATGCGATGCCCCAAAAAATCAATCTGTGCCACCCCGAACTGACACTTCGCTGGGTTGATTATTAACCCATGCTCTGCCAACCTCTGGAAAACTGCTGTGAGGTGGCTTTCGTGTTCGTATTCGGACGCGCTGGCTACCAAAATGTCGTCCAAGTAGACGAACACGAAAGGGAGATTGCGCAGGACCGCGTCCATCATGCGTTGGAACGTCTGCGCCGCTCTCTTAAACCCAAACGGCATGCGCAAAAACTCAAAAAGCCCGAAAGGAGTTATTACCGCTGTTTTGGGTATGTCCTCAGCGCGCACTGGAACCTGGTGGTAACCGCGTACCAAGTCTATTTTAGAAAAAATGCGCGCCCCTGCCAAATGAACTGAAAAATCTTGGATGTACGGAATCGGGTAGCGGTCGTGCGCTGTGGCGTTATTCAACCTGCGGAAATCACCACAAGGTCGCCACGAGCCATCAGCCTTTGGGACCATGTGCAGCGGTGAAGCCTAGGGGCTCTTCGAACGCCTGATGATGCCCAGTCTTTCCAGGTTGGCAAACTCCTCGCGCGCTATGGTCAGTTTAGCTGAGTCCAAGCGCCGAGCTTTTGCAAAAACGGGCGGGCCGGTGGTAGTAATAAAATGTTCCACCCCATGTTTAGCCACTGTCGCCGAAAACGTTGGGACCGTGAGTGCTGGGAACTGAGTGAAGAGTGTGTGGAACTTACCAACTGCCGCTGTGACGTTGGCTTGTGCAGTTGGCGGGGCCACTCGAGCTGTGCAGGGAATAGAGTGAAAGGAGAGTGCATTAACCAGATGTCTGTTAGCAAGATCAACCAATAAACCATGTGAGCACAAAAAATCAGCCCCTAACATGTTGAAATTGACTGCCGCTACAACAAAAGTCCATTCAAATGCACGGCCCTGCAAAGACAGAAACAGAGTCCTCTCACCGAAGGTCTTAATCGCTGAGCCGTTCGCTGCTGACACCCGGGGACCACTGGAAGGCGCCAGCCGGTCCGCGTAGGAAGGCGTGATGAAGCTCAGCTGGGAGCCTGTGTCCACGAGGAAATGCCTCCCCGAGCGTGCATCCTTCAGGTAGAGCAGCTTGTTTTCCTCCTCGAGGGCCGCAGCTGCTACCGACCCCCGGTCTTGGCGTTTCCCGAGCGCTTGAAATGGCACGGTGGAATGCACTTGTGCGCCCTCTCTGCACAGCGGCGATGGTAGAAGCAAAGGA
Organism: Pholidichthys leucotaenia; assembly: GCA_020510985.1. NCBI lineage: Eukaryota > Metazoa > Chordata > Actinopteri > Cichliformes > Pholidichthyidae > Pholidichthys > Pholidichthys leucotaenia. Next base: position 326,314,319 of record CM035839.1, on the reverse strand, counting down.
CGTCGTCCGCTCCGTGTCGCCTGGCCCTTGCTTCTGCCGTCGTTGGTGAGTCTGGTGCTGCAGCCTCTGTCCCCATGCCGTCTCCAGACGTTGCGCCTAGCTCTGCTGCCGCGGCCGAAGCCGCGCTCCGTTTGTGGGCGTCGACGAGTCGTTCCGCCTCCTGGCTCAGCTTGTGGTAGTCTCGCCGGGCCAACAGAGGTGAACCGGCCAGGGTCACTCTCACCACTGGCGGTAGGGTCCTGAGGAAAAGGTGGGTGAAGATAAAGCTGTCATCTTCGGAGTCTCTCAACCTCAGCATTTTCCCCATCAGGTCTGCGGGTCTGTCGTTCTCAAACTCCGTCAACGCTAGGAGCCCCTCTGCTCGCTGTTGCACCGAGGGGGTGAAGTGGCTGATAAGCGCAGCCTTCAATGCGCTGTACTTGTCGCTGTCCGGTGGGTGGTTGACCAGGTTCTCCACCCTCTGGACTGTGTGGTTGTCCAGCTTCACCACCACATGGTAGAATTTTGTGTTGTCTCTCGAGACTCTCCGGAGGTTGAACTGCGCCTCGACCGCGCTAAACCAGGAGCGCGGACTATTCTGCCAGAAGTCTGGCAGCTGGAACGTGGCGGCATTCGTCAGGCTGGCTTCTGACGAGTCCGGCTCGGGAGAATTACTTCTGCTCATGCCTCGTTGTAAGGTCACCAGTGTGGAGATGTGTTGAAGGATGAGACTGAGTTTATTCCTCAGGTTCAGCTTTATTCACAATCACATACTCCAACATTTCAAAGCAAAAAAAGAGGATGAATCTTCTCACATCTGTCCTTTTATACCCAGGACATCAAACCTACAGTCACATGGTGTTTAATCAAACATACAGTCACATGGCACTTAATCCCAGTCACAATGTAACTTCCCCCGATCTTAACACCATCCACCCCCAAGTCTCCGGTGGTCAGGAAATCTCTCAAGGCCATCTCCTTGAAACAAAAGGCCAAATCTCACACCCTCCTGTTACTTCTAGGAGGCTCAGTCCCTTTGTTCCCCTGAGACATGAAGCACACAATAAACATACAGTAATATATCTGTGGAGCATATGAAACCAACATATGTGCCCCACAGTTTGTTTGTTAGCAAGATAACTCAAAAACTTATGGATGGATTTTCATGAAATTTTCGCAGATTGTCAGAAATGGGGTATCCTACAGATGATTACATTTTGGTGGTGATCCGGATCACCGTCCAGAAGAAAACCGCCATTACGGAAAATGCCATTTTGTGAATAACTACTGAACCACTAATCCTATCATTGTCAATCCAATTGCTAGTCATATGTTTTCGTGGTCAAGGAATCTGAAAACGTACACACAAACACTGTATGGGGGGAACTGTGGCCGTCATTACGGAAAATGCCATTTTCGTGAATAACCACTGAACCACTAATCCTATCATTGTCAAGCCAATTGCTAGTCATATGTTTTCATGGTCAAGGAATCTGAAAACGTACACACAAACACTGTATGGGGGGAACTGTGGCCGTCATTACGGAAAATGCCATTTTCGTGAATAACCACTGAACCACTAATCCTATCATTGTCAATCCAATTGCTAGTCATATGTTTTCATGGTCAAGGAATCTGAAAACGTACACACAAACACTGTATGGGGGGAACTGTGGCCGCCATTACGGAAAATGTCATTTTCGTGAATAACTACTGAACCACTAATCCTATCATTGTCAATCCAATTGCTAGCCATATGTTTTCGTGGTCAAGGAATCTGAAAACGTACACACAAACACTGTATGGGGGGAACTGTGGCGCTTGGCAGAGGTCTGCTCTCTCCGAGTGCTTTTCTAGTAATGTTTTTTTGATAATCATACGACTGTAGCACCTTGTGTGAGCTAGATTATATAGCATCTCAGACAGGAGACAGTGATAAGCTTGGGAGAACAAAAAGCAGGAGATTCCTGGTGAGATAGCAGGAAGGAGTCAGGGATGAAGGTTGTGGAATGCATTGTGATGCAAATGTCATGTTGTGTGTGATGTAAATGCCATGAAACTTAAGGGGAGAGTTTCTGCTTGAGAATTCATTCTGTTCTGTGCTTGAAAGATGTGAGTGTGTAATAAATCATCTGAAATGAATCTGCCTGTGATTTCACACACTCCACCCATACTGGTGACCCAAGACGTATTATGGAACACGAGGCAAGATCCCCGGAGCCGGCCCGGTCAGGAAGCTACAGCGAGGTGGCAGCCATCCCGGACTGGAACCTACAGCCACACGTGTGCGGTTTCAGTCAAGCTACCGGATTTCTGGCAGCACAACCCGCGCTCTTGGTTCCACCTCACCGAGGCCCAGTTTGCCCTCCGGGGAGTAACGGCAGATGATACCAGATTCTACTATGTGGTCTCAGCGCTCGACGCCCGCACTGCTCAGCAGGTAGCGAGCCTGCTTGATCAGCCACCAGCCAGCAGCAAATACGAGGCGCTCAAGGCTGCGCTCATCCAGCGCTACACGCTCTCGGACTGTGAGAGAGCAGAGAGGCTCCTGACGCGGACCGAGTTAGGAGATGGTTCGGCTGTAGACCTGATGGAGAAGATGCTGGTGTTGAGGGGCACGGACGACGGGCACTTTCTGTTTGCCCACCTCTTTCTCCAGATCCTTCCGACAGTAGCGAGAGCTGTTCTAGCCAATTCGCCGTGGCTGGCCGCGCGAGACTACCGTGCGCTAGCCCAGGAGGCAGACCGGATCATCATCACCACCAGGGTGATCACAGTCAACGCGGCAGCGGCGGAGCCCAGCGAGATGACCAGAGGAGGCGAGGAGCCACCGACGGTAGCAGCAGCGGGGACCAAGGAGCGCCAGAGAGACACGCTCTGCTTCTACCACCGCCGCTTCGGAGAGAAGGCATGCAGATGCGCGCCACCGTGTCAATTCAAGCGCTCGGGAAAACGCCAAGGCCGGGGGTCGGTAGCAGCCGCGACCCTCGGTGAAGAGAACAAGCTGCTCTACTTGACGGACGCACGCTCGGGAAGGCGTTTCCTCATGGACACCGGAGCCCAGAAGAGCTTCATCCGGCCGACCTACACTGACCAGATGGCAGGATCTAGCGGCCCTGGGATGTTGACAGCAAACGGCTCGGATATTAAGACCTTTGGTGAGAGGACTCTGCTCTTATCTCTACACGGCCGTACATATGAGTGGACTTTTGTTGTAGCAGCACTGAATTACCACATACTGGGGGCTGATTTTCTGTGTGCACATAGTTTACTGGTTGATGTTGCTAACAGGCGCCTGGTTAATGCACTGTCTTTTGACTCTCTCCCCTGTATAGCTCGAGTGACCCAGCCAACAGCACAAGCCAATGTCACAGCTACAGGCGGTAAGTTCCACACACTGCTCACTCAGTTCCCAGCACTCACGGTCCCGACGTTTTCCGAGGCCATAGCTAAACACGGGGTGGAGCACTTTATCACCACCACCGGGCCGCCCGTTTTTGCAAGACCTCGGCGCTTGGACGCAGCTAAACTGGCCATAGCGCGCGAGGAGTTCGCCAACCTGGAAAGGTTGGGCATCATCAGGCGCTCGAACAGGCCATGGGCATCCCCGCTACACATGGTCCCTAAGGCTGAAGAATCGTGGCGACCGTGTAGGGATTTCCGCAGGTTAAACAACGCCACAGCGCACGACCGCTACCCAATTCCCCACATACAGGATTTTTCCATTCACCTCGCCGGAGCGCGCATTTTTTCCAAAATAGACCTGGTCCGCGGTTACCATCAAGTCCCAGTGCACGCTGAGGACATACCCAAAACAGTGGTAATAACTCCGTTTGGTCTATTTGAGTTCCTGCGCATGCCATTCGGGTTAAAAGGAGCGGCACAGACGTTCCAGCGCATGATGGATGCAGTGCTGCGCGATCTCCCGTTTGTGTTCGTCTACCTGGACGATATCCTGGTAGCCAGTGCGTCCGAAGACGAACACGAAACCCACCTCACGACGGTTTTCCGGAGGTTGGAGGAGCACGGGTTAATAATCAACCCGGCGAAATGCCAGTTCGACGTGACGGGGATTGATTTTTTGGGGCACCGCGTCTCTGGAAGGAGCGATCCTGCTGCCCGACAAAGTGTGCGCTATGGTGGACTTACCCCGGCCTCAGATGGTCAGGGTGCTGCAGGAATTTTTGGGGATGGTGAACTTTTATAACCATTTCCTTCCCCGCGCGGCGCAGCTCATGCAACCATTGTACGCTGCGCTCAAGAAACAGAAACCCGCGGATAGGGTCGAATGGACCCTGGAGCGAGAGCGGCCGCTCTCGGAAGTTAAAGCGGCCCTGGCAAATGCCGCACTGCTGGCGCATCCAGACCCGACGGCCCGTATAGCGCTGACCACTGACGCTTCAGACGTGGCCATAGGGGTGGTCGTGGAGCAGCGCGTCGCCGGGGCTTGGCAGCCGCTCGCCTTTTTCAGCAGAACTTTGCGCGACAGCGAACGTAAATACAGCACGTTCGACAGAGAGTTGCTGGCTCTCCACCTGGCCATTCGCCACTTCCAGTTCTGGCTGGAAGGGCGCAGCTTCACCGCGTTCGTGGACCACAAGCCGCTAACATTCGCGATGGCCAAGGTTTCAGAACCGTGGTCGGGCCGGCAGCAGAGACAGCTGGCCGCGATCTCAGAGTTTACTACTGATATTCAGCATGTGTCTGGTAAACTGAATGTAGTGGCGGACTGCCTTTCGCGAGCCGTGGTGGCCCCGGTCTGCATGGGGATAGATTACGCAGCCATGGCCGCGGAGCAGGTTAGCGATGCAGACGTGCGCGCGCTCCAGTCTGGACCAACAGGGTTAAGGCTGGAGAGCAAGGTGCTGCAGGATGGCGCCCCCCCCCCCCAATCTGCGATGTCTCCACGGGTCGCCCGCGTCCGGTGGTCCCAGCCGCGTGGCGCCGCCGCGTGTTTGAGTCGGTTCACACGCTGGCGCACCCAGGAGTGCGCGCGTCGGTCAAAATGGTGGGAGAGAAGTTTGTTTGGCCGAGCCTGCGCAAACAAGTGAAGGAGTGGGCTGCAGCCTGTGTGGCGTGCCAACGAGCCAAAGTACACAGACACACGAAGGCTCCCTTGAAGCCGTTTCGTATTCCGGCTAAGAGGTTCGACCATGTTCACGTGGACCTCGTGGGCCCCCTCCCGCCATCACAGGGGTGCACGCACCTCCTGACAATGGTGGACCGCACCACGTGCTGGCCAGAAGCGGTCCCGCTGGCAGCAACCACGTCCGCGGACGTAGCACGCACTTTTTTAACAGCATGGGTGGCGCATTTTGGAGTCCCGTCGGACATTACGTCTGACAGGGGCCCGCAATTTGTTTCTGAACTCTGGTCCGCAATGGCCCGCAGCCTGGGTGTTACAATTCACCGCACAACCGCGTACAATCCACAGGCCAATGGGTTATGCGAGCGTTTTCATAGATCACTGAAAGCGGCACTCAGGGCTTCATTGACGGATGCAACTTGGGTAGACAGGCTGCCATGGGTGTTACTGGGGTTGCGCTTCGCGCCAAAAGAGGATCTGGAAGCTTCCCCAGCAGAGCTCGTTTTTGCGCAGCCACTACAGCTGCCCGGCGAATTTCTGCCAGATAATCCCGCGCCGGGCAGCTCCCCGTCTCAGCTTTTGCAGCATAGTGCAAACACAGGCACGCTGCCAGGCCCTGCCCACCACAGTTTTCCGCGTGTTTTCGTGCCTAAAACTTTGAAGAGCGCGGAGTTCGTTTTCGTCAGACACGACGCCCACCGCCCTCCATTGCGCCCACCCTATGATGGACCGTTCAGAGTGCTGGAAACAGCGGATAAGCATTTTTTGCTAGACTTGGGGGGTAGGAGGGAGAAAATTGGCATAGACAGACTGAAACCCGCTTTCGTTGTGGCGGACGAGCAAGTGCTGTTGGCTGGGGCCCCTCAGCGTGGAAGACCCCCACGGAGAGCTCCCCAGGGAGATGATTCTCCAGAGCAGCCACACGGACAGACCGAAGTGCCCCCCCCCAGCAACAGCCCACCCACAGTCAGACACACTTCCAGCAGCTCCCCACCGGCACAGCAGCGCCGCGGAGGCGGTAAACCCCAGTTACAGCAGATACGGGAGGAGACGGAAGCCCAAGCAGCATGTGGACTGATGTTCAATTGTTCTATCACAGCATGTGGACTCTTATTCTATTGTCCTATCTAAGATGCTGGGGGGGGCGGTGTATCACCTTGTGTGAGCCAGATTATATAGCATCTCAGACAGGAGACAGTGATAAGCTTGGGAGAACAAAGAGCAGGAGATTCCTGGTGAGATAGCAGGAAGGAGTCAGGGATGAAGGTTGTGGAATGCATTGTGATGCAAATGTCATGTTGTCCATCCATCCATCCATCTTCTACCGCTTTTCCGGAGGTCCGGGTCGCGGAGGCAGCAGTTCAAGCAGAGAAGCCCAGACTTCCCTCTCCCCAGCCACCTGCTCCAGCTCTTCAGAGGGGATACTAAGGCATTCCCAGACCAGCTGGGAGACATAGTCTCTCCACTGAGTCCTGGGTCTGCCCCGGGGTCTCCTCCCAGTGGGATGTGCCTGAAACACCTCAAGTGGGAGGCGTCCAGGAGGCATCCTAATCAGATGCCCATACCACCTCAACTGACTCCTTTCAATGTGGAGGAGCAGCGGTTCTACTCTGAGCCTCTCCCAGATGTCATGTTGTGTGTGATGTAAATGCCATGAAACTTAAGGGGAGAGTTTCTGCTTGAGAATTCATTCTGTTCTGTGCTTGAAAGATGTGAGTGTGTAATAAATCGTCTGAAATGAATCTGCCTGTGATTTCACACACTCCACACGACCAACCGGATCAGAAGGTTAAAACCTGCAAAAACATAATTTTTCAGTCAATGAACCTTCTTCACAGTGTGAACTAGAAAAGCACTCGGAGAGCGCAGACCTCCACCAAGCGCCACAGTTCCCCCCATACAGTGTTTGTGTGTACGTTTTCTGATTCCTTGACCATGAAAACATATGACTAGCAATTGGATTGACAATGATAGGATTAGTGGTTCAGTAGTTATTCACGAAAATGACATTTTCCGTAATGGCGGCCACAGTTCCCCCCATACAGTGTTTGTGTGTACGTTTTCAGATTCCTTGACCATGAAAACATATGACGAGCAATTGGATTGACAATGATAGGATTAGTGGTTCAGTAGTTATTCACGAAAATGGCATTTTCCGTAATGGCGGCCACAGTTCCCCCCATACAGTGTTTGTGTGTACGTTTTCAGATTCCTTGACCATGAAAACATATGACTAGCAATTGGATTGACAATGATAGGATTAGTGGTTTAGTGGTTATTCACGAAAATGGCATTTTCCGTAATGGCGGCCACAGTTCCCCCCATACAGTGTTTGTGTGTACATTTTCAGATTCCTTGACCATGAAAACATATGACTAGCAATTGGATTGACAATGATAGGATTAGTGGTTCAGTAGCTATTCACGAAAATAGCATTTTCCGTAATGGCGTTTTTCTTCTGGACGGTGATCTGGATCACCACCAAAATGTAATCATCTGTAGGATACCCCATTTCTGACAATCTGTGAAAATTTCATGAAAATCCGTCTGTAAGTTTTTGAGTTATCTTGCTAACAAACAAACAAACAAACAAACAGACAGACAAACAAACAGACAAACAAACAGACAGACAAACCAATGCCGATGATCACATAACCTCCTTGGCGGAGGTAAATATTAATAGTGTCATATTGATAGAAAGATCAGCTCACGTGCAGGGTGCCACACCAGAGAAAACACACACGACACAGAGAAGCTATGTTTAAACAGTTTATTAATCCCAAAAATAAGGAGTACAGTTATAGAAAGACATCACTCACCAGAGGAAGACTCAGCCTGTGGGGGGAGACAAGAGCTGGTTAGTGGGAGGAAGGAGATCGGGAAGTGGTGAAGCCAAATATGCCACTTACATGTGCTGAGCTGAGAACCCGACAGAGAAACCCAGCAAGAATAGATGAACCAGCACAATGAGGCTGGCAGGGAGTAGGGAAGGAGAGGAGCTGGGTGGTGTCTGACCGGGTGGAAACAGGCAGCTGAGGCAGCGATGAGGATGATGGAGCAGGTGAACGCACAACGATCCCCAGAGACGCACTGCACAGATGGCAGCAACCTGGGAAGAGGAGGAAAAAAAAGAGGAATTAGACAATTAATCCTCAAGGCAGAAATATAACTCTCTTGCTTGTTTAACAGGTAGTATACCCAACGAGCCAGCGCTGAAGCCTTTGCAGGTGGATCCTTATAAGCGCTGGCTAGGCGGAGACGGCAGGTGCGTCCACTCACGCAGGTGTAGTGATTACCTGCGGAGCCGGGGAAACTTTCACAGGAAGGGCGGAGGGCGCTTGCTCACTTGATCATGACAGTGCCCCCCCCCCACTCAAGGAGCGTCTCCTGGCAGTCCACTGGGCTTGTTAGGATGGGTTCTGTGGAAGGCCCGGACCATCTCTTTGTCAAGGAAGAAGGATCCAGGGATCCAAGACCTTTCTTCGGGGCAGTAGCCCCTCCAGTGGATGAGGTATTGCAGGCCCCAACCCGAAGGCGAACATCCAGAATTCTCTAGATGGTATAGGTGGTCTGGCCATCGAGGAGCCGGGGAGGAGGAGGCGACTTCAGGATGAAGGGGCAGAGAGGGCTGGCAGAGAGGGGTTTGATTTTGGAGACATGGAATGTCGGATGGATACGAAGTGTCCGTGGGAGTTCTAGGAGGACCGTTACGTCATTGATTATCTGGGAGATGGTGAACGGACCCAAGAAGTGAGGTGATAGTTTCTTAGATTCCGTCATCAAAGGAACCAGGGCTTGGGCACATACACACGCAGCGACCAGCAGTGGGTGAAAAAAGTTTGACGTCTGTGTCTCTGTTTTTATGCACTTTAATGTCTTTTAACGTAATTCTCTGTGCCGTTTTTGTGGATGAAATTCAAGGAAATGTCCGATATCAGAAGGATTTCAAGAACTGCTGTGTCATGGCTTACACGGAGACGTGGCTTACGGTGCATGATCGGGATGCAGACCTGAGTATTGACGGCTTTGGAGCCCCACTTCACTCGGATCGGCAGAAAGAGGTAACAGGGAAATGTCAGGGGGGCGGCGTATGTTTGTATATTAATAAACGGTACTGTACATCTGTCACGGTCAGAGAGCGCATCTGTACACCAGATGTGGAGCTTCTGTCCGTGTCACTACACCCTTTTTATCTGCCCCGCGAGTTCCCCCAACTTTTCATAACGACTGTGTACATTCACCCGAGAGCGGATGCTGCCTCCGCCTCCAGCACTGTCTTTGATGTGGTACAGCGGTTGCAGTCGATTTCCCCAGAGGCTCCAAATTTTATACTTGGGGATTTTAACATGTGTCTCTAAAGAAGACACTTAAAAACTTTTATCAGTATGTCTCCTGCTCAACCAGGTGAAAAAAGACATTGGACCTGTGCTACGGATCCATAGAGAGGGCCTTTAAAACTCTTCCCCTTCCTCCTTTAGGATCCTCAGATCACAATTGTGTACATTTGCTGCCCACATATAAAACTGCTCTCAAAAGAGGCAAGGCGAAGACCAGAGACATAGACGTGTGGACAGAGGATTCAGTGCACTGCCTCCAGGAATGCTTTAACTGTACGGACTGGGAGGTGTTCATGCTCGCCTGCGGAGAAGATTTGGACTCTTTAGTGGATGTGACATGCTCATATATGGCTTTCTGCAGAGACATGATCGTTCCATGTAAACGTGTCAAAATATATCCCAACAAGCCATGGGTTACAAAATCAGTTAAATCCTGCTTACAGAGGAAAGCGCTTGCATTTAAACAGGGGGCTGTTTCTGAGCTGCAGGTTGCCACAAAAGAGCTGAAGGCCGAAATTTTAAGAGCAAAACAGAATTATAAATCTGAGTTGGAAAGCAAGATGGCAACAAAGAAGCTTGGTTCAGCCTGGGCCGGTATGAAAACTATTGCAGGCCTTCAGAGCACAGAGCACAGTAATCGTGTGTTTTTAGATGGTTTTAGTTTAGACACAGAGCTGGCTAATGCTCTTAATTGTTTTTATGGTCATTTTGATTCCTTTGATTTTAGCACAGAAACCCAAGATTTGAAACAGAAACTCAAAGACAATCAGCACTTTAATATTGAGGTACAGGATGTTAAAAGGGTGTTCTGTGCTGTAAAAGTGAACAAAAGTCATGTAACGGCAGCAGCTGTGTTTGTTTGATCCATGTGAGAAACATGGCAATTCTTGTGACTGTTGCAATTTCCCCGCTATATATGTCAACAGTGACACCCTTTCTAGTATTTGACCTTTGGTTGTACAGCAATGCCTCCCAAAGATTTGTTTTGGCAGGTATATATATTCACAGCCTGGCTCTGTGTGCCAGGCAAAAGTTGTTTACTTTGTGTCTGGGGGAACCCCCAACCCGGAAATGACCTTTGACCTCTGGGGAATCCCTTGGGAACTCCCTGCCTTTTATTTATTTATTCCCTCCATATTTTCTTTTAAAACCCAGGTTTGGAAATTTGTCCTTTGAGATTTAAGAATTATTGAAATAATTTGCCATCAAAAATACATGAGGTATAAGATTATTCACAACAGGAAGTAGACGATTTTGAGACTTCCTGCCCAGCAGAATAGGACAACGGACGGATTTCAGCATGGCTGGCTAAGACAGAAATCCAAAGCCATCCAGTTGCTTACCTCAGCCCAGGTAGGGTGAAACTGTCATAATGATGAAATAATCCCTCATAGCCAATTATCTACCCGATATTTTGTGGATTGTTTGAGAGATGATGATATTTTTGAAGTTTGTTGAAGTGTGACTAGACCATGTGACTGTCAGGGGTAATCCATTGCCTATGTAACTTTTCACCTAGTCTCCATGCATGTGCAAAAAACTGTAATAGTTGTGAAAAAGTAATTTTTGAAGCTTCATTTTGTGAATAGGGATGTATTTTTGACTTGAAGTAAATGCAGTATCATTCTGGTCGATCACTGCTACAACTTCCGGCCTGCATGGCTTTGGTAGTTCATAGAAGTGCAAATCTGGCAGTCCTTATTTACTGGATGCCTAGTTCTAGTCAATTTTATTGTTATGTTTTTGAATTGACATCTTGACTTTAAATTAGCTGAAATACCAATTTACAAGGTATTTATTCCGGGCTATTAATTGCAGACAAATGTGAGAGCCGGCAAGGAATTTCTGCCCTCGGAAGGCTGCGACACGGCAAAGTGGTCAGTGAAATGTTTAACTCTGTTGAAGTTAATGATGGTTGTTTGAATATGCACATGTTCAAAGAATAGAAACTTTTTGTGTGTGTTTCTAATATGAAAATCTGATGTGCACAAGCCATACAATTTTAAATGTGGATTTGATAATCTGTTGTATTTGTTTACAGTAAATGCTGCATAATTTTTGCTGGTAGCTTTCTTGCAACAACTCAGTAAACCTAAGAAATCTATCAATTTGAGATCATAAATGTTTACATTTGTGTGTATGCAGTATGATTTAATTTCTGTAATACTAGAATTTTGTGTCCACAGCTAAAATAATGTTTCTTGTGTTTGATATGTTTCAGTCTTTACGGTGTTTGATGCAATTAAAGTCAAAAGCAAGGACATTAAAGATGTGTCAGACATCAGTTATTGCACACCAAAATGCAGCTCATAATCCGGGGCCGGAACAAGTCAGGGCCCTGATAATATATGTGGGCGCTTGGTAAAGTCATGTGCACATGAACGGAGTCCTGTGTTTCACTACATTTTCAAAAAGTCCTTACAGACTCAACATGTGCCTAAGATCTGGAAAGATGCCGTGGTTGTCCCCGTTCCAAAATCCAGCTGTCCTAAAACAGTAAATGACTTTAGACCAGTTGCTTTGACTTCAATTTTAATGAAAATTTTTGAAAAACTGGTCAGATGTGAGGTCCTAAAGCAGACTGAGCATGCATTGGATCCTCTGCAGTTTGCCTATAGGCCTCACAGAGGAGTGGAGGATGCCACTGTCACTCTGTTTAACATGCTTTTTAAACATCTGGATTTTAATGGGACACACACCAGGCTTTTATTTGTGGACTTTTCTTCCACCTTTAATACAATCCAACCTCATATTTTAGTTGAAAGGCTCCTGCAACAATTTGATTTGAGTAATTATCTGGTGGGTTGGATTCTGGATTTTTTAACCAACAGGACACAGAGAGTAAGGGTCAATGGTACATTGTCTGACCAGAAGTGCTCTTCTACTGGCTCTCCTCAGGGGTGTGTGTTATCACCACTACTCTTCATCCTGTACACAAACATGTGTCGGAGCAGACATGACAACAGACACATTATAAAGTATGCTGATGATTCAGTTGTTGTCAGTCTCCTCCAGGATGGTGAGAGTGGCCACGGCCCAGTAGTTGATGATTTTGTTCACTAGTGTGAGGATTCCTACCTGCAGCTGAATACGACAAAAACTAAAGGTATGATTATTGACTTTAGGAGGAAATCTCCCAGGCACGAAGTCACTGTACTAAAAGGCCAGACCACTGAATGTGTACAATCCTACAGATATCTTGGGACGATTATTGATAGTAATTTAAACTTTGAAGAGAACTGTGAAAGGGTGTGCAAAAAGGGTCAGCAACATTTGCATTATTTAAGGAAACTTGCACGCTTCCAAATTGACCGAACCAAAATGACAATGTTTTATCGGGCTTTTACTGAATCTGTTTTATCCTTTTCTTTAGTGTCATGGTTTGGTCAGATAAAACTGAAACAGAGGAAATTCTTGGATCAGGTTGTTAGATGGTCCAGTCGTTTGCTTGGTGAGTCACAGCTGAGCCTGACATCCCTGTACACCAGACAGGTACAGAGGATTGCTACCTCCATTTTAAATGATGACTCCCACCCTTTGCACTGCCACTTTCAGCTTCTTCCCTCCAGACGGAGGTTTGCTGTCCCAAAAAGTAAAACCCAGCGCTACAAAAACAGCTTTGTTCCTGCTGCTGTTAAAGAGTTGAACAAGATGTAACAATATATTGCACATAATTTAGTTACCTAATTATTAATTTTATTTTATATTTACTTATTTTTGTAGGTTTTTTATTTGGGTTCTAAATCTTTTATTGGGTTTTAGACTTTTTTGTTTTTAACCTCTTTGACTAGTCTTTAACTTTTTAATATGACCCTTCTCTCTTATCTCTTTGTTTTTTCTCTTATCTCTTTGTCCTATGTCCTGATTGGTGGAGCCTTGAGTACGTTTATCATGTTTATAGTCAGCTTCATGTGTGCCTGTGTTTGTGTTCATGTTGAATGTAATTGTGGTTTGTAAATGTGGATGTCACCTGACTGCAAAACAAATCTACCTACGGGTACAAATAAAGTAACCTGAACCTGAACCTGAACTTGGTCTGGCAATAGCCACACTCGCTGCCCAACTGTATATTTAGGTGCTGGGACACACTTGCGGTCCGTGTACTGGCGGTTGTGTTCCAGAGAGCAGATGAAGGCGGCTTGAGTGGCTCTCCAGAGTCAACGGCAGCGGCAGGCGTGGGCCCCCACGGATGGCACAGCGACCTTCCTCTCCACCATAGGCAATAAGGGAGGGATATACCCCATGGATGCCTCAAAGGGCATGAGTCCAGTGGCTGAAGAAACTGCTGATTTGTGGGTGTATTCCACCCAGGTCAGATGGGTGCTCCATGTAGTGGGATTGCAGGAAGCTACGCATCTGAGGGTGGCCTCCAGGGTCTGGTTGGCACGCTCATCCTGCCCGTTGCTTTGTGGATGGCATCCTGAGGTGAGGCTGACTGTGGCGCCCAATGAGCAGCAGAAAAGATCTCCAGATATGGGAAGTGAACTGTGAGCCCAGGTCAGACACAATGTCCATGGGGATTCTGTGAAGACGGATGACGTGATTGGTCAGTAATTTGGCAGTCTTAGAAGAGGAGGGTAATTTGGGGAGGGGCACCAGGTGGATAGCCTTGGAGAAGCGGTCAATTATGGTGAGGATTACAGTGTTGCTTCGAGAAGATGGAAGTCCCGTGACAAAGTCCAAGGCGATGTGGGACCAAGGTCGGCTGGGGACAGGTAATGGATGGAGTAGGCCCGCAGGAGGTGAAGAGTCGGCTTTATTACGGGCGCACATATGGCAGGCTTTCACATAGTCCCGGACATCCGTCCGCAGAGTGGGCCACTAGAACACTCGCCGGATTAGACCTATCATCCGGGAGATTCTAGGATGGCAGACAAAGTGACTGGAATGACCCCACCGGATGACGTCACTACGGAGGCCGGCTGGGACAAACAGGCAATCACTAAGTCCTCCATCCGGTCTGGGTTCCGTGGACTGGGCCTGTCGACCCTCTGCTCAATCTCCCAGGTAAGGGCTCCAAGGCTGCATGAAGGCAACACAATAGGCTGGGAGAGGGACAGGGGGCTGGATGGTCAGTGCTGAATTGTCAGGAGAGAGCATCCGGTTTGATTTTTCGTGTGCCAGGTCTGCATGTGATGGTAAAATTGAATCTAAGGAAGAATAAGGCCCAGCGGGCCTGCCTGGCATTGAGTTGGCGAGCCGACTGGAAGTACTCTAAATTTTTGTAGTCGGTCCACACAATGATAGGATGGACTGTTCCCTCCAACCAGTGCCTCCACTCCTCCAGAGCCAACTTAATGGCTAGGAGCTCTCAATCCCCTACGTCGTAATTTCTCTTGGCTGGTGTGAGCCGCCGAGAGAAATATGCACATGGGTGGAGCTCCTGGTCAGAGGTCGAGTGCTGTGAAAGGACAGTGCCCACCCACCCCCGAGTCAGAAGGGTCCACCTCCAGGGTGAACTGGAGCTGAGGGTCGACCTGGGACAAGATGGGGATATTAGAGAACAGGCTCTTTAATTTGGAAAAAGCCTGTTCGGCTGCCTCAGACCAAAGAAATGGCACCTTAACAGAGGTCAGCTGCATAAGAGGCTGTGGTACCCCACTGTTGTTCCTGATGAACCTGCAATAAAAATTTGCAAACCCCAAGAAGCGTTAAAGCTCCTTGCGGGAGTGGGGCGTAAGCCAATCCAGCACAGCCTTGACCTTGGCCGGGTCGACTCTCAGTTCCTCCTCCTCCACAATAAATCCCAGGAAGGAAGTGGAGCAAGTGGAGAACTCACACTTTTTGGCCTTCACAAAAAGTTGATTCTCCAGGAGTCGTTGTAACATGGTCCTGACGTGGACTGTGTGTTCCTCTGGCGTGCGGGAAAACAATTTAGGATATTGTCCAAATAAATAAAAACAAATTGATTCACCATATCACAGAGGACTTCATTAATGAGGCGTTGGAAGATGGCGGGGGCGTTGGTGAGTCCAAAAGGCATTACTAGGTACTCAACTTGCCCCAAGTGTGTTTTAAAGGCCGTCTTCCATTCTTCCCCCTCGCGAATACGGATTAAGTGATACGCATTGCGTAAATCCAGTTTGGAGAACACCCACGTGCACTGAAGGAGCTCAAACACAGAGTTGATCAGGGGCAGAGGATATTTGTCTTTGACGGTAATTGTGTTTAATTCCTGGTAATCAATACACGGGTGCAGAGATCCGTCCTTCTTTCCGACAAAAAAGAATCCTGCCCCAAGAGGAGCCGAGGAAGGCTGAATGAGGCCGGCGTTCAGTGAGTCCTTAATATATCTCTCCATCGCTTCCCTCTCCGGCCCAGAGATGCTATAGAGTTGACTTGCTAAAGACCTCCCCAAGGTCATGATAGACCTCAGGTACGAGGCTGAAGTCCGGCGGCTCCACCGGAGGGGAGGAGATGGGTATGGATGGTGAACACTTGGCCGAACTGAGACACGATGCCAAACAGAAAGGACTCCAGGAGGAAATTGAGATTTATGTCCAATTAATAATGGGGTTGTGCCTCCGGAGCCAAGGGTACCCCAGGACCACCGGGGAGGATGAATTTGGGAGGATAAAGAATGATAACTCCTCCCGGTGGTTCTTGGAAAGAAGAACGGAGATCAGCATCGTGCATTCAGAGATTGAAGCCACGTTACCACCTGATAAGGTCATGACATTCATTGGAGAACATAATTTAGTGACAGGAATACCCATCTCCCAAACGAGCTGGAAAGAAATGAAATTCTGTTCCGCACCTGAACTGATCAAAGCCATAACCCTCCTCTCAACCCCTGGCAACTGGATAAGGGTCGAAATAGAGAAGTTACTGGGGGGATGAATAAGAGTCCTGCCTGTCAACCCCCCCACGGCTAGTGAGGGGCCGCATCTTTTGGCTTTCAGGTGGCAGCTGTTCAATTTATGCTCTAAGGAGCCACAGTACATGCATGCACCAGCTCTCGTCCACTGCTGGTGCTCCTCTGGAGCCAGATGGGCCCGGTCAAGCACCATTGGTTCAGAGGAGCAGTCGGCTCCACCTGTGTCAGTAGCCTGGACAGGCACATGCGCGACGGGCGGGTGAGAGGAGGATTTGCACTCCTTTGCGCGCTCGCGGTACCGGTTGTCCAAACTGACAGCCTGATCGATTAGACCATCTAGAGAGGCGGGAACAGCATGAACTGCCAGGTTGTCATGGAAGTTGGCGTTTAAACCCTGGAGGAAGACGCTGCATAACGCAATGTCATTCCATCAAGAGTCCGCCGCGACGACCCAAATCTCCACAGAGTAGTTGGTGGCAGACCAGCTTCCCTGATGGTGAGACATGAGGCGGCTCATTATATTGCCCTCACTCTCTGTTCGGTCAAAGGTACGGGAGAATTCATGAACAAATCTGTCAAATGTGCAGCTGGGACCCTCCAGTCTGTCGAGGAGGGACTGGGCCCAACTAAGGGCTCAGTCTCGCAGCAGGAGGGTCATGAAATTAATTTTAGAGGTTTCGTCTGGGTACTCCCTGCCCACCTGGCCCAGATAAAGCCGAACATGGCAAAGAAAGCCCTTACATTTCCCCACCTCTCCCGCATACGGGGCAGGTGAGGGAACAGAAGTTGTTCGGTGGACGGTGGAAGAAACAGGGGCAACAGGTGGAGAGGAAGGGCCCGAACGAGACATATGGGTCAAATCCTCGGTGACCGCGCTCAGCTGTTGCATAATTGTCTGCAGCTGTTGCGTGAGCATGGCCACCTTCCTCTCTGTGACATTGAGGTGGCGAAGAGCGGAGTGTTCCGCTGATGCAGCCCTTGCTGAGCTTATGTTCTGACTGGCTAGTTCTGTCGTATTATAGATTGAAAGATCAGCTCACATGCAGGGTACCACACCAGAGAAAACACGCATGACACAGAGAAGCTACGCTTAAACAGTTTATTAATCCCAAAAATAAGGAGCACAGTTATAGAAAGACATCACTCACCAGAGGAAGACTCAGCCTGTGGGGAGAGATGAGAGCTGATTAGTGGGAGGAAGGAGGTCGGGAAGTGGTGAAGCCAAATATGCCGCTTACGTGTGCTGAGCAGAGAACCCGACAGAGAAACCCAGCAGGAATAGACGAACCAGCAAGATGAGGCTGGCAGGGAGTAGGGAAGGAGAGGGGCTGGGTGGTGTCTGACCGGGAAGAAACAGGCAGCTGAGGCGGCAATGAGGATGATGGAGCAGGTGAGTGCACAACGATCCCCGGAGACACACTGCACAGATGGCAGCAACCTGGGAAGAGGAGGAAAAAAAAAGAGGAATCAGACAATTAATCCTCACTGTACAAATATAACTCTTTTGCTTGTTTAACAGGTAGTATATCCAACGAGCCAGCGCTGAAGCCTTCGCAGGTGGATCCTTATAAGCGCTGGCTAAGCGGAGACGGCAGGTGCATCCACTCACACAGGTGTAGTGATTACCTGTGGAGCCGGGGAAGCTTTCACAGGAAGGGAGGAGGGCACGCGCTCACCTGATCATGACAAATAGTACTCGTAAATATCATGACAAAGGCAACAGAGGTAGTCCAAGCTGTTTACACACAAGGAAATTACAATTACGTAATATATAACTAACTGTATTTTTTGAGGTTAAAAAAATCTGCTGGTGTATAATCAGCTGTAAAATGAACACTCTTTAATATGCAGATCCAAGAATTCAACCACTTCTGTCAGTTGTTTTTTTTTTTTTACTTAAAATTAATGGGACTAGTATCTGAAAGCTGTTATGCAATCTTGCTTCATTATGTGTCACCTCTACCACTGATTTGCATTTCATTTTTAAAATGTCACTGTTGTCAGTTGTGTGTTGATTCATTTAAAGATCGGCTGTCACGCCAACATCTTTACTGTTTCTCTGGCACAGAAAAGTGGTGCATTTTTGGACTTTCTATGAAATTTATATGATTAAAACACTTTTGTTCTTGCTCCCATTTTTTATTCAAGTAAAAGTTGTTGAGCAAAAACAATGTTATATTTATATCAGTTTTCAAACATTTGTTTATCAGTGATAGTTTGCGTTTAAGGGCACTTGCTCTTTGCCGATTAAATAGCATGATTGCTGCACATGTGCACCTTGGACTAGTCACAACAAAAGGCAACTCCAAATTGTGCAGTTTTATCACACAACACAATGGCCCTTATTTAAGAAGTTTAGACTGAACATTTGGTATTCTGATCAGAACTATGAATTATCCTCCAAATCAACAATTCAATGCTGAAATAAATAAATTAATGAATTTTGTAGCCCTAAAACTGTATTTTAAAGTTATTATCTTAGCAAAGGAGAAGTGCTCAATGACAGGCTTCAAAAATCTGTGGAAATTAAGACTTTTTTACAGTTTATTTTTTATATATACACTAGCAGCAATACTTGGTGAATAAGGATGCAGTATTTAATCCTGATGATACTCCAACAGCAAGAAGGACCCGCTGACAAACCTCCACTCCTCCCAGAGCTCAGCTGGGCTGCAATGAGTAGCTGATATTGACCTGATGTGCACCTCTCTAGAAATATAATTACACGTCATGGCAACATTTTGAGCCCTGCAATGGACTGGCGCTCTATCCAGGGTGTACCCTGCCTCTCGCCCAAGATAGATGGATAGATAGATAGATGTACTTTATTGATCCCAAACTGGGAAATTACAGTGTAACAGCAGCATGACAGTAGACAGCCAAATGACAGAAACACATGCATGACAGACAAAGGGATCACCCATGGAAAGTAAAACTAACATGACTATAAAACCCATATATATCATAGCTTAATATATGATGACCCGTATAAACACATGAATCATCCCGTTGCACAATGAAGGACTATCAGAAGCAGAGTGAAAATGTGAGGTACCAGTTAGACTGTAAGGTGCAGTGTGGCAGCATAGCTATGACCTGAATACAACATCATAGTGAGTTATTGTACAGTGAAATGGCATGCGGCAGGGAAGATTTCCTGTACCTGGCCCTTCGACAGTGAAGCTGTAGTAGTCTACTGGAGAAAGTGCTCTGCTGTCTGTCCAGTGTGTGGTGGAGGGGGTGATCAGGATTGCCCATGATGGATCGCAGTTTATTTAGTGTCCTCCTCTCCACCACTGTCTCAAAGGTCTCCGGTCTGAGACCAATTTCAGAGCCAGCCCTCTTGACAATCTTGTCAAGTCTGTTGGTGTCTCTTGCCCTGATACTTCTACCTCAACAGACAGCAGCAAAAAAGATAGCGCTGGTGACAGTGGTCTGGTAGAAAAGCTCCAGAATCTTGCTACACATGTTGAAGGATCTCAGCTTTCTCAGGAAGTAGAGTCTGCTCAACCCCTTGTTGTGTGGAGCATTGGTGTTGGATCTCCAGTCCAACCCGTTGCTGATCCTGACACCCAGATATTTGTAATCCTCAACCACCCCCACATTCCCCCCCCCAAATCTGCAGTGGCTGAGAAGGCGTCTTCCTCTTCCTGAAGTCAATCACCATCTCTCTGGTCCTGCTGACATTCAATCTCAGGTGATTCTGCTCTGTCCACTCCACAAATCTGTCTACCAGTGCCCTGTACTCCCCCTCCTCTCCTCCTCTTATACACCCAAAAACAGGAGGTGGCATGACTCTGTGTTGTACTGAAAGTCAGTGGTGTACAAGGTAAAGAGAAAAGGAGAGAGCACAGTCCCCTGTGGAGCTCCCGTATCATTAGCCACCACTCCAGACAAGACACTGCCCAGCCAGACAAACTGTGGCCTGCCTGTCAGATAGTCAGTAACCCAGGAGATCACAGAGCTGTCAACCCCCATCAGCCGCAGTTTCTCACCCAGCAGCAGTGGCTGGATGGTGTTAAAGGCACTGGAGAAATCAAAAAAGGTGATTCTCACAGTATCTTCTCCTCCATCCAGGTGCAGATGGGCTTGTTGCAGCAGGTAGATGACAGCATCGTTAACTCCTAAATGGGGCTGATATGCAAACTGCAGAGGGTCCAGCCACGTCTTCACCTGCGGCCTCAGGTGGGCTAAGACCAGTCTCTCCAGGACCTTCATCACATGAGATGTGAGGGCAACTGGTCGATAGTTGTTTAGGTCCGATGGAGATGACTTCTTGGGGACAGGAACCAGGCAGGATGTCTTCCACAGCACCGGTACTCTCTCCAGATTCAGGCTCAGGTTGTACAGGTGTTTCAGTACTGGAGCTAGCTGATTGGCACAGGTCCTCAGGATCCTGATGGAGATGCCATCAGGGCCCGCCGCCTTCCGCTGACGGAGTCTCTCCAGCTGTTTCTTAGCCTCGTCTGTAGTCACCGTGAAGTGAGGGAGGGTCCTGGTGTCCCCCGAAGCGGAGGAGGGTATTGATGGAGAGAGGTTTTGCACAGGAGGGTGGGTGGGGAGGGGTGTGTGGGGGTCTGGTTGTGTTGTTGGGGTGACAGACTGTGAGTTGAACCTATTAAAAAACAAATTCAGTTCATCAGCTCTCTCCTGGCTCCCAGATGACTGCCTGACTCTCCCCTTGCACACAGTTATTTGTTTCATTCCCACCCACACATCTTTAGCGTTGTTTTGCCTAAGTTTGTCTTCCAACTTCCTCCTATAATTGTCCTTTCACCTCCTCAGCATCTCTCAGCTCATGCTGCACTCCCCCCAGCTTCTCCTTGTCTCCAGCCCCAAAAGCTCTCTTCTTTTTGTTCAGAAGTGCTTTCAGGTCACTCGTGACCCATGGTCTGTTGCTGGAGAAGCAGTGTACAGGCTGAGCTGGCATGGTCATGTCTTCACAGAATCTAATGTATTCTGTGATGCAGTCAGTCATATTGTCTATGTCCACCCCATGTGGTTCACAGAGTACACTCCAGTCTGTCGTCTCGAAGCAGTCCTGTAGTGCATCAGCAGCCTCCTGTGTCCACCTCCTCACAGTCTGTGTATAAGCAGGTTGCCTTTGCACAAGGGGAACGTACTTGGGTGTTAATATGACCATGCAGTGATCCGATTTGCCAATGGGGGGTAGAGCTGTGGCACTATATGCATCTCTGACATTGGCATACATAAATCCAGTGTTTTGTTTTCTCTGGTGGGACAGTCAAAAAACTGGTGAAAGTTTGATAATGTTTTTCCCACTGAGACATGATTAAAATCACCTGTGATGGCCATAAATGTGTCTGGGTGCTTCTCCAGTAATGTGGCCACAGTGGAGCTGATGACGTCACAGGCCACCGCTGCGTCAGCTGACGGACGGACATTGACAATAATAATTAAGGCACACTTAATTTCTCGTGGCATATAATAAGGTTGCATACTCACAGTCAGCAGTTCAGTGTCCGGGCTGCAGCACTTTTCCTTCACATAAATGTGCCAGGGTTACACCACCTTTCATTAACAAGAAGTGCCACCCCTTCTCCCCTATTTTCTCGCTGCTTATCACGTCTCTGTCCCCCCGTATAGTCTTGAAGCCAGGTATCGCTACGTTAACATCCGGGATCTGTGAGTGTAACCATGTCTCTGTGAAACACATGATACTACACTCACGATACTCCTTTTGCATCCTGACCAGTGCTGTAAGCTCATCTGTTTTATTTCTGAGCAATTGCACGTTCCCGGTGATGACCATTGGCACAGCCAGCTTATGCTTCCTTCTTCTCCTCACTTTAGCTCCAGCCCTTCGCCTGCGACATCTCCTCTTTAGATGCTTGCCCCTGGGATGCTGGGATAGGCTGGGATGCTGGAATAGGCTCCAGCCCCCCGCAACCCAAAAAGGATTAAGCGGAAGAAGATGGATGGATGACAGTGTTTTGAACAGGATAGCCTTCGTTATAATTGGTCCCTTTCCCAGATAGCACACTACATGCAGCATTTATCAGTATTACATAATGTCATTTGTAATATTTATAAAGGCTAGAGTTTGGCAGCGCAACTTAAAAAGCAGATTTTTCCAAATGCTGGTAATGTGTCAAAATGTGTTTTTGTGTAGCATTCAAGGAGGGTCATTGCTCAAGTTTTCCTACGTTCTCAAGGGTAAAGCATCCATCCATCTTCTACTGCTTTTCCGGAGGTCTGAGTCGCAGAGGCAGCAGTTCAGGCAGAGAAGCCCAGACTTCTCTCTCCCCAGCCACCTGCTCCAGCTCTTCAGAGAGGATACCAAGGCGTTCCCAGACCAGCTGGGAGACATAGTCTCTCCAGCGAGTCCTGGGTCTGCCCAGGGTAAAGCATTAAACATGTATTAATGCTTTCATATTAGTTTTTCATAGCACAAAATAAAATGCGCCATGGGCTGATAATAGCATGTTGGCTTTAAACACATAGTTTGTAGCACCCATAATTGTAACCTTATGTAGCTCACATATTTGACTGCATAGGCTCAAACACAGAAAGACTTTAAGCTTGCAGTGGGTATTGACATCACGCCTCAGATGGACAATGGGTCTGGACCACCTGCGGACTTGGAAGGAAGACAGAGGATCGGGGCGAGATCCTGAAAGGGTTGTCTGACCCCCTGGGGTCAGACGGAAGAGCAAAGAGGACTCTGAAGTGATTAATTGTAAATAGAAGGATTTGACTTGAGTGTGTGATTCTGTCTTTGATGTGCTGGTATAAATGTGTGGGGGTTTACCGCAGCTCCCCCTCTTTTTTCCTGACTGAGAGAGAGAGCTGGGGACGTGAAATGCAATAAACAAACACTGAAAAATAATCCAGTCTCATCATTTCATGATCCCCACATTGGTGACCAAGACGTAAGATGCCGGGGGAACGTTACCCTGACCCGGATTCACCGGAGACCGCCCGCACGAGTGCAGGCTCGATTAAGCTCCCCGAGTTCTGGCAAGACGGCCCGCACTCATGGTTCCAACACGCAGAATCGCGGTTCGTGCTTGGGGGAATATCAGCAGATGACACCAAGTTTCATAATGTCATCGCAAGACTCAACAGCTGCACAGCTCGATGTGTGCAGAGCCTGGTGCAGCAGCCACCCACTGCTGGCAAGTACGACGCGCTGAAAGCCGCCCTCATCGAGAGTTTCGTACCATCAGCCGAGGTGAGGGCCAGGCGGCTTCTGGACCTGCGCGACAGAGGAGGACGCAGGCCGACCGACCTCATGGAGGACATGCTGCAGCTGATCGGGACAGACAATGATGCGTTTCTGTTCAAACACATCTTCTTGAGGACCCTCCCAGCACACATGAGGGGTACCCTGTCCGGCATGAGGTGTGTGACCCAGCAAGACTTCTGCGTGCTGGCCAAGGAAGCGCAGCGGCTCCTCGACGCATGCGACGAGCAGGAGCCTTCCGTGGCAGCAGCAGACCTCAGCGCAGCGGCCGGGGGCAGTGAGGAGCCGGAGGCAGCAGCAGCAACCCCAGCAACGACGGCAGCGGCGCGGTCCCGAAGCAGAGGAGGGGACGGCCTCTGTTTTTACCATCGACGCTTCGCTGAGAAGGCGTACAGATGCATCCCGCCGTGCAGTTTCAAGAAACAGGGAAACGCCCGGGCCGGGGGTCGTTAGCAGCTTCGACTCTCGGTGAACAGAACAAGCTGCTTTATCTGACAGATGCGGGCTCCGGGCGGCAATTCCTCGTGGACACCGGAGCCCAGAGGAGTTTCATCACCTCGACCTATGTGGACCGTGTGGCTGGGCCCCGCGGAGACGGGGCAACGGCGGCGAACGGCTCGTCTATCAAAACTTTCAGGGAAAGGACTCTGCGCCTGTCCTTGCACGGCCGCACCTATGAATGGACTTTCATAGTAGCGGCGGTGAGTTTCAACATGTTAGGCGCTGACTTTTTGTGCTCACATGGCTTGTTAGTGGATCTGGTTAATAGACGCCTAGTTAATGCACTCTCTTTTTGTTCTATCCCTTGTGCAGCTCGAGTGTCCCCGCCGCCAGTACAGATCAACGTCGCCACAGCAGGCGGTAAGTTTCACACTCTTCTAACCCAGTTCCCAGCACTCAGAGTTCCCACGTTTTCAGCTAAGGTTGCGAAGCACGGGGTGGAGCACTTTATCACCACAGTTGGCCCACCAGTTTTTGCGAAAGCTCGGCGCTTGGATGCAACTAAGCTCTCCATTGCGCGCGAGGAGTTCGCCAACCTGGAAAGGTTGGGCATAATTCGTCGCTCGAAGAGCCCTTGGGCCTCCCCGCTACATATGGTTCCTAAGGCTGACGGCTCGTGGAGACCTTGTGGTGATTATCGCAGGTTAAACAATGCCACAGCACAGGACCGCTACCCAATTCCGCACATCCAGGATTTTTCAGTGCACTTGGCGAAGGAGCGCATTTTTTCTAAAATAGACCTGGTCTGCGGTTATCATCAGGTCCCGGTCCGACCAGAGGACATTCCCAAAACAGCAGTAATAACCCCATTCGGACTTTTTGAATTTTTACGCATGCCTTTTGGCCTTAAAGGGGCCGCGCAAACCTTCCAACGAATGATGGATGCCGTGTTGCGCGACCTCCCTTTTGTTTTTGTCTACTTGGACGACATTTTAGTCGCCAGTGCCTCCGAGGAGGAACACGAAAAACACCTCACGACGGTTTTTCAGAGGTTGGGAGCGCATGGGTTGATAATTAACCCGGCCAAGTGCCATTTTGGCGTAGCGCAAATCGATTTTTTAGGACACCGCGTCTCCCCAGAGGGAGCAGTCCCTCTACCGGCCAAAGTACGCGCAGTAGCAGAGTTTCCCCAGCCACAAACGGTCAAAGCGTTGCAAGAATTTTTAGGAATGGTAAATTTTTATAACCGTTTCATACCCCACGCAGCGCAGCTTATGCAACCGTTATACGCCGCGCTTAAAAAGCAGAAGCCCTCCAATGTGATCGAGTGGTCCCCGGAGCGGGAGCGCGCATTCACGGAGGTTAAAAAAGCACTTGCAGATGCAGCACTGCTGGCTCACCCAGACCCATCAGCTCGCATAGCGCTAACCACCGACTCGTCAAATATGGCCATAGGGGCCGTTGTAGAGCAGCAGGTCGCCGGGGTTTGGCAGCCGCTCGCTTTTTTCAGCAGATCCTTGCGCGATGCTGAGCGGAAATACAGCGCGTTTGACAGGGAGCTGCTAGCGCTCCACCTGGCCATTCGCCATTTCCAGTTCTGGCTGGAAGGGCGGCATTTCACCGCGTTTGTCGACCACAAACCGCTCACTTTTGCAATGTCCAGAATTTCAGAACCGTGGTCAGGACGGCAGCAGAGACAGCTGGCCGCAATTTCGGAATTTACCACTGATATTCAGCACGTAGCCGGTAAGCTCAATGTAGTAGCGGACTGTCTCTCACGCGCGGTAACAGCGCCTGTCCGCGAAGTAACAGCCTGGGGCGAAGTAACAGCGCGGACGTGCACGCGGCCCCTGTTCACGTGGGGATAGATTATGCAGCCATGGCGGTGGAGCAGAGCGGAGATGCAGACGTGCACGCGCTCCTGTCTGGACCAACAGGGTTAAGGCTGGAGAGCAGGAGTTTACAAACCGGTTCGCCCCCCCCAATCTGTGACGTATCCACCAGGCAGCTGCGCTCGGTGGTACCGGCCGCGTGGTGCCGTCGCGTTTTTGAAGCGGTGCACTCCCTGGTGCACCCGGGAGTACGCGCTTCTGTGAAAATGGTAGCGGAGAAGTTTGTTTGGCCGAGCCTGCGCAAGCACGTGAAAGAGTGGGCGAAAGCCTGCATGGCTTGCCAGCGGGCCAAAGTCCACAGGCACACGAAGGCCCCCTTGGAACCGTTCCACATTCCGGCTAAGAGGTTCGATCATGTGCACGTAGACCTAGTGGGCCCCCTACCACCGTCACAAGGGTTCACACATCTCTTGACAATGGTGGACCGAACCACACGTTGGCCAGAAATGGTCCCGTTAACATCGACCACAGCGGCAGAGGTGGCTCGCGCTTTTTTAACAGCCTGGGTAGCGCGGTTCGGGGTTCTGTCGGATATTACGTCCGATAGGGGACCTCAATTTGCATCGGAACTGTGGTCAGCAATGGCCAGCAGCTTAGGAGCGGCAGTCCACCGCACTACGGCTTATCACCCCCAGGCCAACGGTTTATGCGAGCGTTTTCACAGGTCTTTGAAGGCAGCCCTCAGAGCGTCGCTCACGGATGCAGATTGGGTAAACAAACTACCATGGGTTTTATTGGGGTTGCGTTCGGCGCCCAAAGAGGACTTAGATGCCTCACCCACGGAATTTGTTTTTGCACAACCTCTCAGGCTGCTTGCAGTGGGTATTGACATCACGCCTCAGATGGACAATGGGTCTGGACCACCTGCGGACTTGGAAGGAAGACAGAGGATCGGGGGCGAGATCCTGAAAGGGTTGTCTGACCCCCTGGGGTCAGACGGAAGAGCAAAGAGGACTCTGAAGTGATTAATTGTAAATAGAAGGATTTGACTTGAGTGTGTGATTCTGTCTTTGATGTGCTGGTATAAATGTGTGGGGGTTTACTGCAGCTCTTCCTCTTTTTTCCTGACTGAGAGAGCTGGGGACGTGAAATGCAATAAACCAATACTGAGAAATAATCCAGTCTCATCATTTCGTGATCCCCACAAGTTGATATTTATTTACCTCATGTACTTAATGCATTACTTTATTCTACAGTCATTTCATAATCACATTTACAATTTTGGAGTTATTTAAATGGTGGTTTACTCTTAAAAGAACAGTTCTAAACTGTAATTTACAGTTGCCAAAACAGTATACCTTCAAGAGGTATACATTAATGCCATATTTTTTTCATTAAATTACTGGCAACCACAGCTGCCAGTAATTTACCATAAAATTCACTGATTTTTTTTTTTTTACAGTGTACTGCTTTACTCTTGTATGTCCTTTTATTTTTTTTTTACTACTGTTTTACTTTAGCGAAATTAATTTATTTTCTGAATTTTGCTACCTCTTTCTTGTAAATTTGGTATTTTTGTCTCAAAAAATTGACTTTTTCATCACACAAATTTGTGTCTCATAAATTTGCAACATTTTTTCACAAATTTGACTTTTTTTTTGTAAATTTGCAATTTACAGGTGCATCTCAATAAATTAGAATAATTGAAAAGTTGATTTATTTCAGTAATTCAGTTTTTAAAAAATGAAACGGAGCACCTGCCCCTCAGCTGGGAGGTCATGGGTTCAAGCTCCGGCCGGGTCATATGATAGACCATATAAAAATGGTACTTCCTGCCCTCTAGCTTGGTGCTCAGCATAATAGAATGGGGGAAGGAAAAATTGTAACCCATGGGCAACAAATGGAAATTAGCCACTCGCTACAATCTGGCAAGTTTATGTTGATTGAGATCAATGTTCATCAACCTGCACTGTCCTTAAAAACAGCAATTTACAATATTATATACTGTAGATTCATTATACACAGAGTGATACGTCTATTTCATGTGTTCATTTCTTTTAATTTTGATGATTATGGCTTGTAGCTAATGAAAACCCCAAATTCAGTTTCTCAAAAAATTAGAATCCGTCCATCATCCATCGATCCATCCATTTTCCACCGCTTATCCAGGAATCCAGGTCGCAGGGGCATCAGTCCAGGCAGAGTAGCCCAGACTTCTGCCCAGTTCACATCACACCATGATCCCCATGATCCCTCCTGCAGGTGGGGAGCCCACTGGAGACTGGACCTAT
The DNA here is from genome assembly GCA_020510985.1 of Pholidichthys leucotaenia. Classification (NCBI taxonomy): domain Eukaryota; kingdom Metazoa; phylum Chordata; class Actinopteri; order Cichliformes; family Pholidichthyidae; genus Pholidichthys; species Pholidichthys leucotaenia. The sequence goes on along the minus strand of CM035839.1, from coordinate 326,286,329 downwards.
ATGCCTTCCTTGGGTACACTGAGATGAGATGAGATGATGAGATTCAACTTTATTGTCATTACACATGTATGAATACAAGGTAACGAAACGTGACTTGGCATTTGGGCACGCTCTGCAGAGCGCATCCAAGGCCGGGGCAGCCGCTAGGCGCCAGTCATAAAGAAGAAAGAAAAAGGGAAGGGATATGGAATGACACAGTAGGCGAGAGAAAAAAACATGTTTATCAAAATGTCGCTCAGTAAGTGAGCGAAATTTTGATTGCAGGAAAAAAAAAAACTCAATGCACATTTAGCAGACAACAGAACCAAAAGTCAGAGAGGATCAGTGAATGAATGGATGTAATTCAGTATAAGTGAATCAGTGTGTTCGTGTATGTTGAATGCAGGTGGGTGTTTATCAGTTACTGGAGGCAGCAAATCTCTCCCAGCTGAGATGTTATGTCTTAGTGTCTGAAACTCGGAAGCATGTCCTTGAGGCATGGCAGATGGAAATTTCCTGAGCCAGTCACTGTCCTGAGAGTTCAGATTGCAGCACACCAGAATGTTTATGAAGAGAAGCACAATCTTCTGTTTTGTCTTAATCCAGGAGGAAAATAGTCAACAGGGCACCGAATTCAAGGTCTGATAACACAGATCACTCAGAGCATAGAATTTACAGCTCTTGCAATCCTGTGTTCATAATTTCCATACATAGGCTTTAAATCCATTCTTGGAGGGCACCAAAATGACTCCAGATGTTTCCCTTCTAAACATGGGAAGCATGTCCGGCAGAGTCCATCTCTCTACAGTGCATGCCAGATGGTAATTTCCATGTTAGTCTTGCCGTCAGTTAGTGCTCTCCCCTGTCTAGTCGAACTGTTGAAGAAGCAGCTACGCCAGGACCACTTTGATTAGCTCTTCTAGTTAAATTTTCGATACACCAGGAAAACTCCAGAGCCAATCAGCAGAAAAATCCTGTGATCGTGCCAAACCAGATAGATGTTTCCACATCATCAGTCGAATCATGCAGACACATGTGTTCCAATCCATGGGTCTCTCCATAGGGGCTCCCCCTGGCCCAAATTTATGTAAAAAGTTGTTAATTTTATTAAAGCCGCTCACCATATCCATTTTTTTCATTTGGATCAAGATTCAGCCAGAAGAACAGCGACGCAGACAAGACAGCAAGCTGGGATTCTCAGTTAGGGAGGGTGGAGCATGGTGAAAGAGGGAGCAGAAGAAAAAGCGACTGTTCTCTCTGAAGGGCAGGAAAGAAATATTGGGTACTGGGTACTTGATGTAACATTTTTTGAGGAGATCCACTGCACCCCTCTTAGTCTGCCCCTTCACCAAGGACCAGTTTTCCTTGGGAAACTCTACCAGGTGTCATGATTCAGTGCAAGTGAGGCTCAAACGCAGAGCTGCCAGAACGAACACTCAGACTCTGTAGTAAAAGTTCACCAGTTTATTGTAAAAATAAAACTAACACACAACTCTAAATAAAGAAGCACAGCTGAGGAAAATGCAACACAAAAACATACATTTAAATAGACATAAAACTGGAGCCGCTGGAGCGCACGTAGTCTACGGGAAAAGAGCAGACAGAGATAATTAGTGACAGAATCTCCCGAAGGGGGGAATAATAATGAGAGAGCACGCTTACTCAGTGAGCAGAGGAGTCCAGCAGGAAACTCCTGTGTGGACCAGGGGAACGGGGAAGACGGTGACTTGGGTGGACGTCTGGCGTTCTTCTTGGTCAGGCGAGCATGATCAGCTCCAGAGTACACACCTACGGGTGGCAGCAAACCTGAGAGACAGAAGGACAGGGGAGTAAGACACAGGTCAACCAAAGGATTATATAAAGAAGGCTGAGACGTCTTTGTGGTTGCAAACCTAACAATCCAGCGATGGTTTCTCCGCATGCTGGCTCTTAAATATGCTGGGTTATTAGGACGCAGCAGGTGTGTAATCACCCAGGGGTGTCTGATCCTCCAGAGCCGAGAAGACAGGAACAGGAGGGGAGGGGGAGCACACTCGCCGGATCATCACACCAGGGGCAAGTTGCCCCCCGACAACATTACTCCTGGGATCATTTGGGCACTCAAAGCCCTCCATCATGATAAGAAGGTGATCCATGGAGGGAGAAAAATTAGAATATTACATAAAATTTATTTTAAAAAATGGATTTTTAAATGTTGGTTGACTGAAAAGTATGTCCATGTACGCACTCAATACTTGGTCGGTGCTCCTTTTCCATGAATTACTGCATCAATTACTGCATTAATCAGCCTTCAGGCAGAGGGATAGCTCTCTGTACAGCACTGCCAGAGCCAACCTGAGAAGAGGCATAAAACATGGCAAGAACACCTATAGGAGGAAAGTGGAGGGCTTCCTCACAGACAACAACCCCTGGCAGATGTGGAGAGGCATCCAGGCCCTCACCAACTACAGGGGCCAGTGCTCCCCAACATCGAACAGCAGCCTCACTCTGGCAGAGGAGCTTAACAGCTTCTTTGCCCAGTTTGAGCACACCTCTGCCCCAACTCATCCCCTTCCCCTCCCCCCACCCTCCCCGCGCTCTCTACAGGTGCATGAAGTGAAGAGGAAACTGAAAGCAGTGAACCCCCACAGAACCACTGGCCCTGACGGCATCTCAGGAGCGGTGGTCAAAGCATGTGCTGACCAGTTGGCAGAGATCCCCACCAAGCTGTTCAACCTCTCCATAACACACGCCACTGTCCCCTCCTGCCTCAAGGCCTCCACCATCATCCCCTTCCCCAAAAAGACTGCACTTGACAGCCGGAATGACTACAGACTCATACTCACGTCTGTAGTCATAGTGTTTTGAGCAACTGGTGTCCCAGCACATCAGGGACTGTCTTCCCCCCTCCTTCGACCCCCACCAGTTTGCCTAAAACCGGTCTATGGAAGATACCATCACCACCACACTCCACAGAGCACTGAGCCACCTGGAGAACCCAAGGAGCTACGTGAGGATGCTCTTTGTGGACTACCGCTCAGCTTTCAATACCATCATCTCGGACATCCTGATCAATAAACTGCACCTCCTCCAGACCCCCCCCCCCCCACACACACACACACACAGTCCTGGATAAAAAACTTTCTCACCAACTTCCCACAAACAGTCAGACTTGGCCCCCACCACTCCTCCACACTGTCTCTCAGTAGTTGGCTCCCCCCAGGGCTGCGTGCTAAGCCTACTACTGCACTCTCTGTATACCTATGACTGCATTCCAACCCACCCAACTACCATCATCGTGAACTACGTAGACAGTACCACCTTGGTTGAGCTCATCACTGTCAACGATGAGAAGGCATACAGGGCGGAGGTAGAGAATCTGCTGCTGTGGTGCCAAGCAAACAACCTGAAACTGAGTGTCCAAAAAAACCAAAGAACTCCTACTGGACTTCAGAAAGAACAGACAGGACCACACACATCCTCCTCATAAAGGGCATCCGAGTGGAAACCGTCCCCACTTTCAAGTTCCTGGGTATCTACATATCCTCTGACCTCTCCTGGACTGTCAACACCAAGGCCCTGGTGAAGAAAGCCCAGCAGTGGCTGCACTTCCTCCGTGTCCTAAGGAAGAACAACCTGGACCAGAAGCTGCTGCTGGCCTTCTACCACTGCTCAGTGGAGAACACACTCACCTACTGTCTGGGTGTGTGGTACGCCGGTTCCATGGCCGAGAACAGGAAGGTCATGCAGAGGGTCATCAACGCCGCCCAAAAAATCATTGGCGGCCCTCTGCCCTCCCTGGAGGACATCTCCAGATCCTCTTGTCTGAGAAAGATCAAGGCCATCACAGAAGACCTCTCACATTCCGCCCACCACCTGTTTGACCTGCTACCCTCTGGACGATAGTTCAGATCAATCAGGTCCCACACCTCCAGACTGACAAAAAATTTCTTCCCCTGGGCCATCCGAACTGCAAACAGTCAGAGGCCCCACCCCCCTCCCTCTGAACACTCACATGCACAGAACTGAGGACCTTTTCAATTATCGTAATCATCACACATGTCTTTGCACTTTGCACTTTCATGTACATTGACCCATCCATGAAACCGCTACCATACTATGTATATTTTCCATAATCCTTGGGACTTTTTTTCAATAATGTGTTCACTTGTGTGTTCTGCACTCTGCACTTTTATGTACATTGTTTCATCCATAAAGCCACTACCATACCTGTGTATATTTCCATAATCCTGGGCTATTTTTATTTCAGTCGTGTGTTTAATCGTGTGCTCTGTAACTGTGTTTTATCTAATTCTTCTCTCTTACTTTATTGCGCAGTAGCTTGGTGGAGCATCCACAATTTCGTTGTATTGTACAACTGTACAATGACAATAAAGTCTAAATGTTGAATTGGAATCATTAATGAATCATTCTAAAATGAATCTCACCTGTGCTGACAACTGATAAAGTTTTATTGAGGGAGCAGCCAGACCTCCCAGATTTGAGAGTAAAGTAAGAAAACTATACCTTAATCTAGGTCACTTTCTACACCATATAAATTAAATTATAGCACTATTTATTTGTGCCAAGCTTTTCCTGGACAATAATTAAGTGATTATGACCAAAGACAATGGAAGACTTTCCCTTTTTTCCATGTCTCTTTTGACAGCCAGAAGAAGAGGGGCAAAGCCATGCTTAAATAAATGTTTAAGACAAGGAGAGATTTTTATACCCAAATAGATAGAGCCAGATGGGGACCAATGAAAGAGATGGGAAATATTGTCTTGGAGAGTCCAGGTAAACCCACACATCATGGGCATAATGACATTTTGTGCTGACAATCCCTATAATATCTTTATCGTGTTTTATGGCTACAGCTAATGGGTCCAAGGCAAGGGCAAATAGTAAAGCACTCATTGGGCAACCCTGTCTGGTACCTCTTTCAATACTGAAATTTGCAGATCTGTATCCATATGTTTTGAAAACAGAAGATGGTCAGGTACAGTGCATCCGAAAAGTAGTCACAGCGCTTCACTTTTTCCACATTTTATGTTACAGCCTTATTCCAAAAGGGATTAAAGTCATTTTTTCCCTCAAAATTCTACACACAATACCCTATAATGACAATGTGAAAGAAAAATGTTTTTGAGATTTTTGCAAATTTATTAAAAATAAAAATGTATTTAAAAGGGATACAAAAGATTCAGGATTTATATTTGCCATGTGCAGACAACATAATGTCTTTTGAAGAGCTGAGGATCAAATTTAATCTCAATAGAACACATTTTTTTAAATATCTTCAACTTAGAAACTTTATTCGATCAAATCAAAATAAAGCTCTCACTCGACCTATTTATTCATCCTTGGAAAAAATGATGATGAAAGATAGTAAAAGAAAGGGTATTATTTCAGAGTTTTATAACTCATTGACACTATCTTCAAGTGAAAATTCACTGAAAAGATTAAACTACTGGAAAGAAGATCTGCAAATTGAAATTTCAGAGGAACAATGGGAATTGGCTTGTACAGAAGCTCAAACCAAATCAATAAATGCACGCCTTAAATTGATACATTTCAAATGGTTAATGCGGATGTATGTTACACCGGAGGAGTTAAATAGATATAACAAAAATATACCAGATACATGCACAAAATGCATGGAAAGTAAAGGAACCCTATTTCATTGTTTATGGGAATGTAGATTAATAAGAATGTTTTGGGAAGAGGTGAGGGTAACAATTGAAAAAATAATCTCAAAACAAATCATATTGAATCCTAAACTGTTTTTGTTGGGTCTGTACCCAGAAAAGCATAATTTTAATAAAAGTGAAAGAACATTCATAGACCTCAGTTTGCTTAATGCCAAAAAATGTATTGCACTATTATGGAAAAAGACTCATAGACCAGATGTGACTCAGTGGTTAAGACAGATGTTAACAAACCTTCCATTAGAAAGAATAACATATATACTGAAATCAAAGGAAATTGTGTTTGAGAATATATGGAGACCTTTTATTGATTATGTAAAAAATTTAAACATAACTCTTGAAGAAGAAGGTGAATGATGTGTGTGGACCTTGTAAATTCCAAACTGGTGAACATAATATGTATACTTATGTATTGGATTGTCTAGACTAAACAGAGGAGCATTGTTGAAGACTTGATTTTGTTGGTGGTTGTTGGTGTTTTTAGTGCATTTTTTTTTTTTTTGTAGTACTTTAGTGTTAGTGTTTGATTGTTTGTATCATGTTTGTTAAAAAAAAAAAAAGGTTCAATAAAGATATTGTGGAAAAAAAAAAATGTAAGAAATCACATGTACATAAGTATTCACAGCCTTTGCTCAATACTTTGTTGATGCACCTTTGGCAGCAATTACAGCCTCAAGTATTTTTGAATATGATGCCACAAGCTTGGCACACCTATCTGTGGGCAGTTTCGCCCATTCCTCTTTGCAGCAACTCTCAAGCTCCATCAGGTTGGATGGGAAGCGTTGGCGCACAGCCATTTTCAGATCTCTCCAGAGATGTTCAATTGAATTCAAGTCTGGGCTCTGGCTGGGCCACTCAAGGACATTCACAGAGTTGTCCTGAAGCCACACCTTTGATATCTTGGCTGTGTGCTTAGTGTCGTTGTCCTGCTGAAAGATGAACCGTCGCCACAGTTTGAGGTCAAGAGCACTCTGGAGCAGGTTTTCATTCAGGATGTCTCTGTACATTGCTGCATTCATCTTTCCCTCTATTCTGACTAGTTTCCTAGTTCCTGCTGCTGAAAAACATCCCCACAGCATGATGCTGCCACCACCATTGGCATGGTTATGAGTGCTGCCTGGTTTCCTCCAAACATGACGCCTAACACTCATGCCAAAAAGTTCAATCTTTGTCTCATCAGACCAGAGAATTTTGTTTCTCATGGTCTGAGAGTCCTTCACGTGCCTTTTGGCAAACTCCAGGCAGGCTGCCATATGCCTTTTACTAAGGAGTGGCTTCCATCTGGCCACTCTACCATACAGGTCTGATTGGTGGATTGCTGCAGAGATGGTTGTCCTTCTGGAAGATTCTCCTCTAGCTACAGAGGAGGGCTGGAGCTCTGACAGAGTGACCATTGGGTTCTTGGTCACCTTCCTGACTAAGACCCTTCTCCCCAGACCACTCAGTTTAGACGGCTGGCCAGCTCTAGGAAGAGTCCTGGTGGTTCTGAACTTCTTCCATTTATGGCTCATGGAGGCCACTGTGCTCATTGGGACCTTGAAACCAGCAGAAATTTTTCTGTACCCTTCCCCATATTTGTGCCCCAAGACAATCCTGTCTCGGAGGTCTACAGACAATTCCTTTGACTTCATGCTTGGTTTGTGCTCTGACATGCACTGTCAACTGTGGGACCTTATATAGACAGGTGTGTGCCTTTCCAAATCATGTCCAATCAACTGAATTTACCACAGGTGGATTCCATGTAAGCTGTAGAAACATCTCAAGGATGATCAGTGGAAACAGGATGCACGTGAGCTCAATTTTGAGCTTTATAGAAAAGGCTGTGAATACTTATGTACATGTGATTTTAGTTTTTTATTTTTAATAAATTTGCAAAAATCTCAAAAAAAAAATTTTTTTCATTGTGTGTAGAATTTTGAGGGAAAAATGAATTTAATCCTTTTGGAATAAGGCTGTAACATAACAAAATGTGGACAAAGTGAAGTGCTGTGAATACTTTCCGGATGCACTGTATATAAAATCTGCACCCATCTGATGAAATTATCTCCCAACTCAAATTAGACATACAGTATAGTAAAAATTAGATAGGGCCATTCAGGTTGATCAAAAGCTTTTTCAGCATCAATAGAGACAATTAATTCTCCTGGGCTATACGAAGATGCATACTGAACAATATCACTGGTCAACACCAAATTTATTGTCTATTTTTTTTTAACTGATTTAGGACAATTTTGATGTGCTGAATCCAAAAATCACATTGGTTTTGCTCAATCAGATCAACTTTTTGAACTATGGCCACATGTTTTTTATGTTTTTGTTTACATGTATGTGTATTTTCGCTTTATATGATGCAAAATTCTTTTTTATTCTTTTTTTTAATTTCTTGAAATTCTCTGAATTTTGAACAATGATGATGTAACATTCAATTTACATATACTTACCTTTATTCAATTCTACTATTCAATTTACAGTACAACTGCTGTACAACTGCTTACAACTTAGCATAAAAAACCTGACCTGATCGAGAGAAACAGATGTCATTTTCGGATTCAGCGGTGCAAAATTGTCTTAAATCAGTTGAAAAAACACAGTCAACTTACAAAAAAATTATTTTTGTTATGTTGTGTATTTATTCATCTCTGAACATTATGTGATGAATATTTTCTTCTAACCCGAACTGATCATTGGCAATAAGACATGTGGCTGCTTTATCCATCCAGGTGGATACAGAAAAAAATTAAAAAAAAACATGCTCTAGTCTTAAGGCAAGAGTTTTGGCTAACAATTTAAAATCGACACTTAGAACAGAAACAAATAGGTCATAAGAAGAAAATTCCTCTGGGGGTTTGCTTCCGTTCTATAATCTTTTGAATGTCACAATTTATATATTGTGGGGGCATGATGTGGGGGGTTTCTCCACCCAGACAGGGGGAAGGGGAGAACAATGGACCAAAGTTGGAGGTGTCACCGGGGGGTATCAGACGGGACTGTTGGGTCTATGCGCCCCCTGGGGAGAGTAAAGGCGCTTTTCCACTAGGGTCAGTACGGTACAGTTCGGTACAGGACGGGACGGTACATTTCGACCCGCTTTATTTTTCCACTGCACTAGGTCCCATTTGAAGTGGGTGGGAATATAGTTACAGGGAGGCGGTACAACCTTCTCCCTCCCGTTACGTAAAACCATCATAACTGGCGTAAAAGAAGCGTAACGTTGCGCAAAACACAAGCTGGCAGGTTACGCGGTGTCTGCCTTCTCTGTCTTTTTTTTCCTGAATAAATGCAAAAAAGGAGAACAGAAAGCAGAGGCATTCACTCTGGAAAAGTACTTGAGCGTTTAGGAATCCATAGAGCAGTATAAAGGAGAAGCCATGAGGATACAAACAACATCACATATCAAGGTAAGCTAATGATTGCTAATGCTACTTTGCTTTTAAGTCCGCCGTACAACATTGTAATGTCGGCAAGTTATCGATATTAGGAACTAAAATATATATTCTCTGTGTGTGTGTTTCAGATGGCTATCTTGTGGCAAAAACATTGCTTCAAACGTTGGGGGTTAACGTTCAACACAGTGATGTGACCCCAACTTCATGAATGTGAAGTGGCTATAATGTCTGCAGAAATGTTTAGCTTCTGATCTGTGTCAAAATCATGGAGAGACTGTTGAGACGTCATGGAGTTTACCTGCTCCAGCCAGTGGTGTCGTGGCAAAACATGGATCAGGTGCCATATTGTCGCATATGAGCCGTTAAATATATATTTCAACAGGTAAACAGTACTGAGTTAGGCATAAGATATATTTAACAATTATGATGCATTTTAAGCCAAAACAAATGGATCTAGGATTAAAAGTAATTAAAATAATGCAGTCACAAAGTTACATGGAGAAATACGTGGATTAACTGGAAATATATCGTATTGAGTATTGCTGACTACATGTAGATACTGTATAAATATATGCTGCTCAAAAAAATAAAGGGAACACTTTGAAAACACATCAGATTTTAATGGGAATCTGAGTAAGCTGGACTAGCCTGCCACAATTTCTATATCCAGCTTATTTTTTCCCATTAAAATCTGATGTGTTTTCAAAGTGTTCCCTTTATTTTTTTGAGCAGTATATATTCTCTGCATCAACAGTGAACTATTCTTGTATTCATATAGTATTGCCCTGGGAATTTTGACAATAAACCTTTGTACTTTTGCAGATGTCTCTGTTTTCTTTTACAGTCTTCAGCAAATAATTGTTTTGGTTACTTTTCTTAAAAATGAGCCATTATTTTCAAAGTCACTGATAAATGGTTCGTACTGTTGACTCTTTTCCCACTGGTGTCTTAACAGACAAAAATAGAAAATCATGATGCAAACACATAAATCACTAAATTGTTTATTCCAAACAGCAGCAAATTACAGATTATTTAGAATGTGCAAAATTCAAACTGTAAAAAAAAAAAAGAAAAAAGAAATTGGAATGAGTCACACACGCCAGCCACGCTGCCTCACTGAGAAGCAACTGGTCGGCCCCTTGTACTGGTCCTGGTTCAGCAGATCTTCAGCCTGCATCTCTGTGAATAGTGAGGCAAGGTTCGGTTTGGGTGGATCGTTTTCCCTTTGCCTAGATGAAAGACAGAAAAGGGTGGTGGATAATTAAAGCAAGTTTCAAACATTTTGAGAAATGAATGAATGAATGAATGAATGAATCTTTATTTCGGATAGATTAGATTAAAAGAAAGGAACAGAATAATAGAACAAAGGAAAAAAAATCCAATAAAGTCAAATTAAACAGCAACTCCTCGGATTATACAATTCACCATAACTTATCCAAAATGGGTGATGGCTGAAGCCGCAGCTTATATTGCCACCCATGTTCCAGCCAAGGATTAAAAAAAAATAAAATAAAATAAGAGTGATTACGAGACTTCCGGTCTGGACGCCATGGTGATAGCAACCTAACGCTGAAACTCCCAGGCTCAATCCAAGGAAAACATCCTCAAAATCAGACCTAACGGATTTTTGGAAGATTAAAAATCAAAAGACAATAACACCATGCCTAACCACAAGCAGAAGAAACTGACATTCCCCAGGTCAGGACGCACAGCGGCTGCAGAATCTGAACCAGAGGACCTCCGTTCAGAAGACGAGGACCTGGGCCTAGCTAACAAAAGGATTAGCTTGAAATCGCTATTTGACGAAATACGACGATTTCGGGCCGAATTTCTTGAATTCAGAGAGGATCTAAAAAGGGCGAACAGCAGAATGGACCAGGCCAAAAACCGAATCTTGGAAGCTGAAGAAAGAGTAAAAGTGCTTGAAGATTCTGTGCTGGATTTACACAGAAAACAGTCAAGGCTGGAGGCTAAGCTAACCGACCAAGAAGGAAGACAGAGACGAGATAACATCAGAATTCACGGTCTGAAAGAAGGAGCTGAAGATAGTTTCAACACAGTGGCGGAATGCGTGGAATCCTTATTGAGAGAGAAGTTGGATATTCCACAAACCACCGATTTGAAGATAGAAAAAGCCCTTCGTACATTAGCCGCAAAGCCAGCCCCGGAAGCGCCCCCACGTTCTGTGGTGGTAAGATTCGCCAATTTCAAAATAAAACAAGAGGTTGTAAGACGGGCTTGGCAGAAAAAAGGATTTATGCATCATGAGAGAAAAGTCTTCGTGGAGCACGATTACGCCCCTGAGGTTCTTAAAAAACGACGGGAATATAACGACGCCAAAAAGGTTCTACGGAAACAGAATCTACGCTTTCAGACGCCATTTCCGGCGAAGCTAAGGGTCTTTTACGGGGAAGAGTCATGTCTCTATAATTCAGCGGAAGAAGCAACAACTGACATGGCAAGAAGAGGACTCCCGGTAACGGTGTTTAAACCCGCAGCGGATCTGAGCGAGAAGATCAGAGCTCAAACGTGGTCCACTCAGAGACCTTCAAAATCCACGGGCCAGCAGCGGGAAACCCAGCCCCAGAGCTACAAAGATAAGCTTTCCAGTTCCAGGAAGGAATAGCGACCTTTTTGGATTTTTTTTTCTTTTCAGTCACTCTGCACTTCCACCCCCCCTCCTACAAGGTAACAAACATTAAAGGAGGTGCAGAATCAGCATGTGGTAAAACCTTTCATGGAGCAGTTATAGCATTAGAAACAAATGTCTTCTTAATTTAAAGGGAAAAAAAAAATCATGTTAAAATAGAAATGTAACAATGACCCACATGTTCTCTCCATACTAACAAATACTGTATTAGAGTGAATGTTTGCTGTGATGGGGGTGGGAGGGTGCACACAATCTCATAGGGTATAGGCATAAAAAAAAAAAAAAAAATCATTACAAATTCGGATTGGGATCTGAAATTCACGTTAAAAACATGGGACAACTTACAGGGTTAAGAGAGGGCCCTCAACACGTAACAGAGTTTGAGGAATTTCCCTCAGAGCCTACACTCCATCAGGGCTCTTACAGGGTCTTTAAAGAGACCCCAGCTCAGGAAGTTTTTTTGACAGTTTTTTGTTTTAAAGTTTCGTACACTATGTTCTTAATGTTTTTTATGTTCTTAATGTTCTTTCAGTTTCTGAGTAGCAAAAAAGAGGGCCACCACACTGTTATACTAAATAAGAAAATACAATGGAGAAACAGGGTGTAACCAAAATAGCCTCATATAATGTAAAAGGGATCCTGAATCCAGTTAAAAGATCCAAGATTCTACGCAAAATGAAAAAAGACAAAGCAGAAATAATATTTTTACAAGAAACCCACCTAACAGACGTGGAACACACTAAACTCAATAGACAAGGGTTTAAAATGATCTCTTCATCTTCATATAAATCAGGGAGGAGGAGGGGAGTAGCGACATTGATATCAACCAAAATTACATTTGAAAAAAAATCAGAACACAAAGATAAAGAAGGGAGGTACAGTTTGGTAACTGGGCGGCTAGAGGGAGAAGATATCACCCTGCTGAATGTATATGCACCACCAGGGGCTAAATGGAAATTTTATAAAAATGTATTCGACCTAATGATAACTAAAGCCCAAGGTTTAGTGATATGTGGTGGAGACTTCAATCTAAGACTGAATCCATACTGGGATGCGACAGGTAATTCTTCACATCAAAATAACACCCAAAATAAGAATACTTGGATGCTACTAAAAGAAATGGGAATCTGTGACGTATGGAGGGAATTCAACCCCAATGTAAAAGATTATACTTTTTATTCAACGCCACATTCATCTTACTCAAGGATTGATTACTTTTTTATGTTTAATAGAGACATTGGAAGAGTAAAAACATGTAAAATAGGACTGATGGATCTCTCCGACCACAGTCCGATCTATATGGACTTAAACATCCAAAAAAACACAAATAATACATTTTCCTGGAGGTTGAATTCAAGTGTCCTGAAAGGACCACTGAAAGATGAATTGGAATCAGATATTCTCAGATATTTGGAAGAAAACGATAATGGAGAAGTATCTCCTTTAATACTGTGGGATGCGTGCAAAGCTGTAATAAGGGGAAAAATTATTGTAAAACTGGCAACCCAAAAGAAACTGAGACAAGAAAAACTAATCACACTAGAGTCAGAACTCAAGAACCTAGAAAAAGAACACAAAGACAACACTCATTCTAATGGCTCGTTCAAGATTAAAGAAATTAAAAATCAAATAAATGAGATCTACACAATAGAAATCCAGAAGAAACTTACATTTCTGAAACAAAAACACTATGAAGCAGGCAGTAAATCGGCAAAATTACTAGCCTATAAATTGAGGAAACAACAAACGGAAAGAGCAATCTACAAAATCAGAGACCCAGTATCAAAGGAAATAAAATTCAGAATTCAGGATATTCTTAAAAGCTTCGAGAATTACTACAAGAACTTATACTCCCACAAAAAACATAAAAACGCATCCGAGACATTGCTAAACACATTAAACCTTCCCCAACTTACGGAATCACAAAATAAAACCCTACTGTCAGAAATACAACCTAAAGAATTGGAAAAAGCAATTATGAAACTTAAAGCTAACAAATCCCCAGGAGCAGATGGCTATACAGCAGAATGGTACAAAACCTTTAAACAGCAACTATCTCCTCTCCTCCTGAAAACATTTAACTACGTCCTCCACACAGGGGAAATCCCCCCCTCCTGGAGAGAAAGGGTCATTGCAGTTATACCTAAACCTGAAAAGGATAAACTTGAATGCTCCACCTACAGACCAATCAGTGTATTAAATCAGGACTATAAGCTTTTTACCACTATCCTTGCCAAAAGGTTAGAAAACATACTGACAGACTTAATTCACTTAGACCAAACAGGTTTTATAAGACAAAGACAGACACAAGACAACATTCGACGCACTTTACACATAATTCATCATATAAAAAAATATAACTTAAATGCAGTCATATTAGGATTAGATGCTGAAAAAGCATTCGATTCGGTTGACTGGTCTTTCCTATATAGAATCTTATCCAGTTTCAATTTTCATAACAACTTCATTAGAACTATACAGGCATTATATAAAAAACCAACAGCTAAAATAAGGATTAACGGTAATTTATCATCATCTTTTGAGCTAGAAAGAGGATGTCGTCAAGGCTGCCCCCTGTCTCCACTGCTCTTTGCAATCTTCATAGAACCTCTGAGCCAATGGATAAGACAAAATCAAGAAATTCAAGGTATTACACTTGGTCAGAAGGAACATAAAATAGCACTCTTTGCTGATGACATTTTAATATACCTAGGGCAGCCAGACACTTTTCAGACTATGGAGATTTATCGGGGTACAAATTAAACATGCATAAAACCCAAGTCTTAACATTCAACTATGACCCAAATCATTTTTCACTAAATGAACTCAAAACTAACTGGGAGTTGGAATCTATGAAATATCTGGGGGTCAATATCCCGAAACAACTCGACAAAATTATAACACTAAACTATGATCCACTGGTGACAAAAATAAAATCTGACCTAGCAAGATGGAATATGATACCATTCTTAGGTACTGCACAAAGAATTGAAGCAGTCAAAATGAATATACTTCCACGTCTTCTATACCTTTTCCAAACAATACCGGTAGAACCTCCCAAAAAAACATGGCAGGAGCTGGACAGAAGGATCTCAAGATTCATATGGCAGGGTAAGAGACCTAGAATCAGATATAGAACCCTACAGCTAAACAAAGACAAAGGTGGGCTTGCGCTGCCAAATATCAGGGACTATTTTATAGCTGCACAAATTAAAACTTTAGTAGAGATATGTAACCCAGTCTACACTGCACAATGGAAGGAGATGGAATGCCAAATAACAAGTGACATCCCCCTACAGGCGATAATAGGGAACAATGCCTTAACTAAACTCTTGAATAACACCAACCCGTGGATAGAGACCCCGCTAAAAATTTGGTTTAAGATAGTCAGAGAGAATCAAGCTAAAGAGCCCTATCGACTTCTGCAATGGATTGCCTATGATCAAGACTTTACCCCCAATAAAACAGACACTAGATTTAAAGAGTGGAAAGAGAAAGGGCTGATAAAATATTACAATTTTTTTAAGGGGCAAACTTTAAGAAGTTTTGAAGATTTGAAAAAACAAGGTCTAATAAATCAAGATCTTTACAGGTTCTTTCAGCTTAGACACCACATAAACAATATACTTAAAAAGGAGGAGTTGGAAAGGGCCCAGTCAGGTGTTCTGAAGGTCTTCTTAATGGCATATAAAGGGATCCCAGGGATCAGATACATTTCTAAAATATACCAAGGTCTTCAAGACTTAAAAGGAGACAACACATCATACATAAAAGAGAGATGGGAAAAAGAGGGGAATTTCACTTTACAATCGGAAATATGGGAAAAGCTAAATAAACAGCAATGGAAAAGTACCTCATCCCTGCAGTGGAGAGAATTTGGATGGAAAAACTTGGTAAGATTTTTCAGAACACCTGCACAAAACAAATTTACCCACAAGGGGTTGAACTGTTGGCGCTTGTGTGGTGAAAAGACTGCAAATTATTTTCATGTGTTTTGGTCATGCCCAGTTATCCACCAATATTGGACCAACGTACAGACAATATTGGGGAAAATATTCAAAATAACAGTTCCCTTTTCTTTTGTAACTTTGTATTTGGGTTTACTACCGGACTCACTGGAAAGACGAGGAGATAAATACTTATTCAATGTTTTAATATTGGCAAGTAAAAAAGCCCTAACTAAAAAATGGATGCTGAAGGACTGTCCTACACCTGAAGATTGGATTAACGTGATTCAAGACATTTACTCGATGGAAAAGTTGACATTCGCACTGAGACAGGACATGGATGGGTTCATGAACTTTTGGCAACCCTGGATCGCATATGTGTCTTCCATTAGATCTAATCTTTGACAAATATCATTTCAATAATGGTCCCGCTCTTTGTTCCAACGCTACTCAGATGCTCTTTTACTTTTAATTACTTAATTTTCTGTTTGTTTGTTTTTTGCTGTTCTGTTTGTTTGTTTATTCATTTGGGTTTTTTTTGTTTTTATTTAATTCTCCTTAATTTCACTTTTTCTTTCACTTTAAAAAAAAAAGGGGGGGTGTTGTAATAACTATCCTACCAATGTTGTCAAATAGCAAAAAATAAGGGAACGTGATGAAAATGTGAACAATGCAATGCTGTAATGACCTGTATACCCTTTACAAAAACTTAAATTAAAAAAAAAAAATAAGAGTGATTACAAATCAGAACAAAGCTAAGACAAAACGTGACAAAAACTAAGCAACAGCACAACACAGACTGGATATGATAATCCCTATGTGATTTTACATGTCGTTTTGTATATATGTTTGGAGTATTTCTTCCTTTAGTTTTTGTTTAAATTGTCCAAGCGTTGTACATCATTTTAATTCAGGTCCAAAAGCGTTCCACAGTCTGACTCCTTGCACTGAAACAGTGTTGCTTGGTGGTAGTTCTCACTGAAGGTTTCTGAAATATACATGTTCCTCTGAAATGATATTGTTTCTCCCTTATTTGGAATAACTTTTGGATATTTGCGGGCAGTGATAGATTCTTCGCTTTAAACATTATTACTGCAGTTTTAAAATCAACCAGATCTTTCAACTTGAGAGCTTTTAATTTAAGAAAAAGTGGGTTTGTTGGTTCCCTGTAAGCAGCTTTGTTTATATTCTAATAGCTCTCTTCTGAAGCATAAAGACTGGATATATGTTTGTTTTATATGTATTTCCCCATACTTCAGTACAATATGTCATGTATGGGAGTATTAATGAATGATACAAAGTCTATAGTGTGGGTTGAGTCAGCAAATATTTCATTCTGTGTAGTATTGCAATTGATTTGCATATTTTACCTTTAATATAATTAATATGTGACTTCTAACACAGTTTTTTATCGATTATTACGCCAAGGATTTTAATTTTGGATACCCTTTCAATCTCTACACCATTTACACTGAGTTTAGATACTGAGTTGTTGTGATGGTGTAAAATAACGTTATCAATAAAAGTTTAGCCACCGCTGTGTCGCCCTGGTTTCAAGTGTGGGTGGTGTTTTGTGCTTGTATTGCCAAAATATAAAAGGAAGCACTACAATGGGTCTCAAATATTTGTAATGTGTTCTTTTACTGGATGAGTTTAAAGATGAAATACTATAGACTACACATATAAATTAAATTCTAATGGTGACTGAACAACTCCCATTCCCCAAAGTGCAAGATTGTGGGCGACACACATTGTGGGCTCACATTTCCACAGAGATATGACTGCATTCGTATTGGGGGTGTCACGTCTGGAAGGACAAAGGACTCGAATCTGCAGAAGATAACGAGGAGGTGTGAGATTGGTCTTTTTGTCCCACAGCAGATGCCCCGGAGGGATTTCCGGTTCATCAAGAAATGAGAGACAATGGTGAAGGTTCAAAGGGATGCTTTGTGACTGTATGTTTACTGAAAACACCATGTGACTTGAATTCTGATGCTGGAAACATATAAAAGGGTGATGAGATATGATTCTTTCTCTTTTCCTGCTTTGAGAATGCTAGACGATGTGTTCTGTCAATAAAGCTGATTTAAGAACTAAACTCAGCCTCATCATTCGAGCACATCCTCTACAAGATACACTATTATGACTATAACTCATAAAGGTTCACAGAAATGATCTGATAAAAAATAAATAAACAAGTGGTTTACCTATACTTTAACTTAAAATGCAAAAGATTTGACTATAAATATGATTGATGTGTTGTTTACCTGTCACAATACTGCTGTCAAAATGTCGCCTGTTGTGGATTTAGCTGTAACATCAGTTGTTATAAGGAAAGAATGTCCAAACACCCAACTTTACCTTCATTTGGCTTTACTGGAGAATGCTGCATCTCAGTTTACAACACATCTGTCGTTCCCGCTGGCTAACATGCGTCCGTCCCTCTGATAGCACTGCATCGCTTAGCACTGACTTCTTCTTCTTCGGTCTGCAGCTTGAACAATAACATTTCATGGTCAAAGGTACAGTACCAGCGCCGTCTAGTGGACAATGTCTAACGACTGCATTGAAGGAAAACACCCTTGGGATTCTAATTAAATTACTATTATAAATAGCTTTTCTGATTAACTATAAAGTGTTTATAATATCTATTTGTCCTATATGTATTTCAATATGTAATAACTATCAACTTATGTGTATGAACCATTCTGAACTATTAAATATTCAACATCCTCCCCCCCAAGAAGACAGTTCAAATATTAACTTCAAAAGGATATAGTAGCTGAACTGGTCTTCTTAACGTCGTCCCAGTTGGAGTGCGCATAGCGCAGGATCTGACTAGTCCATCTCTCCCTGGGAACACCTCTATGATTAGTCCTGTTTTCCATGTTTGACGTGGTATCTTGTCATCTCCAATGAGGACCAAATCTCCTGGTTTGAGTTGTGTTGGATTTGGGGTATGACGAGTGTGAGCCGATCTGAGGTCCAGCAAATACTCCCTCCTCCATCTGTTCCAAAATTCCTTGACAAGTCTATGGCGATATTTCCATCTTCGGGTCAGCCTTTCTTTATTTGCATTTGCTATCTGACCTGTTGTGGAAAATGGCTTTGGTGGTAAAGAGGTAAGTCTTTTCCCTATGAGGAAATGAGCTGGCGTCAGAGGTTCTGGTTCTTGTAAATCGTTGTACACAAATGTGAGTGGTCTTGAGTTAATAGTGGCTTCTATTTCTGTCAACAGAGAAGTTAACTCTTCAAAGCTCAGAGATGCTCTGCCCATTACTCTTTTGAGGCATCCCTTTACAGAGCGCACTAACCTTTCCCAAAAACCACCCCACCAAGCCGCTCTTTCTGCAATAAATTTCCACTTGATTCCCTTTTCAGAAAAATATTCCAGCAGCTCTGGCTCCTTCATAGCCTTCCACAGTTCCTTTAGATCTTGATCTGCTCTCTTGAACGTTTTTGCATTGTCCGAGTAGATTACTCTACAAAGTCCTCTCCGTGAAATAAATCTCTTGAATGCCAAAAGGAAACTTTCTGTTGATAGACTCGATATTAGTTCAAGGTGCACTGCACGTGTAACTGCACAGGTGAAAAGTGCTATGTATGCTTTCTCTGCAGAATTCTTGGACTTTACAAACAGTGGGCCTGCAAAGTCAACACCTGTGACTTCAAACGGCGGTGCTTCAGTAACTCTGTCTTTGGGAAGAGGTGCAGCTGTTTGCTGTGCTGCTTTTACTTTGAATCTTTTACAGATAGTACAGTCTGAAATGCATTTTTTGACTAACTGTCTCGCGCGTGGAATCCAATACTTCTCTCGTAGATGAACTAGAGTGTCTCTCACGCCTGAATGCATGACATTTTCGTAACTGTATTTTATCAGAAGTTGTGCAAATCTGTGATTTGAGGGTAACAACCACGGGTGCTGCTCATTGAAACTCATGTTTGACTGATGCAGCCTTCCTCCTACACAGATTAAGCCTTGCTCGTCTAGAAAGGGTTTAAAGTCTCTGATTTTTGAGTCTTTGTGCACATTTTCTCCAGTTTTCAACTCTGTTATTTCTCTTTCAAAACTGTTAAGTTGCGCTTCACGTATCCATACCTTTTCAGCTTTTGCCATTTCCTCTGCTGTTAGTTCTCCCCTTTGTCTTTGCTTTGAATGACAGTTGTGGAGAAATCTTTGGATCCATGCAGTTACTCTTAGTACGGTCTGTAGTTTGCTGTATTTGTCCAGCTGTAGCAATGGTTCAGATTGCACTCTTTCACTGTTACTGAGATGTACTGCGACTTGACTTGCCTTTAGCTCAGCTTTAACCTCTTCTTCTGATAGTATTTCTTGTGCTGTTTCTGGCGGTGTAGTTTGAAGCTCCTTTTCTTTCAAAAATGATGGGCCTGACCACCAGAGATTTTCCTCTTTCAACCTTGATGCGGACTGACCTCTTGTGGTGAGATCAGCTGGGTTCACCTTTCCATTACAATGTGTCCATAGTTCTGGTGGTGTCAAAGTTTGTATCTCCATCACTCTGTTGGCAACAAACTGTTTCCATTTCTTTGATGAACTGCGAATCCAGTGAATCACTATCATGGAGTCTGACCACATTCTGAGTTGAGTGATCTGCATATTCAGTGCCTTCAAAAGGTTATTTGCCAACCTTGCTCCAATCACAGCTCCCATCAGTTCCAAGCGTGGCAGTGTGATTGTTTTGATTGGTGCCACTCTTGACTTGGATGCAACGAGCGCAGTAACAGTCTCTCCTTCTGTTGTTTGTCCTTGTAGATACGCAACTGCGCCATACGCCTTTTCGCTTGCATCTGTGAAGACATGGAGAACTTGTGATTTATCTGACAGCTTTTCTGTTCCATACCACCGCGGAATGACTATTTGGTGGATCTGAGGAAGCTCCATGCACCACTGCTGCCATGCCTGTGAAAGGTCTGGAGGCAGCTCGTCGTCCCAGCTCAGGCCCCGTCGCCACATTTCCTGAAACAGACATTTAACTCGAATGGTAAATGGCGTTAGGAACCCTATAGGATCAAAGATTCTGGCGGATGATCTCAAAACACTCCTCTTTGTGTTTTCCTTTCCTTTTAGAATGTTCATCAAATGTTTGAGGTCAAAGGCAAAGTCATCTGTGTCCGGTCTCCACACCAAACCAAGCACCTTCAACACACCTCCATGTGTTTCTGTTTCTTGTGTGAAATCAAGCTTGCTGTTTGACCACTTGGTTTTCAGTTCAAGGGAGTTTGTTGTCCACTTACAGAGGTTCATGTTGGCAGCAGCCAGTATTTCTCTTGCTCCTGTAGTAAGTCTGTATGCCTCGTCTGAGTTACTTGAGCTAGCGATCAGATCATCCACATAAAGTGAGTCTCTCATTAGTTTTACCGTGTCTGGTTGGTTAGCTTCATATTTCTCCAGATGATGTCTGATAGTGGCTGCAAGAAAAAATGGACTTGAAGTTACTCCAAACACAACACGTGCCATTCTCATTATACGCGTGTTGGTGCCTTCAACATCTGGGGGTCCTGTAAGCCACAAAAATCTCACAGCATCTCTGTCACTTTCAGTTATAGATATCTGAAGGAAAGCTTTAGTAATGTCTGCTGTGAAAGCTACAGGATTTTGTCTGAATCTGATCAAAATGCTCATGAGGTCAGCATTCAGGTTTGGGCCAGGTAATAAACAGTCATTTAAAGAGGAACAACCTTCTTCATGTGACGAAGCATCAAACACTACCCTTAACTTGGTAGTTACTTTGTCCTCTCTGATTACAGCATGATGAGGTAAGTAGTAGGTTACATTCTCTGTCTCTGCTGAATGACTGCTCTGTGGCACATCTTCACATATTCCTTGTTCTGTGTAATCCTCTATTACATCGTTGTATCCTTTAAACAGTGTCACGTCAGATTTCAGCTTTCTTTTCAGGGTTTCAAACCTCTTTTGTGCAACCTTCTTGTTGTCTGAGAGTTCGGGTGTGTCTTGGCGCCATGGCAACGCCACTTCATATCTCTCATTAATGAATCTGACTGACCTGTCAAAGCTCTCCTTGGCTTTCTCGTCATCAGGTGTTTCCTCACCTTTAGTAGTGATGCCCAGCGACTCGATCTCCCAAAATGCTCTTAGCTGGTTTGAGATCTCCACTGAGTCTTCACTGAGTCCAATGTGCATACATGTTGCTTCATTCATACTGGACATGACAACTGGTCCTTGCACTGCCCAGCCGAACCTGGTTTCTACGGCAACCAAAGCGTCTGACAGTCTCTCAGTTTTACCTGTGACTACTCTCCAGTAGTAATCTGCTCCGATCAGTACTGATAGCTCCAAACCATCTTTGTCTCCCGCTGACACATCTGCTACTGGTAGCCCTTTTTTCTCCAGCTGCCGTTGGATGTGTTCACTGGGGACTTTCATGACTGCAGTACAAAGCTGTGGGGTTTGAACAGCTTCAATCTCGATTTTCTGATCTTTGTTTCTCACATTCTCCAGGACTAGTTTTATGACATTGCATTTTGTGGTCACTGGGTTTTTTGAGCCAAACGTGTGAAGGTTTAATGTCTCTTGTTTTAGTATTGGCAGTTTTAAATCTTTCACTTGTTTCTCATGGACAAAACTCCGTTGGCTTCCTCCATCAATTAAGCAACGCACAATCTTCTTTCCTCCAGGTCCTTCAATCCTTGCTCTCACAGTTTGCAATAGTACTGTTTCACATTTTTCTGGGGTTGGTTTGGCTGCATATGGAAACACTGAGGAGACCACTGCATCACTCGTGTTTTCAGCGGCATCTGTCCTTTCTATTGGTTGCTCACTTCTGTCACACACAACAGCATGATGTCTTCTTCCACAATCAGTGCATGTCACATTTTTGGATCTACAGTCTCGAGCAAGATGTCTGGGTTTTAGGCATATGAAGCACCTTCCCATTTTCTTTAACTTTTCTTTCCTGCTTGTGACTGTGTCTTCAGTGCACTGTTCTGACTTGTGGCTGGTACTGTTACAGAATATGCAACTGTGCACAAATGGTGTATTCGAACTGCCTGTGTGGAGGGCTGCAGCTGAGGGCACATTAGGTCCTTTCCACCTTTCTCTGCTTGAATCTGGTCTGTAGTGCTGATTCTGATTTGCATGTGTATCTTTATGATTCTCTCTCATTTGTGTCAAATGTGCAGCACGCTCCCTGCTTTCAACTTCTTGTTGCAAAAACTTTACAAGGCCATCAACATCCCACTTTTGCCCTACATCTGTCTTGCGGGTGTACTCAAGGGCAAGATCAGCAGGAATCATTTTGAACAGTATGGGGCACAGTAAACCTCCATAACTGTCTGACATGACTCCTAAAGCTTCTAAGCTTCTGATTTGTACTTCAACATCATCAAAAAGTTGTCTCAAGGCAACAATGTCTGAGGACCTTTTAACTGGACTTAGATTTAGTAACTTAGACATGTGTGCACTTACAATGAGCTCTTTCCTTCCAAATCTTTGCTTAAGCATGTCTACTGCAGCATCATAGTTCATGTCAGTTACTTTCAGCCCTGCGACGGCGCGTGCAGCTGGCCCGATGAGATATGACTTCAAGTAAGTGAACTTTTCAGTTTTGCTCAAATCTGGGTTTTGGTGAATTGCATTTTCGAATTGGTCCCAAAACTCCTGCCACATGCACACTTCTCCGCTGTATTTGTTTATTGAGAGCTTGGGTAGCTTTACCGAGGGTCTGCTTGTATTTGACCGTGTACTCACGTCACTCAGCCGATGTGGATTCGCTGATACGGTGGCGTCTCTTGCCTGTTCTTGTTGCTGTAAGGCAGCCCGTTCAATTGCTCTCTCTGCCCGCGTCCTCCATAAATTTGTGTTGTCCTGATACTCAAGTGTCCGCACCATGTCCGCATCTAACTCGTCCAAAGGGATCTCCTGCTCTATATCTGGTTCAATGTCTTGCAGGCCTTTCTCTTTCTGTGACAACATGGCTAACAGCTCCCGCAAACGGTCACTGTTTATATCAGTCTTACTTGTTTCATCTTGTATAATTTGCAGCAGCTTTGTAACGGACGTCCGCAGCACGGTCCGTTTCTGTTTTAGCCTTTGAAGTCGCTCCGCCATTTTTTCCTTTCGTCTCCGTGTTGTTACAGCTATCGGCTTAATCCCAACAACGTTCTCTCTTCACTTTTCCCGCTTCCAGCTTCCGGTTCCCGGGTTTCGGCACCAAAAAATATGTTGTGGATTTAGCTGTAACATCAGTTGTTATAAGGAAAGAATGTCCAAACACCCAACTTTACCTTCATTTGGCTTTACTGGAGAATGCTGCATCTCAGTTTACAACACATCTGTCGTTCCCGCTGGCTAACATGCGTCCGTCCCTCTGATAGCACTGCATCGCTTAGCACTGACTTCTTCTTCTTCGGTCTGCAGCTTGAACAATAACATTTCATGGCCAAAGGTACAGTACCAGCGCCGTCTAGTGGACAATGTCTAACGACTGCATTGAAGGAAAACACCCTTGGGATTCTAATTAAATTACTATTATAAATAGCTTTTCTGATTAACTATAAAGTGTTTATAATATCTATTTGTCCTATATGTATTTCAATATGTAATAACTATCAACTTATGTGTATGAACCATTCTGAACTATTAAATATTCAACATCGCCATTCCGAGCAGATCCTGTTTGGACTCTACAATCAAAATACACACACCTTAAGTTCTGTCAGGTCTGGCCCTCATGAGCCAGCATAAGACACCACAGTCCAGTAAAGTTGCACAGGGGTTTATTCACAGTTCAAGGCAAAGGAAGGACAAGATAACTAGCTGCGTGGGCTGAGCAACAAGATTACCTATTAGCATAACCAACGATCATTGACGGCTGAGACGAGGAACGCTTGCTCACCGTCAGACAAAGGGAAAGGGCAGGAATACGAACAATAACCTCAACAATAAACACACCTACATGAGAGGAGAATCGTGGATGAACATTAGGAGAATATTGACGAGACTGCCGCACGATGCAGCCGCTGGCGCTGGCATTTAAAGCCGGCTGCTAACGACCGCAAATGCAGCACAGCTGCTCAGACTTCACAGCAGGAAACTCCCGAGCATTTGTCCAATCAGAGCCCGGGGAGCCAGAATGACAACACCGCTGTCAAAGCCTGACAGGAATGGTGTGTGGCCCTAGCGCGGACAAAATAGCGCTCGGGTGTGACAGGACCTTCCCCTCAAGGCGGACTCCCGGACGCCTGTTAACATCCACACCCCCCACCCCACCCCAGGGCAGGTGGATGGGGGAAGCAGGCAGAGGGGGGACAGAATCAACCTCATAGAAAAAGAAATCAACACGATATCCTACCACACAAATCACAATAAAGACAAGGCGGGGCGGAAAACAACCAGGGGATACATTCACAGAGGAGGGAAAAAAAAACAAACAAAAAAAACCCCCAAACTGTACAACACAGAAACACTTATCACAAAGAAAAAACAGCTTAATAATGTACCAATGTCGTCACAAAGCTGGATTACAGGACCGTTACAGAGAAAAAAAACAACCTCACCTCTCATGAATTGGCAGCAAACCAAAAGAAAGACCCTCAAAAGTTATGAACACTGATGTGGCTGAACAGCGGCCTTCAGTGCACATGAGCAAAAATGGAAAACAAACATAAACCAAAGACCCCATAAAGTATTTCACCTCGGATACAAAATGTCAGATGTTAAGTTTGAAGTTATGTCCCAAACACAAGGTTTCTACTAGAGTCCCTGTCAGTTAACTTTCACTTCTGAAGGCCAGTTTATAATGCAGATGACTTTGTTTTGAGCTTACCCACGTGGAAGAAATATCAAAAATGGTTCAGGAGAATTTTAGAGATCCCAGTTAGTACTTAACCATTCAGATAAGCAGCTGTCTGAAGTGACCATCACCTTAGAACAGTCAGAGTGCAAAAGCTCTACCAGAAATTTAGCGGCTGAGAATTTCAAAGGCTGCACTTCAAATTCTAATTTTAAGAGTGATTAGAAAAAACATGGCCAAACTTCTGAATACAGAAGCTGAACAAGTTCATATTCTTGGCATTTGAATCAACCCAACTAGACCCTTTTTGGCAGAATAAAGATCTATTGTAGATATTTCAGCAAGTGATCAGCAACGGCCAGCGAGAAAAATAATCATAATGGCATTATGTCTGATGAAAAAAAAAGGTCTGCTCTGAGGATACTTAGATCGGGGATGCAGTAGACAGACAACACTTTACTAAACAGTGGCTCAAAAACATGTGAATTGCCATGACAAGGGTACATATATTCTTTAAACACAAAATAGGAGTAATATAAACGATTGTGGGGAGACTTGAATAACGAAACCGAATTGCCTTTAATTTCAGTTTATTTCAAGTAACCGTTCCACTGTCTGCTCTCATTCCTGAGCAGCGAACAAAGAGGATGAACACACCAAAGTTCTCCCTTTTAAACATTCTCACATCAAACCATTTCCCTCGCGGGGGAAATCACACATCTATATCAAAATCTCTTTATTCACATTCATTAACCTTTTATTTACATAACTCCCCCTTCTCTCCTCTCGAGCCTCAGCGGTCAGGAAGTCTTCTGTCCCCTGTCCTCCGCAGGGGGTCCAGGCTCTGTGGCTCCGCACCGCAGGGGGCTGGCTCTCCTTCATCGTGAGGTTAAATCACATATGCAGTGTCCAACATATACATGTCTCACAACACAGCCATATAACCCCCCCAAAACGATGAAGAACAGACTAATTCCTAAAATTTAATAGCACCTTACTCACTACTGAATAATCAACACCAACATTCAGTCTGTGCGCCGCTTGGGCTTCAGCCGTCTGCCGAATCTGCTGTGAGTTGGCCCCGCCTTGCCTGCGGCGCTTTTCTGCTTCGGCTCTGTTGACTGAGGAAGAGAGTGATTAATTGCCCTTTGCGGGGGCCTGCCTCGTCGATGCGCCACTGCGACCGGTACAGACACGTCCTTCATGACAAAAGCAGGTTTTAGTCTGTCAATACTGACTGTCTCTTTTCTGTCTCCAAAATCTAGCACAAATTGCTTATCACCTGCCTCCAGCACTCGAAATGGCCCTTCGTAAGGTGGTTTGAGCGTTGCTTTTAGGGCTTCGCGCCTGACAAAAACGAAGTCGGCATTTTTCAAAGCCTTGGGGACGAAAACTCGTGGAAAAGCGTGATGAACCGGACCCGGGAGCGTGTCTGCTCCCGTGCCGACTAACGGTCCCAGAGCAGAGAGAGGTGGGGGCTCTGGGTGCTCTGGTAAAAACTCGCCCGGCAGCCTCAGAGTTTGTGCGAATACCAGCTCCGCTGGGGAGGCGTCTAAGTCCTCTTTAGGCGCAGAACGCAACCCTAATAAAACCCATGGCAGTTTATTTACCCAATCTGCATCCGTGAGCGACGCTCTGAGTGCTGCCTTCAAAGACCTATGAAAACGCTCGCATAAACCATTGGCCTGAGGGTGGTAAGCCGTAGTGCGGTGAATTTTGGCTCCTAAGCCGTTGGCCATCGCTGACCACAGCTCAGAGATGAATTGCGGTCCTCTATCGGACGTAATGTCCGACGGAACCCCGAAGCGCGCCACCCAAGCCGTTAAAAAAATGCGAGCCACCTCCGCGGCCGTGGTCGTCGCAAGTGGGACCACTTCCGGCCAACGTGTGGTGCGGTCCACCATTGTCAAAAGATACGTGAACCCCTGTGATGCCGGTAGGGGGCCCACAAGGTCGACGTGCACATGGTCGAACCTTCTGGCCGGAATGCGGAACGGTTCTAACGGGGCTCTTGTGTGCCTGTGAATTTTGGCCCGTTGACAGGAAATGCAGGTTTTTGCCCATTCCTTCACGTGCTTGCGCAGGCACGGCCAAACAAACTTTTCCGCCACTAGTTTCACCGACGCGCGCACCCCCGGGTGCGCCAGTGAGTGGACCAAGTCAAAAACACGGCGGCGCCACGTGGCCGGAACCACCGGACGCGGGCGCCCCGTCGACATGTCGCAGATCAGGGGGGGCATACCGGTTTGTAAACACTTGCTCTCCAGCCTCAACCCTGTTGGTCCAGACTGGAGCGCGCGCACGTCTGCGTCCACCCCCTGGTCCGCTGCCATGGCTGCGTAATCTATACCCACGTGCACCGGGGCTGCGCGCGCCACCGTGCCGCTCTCCTGCGGCGCGGTCACGGTGGCCCGTTCTGCCTCTGCGCGTGTTGGGGTCGTGAACGCGCGCGAGAGACAATCCGCTACTACATTGAATTTGCCCGCGACGTGCCTAATGTCAGTGGTAAATTCCGAGATTGCGGCCAGCTGCCTCTGCTGCCTGCCGGACCACGGATCCGAAATTTTGGCCATGGCGTATGTGAGCGGCTTGTGGTCCACATAAGCGGTGAAGCACCGTCCTTCCAGCCAGAACTGGAAATGACGAATAGCCAAATGCAGCGCCAACAGTTCTCTGTCGAACGCGCTGTATTTTCGTTCAGCCGCGCTTAAAGATTTGCTAAAGAAAGCCAAAGGCTGCCAAACTCCGGCTACCTGTTGCTCAATAACGGCCCCTATGGCTAAATCTGAAGCGTCTGTCGTCAGCGCGATACGTGCTGCAGGGTCTGGGTGGGCCAGGAGCGCAGCGTCAGCCAAGGCTTTTTTAACCTCCGTGAACGCGCGCTCCCGCTCGGGGGACCATTCGACCGCCTGGGTCGGTTTTTGTTTTTTGAGCGCGGCATATAACGGTTGCATGATTTGAGCTGCGTGGGGCAGGAATCGGTTATAAAAATTCACCATCCCCAAGAATTCCTGTAGTGATTTGACCATTTGTGGACGGGGAAAATCCGCTACCGCGCGTACTTTCTCTGGTAACGGAACCGCTCCCTCCGGGGAGACGCGGTGACCCAAAAAATCGATCCGCTCGACGCCGAACTGGCACTTGGCTGGGTTAACTATTAAGCCGTGCTCTCCCAGCCTCCTAAAAACTGCTGTGAGGTGCGTTTCGTGTTAGTCCTCTGAAGTACTCGCGACCAAAATGTCGTCGAGGTACACAAACACGAAAGGGAGATCGCGTAACACGGCATCCATCATCCGCTGAAATGTTTGCGCCGCCCCTTTGAGACCAAACGGCATGCGTAAAAATTCGAAAAGTCCGAACGGGGTTATTACCGCTGTTTTAGGAATGTCCTCCGGTTGGACTGGGACTTGGTGATAGCCGCGAACTAGATCAATCTTTGAAAAAATGCGCGCCCCCGCCAGGTGCACCGAAAAATCCTGAATGTGCGGGATGGGATAACGATCGTGCGCCGTAGCGTTGTTTAGCCTGCGGTAATCCCCGCACGGTCTCCAGGAGCCATCGGCTTTCGGTACCATGTGCAGCGGCGAAGCCCACGGGCTCTTCGACCTACGAACGATGCCCAGCCTCTCCAGGCTGGCGAACTCCTCGCGCGCAATGGCGAGCTTAACTGCATCCAAGCGCCGAGCTTTTGCAAACACAGGAGGACCAGACGTGGGGATAAAGTGTTTCACCCCGTGCTTCGCGACCGTCGCTGAAAAAGTGGGCACAGTGAGCGCTGGAAATTGGGTGAGGAGTGTGTGAAACTTACCACCTGCTGTAGTGACGTGGGTCTGTACTGGTGGCGGGGACACTCGAGCTGAACAGGGGAGAGAGTAAAAAGAGAGTGCATTTACCAGCCGTCTATTAGCAAGATCAACTAACAGATTGTGTGAACACAAAAAATCCGCGCCCAACATGTTGAAACTCACCGCTGCTATTACAAAAGTCCATTCATATGTGTGGCCATGTAAGCACAAAGGCAAGGTCCTTCTCCCGTAGGTGTTGATGTTCGAGCCATTTGCCGCTGTAGCTCCGCTACCGTGGGGTCCAGCCACCCGGTCCGCGTATGTTGGGGTGATGAAGCTCACTTGTGCTCCGGTGTCGATGAGGAACTCTCGTCCGGAGCGCGCATCCGTGATGTAGAGCAGCTTGCTGCGTTCTCCAAGGGTCGAAGCTGCTAGCGACCCCCGGTCTTGCCGTTTCCCGAACTCCTGAAGATGCAGGGCGGCACACACCTGCGTGCCTTCTCTGCGAACCTCCGATGGTAAAAGCAGAGATCTTCTCCTCCGCTGTGTCGTGTCCGCGCCTCTGCCGCCGGGCTATTGGCTCCACCTCGTCGCGGCCGTGCTGCCGCCGTCGTCGGCCAGTCTGGTTCTGCCGCCTCTGGCTCCCCGCTGTCTCGGGTCGCCGCTGTGGTTGCTTGCCCGCCGCAGGCATCCAGGATCCCATCTGCCTCCTGGGCCAGCTCCCGGAACTCCTCCAGGGTGTGACACTTTTTGCCGGCCAGCGTGCTTCTCGCATGCGCTGGGAGGTTGGAGAGGAAGATGAACTCCATCCATCCATCCATCTTCTACCGCTTTTCCAGAGGTCCGGGTCGCGGAGGCAGCAGTTCAAGCAGAGAAGCCCAGACTTCCCTCTCCCCAGCCACCTGCTCCAGCTCTTCAGAGGGGATACCAAGGCGTTCCCAGACTAGCTGGGAGACATAGTCTCTCCACCGAGTCCTGGGTCTGCCCCGGGGTCTCCTCCCAGTGGGACGTGCCTGAAACACCTCAAGTGGGAGGCGTCCAGGAGGCATCCTAATCAGATGCCCATACCACCTCAACTGACTCCTTTCAATGTGGAGGAGCAGCGGTTCTACTCTGAGCCTCTCCCGGATGACTGAGCTCCTCACCCTATCTCTGAGGGTGAGTCCAGCAATCCTACGGAGAAAGCTCATTTCAGCCGCTTGTATCCGCGATCTCGTTCTTTCGGTCATTACCCAAAGCTCGTGACCATAGGTGAGAGTAGGAACGTAGATTGACTGGTAAATCGACAGCTTTGCCTTAGAACTAAGCTCCCTCTTCACCACAACAGACCGGTACAACGTCCGCATCACTGCAGATGCTGCTCCAATCCGTCTGTCGATCTCTCGCTCCATTTTCCCCTCACTCGTGAACAAGACCCCAAGATACTTAAACTCCTCCACTTGGGGCAGGAGCCTGTCCCCAACCGGGAGAGGACAATCCACCTTTTTCCGGCTGAGGACCATGGACTCGGACTTGGAGGTGCTGATTCTCATCCCAGCCGCTTCACACTCAGCGGCAAACCGTCCCAGCAAGAGCTGTAGGTCATTGCTGGATGAAGCCAACAGGACAACATCATCTGCAAACAACAGAGATGAGATCCTGTGGTCACCAAGCATGACACCCTCCATTCCCTGGCTGCGCCTAGAAATCCTGTCCATAAAAATTATGAACAGGACCGGTGACAAAGGGCAGCCCTGGCGGAGTCCAACTCTCACTGGGAATGACTCCGACCGAGTGTTGGCAATGCGAACTAAACTCTCACAACGGTCGTACAGAGACCGAATAGCTCGTAACAACAAGCCCGATACCCCATACTCCCGAAGCACCCCCCACAAAAATCCACGAGGGACGCGGTCAAATGCCTTCTCCAAGTCCACAAAACACATGTAAACTGGTTGGGCAAACTCCCACGAACCCTCAAGAATTCTCGAGAGGGTAAAGAGCTGGTCCGATGTGCCACGGCCAGGATGAAAACCACATTGCTCCTCCTGAATCCGAGGTTCGACCAACGGCCGGACTCTCCTCTCCAGTACCTTGGCATACCTTGAGGAAGATGAACTGAAAAATGAAATCATTGTTGTCCAACCCTCTCAGCTGTATCATCTCCTCCATCAGGGCGCTCGGCCTGTGTCCACCTTGGTCTAGCAAAGACAGGATCCTCCTCGCCCTCACTTCAGCCGAGGGGGTGAAAAACTTGATGAGGGTGGATTTCAGCTTGCCGTACCTGTCGGTCGCGGGTGGCTGCTCCACCAAGCTCTGCACGCACCGAGCTGTGCTGTTGTCCAGTTTAGCGATGACATGGTGGAACTTAGTGTCATCCACCGTTACTCCTGCGAGCGCGAACTGCGACTCTGCTTGCAGAAACCACGACCGTGGGTTATCCTGCCAGAAATCAGGCAGCTTAACGGCCACTGCGCTCGCCAGCTCTGAGCGCTGTGAGTCCGGGACCCTGAGAATTTCTTTGTTCATTCTCAACGTCGTCAGTCACCAATGTGGGGAGACTTGAATAACGAAACCGAATTGCCTTTAATTTCAGTTTATTTCAAGTAACCATTCCACTGTCTGCTCTTATTCCTGAGCAGCGAACAAAGAGGATGAACACACCAAAGTTCTCCCTTTTAAACATTCTCACATCAAACCATTTCCCTCGCGGGGGAAATCACACAACTATATCAAAATCTCTTTATTCACATTCATTAACCTTTTATTTACATAACTCCCCCTTCTCTCCTCTCGAGCCTCAGCGGTCAGGAAGTCTTCTGTCCCCTGTCCTCCGCAGGGGGTCCAGGCTCTGTGGCTCCGCACCGCAGGGGGCTGGCTCTCCTTCATCGTGAGGTTAAATCACATATGCAGTGTCCAACATATACATGTCTCACAACACAGCCATAACGATGTTCAATATAACCATAGTAGATCCAAAAATTGAGGAAAAGTGCTAACAAAATCAAATTAACTCGGCTGTCTTCAAAGCCAAAAGGTCAAAGTCACACATCGGAGTACACCATTAGACCTTGCCTGTGGAGTATTTCAGCCAAAAAAACCTCAAAATCATAGAAACTACTGAGGGGCGAAAGAAGGGGAAAAAAAAAGCACACCAGGATGACAGGCATAATATACAGTTCAGGTGGCCTCCCAGCCCCCAGCATCCAAACCGCTAACAGGGGTAGCGGGACGTGTTCTGGCGGCCTACCCGAATCCCGGGCCAGGGATGACCATGCCTCCGGCGGCCAGACCAGGGTGCCAAATATACAGTTCTGTTTATTGGGAGGTTGGCCCCGGACGCCAAACGGGAAGAGCAGGCTTCCAGGTGGTCGACCCGCATCAACCTGCCAATGAGACCACTGGAGAGAGATCGGCGATGGTCTCCTAACGGCAGGGAGAAGCCAAGGAGAACCGGGCCAACTATGGTTAATCCCCGCGGTTCCAGATGTGGGGGAGGGAGGAACGTGATGAGGGTAGGGGATCAGTTTGGCGTTATTCAGCGGCGGGACTGCCGCTCCATCTCTGGATCCCACACAAACGGGCATTAATTGGGCCGGAACCAATCCAGTGAAGAATTCCGACTGGGCCGACGCTGCACCCACGGTGGACCCGGATTGGGCCGGAACCCCTCCGGTGATGAGCTCGAGCTGGGCCAACGCTGCACCCGCGATGGACCCCGATTGGGTCATGGCTGCAGCCAAGTCGGACCCCGATTGGGTCAGAACCGTTCCGGTGACGAACTCTGACTGAGCCGACACTGCACCCGCGTCGGACCCCGATTGGGTCAGAACCACTTTGGTGACGAACTCTGACTGAGCCGACACTGTACCCGCGTCGGACCCCGATTGGGCCAGAACCACTTCGGTGACGAACTCTGATTGGGCCGACGCTGTACCCACGTCAGACCCCGATTGGGTCAGAACCGCACCAGTGACGAACTCTGGCTGAGCCGACGCTGCACCCGCGTCGGACCCCGATTGGGTCAGGGCCGCACCAGTACCGACCTCCAACTCCGAACCCGGAACCTCCGGCACAGCGATTGACGTCTGCTCTGCACCGGCGACCTTGGGCGAAGGCTCAGAAGAAGAGGAAAAAGAAGAACCGGGATCAGGGACTACGGCAGCGCCAGAACCCAGCGAGACAAGCTCGGATGCAGTGGACGGCTGCACCTGGCTTGCCTCCCCAAGAGACAGGCAAAAATGCTCAATAATAGAAAAGACAAAGACAACAATGAGCACTTGCCTGATCTCAAGTTCGGACGCTGTCCAGGACTTCAATGATCCGGGCTCAGACGGGAGGAGGTCGTCTTCTGGCTCCCATTCAGCCGTGTCGTAATCTGCCTCTGGCAAAAAACTTCCGCAGCCTGAGGACCCTCCGACACCATCGTCCACGCTGACAACTCATACGGCGTGGTGGCGGGGGGCTCCTGGCCCGCTGGGTTGGACTGTCCATCTGTGGAGACCCGGGGACGCTCTGTCGTCGGCGCAGGCTCCAAACAGTAGTCTGATCCCCTCCTCCGTCCTTGATGTGGCTGCGGGGCTGGGATCTTCTGCTCCAGGACTGCAGGCCACCTCCTCATTTGATGACGCTCGGCTGACGTTGATGAACGCGCAGCAGGGGGAGACACAGAGGCAGCGGGTTTAGTAATTACCTCGGCAGGTGGTGGAGGCTCGGGGAGGCTGCGAACCCCGAACCTCACCCCCAGGAGTCAGACAAGACAAATCACTATTAGGAGAAAAAGAGTGAACTTGTACTCGCCTGTCTCCCGGAGGAAGGATGGTGCCTGCTGCAGGGAACGTTGCTCCTTCCTCTTCCCGTCGGATGGTGGCAGAGGGCTCCCTGGAAGGACGAGGGGGGGCCACTCGAGATGGAATCGGCGCGGGGCTCTCGGGAGCAGAACTCCTCATACACCCAGCAGCTGGAGAAGGCGTCGAAGAGGAGGGGGCGACAGCCGAGACGGGCTGGGCACGACGCGCTGACGAGACAGTGGGGAAAGATGGCCCGGGGAGAGGGGCTGCGGGGGTTCCCTCCTGGTGAGACGCTGAAGAGACAGCTGTCTGGTTAAAGGGGTCATACCAGCGACCCGGAGCAGGATCTGGACGGGACTCTTGCTGAGGATGTCTCTGGCCGCGGTGCCGACGTCTTCGACGGGCCAAAGGTGGTGCGAACTCCTGGCCTGGATCGAGGAAGGGATCGGGATCCCAAAGTGGGCAGCGGGGATGCCGTCTCCTCCCCCTCTGGGCTTCTTCTTCCTCGTACATCTGGAGTATCTCGCGTTGGGCGGCGATGTCGAGTCTCCTCGCGTCGACTTCTGGGTGGTCATCGTAGCGGGGAGAAAGTTGGTCGAGCACATCCTCAGCGCTGTCCAGGTACCAGCGTACGTCGGGATGAAAGTCGAGAAGGTAAGAGGCGATGAGGATTTCATCAACCTCATCCAGCGCCTCGGTCAGCTGGTGGCTGGAACCCCGAGTGCGACCCCTCCGCGACGGCATAATACCAGTACACCGTACCCAGACAGGAAAGAGCAGAGTTCTCCTTAATGCAACTTCACTGCAAACGGCGTCTCCTTCTGGCGGCAGTCTACTGTCAGGTCTGGCCCTCACGAGCCAGCATAAGACGCCACAGTCCAGTAAAGTTGCACAGGGGTTTATTCACAGTTCAAGGCAAAGGAAGGACAAGATAACTAGCTGCGTGGGCTGAGCAACAAAATTACCTATTAGCATAACCAACGATCATTGACAGCTGAGACGAGGAACACTCGCTCACCGTCAGACAAAGGGAAAGGGCAGGAATACGAATGATAACCTCAACAATAAACACACTTACATGAGAGGAGAATCGTGGATGAACATTTGGAGAATGTTAACGAGACTGCCGCACGATGCAGCCGCTGGCGCCGCATTTAAAGCCGGCTGCTAACGACTGCAAATGCAGCACAGCTGCTCAGACTTGACAGCAGGAAACTCCCGAGCGTTTGTCCAATCAGAGCCCGGGGAGCCAGAATGACAACACCGCTGTCAAAGCCTGACAGGAATGGTGAGTAGCCCGAGCGCGGACAAAATTAGCACTCGGGTGTGAAAAGTTCATACACAGCACGAAAATGCAACATGTAAAAAACACCTTTTTACCCAGGATTACAACTAGCTTATTTCATCAGATATTGTCAACACAAGGCAACATACGACATCGGATGTAGCATTGAGCTAGGTCATCGTTTAAACACGATTAGGTTTTCATCTGTCCACAGTGAACTTTCCACTGCTGGGAAATATAACGTAAAACATGAATATCACATCACTCACTGTCCTGTATATCACAGTATCACGGCTTCAACTGCTGAAGTTGGGTGCGTCGCGGCTGTACATTCAGTTCAATTCGGGTGGCTGGGTCTAATTCCTGGTGCGTCTCCGTCTATTTTCTAGTGCGTCTGCTTGTGCTCCCCACTGCAAGCTCAGTCTGCTTCCCTCTGCATTCTCTCATCAGCCAAAATGCACAGAAAACTCTGCAAATGGCGGCCAGCCAGCGATTCTGGAATGTCAGCGTAACGCCCACTCTCATGACGCTACGCCCGGACCAATCAGTGGCCAGCAGTGGGTTGACGTAACAGTGCCGGTACGCTTCGGACCTGCTCTGGATCAGTCCCGATAAAATAGGAACAGTTCCAAATAAACAGAACCGTAAGGACTTCCGGTCCCTAATGGAAAAGTGGACAAAGGGTGCCGAATCGTACCGAACCGTACCGTACTGACCCTAGTGGAAAAGCGCCAAACTTCTCTCCTTCTTCTCTCATCCTTCCACTGAGAGAAGAAGGATGCTGGAGCGGCGCCAGTGTTATGTTGTAGGACCTTGGGGAAGTCAGATTATTTAGCATCTCAGAGGCAGACAGTGAATAAGCATGGGAGAACAATGCCCAGGGAGTTCCTGGTGAGATAGCTGGAAGTAGTCAGGGACATAGGGGGTTGAATGCAGTGTAATGTAAATTGCCATGAAACGTGTGAAGAGTGATTTGAGTGAAGAGAGGAGAGCTTGTTGAGATCATTCATTCTGTTCTGTGCTTGAGAGATGTGGAGTGTGTAATAAACCGTCTGCCATGAATCTGCCTCTTATTTGACACACTCCACACTGGTGACCCAAGACGTATTATGGAACACGAGGCAAGTGTTGTGTTGGGTTCTTTTATAAATAAAGACTGCTGCTTTGGGTGAACACGGAGCCTCCTTTATTAACTGGCTGGAACAACATTAACACACGAACTCCGCCATATTATTATCCGTCCTGTTGTACTCCTGACAACATCCGGTCTGTGTCGCCCCCTAGTGGCTCCACATATGTAATACTTAGATTACACCACATCCCCCTTACTGAAGCCAAGTTGACCCCTTTTAGCTGAAAACACAAAATACATTTTTATTTCCGTTCCCTTTTGTCAACTAACTATGACAGCATAGATTTAACACATCACCCCCTTTTACAAATCTATAACATTTCTTTTTTTTTTTTTTTCCCCAACACTGTTGCCATGTAAGAACATATTATGCAAAGGCCTCTTATTTTCTATTTAAAGAAGGCATTTTCAGAACTCAACTCTGTTTTCACAAATATTAGCATGCAACTCTACAGATCCAGTCTCTTTGGTTTAATCACTTCTCTACCAGACCTGGTTCTAACAACACCTGGTGTTCCCTGTGCATTGGGCTCAGAAGCAGTTTCTGTAGGAGTGTCTTTTCCATTTGACTGGGTCCGTTGTGGTTCCATCTCAGTCTCTGGTATCGACATAGGCACAAGATGAGTGCGATTCCTCCTGATTGTCCCTTGTGGTCCACTAATGACATAGGACCGTGGAGTTTTGTGGACAGATGTCACTGTGCCCTGTGCTTTTGCATCTGTAATCCAAACAGAGTTTCCGGGTAACAGTTTATCCAAATCTCTCGTTCTGTCTTTTGTTGAAACATTCTGTTTGCCTCATCCATCTCTCCTTTTCCACGTGACGAATTTGTTGCAGATTCGGCACGCATGGCTGCAAGGCCTCTGGAAGCATTGGCAGGGTGGTACGAAGCCTACGCCCCATGAGAAGCTGTGCTGGGCTGTAGCCATTTGCCAACGCTGTGGTTCTGTAGGCTAACAGTGCTCGGTATGGATCACTGGCTTTTTTAATTAGGTTTTTGACTGTTCTGACAGCTCTTTCTGCCTCACCGTTACTTTGGGGGTACCTGGGACTACTGGTCATGTGCTCAAAACAGTACTCCTTTGCAAAGTCTTCCATTTCCTGACTTGCGAACTGCGGGCCGTTATCCGTGATCAGTATCTCTGGTATTCCGTGACGTGCAAACATTGATTTTAAATGCACAATGACATTGGCAGAGCGAGTTGGGCTGAGCTGGGCAATCTCTATATACCTAGAGAAGTAGTCCACTAATAACAGGTAGTTTTTGTCTTGTAGCGTGAACAAATCAGCTCCCAACTTCTGCCATGGCCTTTCTGGTAAATCTGTGGGCATTAAAGGCTCTCTCACATTAACTCTTTCCTGTATGCACTTTCTGCATTTGAGTACAATTTCACTAATCTGGTTGCTTAAACCTGGCCACCATACAGCCTGACGGGCGCGCTCTCTGCATTTAACCACCCCCTGGTGGCCCTCATGTATCTTATCCAAAACTGCATTTCTCATGTTAGCAGGGATAACTAACCTCGTGCCTCTCAGTAGTAGTCCGTTATGCACACTCAAAACGGCTCTCTCAGACCAGTAGTGCTTCACCGCTCCCTGTAGCTGGTTACGATCCGGCCAGCCTTCTGTGCAGTATTTCATGACTTGTGAACAGACGCTGTCGGACTGCAGTTGCTCTTGGAGATCTGCAAGATATTTGCTGCTTGTAGGGAGTCCCTCTAGCACAGAGTCAACATAAATGTTAGTGTCCTCCATAAGATCCGTGTCTGTGTGAGTAACACTGTTTGTGAGCGGTAAGCGTGAGAGCGTGTCGGCAGTGGTTAGACTTTTGCCAGGGATGTGCTTTATAGTGTATGAGTACCTCATTAGGCGCATACGAAATCTCTGTATACGCGGTGGAAGCGCATCCAAAGCTTGTCCTCCCAGTAGACTCACTAGTGGCTTATGATCAGTTTCTAGTTCAAAGTGCAGACCCAGGATAAAGTCATTGAATCTTTCGCAGGCCCACGTGAGAGCCAGCGCTTCTTTTTCCAGCTGTGCGTAGCGCTGCTCTGTAGGTGTCAATGATCGGGAAGCGTAAGCAACTGGTGACCACACGTCTCTCTCCTTCTGTAGCATGACTGCCCCCAATCCGTATGAAGAGGCATCTGCAGATATTTTCTGTGGTTTGTTTGGGTCATAGAGCTGCAATACAGGAGCAGAGGACAGTTCTTGTTTGAGGTTACAAAACGCATTTTGTTGTTCATGCCCCCAGTACCACATGTTCTTTGTTGAAAGCAAGTCTCTCAGTGGTTTGTCCTTTTCAGAAAGGTTCGGAATGAACTTCCCCAGCTGGTTCACCATTCCGAGAAAGCTCCTGAGCTCACTCACGTTGCTTGGCTCTTTCATGTCCTGAACAGCTTGGGTTTTGTCTGGATCTGGCCTCATTCCTTCTGCTGAAACAATAAACCCAAGAAATTTGACCTCTCTTCTGCCAAACTCATATTTTGACATATTCAATGTAACGCCGGCTTTCTCCGCGCGCTTCAAGACAGCGTGCAGTCTTGCGTCGTGCTGCTCCTTGGTGGATCCCCAGACCAGGATATCGTCCATGTGACAGACGACTTCGTCGAGACCCGATGTAACCTCTGTCACCATCATGTTTTGGAAATGTTCAGGAGCACTGGAAATACCAAATGGCAAACGGTTGAAGTGGTATCTGCCAAATGGCGTAATAAATGTGGTGAGAAAGGCCGACTCTTTAGACAGTGGTATTTGCCAAAATCCCATATTTGCATCAAGCTTTGAAAAATACTGAGCACCTGTGAGCATGCCTAGCGTTTGGTCCACAGACGGGAGGATGTATCTTTCGCGACACACTGACTCGTTTAAAGGTGTCATGTCCACACAGATACGCACCTTTTCTTTGTCCTTTTTGGGAGCTACAACCATGCCACAGCACCAATCTGTTGGCTGCTCCACGCGACTGATGACTCCCAACTTTTCCATCCTCTCGAGCTCCTCTTTCACTTTACCCATGAGCGGCAGTGGCACACGCCTTGGCACCTTGAGTGAAAAGGGCTTAGCATCAGGTTTCAGTTTAATTGTGTATGGCTTTTGAACAAGCCCAAGTCCATCGCATAACTTGGGGTACGCTTTTCTCACTGTCTCTTGGTCTATAGTGTCAACTCTGGCAATTAGTTTCAGTCTCACGGAAGCTGTTCTACTCAGTAGTGCCATGCACAGATTTTTGACAATATAGATTTTCTCAGTAGCGCTCTTGTCACCGTATGTAATAGTCTCTGTCATAGACCCCAACACGGTTAGTGCAGTTCCACCCGGTCCGTAGAGTGGTTTTTGTGCCTTTTCCAACTGTTCATTTTTCTTCTTGAAGATTTCAAATGTTTGGTCAGAAACCGCTGTGACGTCCGCTCCGGAATCTAACTTAAAAGTCACTTTATTTCCTCTCACGTTTACGTCTGCCAGCCATGGATCCTCCCCTAGATCCACTTCACCCAGAAAAAGTCCATCTGCATTGTCAGTGACCTCATTCACAGTTGGGTTGGACCTACAGACTCTAATATAGTGTCCACGTTTTTTACAGTTATGGCATTCCGCGTTTTTAGCTGGGCACTGTACTGCTGCATGTGCTGGTGCTTTGCCACACTTGGAACAAACTTTACTGTCTTGTTTTGTCTGCTGAGGCCTTGAGGACTTAATCTGTTTTTGTTCCTTAATTATGAACTTATTTGGCTTGGCTTTTCTGATGTGTACCGCATCCACGGCTGTTCTGTTAACGCTAGTTTCACCTCTTAGGTCAGTTTGTTGTTGTTTTATTTCTTCAGATTGTCTTGCCATTGTTATAGCTTTAGCTAGGGTAAGATCTTTGTCAAGCTGCATTCTTTCTGACAGCGACGAATCTTTTAGACCCACTACAAGCCTGTCTCTCAAGAGGTCATCATGAAGTGCACCGTACTCACAGTTTTCTGCCAGCGCGTAGAGTGCTGTTATGAACGAGTCTACTGGTTCTGCCGGCTGTTGCACTCGCTTGTTGAATTTTGCTCGTTCATAAATCACGTTCTTTCTGGGAACGAAATGTCTATCAAAGGCTGTTTTAACGGCATCATACTGCTGGCGCTGCACACTCGTTAGTTCGAGCCCTCTTAGCACGTCGTCAGCCTCATCTCCCATGCAGTAAACCAGCGTATTTACTTGGTTCGCCTCAGATGAGTTATTCAGGTTACTTGCCAGTCTAAAACGCTCAAAACGTCTTATCCACTTTTCCCACTCTTGGGGTCTCGCAAAGTCGAAGGGCTCTGGTGGTTTAATGGTGAAGGTTGCCGCTTGAGTAGCCGCCGCCATTACTGGATCAATTGGCGCAGCTGCAGCTCTTTGAACTTCGTCTGACATAGCCGCTAGCCGGTTACAAAGCTGACTTTTCTCACCTCAAAGCGCACCAACTTCTGACACCATGTTGTGTTGGGTTCTTTTATAAATAAAGACTGCTGCTTTGGGTGAACACGGAGCCTCCTTTATTAACTGGCTGGAACAACATTAACACACGAACTCCGCCATATTATTATCCGTCCTGTTGTACTCCTGACAACATCCGGTCTGTGTCGCCCCCCTAGTGGCTCCACATATGTAATACTTAGATTACACCACAGCAAGAACCCCGGAGCTGGCCCCGTCGGGAAGCCCCAGCGATGCAGCAACCATTCCACAGACAGCCCAGACTGGAGCCCCCAGCAACGCGTGTGCGGTTTCAGTCAAGCTACCAGACTTCTGGCAGCACAACCCATGGTCTTGGTTCCACCACACCGAGGCCCAGTTCGCCCTCCGGGGAGTAACGGCAGACGACACCAGATTCTACCATGTGGTCGCAGCGCTGGACGCCTGCACAGCTCAGCAGGTAGCGAGCCTGCTCGATCAGCCGCCAGCCCGCAACAAATACGAGGCGCTCAAGGCTGCACTCACCCGGCGCTACACGCTCTCGGAATGTGAGAGAGCGGAGAGGCTCCTGAGACGGACCGAGTTAGGAGATGGTTCGGCCATCGACCTGATGGAGAAGATACTGGAGTTAATGGGCACGGACGACGGGTACTTTCTGTTTGCCCACCTTTTCCTCCGGAACCTTCCAACAGAGGCGAGAGCGGTTCTGGCCAATTCGCCGTTGCTGGCCGCGCGTGACTACCGTGTGCTGCCCAGGAAGCAGACAAGATCATCCTCACCACCAGGGCGATCACAGTCAACACGGCGGCGGCGGAGCCCAGCGAGATGACCAGAGGAGGCAAGGAGCCACCGACGGTAGCAGCAGCGGGGGCCAAGGAGTGCTAGAGAGACACGCTCTGTTTCTACCACCGCCGCTTCGGAGAGAACGCACGCAGATGTGCGCCACTGTGCCAATTCAAGTGCTCGGGAAAACGCCAAGGCTGGCAGTCGGCAGCAGCTGCGACCCTCGGTGAAGAGAACAAGCTGCTCTACATGACGGACGCGCGGTCATGGAGGCGTTTCCTCGTGGACACCGGAGCCCAGAGGAGCATCATCCTGCCGACCTACGCTGACCGGCTGGCAGGACCTAGCA
This sequence comes from Pholidichthys leucotaenia, assembly GCA_020510985.1. Taxonomy (NCBI): domain Eukaryota; kingdom Metazoa; phylum Chordata; class Actinopteri; order Cichliformes; family Pholidichthyidae; genus Pholidichthys; species Pholidichthys leucotaenia. The sequence goes on along the minus strand of CM035839.1, from coordinate 326,244,373 downwards.
GCCCTGGGATGTTGGCAGCAAACGGCTCGGAAATTAAGACCTTTGTTGAGAGGACACTGATCTTATCTCTACACGGCCGTACATACGAGTGGACTTTTGTCGTAGCAACACTGAATTACCATATCCTGGGGGCTGATTTTCTGTGTGCACATGGTTTACTGGTTGATGTTGCTAACAGGCGCCTGGTTAATGCACTGTCCTTTGACTCTCTCCCCTGTATAGCTCGAGCGACCCAGCCAACAGCACAAGCCAACGTCACAGCTCCAGGCGGTAAGTTCCACGCACTGCTCACTCAGTTCCCAGCACTCACGGTCCCGACGTATTCGGCGGCCATCGCTAAACACGGGGTGGAACACTTTATCACCACCACCGGGCCGCCCGTTTTTGCAAGACCTCGGCGCTTGGACGCAGCTAAACTGGCCATAGCGTGTGAGGAGTTCGCCAACCTGGAAAGGTTGGGCATCATCAGGCGTTCGAACAGCCCATGGGCATCCCCGCTACACATGGTCCCTAAGGCTGAGGGATCGTGGCAACCGTGCGGTGATTTCCACAGACTGAACAATGCCACAGCGCACGACCGCTACCCGATTCCCCACATACAGGATTTTTCCGTTCACCTCGCCGGAGCATGCATTTTTTCCAAAATAGACCTGGTCCGCGGTTACCACCAAGTCCCAGTGCGCGCGGAGGACGTACCCAAAACAGCGGTAATAACTCCGTTCGGTTTATTTGAGTTCCTGCGCATGCCATTCGGGTTAAAAGGTGCGGCACAGACATTCCAGTGCATGATGGATGCAGTGCTGCGCGATCTCCCGTTCGTGTTCGTCTACCTGGACGATATCCTGGTAGCCAGTGCGTCCGAAGACGAACACGAAACCCACCTCAGGACGGTTTTCCGGAGGTTGGAGGAGCACGGGTTAATAATCAACCTGGCGAAATGCCAGTTTGGCGTGACGGAGATTGATTTTTTTGGGCACCGCGCCTCTCCGGAAGGAGCGATCCTGCTGCCCGACAAAGTGCGCACCGTGGCGGATTTTCCCCGGCCTCAGACGGTCAGGGCGCTGCAGGAATTTTTGGGGATGGTGAACTTTTATAACCGTTTCCTTCCCCGCGCGGTGCAGCTCATGCAACCTTTGTACGCCGCGCTCAAGAGACAGAAAACCGCGGATGGGGTCGAATGGACCCCGGAGCGAGAGCGGGCGTTCTTGGAGGTTAAAGCAGCCCTGGCAAACGCCGCACTGCTGGCGCACCCGGACCCAGCAGCCCGGATAGCGCTCACCACCGACGCTTCAGACGTGGCTATAGGGGCTGTTGTGGAGCAGCGAGTCGCCGGAGCTTGGCAGCCGCTTGCTTTTTTCAGCAGAACTTTGCGCGACAGCGAACGTAAATACAGCGTGTTCGACAGGGAGTTACTGGTCCTCCACCTGGCCATACGCCACTTCCAATTCTGGCTGGAAGGGCGCAGCTTCACCGCGTTCGTGGACCACAAGCCACTAACGTTCGCGATGGCCAAGGTTTCAGAACCGTGGTTGGGCTGGCAGCAGAGACAGCTGGCCGCAATCTCAGAGTTTACTACCGATATTCAGCATGTGTCGGGTAAACTGAATGTGGTGGCGGACTACCTCTCGCGCGCCGTGGTGGCCCCAGTCTACGTGGGGATAGATTATGCAGCCATGGCCGCGGAGCAGATTAGCGATGCAGACGTGCGCGCGCTCCAGTCTGGACCAACAGGGTTAAAGCTGGAGAGCAGGGTGCTGCAAGACAGCATGCCCCCCCTAATCTGCGATGTCTCCACGGGACGCCCTTGTCTGGTGGTCCCGGTCGCGTGGCGCCGCCACGTGTTTGAGTCGGTTCACACTCTGGTGCACCCAGGAGTGCCCGCCTACGCAAACAAGTAAAAGAGTGGGCTGCAGCCTGCGTGGCGTGCCAACGAGCCAAGGTACACAGACACACGAAGGCTCCCTTGGAGCCATTTCGGGTACCGGCTAAGAGGTTTGACCACGTTCACGTGGACCTCGTGGGCCCCCTCCCGCCATCACAGGGGTGCACGCACCTCCTGACAGTGGTGGACCGCACCACGCGCTGGCCAGAAGCAGTCCTGCTGGCGGCAACCACGTCCGCAGACGTAGCACGCGCTTTTTTAACAGCATGGGTGGCGCATTTTGGAGTCCCGTCGGACATTACTTCCAACAGGGGCCCTCAATTTGTTTCTGAACTCTGGTCCGTGATGGCCCGCAGCCTAGGGGTTGCAATTCATCGCACAACCGCGTACACCCCACAGGCCAACGGGTTATGCGAGCGTTTTCATAGATCACTGAAAGCAGCACTCAGGGCTTCACTGACGGATGCAAATTGGGTGGACAGGTTGCCGTGGGTTTTACTGGGGTTGTGCTCCGCGCCAAAAGAGGATTTGGAAGCTTCCCCGGCAGAGCTTGTTTTCGCGCTGCCCCTACGGCTGCCCGGGGAATTTCTGCCAGATAATTCCGCGCCAGACAGCTCCCCGTCTCAGCTTTTGCAGCGGAGCGCAAACACAGGCACGCTGCCCGGCCCGGCCCACCACTGTTTTCCGCGTGCTTTCGTGCCTAAAACTTTGAAGAACGCGGAGTTCGTGTTCGTCAGACACGACGCCCACCGCCCTCCATTACGCCCACCCTATGATGGACCGTTCAGAGTGTTGGAAATGGGATAAGCGTTTTTTGCTAGACTTGGGGGGTAGGTGGGAGAAAATTGGCATAGACAGACTCAAACCCACCTTTGTAGCAGTGGATGAGCAAGTGCTGTTGGCTAGGGCCCCTCGGCGTGGAAGACCCCCAAGGAGAGCTCCCCAGGGAAACGATTCACCAGGGCAGTCACACGGACAGAGCGAAGTTCCCCCCCCCCCTCGCCACGGCCCACCCGCAGCCAGACACATTCCCAGCACCCCCCCACCGGCACAGCAGCGCCACGGAGGCGGTGAAACTCAGTTACAGCAGATATGGGAGGAGACGGAGGCCAAAACAGCGTGTGGACTGATATTCTATTGTTCTATCTAAGATGCTTGGGGGGGGGGCGGTGTAGGACCTTGGGGAAGTCAGATTATTTAGCATCTCAGAGGGAGACAGTGAATAAGCATGGGAGAACAATGCCCAGGGAGTTCCTGGCGAGATAGCTGGAAGTAGTCAGGGACATAGGGGGTTGAATGCAGTGTAATGTAAATTGCTATGAAACGTGTGAAGAGTGATTTGAGTGAAGAGAGGAGAGCTTGTTGAGATCATTCATTGTGTTCTGTGCTTAAGAGATGTGAAGTGTGTAATAAACTGTCTGCGATGAATCTGCCTCATATTTGACACACTCCACAATGTCATGTTAATGTGCCACACAATCCTTTGTTCAAACAACAATGTATTATGGTCGGAAGTTCCGGGTCTCAATGCATGGAAATAAAGATATAAAAGAGGAATGCACAGAGACCCGGGATGCTCTTTTGTTGTAAGTTGTGTTGGAGGAAGAATGAACTTTCTGTGTTGTTCAGCTCGTTGCCTCGCCTGCCTCTTTTCTCCACAATATGATATAAAGTGTTGCTTAATTGTTTACATATTATTTAATGTAATTTTTGATATATGAATAAACATTGAAAATAAAGCTTGCAGAGTATTTGTCATTTATGATACTTGCCTTTGTTTAAAAAAAATGGGGGGGGAGCAGGGGGACCATTTTCAATGCCGTACCCAGACCCCACAATTTGGTACGAATACCCCTTAGCATAACCTCTCAAAATGAAAGTCCCAGGACAGTTATAGCCACCCTTTGGTCTGATTAAAAGGGATGTTTGATCAATGGATGGTTGATGAAACCGTACCATTCATTATTATTGGTGTAATATCCCTTTAAAGACAAGTGCCCCCTGCAGCGCTGTCGGTGCGCAGAGCGGTTTGAACCAAAAAGCGGAGTGACCTTCCTCTGCTCTCAGTCTCAGAGAGAGGGGCACAACGGAAGCAAGAAGCCGCTCACAAGCTCCCACAGTCCCTCACTTTAGCCTCAGAAATGAACAACAACTTGGTCGGAGATGAAATCGGGTAAGCTCCACTGCATTCCCCTGTAGTGACAAGAAAACAGCTATAAATCGCGGTGGAACTTGAAGGTAGCGTTTCTTGTTGACAAGCTGTCAGTTGAGAGCTAATATTAGCTGGCGAGCTAAGCTAGCTGTAGTAACTTGGCTAGCCCGGGGAAAGGCGGTCTGAAAGTGAAGGTAGTCTTAAAGTAGCCCTTCCATTGCCCTTACTACTTCTGGTGCGTTTAATTCGGTTTGGTCAGAGTGCTGACACTTTGCTAGGCAATGTGTAGATGGTCATTTCTTCTGTTTTCAGTTAGCGCTCAAAGCAGCGGAGCTAGTTGAGCTAACAGTTGCCAGCGAAGCGAAAGTCTCCTCTTCTTGACTTGGCCGGTGTGAGGACATTTAGCGGGCACTGCTGGAGGATGCTGCACCGAGCCTCCACTTTGGTCACAAACTCTGATATGTCACGGGTTTGTTTTAACAGTGATCCGATCCGATTGTACTTAACAGCTAGTGTGATAGTACCGTTCAGACTAGCGCCGTGCTTGTGATAATGCAGCTCGCATCAGAGCTCTCTGGTCCGCATGCAGGCAACCGAGCAGCCGCTGTCCTCTCCTCGGTACCGACAGAGCAACACTCGGGCTTAAAGCAGACAGTTACTGCTTCTGGTTATATGGTTATGGACTTGGTTTTTTGTTAGCCCGGTGAACGCGACGGCGCTGTCCCGGGCAACTTACGTGGCAGGCGGTTGTGAAAGTCCTTCATAGTCAAGGCCATTGCCTTCAGTGTTGAGAGACCAAAGTGGCATCCTCGTTGAGGAATACACATTAATCCTGGGTAATTTAACTGTGCCTCTGTGCATGCTCTATCTCCATGGGGCATTCAGTGACAGGGTTGATCGATTTGTAATATATTTATTGATTTTTAAATCAGATGTGTTTCCTGAAACCGCTCTTAGAACCCCAGAAGTATTTACTGTTCTGTTTTAGTGATGCTTATTATAAATAAATGACTTTGTCCCATACTGTTTACTTTCAGTAAACTTTTTGTCGGTGGACTGGACTGGAGCACCACACAAGGTATGTTGGTGCTTAACCTGTGAAGGCTCTGACACTTCATTCACAAAGCGTTGCTAAACAGAAACTTGCCTTGCCTCATCAGCACTACATGGATTTGTCACCTACATTGTTGCAGCTTGTTGGAAGCTCACTTTTAACTAACCACAGATTGTCTGGGATGCACATGACAAATCGTTATAATTACCTCTGCCAAGGAAGTAATGTAATCGGGGTGGTTTGTCTGTCTGTCTGCCTGTTAGCAGGATTACGCAAAAACTACTGGACGGATTTTTGTGAGAATTTCACCAGAGGTAGCCCTTGCGCCAAGGATGAACCCATTAATTTTTGGTGATGATCTGAGAGTGCATACCTCCACCAAGGACCTTGTTTGTATTTATGCAGCAGGATTACACAAACTTTTGGATGAAATTTTCACCAGAGGTGGTCCTCGGGCTAGAGAGGAACTCATTACATTTTGGTGATGATCCAAGAATGCATACCTCCACCAAGGCTCTTCTCGGTGTGATATAGGGCTGCACAATTGATTGAATTTTGATCGCAATCGTGATTTTGGCTGCCACAATTAAATTAACGTGATCGTCTGTGATATTAACCTTTAAAATGCAGGCGTTGCTGCATATCAAATTAAGCATTTTCTCAATCAGCAACCAGCCGACCACCAGGGGGTGAACGCACATTAGGGCAACATTAAGCTGCAGAACTGACAAGCGAATGCACCTTGTAGTGGCAACCTTACGTTTTCAATAGCGGACTGGTGTCATGGTGAAACATAAACCAGATGTCGTGAGCAGAAGGTGACAGTATGGCAACACATGGAAGCGAGGAGCTAGCACCTCGAAAGGATCATCATCCGTTGTCTGGATGTGTTTTGGATTCTGGGCAAGTGATGCTGAATAAAAAAATTATATGCAAAGAGGGCCATAGAGCTGTGTCTGCACCGCACAGCAACACAACTAACTTATTCAACCACCTGAAAAAACACCACAAGTACAATAAATGCATGAAAGCTAAAGTGAATGTCACTTCACTAAATCACAGTCTGTGTCCGGCGCCGACCCAGACAACCGTAGTATCAAGCCTGCACAGAGCTTCACCGTATCCACCTGGCTCCCAAAGATGCGCTAAAGTAACTGATGCAATGGCGTTCTATTTGGCCAAAGACATGTGTCCACTAAATACTGTATGAGCAACGAAGGCTTCAGAAACATGGTCAGAACACTGGACACGAAATACGTGATTCTCCAAAGTTGCATTACCTGCACTGTATGCAAAATACACATTGATATCACATCTGTCGAGTACTTGGCAACTACGACTGACCTGTGGTCAAGCAGAATAACAGAGCTGCACCTGTCCCTGACAGTTCACTACATTGATGGAGATTTTAAAATGAAGAGTCCATGCTTGCAGATGTCGTTTTTCCCACAAGACCACACAGGAGAAGCTACAGCCTATGGAGTGAGGGCAGTGCAATCATCTTGGAGCCTGCAGGAGGAGGGACTAGTCTGCATAACAGACAGTGGATTTTATGTTGTCAAGGCAGATTCTCTAAATAGACAGTCATCGTTTTGGCCATAATCATGCAGCCCTAGTATGTTAGCAAGAATACTCCAAAACTACTGGATGGATTTGTATGAAATTTTTACCAGAGGTGGTCCTTGGGCTAGAGAGGAACCCATTACAATTTGGTGATGATCCAAGAATGCATACCTCCACCAAGGCTCTTGTTTTCTCATAATGTGTTAGCAAGGATCCTTCAAAACTACTGCATAGACTTTGATGCAGTTTTCACCAGAACGGGCTTGTGACCTACACACAAACCCATTACATTTTGGAGGTAATCCATGAGGGATGGAAGAAGCCTTGGCGGAGGTATGTGGTCTCTGAGTGCTTTTCTAGTTTGATAAATGGAAATATTTCCTGCTTTCACCTTGCTATAATCAATATCGTGAGCTTCAAAATGACAATTGGTGCTTTATTGAATTCCTCATGTTTGTCCTGTTTGACAATAAATAAGATTAGGAAGTAATTTTTGTGAACCAAATTAAGACAACATTGGTTTATTTTACTTTCTAATACTGGTTAAACATGCAGATTTTATGCAAGAACCATTACAAGCAGTTGATGAAACAGAAAGCACGCTGAATAATAAATTTCCTGTGGTGAATATGTTTGAATGTGAAGTGTACATAGGGAATGCAAAAAGAATTAAATAAAATCTGATTGGATTTTTTTTTTATTACCAAAATTAAGTTTGACAGTAAACAAACACGGAGCTGGGAATTACAAACGATATTAATAGTTAAGAAAAAACTGAGCTTGTTCTTCTATTAAGACAAAGTAAGGAGATGTTTCATCCCTGGTCACAGCAACATTTAGGACCCTATTAGGATGATCATCCACATACTTTTCTGCCAGACTTTCTGCCATACGCCAGTGTTTTTGTTTGTTTCTGTCAGCGCATTGCCAGTTTTTTACACTTTGCATCACACCATCAAATTACCAGTAGACAGTGCGCCCGCTATGCACTGGGAGGAGGTGCCTTATTTCAAAGAGGTGTGGTGGCGCGCAGTCTAATGTACATTACTGCTATAGTGCATTCCATGAGAATCTGCTTCTGATCAGGAAAAAGGTCTGTCGTCAGAAGCGCGTTGTTTAATATTTCAGTGGCGTGTTTTGAAATCACCCAGCTCTGGAGCTCATGAGGAAATGGTATCTGCTGGTTTTTTTTCTGTTATTTTAATGGAGAGAGTTGTAACAGTCATCAAATAATTGAAAGTCATTTTAATTACATGATGATCACACTAGGTTTTTTTTTTTTTTTTTATTCCATCAACATTTTCGTTTTCATCATGAACTAATTGGGCATTAATGTGTTTATTTTTAAGGGAATAAATGAATGAACAAGGAGTGTGCAGTGTTTTACTTTTCACTGTAACTCCCTACAGAGACAGGAGATGCGTCCACACATCTGCCTTGGCCGCGTGCACCGGGTTTCCAGTTGGCATCCGCACCGTGCCTAGGGTTGCGGTTCTCCACCACCAATCTCTCTGACTGCCACCCGTTGGGGGCTGGCAGAAGCCTCCGAAAGCGGGCTCGCTTCGTGGCCGGGGTCGCTGCGGATAGGAAGCCGTGCCAAATCTCCTCCTTTCCTCCATCTCCCCATGGGTTGGGAGTGACTTCCACGCCATCGTTAATGAAAAAGGGTTAAATAAAAATTTAAAAAAAGTTTGCACAGGCATCATTCTCTTTTCCTGAAGTTTCAAACCCATTCATGTCTGTGTGTTGCAGCCGTATGCACTACATTAAACCGTTCAGCTGATTTTTCAGCCCATTCTTCACCGTTCTTTCTAACATGACTAACTGGGCATCAACTGTGATTGATGTCTTCCTTGTTACCAAGCAGCATTACTATCACATGCGTTTTAGCTTACACACACGGGCTTTGGTCAGCGCAAAACCCGTCAAAACCATCATGATCAGTATTTGCTTTAGATAATGCACCTCTTTGCATTAAAGGGATGGGCATGAGTGCTTTGGTTTGGATTATGCAAAACATCCCTCTGAATAATTAGACGGGCTTCTTTGTGTCATGCACCGGCGGAAAGTTCGTTTTTATGCTGTTGTAATAAAGGAATGAACTTGGAAACACTCATGAACGCATTCTGCATCATTAATGACCGACTAGCCGACTCTGTCGTTGTAATACAGCCCTTAATGTTATTGTGTTGGAGCAGTGGAACCAGTAGTGCTCCTGGGTAAATTTTTAACTTTGGAACCAAGACTTGAATGTAGACCTCTTCCATAGTTCCTTCCTCCACAGTCATGACATTGACCACACAATGCCACACATCCATCTGAAGCACATTTTTATTGTAATACACCTCTGTCAATATTTTAAAAGAAGAGGGCATCATCTTGTGGTGGTGTTTGACAATGAAGCTTCTCAAGTGGATAATTGGTGAATTATCAAGGATTCAAAATGATAACTTTCCAAACGGACTAAAAATCATTCAGAATTCAAAAATTGCTCTATATTTGGTGCAGGGTAGGGCTGTGCGATGTGACAATATACACTACCGTTCAAAAGTTTGGGGTCACTTAGAAATTTCCTTATTTTTGAAAGAAAAGCACTTTTTTCAATGAAGATAACTTTAAACTAATCAGAAATACACTCTATACATTGCTAATGTGGTAAATGATTATTCTAGCTACAAATGTCTGGTTTTTGGGGCAATATCTACATAGGTGTATAGAGGCCCATTTCCAGCAACTATCACTCCAGTGTTCTAATGGTACAATGTGTTTGCTCATTGCGTCAGAAGGCTAATAGATGATTAGAAAACCCTTGTGCAATCATGTTAGGCCTGCAATGCTGTAATTGCTGCAAATGGAGGATTCTTTGACGAAAGCAAAGTTTGAAGGAAAAAATTATGATTTCAAATACAAATCATTATTTCTAACATTGTCAATGTCTTGACTATATTTTCTATTCATTTTACAACTCATGGTGGTAAATAAGTGTGACTTTTCATGGAAAACACAAAATAATTGTCTGGGTGACCCCAAACTTTTGAACGGTAGTGTATATTGGATGACGATATAAAAATTTAATAGAAAACTCTTGTTTATATCGGGATTTAAAATGCACATGCTCCCGTTTCTTCAGCAAAACTCCTCACACGCTACTTGTCAGCACCCCGCCTGACCCCCGCAGTGCACGCAGGTGTGTGGTGGGTGGTCACATTTCATTCCGGTGGTTAGCACAGCAGCTAACACCAAACTATTGGTTTGATCAAATAGCTGCTGCTTCTGTTTGCCAGGGATGTGGGACTATTTCCCACGATGCTGCGTCAGAGAGGATAGTCCGCTAACCTCGTTTTAATGGGAGGTAAGTAATGTTAACACCATCTCACTCTAATTATAAAAGAGCAAATGCTAAATGACAATACTAAGTTGTCACTAATTGGAAACATTATAGTGTATCAGACCATCGTTTCTTTGCTTTAAATTACTGCTGACTTTCTTGGTTTTGTCTGAAAAAAATTTATTAAAGCTGTAAAAGTGCACGATGGTGGCACATACAAATAATAAATTACATCCGGTCGGAGAAGCAAGTTGGCTCTTAATGTATTTTATTTGATTTCTAATAATTTTAATTAGTCAAGTAGTGATAATGAATAAAGTTCAAGTCATCACATGTATTTTATTACATTACTTTTTGTGTCTTTAATTTTCAGATCATGTCCAATCTGAGATATTTTTACAAAGAAGTAAACAGGTTAAATCTGGGCTGAATGGCAGTCTTCAGGCTGTGGATCTACATTTACATTTTCATTGATTTAAACTAACGGCTAATTTATATCTGTAGATGGCAGCAATGGGTAATTTTCACATTTTCAGATGTTTTTTATGTTGCATGTTTTTTTTTGTTTGTTTTTTTTGCGATTCTCCTCTGGCTCAGGAAATATTTTAACTTATTAATGTTTACTTTTTTAATTCATATATGATTTAGAAAAAAAACCCTCAAATATATGACAATAAAGTCTCAAATGCATATTAAAAAAAACTATTTTGTAACACTGCAAAATTATGAAGGGGAAAAAGGTGCCTGGAAAAAACCCCCAAAACAAAACAAAAAAAACGTCCTTTTTATGTGATTATCTAAACTGTAGAATATACAGAAAATATATAGATAGATGTACTTTATTAATCCCAAACTGGGAAATTACAGTGTTATAGCACACAACACAGCAACACAGTAGACAACCCAAAACCAACAGAAATACACAGCATTATAGAAAAAGGAGTTACCCAGGGAAGTAAAAAAAATTCTTAGATAACTTTATATACTACATAGTACTGACTATATATCTTGATATATAGTTATCATAATATAAGATTACTTACATCGTGATATGAAATGTTGGTCATATCGCACAGCCCTAGTGTAGGGATGCATGATGTAGTGTATATCGGCACACTATTGGTATCGGCAGATAAAGCATTAAAATTATTTATCAACATTGGCAAAAAATGATATTTACAGCCGATACAATAAAATTACAGCCATGCGTCAGGAATGACGCTCGGCTGTGACGTTGCACCTTTCCAGCGGTGCAAGGGAATGGCATCATCATGTTGAGTGGCGTAGATAAACAGACAGTCTGCTCACATGGCCAGGAGAGGAGTAAACAACACAAGGGAAATTACAAGGCATTACCCAAGTTACAAGCAGTAATTTTTTAACATCACATTGAAGTGGTTCCAGGTTACTGTTTGAAGAACATACTGTTTAGTAGGCTACTACTTTGAGTCAGTTTTTTTGATCCAATTTATATGATGTTGAATTTAAGTAAGTCTGTCAAGCACATGCATCTTTATTTGTGCTTCTTAAGTCTGTAGTGTATAAATATTACAGACTGTTTATGTTGGTGCAAATTGTTTTAGTGAATGCACTTTATTTTCACATGATCCCTATGGACAGATTGCATTTATTTCCTCTTGCCCTGATTGTGGCTGTTGTAATGAAAGTCATAGTAATGGTATCCTCTATCCTCCAAACCTGTTAAAAGGAGGAAGTTTACAGTTCTGTTGAACATGCTACTAAAAATAAGTGAATTTATTTTCATATTATGTTGAGGTAGTTGTCTTATAACATTCTGGGAATGTGCCTTTATATACCAGTTAATCATCACTGTAAGACAAAGGAGATGTAAATGAATGGAAAAATATGTGCATAGTATGTTGGTATCTGTAACAACTACTTTCCAACTGTCGACTATTCGCAAAAATACTACTATTGTGCATCTCTAACTTGGTGTTTTACCATAATAGCCTGAATTAAGTGCTGCTGCTTTGTTAAAACTTGTCTTGGATGCCTTTTTTAAGTCTTCAGTTTTTAGTGTTTTTAGTCACTTCATCTTGCTGTCTTCCGGTCAGTGTCATGTTATTAAGGATCATATTGCAACCCCTGATTCTTTTTTTTTTCTCATTGCAATAATGTTAATAATTAATTGAAAAATCACACATAGTGGATGAGGTTCATTAAACTGTTAGTTTAATAAAAACTAGCCACCTGTCATGTGTACAGTTTAAATCTTCACTGTCATTATGTCCTCTCTCTTTTTAGATTATATATTTTAAAACCCTTTATGGCACATATTCAGTTGGCATTTGTGTAGCTCTGCATGAGTGTTTGTGTGTTTATCTACCACTGTTGATGTTAAGTTCTGAATCCTGGTGCTACGTAACTCTGAGCTTGTTTCTACGGCAATGCCTCAAGCTTCTAAGCAATGCAAAAAGCAATTACGGTAACTCTCCATTGTTACTCCTCATTTGTTTGAACTTGCTAGCCTTCCCACTGTGGACGTGTGCGGGCATGACTCTTGGTTGTCATATATTTTGATGCTATGTAGGATGACAGTGGGTCAGGACTTTTTTCTGCTATATGAGTTATGATGTTCAACTTAGAGTAATTTAATCTGTTCTCATAAATTGTGCAGTTATCAGAATTTTGCTTTAACAGTCAAGATCACTGAGCAGCCTTCAGTATTCATTGTTCATTTTAATAAAGACGTGTTCTTTTTGTGTTGTTTGACACCTGGTTACAGATTTACAGCAGGATGAAGTGCTTCAGATATTTTCATAATATCAGTTAGCATATAGATTGGACAAAAATGTGCAAAGCTTGACCAGACTTCTGTTGTTGAAGAGGCAGACTGGACTGAGTTAAATGTTTGATTATAGTTTTGTATTTGCAGTAATGTACTTTTTCCCTGCTGATTTTTTTTTTTTTTTTTAAATAATCCGCTATTGTTATGTCTTCATTTTCCTTTCTCAGAGACACTAAGAAACTACTTCTCACAGTATGGGGAAGTAGTAGATTGTGTCATCATGAAGGACAAAACCACAAATCAGTCGCGAGGCTTTGGCTTTGTTAAATTCAAAGACCCTAATTGTGTACGGACAGTGCTGGAGACAAAGCCACATAATCTTGATGGAAGAAATGTAAGTATTTTAAATCAAAAGACCAGATGGTTAAATCTGCTGGAGTTATCTGCTTCTGCTTTGTGTGAGCAGTGTGTGTGTGTGTGTGTGTGTGTGTCTGGGGGAATCATTGCCGTTCATCATCCACAGCAGTTAAGAGTGATTTAGATAGAGAAAAGAATTTTTCTTTAGGCTGTGTACTGTATGCCCACATTCAGTAGGGTGGATACATTGTAGAGACCAGCAAGAATTGCCTGTTTACACTCACCGGCCACTTTATTAGGTACACCATGCTAGTAACGGGTTGGACCCCCTTTTGCCTTCAGAACTGCCTCAATTCTTCGTGGCATAGATTCAGCAAGGTGCTGGAAGCATTCCTCAGAGAGTTTGGTCGATATTGACATGATGGCATCACACAGTTGGCGCAGATTTGTCGGCTGCACATCCATGATGCGAATCTCCCGTTCCACCACATCCCAAAGATGCTCTATTGGATTGAGATCTGGTGACTGTGGAGGCCATTTGAGTACAGTGAACTCATTGTCATGTTCAAGAAACCAGTCTGAGATGATTCCAGCTTTATGACATGGCGCATTATCCTGCTGAAAGTAGCCATCAGAAGTTGGGTACATTGTGGTCATAAAGGGATGGACATGGTCAACAACAATACTCAGGTAGGCTGTAGCGTTGCAACGATGCTCAATTGGTACCAAGGGGCCCAAAGAGTGCCAAGAAAATATTCCCCACACCATTACACCACCACCACCAGCCTGAACCATTGATACAAGGCAGGATGGATCCATGCTTTCATGTTGTTGACGCCAAATTCTGACCCTACCATCCGAATGTCGCAGCAGAAATCGAGACTCATCAGACCAGGCAACGTTTTTCCAATCTTCTATTGTCCAATTTCGATGAGCTTGTGGAAATTGTAGCCTCAGTTTCCTGTTCTTAGCTGAAAGGAGTGGCACCCGGCGTGGTCTTCTGCTGCTGTAGCCCATCTGCCTCAAAGTTCGACGTACTGTGCGTTCAGAGATGCTCTTCTGCCTACCTTGGTTGTAACGGGTGGTTATTTGAGTCACTGTTGCCTTTCTATCAGCTCGAACCAGTCTGGCCATTCTCCTCTGACCTCTGGCATCAACAAGGCATTTCCGCCCACAGAACTGCCGCTCACTGGATATTTTTTCTTTTCCGGACCATTCTCTGTAAACCCTAGAGATGGTTGTGCGTGAAAATCCCAGTAGATCAGCAGTTTCTGAAATACTCAGACCAGCCCTTCTGGCACCAACAACCATGCCACGTTCAAAGTCACTCAAATCACCTTTCTTCCCCATACTGATGCTCGGTTTGAACTGCAGGAGATTGCCTTGACCATGTCTACATGCCTAAATGCACTGAGTTGCCGCCATGTGATTGGCTGATTAGAAATTAAGTGTTAACGAGCAGTTGGACAGGTGTACCTAATAAAGTGGCCGGTGAGTGTATAAGTCAGAATGCAGAAAATTTCTCAAGGTTGTCTTGTTTGAATTGACTGTTTTGATTTTCTCCCACATTGCAACAAATCTCTGTTTTAAAGGTCAGATATTATGAAATTTTAACGTTTTCAGTGGTTTTACTCATAAATTTGAACATCTGGAGTGGCAGCTGGTGTGAAAACTCTGGGGACCTTTTTTGTTGTTTTCATCCAGTTTACGTTTTCTGTAAATAAATGCTATTTAGATATTTTGACTTGGAATTTGGCTGAGTTGTTTTCAGTAGGTTGGAGAATAAAACAAAATTGTTAATTTTGGTCAAACACGTGTATTGGTAATTTTTCCAGGGCTGTATTTTACTCACTCCACTAGACATCTATATTCTATAAGAATATTTTTATATTTTGGCTAACATGACCCCTGAATGATGCCAGAAACGTCACTATCAAGTTAGCCTTGCTTAGTACCACATACTATATAACCACTCTCGATGTAACTTACCCACCCTATTCACCATTTATCATCCTACTCAGATCATCTACCAGCAGTTGTACATGTATCTCAGTATTAGACTTTATTTTAGCTTATTTTACTGTCATTTAATATACTCTGGTCTGGACAGTTATAGATATCTGTGGGGGTGGCTGCTCCACCAGCAGTTAGTTGCAGCTAGCAGAGCCACCCAGTCACTCATTCAGACTAGTTTCTGTGATTATACCCCAGGGACCATTCCTGTTCTACCCACCAGTCAGTTCACACACCCTTGTGTGGCTGTGGCACAGGTGTATTGTGGCCGACTACTAATTGGAGGGTTAGTGGTTTGATCCCTGCTCTCTCTGCAGTCTGCTTGTTGAAGTGTCCTTGAGCAAGACACTTAACCCCCAGTTGCGCCTGGTGGGTCAGGCCAGCACTTGTGCATGGCAGCACCATTTGTCCCCATGATGCTTTATTTGGGGTTTTATCCTGTCATATTTAGTCAATTTTACGTTAGTTAGCTCAGGCTTTAGCTGAACACCAGAGTTAGCCAGCTAACATTAGCTTCAACCATTGATCTCATTGGGGGAGTGAGTTTGGTCTCATCAGCATTAAAGAAATGGCAGTGAATGGGGTTGCTGTGAAGAAGGGTGTTTTATCTGGGTGGAAAATTGTGCTGTCACATTTAATTCCTGAGGTGTTTTGACTTAAACATGCCGCAGATATTTCATTATTTGTCAGCATAGAAAAGGGAATATTATGTCACTTTTGGTAGAAATGGTCAAGGGCACAAAGTTTAATTGGTCACACATCTCATGTTGAGTTAAGCAAGATACCATGCTGTAATGATTGAACAATATTTAAATGTGCCTTTATTTTAAGCTAATTTCAAACACTCTTCTCTGCTGCCAGATTGACCCAAAGCCATGTACTCCCAGAGGAATGCAGCCAGAAAAGTCTCGAACCAAGGAGGGCTGGGTAAGAGGAATCTGATTTTGACCAGAGAGGCTTGACTAGGCTAAGTTGTTCTGCTGGAATAAGGCTCATAGCTGAAGATCTCCCTATCCTCTTTTCTGAATGACTTTGTTTTGATGAGCCCAAAGGTAAACTTTGACAGAAAACAAAATGCATAAAACGCCATAATAGATGTTGAAATTAAAGAAGCATTTTTTTAGTTGCCTTTTTTAACTTAAAACTTATTTGAAATGTTTTTAGGTTGTTCTCCCTGAAATAATCCTAGAAATTAAAGGTTTAGACATGGATGAAGAGTGGACAGAATTGCTCTCAGCATTGAATTTTCTATGCAGCATCTCTGCTTGGGTAATTTCAGGGTCAATCAACATTATCAAGCCCCTTCAGACCTATTATAGTCACTTTGTCCCTTTGGGTGGCACAGTTGTTATTACATCTTTGTGCCATCTAAACCATCTTTATAAGTTACATACTTGGCTATAAGGAGGCTGTGTGTCAGAAGCTTTTATTAATGAGTCCCTTTTCTTGTTACTGAAAACCCTTTGGCTCCAAATCATGCAGCTGGTGGTGGATGTTTTACTAAGTAAGCAGAAGACGTAATTGTTCGACATCATTGTTGTAAGCAGCCTCCAGCCATTATGGCGTGAGTGCAGTGTGCAGCAATGGAGAAAATGCTCGGTGGTTGGGAGCAAGTAGAAAAAATAGTGTTCGCTGATCTGTGGAGACTAGTGTTTGCATTGACATGACATGTTAAGAATTATACCCCAGGGAAAGTGGAGAACCTAATTTCTTCTGCACTGTCTGAGTAGATAATGGCTGACTGGGCCCTTCCCAGAGTGATCCTTTAAGATACACTGAAATCCATACACTCCCTGTTTTTTTTTCTTTCTTTCTTTCAGAAGGGCAGCAAAGCTGATAGCAATAAATCAAAGAAGATATTTGTAGGTGGAATCCCCCATAACTGCGGCGAGCCTGAACTCAGGGACTATTTCAATAGATTCGGAGTGGTGAGTATTGCTGAGAGAATAATGCAAGTCAGTTTATGTTAAGTTTGCTTTAGTGGATGTGACATTGAAGAGGGTCATTATTATAGTGTTTAACTTTGGATGGGATAGGAGATTATTGGCTTAAATTAATTGACAGAATATTAAATGTGAAAAAGGAGGCACTTGCCTTTTTTTTGTAAATGGAGCCACTGTTTCCCTTTGTCCCTTTCAAGGTCACAGAGGTGGTAATGATCTATGATGCAGAGAAGCAGAGGCCCCGAGGTAAAAGCTGATCCCGTTTTTTTCCTCCCCTTTTCATACTTTTCCATCTTAAATCTTGTGACAAACTATTCTGGCCCAAAGAGGGAAAAAAATCCCACTCAGCTGTTAATATTACTTTTAGCATAGTGTCAATTTTGTGTATGATATATATCCACCCTTTTAAAATGGAACACAGATGACTACAGTGAAAATAAACAGATTTTTAAGTTGAAATAATGTTATTTTTTAAAATTTTCGTTGTCATAATTAATTTGCACTGTTTTATATAAAAACTCTAGAGAAGGTTCTGTAATTACAAAATTATACAATGTTGCATGTAATTTTATCATAGTAAAAACCACAACTAAATTTTGTCTATGTTGGAAATATTTAAATTTGAGGAGATATTGTGGACTCTGTTTTGAAGTGTCCCGCGTGTCTTTGTGGAGCCACATTAATCACAATCACATTTCTACATGGTTTAATTACACTGGTCAACACCAAATTTATTGTCTTAAGTTTTTTAGCTGATTTAGGACAATTTTGATGTGCTGAATCCAAAAATCACATTGGTTTTGCTCAATCAGGTCAACTTTTTGAACTATGACCACATGTTTTTACGTTTTTGTTTACATGTACGGGTATTTTTGCTTTATATGATGCAAAATTCTTTATTTCTTGAAATTCTCTGAATTTTGAACAGTGATGACGTAACATTCAGTTGACATGTACTTACCTTTATCAGTGTCTACTATTCAATTTACAGTACAACTGCTTCAACTTAGCATAAAAACCTGACCTGGTCAAGAGAAACGGATGTCATTTTCGGATTCAGCGGTGCAAAATTGTCTTAAATCAGTTGAATAAACACAGACAACTTACAAAAAATTATTTTTATGTTATTTTCAGGGAGAAAATTTGGTTCCCCTCCCTGAGTTCAGTAGGGCTGCAGCTAACGACTATTTCAGTAGCTGACTAGTTGTCGACTATTGTAACGACTAGTCATTAAGAACTGCACAAAAAAACAATCTCGCTTATTTCTCTTCTGAATTGAATTACTTATTAGAATTCTTGGTATAATTCTAACTAATTTATTCATGATTTGTCATGATGAAATATACATTTCTATTGTGTTTATCTACATTTAAGTCAATCTTTACATTCTTTTACAACAAGTGTGTGTGTCTGTGTGCGAGAGAGAGAGAAAATCACTTACGTTTGTAAGGGTTGTCTCTCATTTCTTCATCAAGTGGGTGAAATGGGTTCTGGATGACAGCGTATATTCAGGGTTGAACAGGTGAATTATTTGTTGAAATCCTTCCTCGTCAACCATGAAAAGTGGCCGCATGTCTCTGACCATGATGTTTAGAACTGACTCTGTGAGAGCAGTAGCTTGTTGCGGTGTACACGTCTGCTTTTTCTGCAAAAAGCCATCCATGGTCCCTGTCCTCTTCTTTGCGCTACATAAATTTTATAATGGAATTGTCAGACAAATTGACATTACTCTTTAAAATGTCATGATCCTTCACACACACCTACAGTAATAGGCTAGCTACTAGCATGGAAGCTAATTATCTTACCGAGGGGCGTCTGACTCTTCCAAAACACGTTTCCTCTTTAAATGCTTGTGCATCGCCGTAGTGGCCCATGGTACGCAAGGCTCACTTTACAGAACTTGCTTTGAACAGTTTTGTTGGCTGAGTCACGTACAAAATGTTACCAAACTTTGGAACATTTGTTTTGCGTGAGTGCCACTTCAGCCTTCGCCATGGCGCTGCTTCCCCTGCTCTGTTCCCATTCACTAGCATGTATGCTCTGTCAGCGCACCAAAGAGCTGGGAGAAGCTTGATGTCTCACTCTGAGCTACTTCAGTTGGCTTTGGTGAAACATTGTTTAGCATGGCATTGCATGCTGTGGAATACACACGATGATGTCACTAACGACACATCGACTACTAAAGTAATTGTCGACGAATTTTGCTGTTGACTATTTGTCGACTAATCGACTAGTCGTTGCAGCCCTAGAGTTCAGCATTTACCTCAACAGTATTTTGTTTTCTTTGAAAATGATTGAAACGATGAGCAGAATTTGATCAAATCATTCAGTCAGTGCTCTTAATGAAGTTTAGCAAACAGAGTAAACTATCTGATCAGAGAAAGTAGCAAAGACTTTTATTCCCTCATAAAAGTATCTCCAGAAAAGCTTGAAGAATGAAAGAAGTTCAACAGTAAATTGAAGGGTTATTAAACTGTCTCCTGGGAAGTAAAGAAAAAAAAACTAATGCAAAGAGACTGAAGGATAATGGGTGCTCTAAAAATACAGCATTTAATCACACATTTCAGCTGGCATATTGAGAACAATCTGATTGTCTGAAAGAGGATTTGTCCTCCATAGAGGCTGGTGTCAGCCTGAAATGTAGAATTATCACAAGAACATTTTAATAGGTTTTGAAAGGTTTAAGGTCATTTTACATTTCAGAAGCAACCTATTTACTAACTCTAAAAATGACTTATGCTTCTCCAGCTAAGTCATGAATGTGTAATGAGTCTGTGACATGTGTCAACATGTTTATGGACGTTCTCTGGGAATCAGACCCGTAGCACTGGCAGTGATGGTGTTTCACACTGCCCACTGAATTACAGTCACAGCTGTTTTATTTGCATCTGTCCTACATAGAAATAATGACGAGGCCACTGACCCACAACACAAACTCCTGCACTTCATTCAAAACCCTGTTTTTTCTCTGTTGGGAGAAACCCAGAATAGTTTGTCATTTGAATTTAACATGATGTAATGCACCCTTATGTAATCTTTTTATAGTATAAACAGTTTCTTACTAATTGCATTAGATGTTTAACGTTGGAATAAGTTTTATTTACCTTGATTTAGAAGTAATTGATACATGTATCTTAAATGGCATAGTATGTGTTTTCCCATATGTAGAAAGTTAAGTATTTTTGTAAGTAAGCCCTTTCTATTTTTCTTTCTTCTGTCCCCCTTCTTCTTGTGAATGGTTTGAATGTGATTAACGGTGTCTCTTAAGATTTGTCTTTTCTCCTTTAGGTTACTGTGCATTTTGACTGGTAGCACAGAGGTACAGGCCAAACTTCAAAAAACAAAAATCTCTTCTTAGTCTAACTGGGGTATACACAAAGTGGCATCAGGTTGAGGTCGGCTAAAGGACAACCATTTCTGTTATAAGAAAGGAACAGTCTCCCCCCGCCAGGTTTTGTTTTCATTGGAGAATACATTAGGAGCAGTTGATGAACAAACTTGTTACTCTGTGTTTATCACAGCAGTTTTGATAGATTTGATATGAAAATGATAAAATACTCTGACAAAGCTATTTTGAGGGTGACTTTGAAAAGAGACACAAACGTGTCCTGTTTGAGGCATTATATACTTGGCACATAATTTATACTAATAGAATAAATTGACCTAATAGAATCCAATTTTGCATCAGTGCATTTGATAACATGTATAGAGTTAAATATTTATCTGACATACAGTGTATATTCTTTATTTTATTTATTTAACCTTTATTTATATGGGGTAGTTCCACTGAGACGCAGCCTCTCTTTTACAAGGACACCCTGTTCATATTCACTCAGTTACATATTCACACCTGGAATGTTCACACCTAAAGTCTACACATCCCTGTTCAAATCCAGGTTTTTGTGATGTAAAAAAATGAGACCAAGATAAATCATTTCAAAACTTTTTTCACCATTAATGTGACCTTTAACCTGTACAACCCAATTGAAAAACAAACTGAAATCTTTTAAGGGGAAAAATAAAAAAAACTTACTATAACTTGGTTGCATAAATATGCACACCCTGTTATAACTGGGGATGCAGCTGTGTTCACAATTAACCAATCACATTCAAACTCTTGTTAAATGGGAGTCAGAACACACCTGCTACCATTTAAAGTGCCTCTAATTAACCCCAAAATAAAGTTCAGCTGTTCCAGTCGGCTTTTCCTGACATTTTTGTAGTCACATCTTACAGCACAAGCCATCGTCCGCAGAGAGCTTCCAGAGCATCAGAGGGATCTCATTGTTCAAAGGTATCAGTCAGGAGAAGGGTACAAAAGAATTTCCAAGACATTAAATATACCATGGAACACAGTGAAGACAGTCATCATCAAGTGGAGAAAATATGGCACAACAGTGACATTACCAAGAACTGGACATCCCTCCAAAATTGATGAAAAGACAAGAAGAAAACTGGTCAGGAAGGCTGCCAAGAGGCCAACAGCAACATTGAAGTTGCTGCAGGAATTTCTGGCAAGTACTGGCTGTTTAGTACATATGACAACAATCTCCCATCTTCTTCATATGTCTGGGCTATGCGGTAGGGTGGCAAGACGGAAGTCTTATCTTACGAAGAAAAACATCCAAGCTTGGCTACATTTTGCAAAAACACATTTAAAATCTCCCAAACGCATGTGGCAAAATGTGTTACGGTTCGATGAAACCAAGTTTGAACTTTTTGGCTATAATTCCAAAAGGTATATTTGGCACAAACACAACACTGCTCATCACCAAAAGAACACTGTACCTACATTGAAGCATGGTGATGGCAGCATCATGCTTTGGGGCTGTTTTTCTTCAGCTGGAACTGGGGCCTTAGTCAAGGTGGAGGGAATTATGAACAGTTCCAAATACCAGTCAGTGTTGGCACAAAACCTTCAGGCTTCTGCTAGAAAGATGAAGATGAAGAGGAACTTCATCTTTCATTATGACAGTGACCCAAAGCAGACATCCAAATCAACAAAAGAATGGCTTCACCAGAAGAGGATTAAGGTTTTGGAATGGCCCAGCCAGAGTCCAGACCTGAATCCGAACGAACATCTGTGGGGTGATCTGAAGAGCGCTGTGCACAGGAGATGCCATCGCAATCTGACAGATTTGGAGCATTTTTGCAAAGAACAATGGGCAAATATCACCACATCAAGATGTACCACGCTGATAGACTCTTACCCAAAAAAGACTGAATGCTGTAATAAAAGTCAAAGGTGTTGCAACAAAATATTAGTTTAAGGGTGTGCATATTTATGCAAACAGGTTATTGTAAGTTTTTTTTTATTTTTCCCTTAAAATATTTCTCCTTTCCAGTTGGGTTGTATAGGTTTTAGGTCACATTAATGGTGGAAAAAGTTTTGAAATGATTTATCTTGGTCTCATTTTTTTTACATCACAAAAACCTGGTATTTGAACAGTGGTGTGTAGACTTTTTATATCCACTGTGTATGATGGTTACCTTTCCTTTTAAAGGGGTCATTTGCTGTACTTTTTCTCCATATTATCAGCTCACACATGTCTTAATGAAATGTTTCTGACATATTTTGGTCAAATTTTTAGTTATTACAGCATAATTGTAAATCATCTTTTGCAGCCTTTCTGAAAATGGCTGGGTTCAGTGCATGTCTCTTTAAGTCTCTAAAGCTGCACCCCCCCCCCCCCCGAAACATCACTGTTGCTAATCTTAGCTGGCTAGATTCTAGCTCCTAGCCACGTGATGTAAATTTGTCTCAAAGAATTAATTAAATAAAGCATCACTAGTTGACAGGGGTGTGTGATTTCAGTGGTCAATAGGATATGACCGGTCCTAGGAGTAGGAACCTTTCTGTGTGGTTTTTGCACGTTCTCGCTGTGCTGTGTGGGTTTGCTCCGGGAGGTCCAGTTTCCTCCCACAATCCAAAGACATGCATGTTAGGTTAATTGGTCATTCTAAATTGTCCTGAGGTATCTGTCCTATAGGCTCTTAGAATAGATGGTTAGTACTAGTGAAGCCCTTTGAGTGGTCTTTGAGACTAGAAAACGTGCTATGTAAGTACAGGTCCCTTATCCTTGGAGTACAATAAGCACAGAAACATTCATGAATGAGCCAAGACTAGTGGCTAAACTGCTAGCTTCAGTTAGCCTCCTGGTGGTGTAGCATCACAGCGAAAATGATGAAATAGACCAGAATGATGTGAGCTATATTATTCACTGTGGATTAGTGAACCACGTGGAAACAGTGATGTCTATTGGGAGGTTGAAATTTAAAGAAAACAACCATATAACCACTGGTGGCTCTTACGCCAGTGTCTTTGGCTCCCCACCCATCTACATGACGGACAGCTAGGCTGGCCAGTAATGGAGCAGTGGGCAGGTATTAAGGCTAATGACCTTTACCTTTCAGTGATGTTTCCTATTTCTTGACATACAGGAAAATACCCGGAAGAGTTGAAGCAGCTTCTTGGAAAGAAACAGAAGATAAAGACTGTGTGTGTGGATTTTTTTTTTTTTTTTTAAGAGAAGTGTGTTTTGATTTTTTTTTTCGACAGTTACTTTACCATTCAACATATTTCAGAAGGTTAAAACCTACAAAAACAAATTTTCAGTCAATGACCCCTTTAAGTTTATGTATAACCGAGAATAGAGTATGTCAAAATCTGAAACCTGCTAACTTAGTTGCAGATTTAGGCCAGAGATGAGTTATTGACAGATGTTCTTAATAGCAACACATCATGGGGCTCAGGATTGCCTGGCTTGCCACTAAAGGTCTCTAAAAAAACTCGGGCGTCTTGTAGGACATTTAATTGGATTCAGGTTAGGTCCCCAAGTAGAGATGATCACACAACCCAGTTCTGCCACAGCAGAAAGTTAATCATATTGAAAGTAGATCACAGTGCACGGCAGAGTTCTACTGCGCATCATCAGATTAAATGGAGTACTGAACAGATGGTGCGGCCGAAAAGTTTTTGATGGCACTTTGTGTATTCCCCATGAAAACTCAGCAGCGAAATTAGGGACTCAATTTGGTAAACATGGCCTGTAACTTTGTGTGACCGTTGTTAGTAATATTTTAATCGTCTATTTTAGGCTTATCCTGGCTGACTCAAAAGTAAAGTACTGAATTTGGGAAAGCTGGGAGAAAGCTATAGGCATTCTACAGTTTGTGTTTCTCCATATTTTTGTGATGCATTAACAATGGCTGCTGCGAGTGTGTGCTCCACAGCAAATATACCAAGGGACAGATCAAGGTGGGGTTTGGATGAAATGGCATGAAAGAATGAAAGTCTGTCAAAACAATTGGTATTTTTAGTTACATGTTGGGCGAGAAATGTGTAACTGGCTATTCAGACCTTTTTATACATTCAGTCTGTCCCCTTTCATTTTTAAAAACGTTACAATCCATTATAATCTTGACCAAATATTTCCCTGCAGATTGAAAAGTTTTCTTCAATCCCCCAGGCGCTAGTCCTGGATTAGTCTCCAACTCTGCAACATCATCCGAACCCCAGGAGCCTCTTGCTCACTCTTGACGGATCCTCACTCTGCTGAAGCCCAATACTGTTCTTCATCTTGTGTTGTCACAACCCCCTTGCTACCTTGATTCACTCTTGGTCGTTGGCTAGGTTTTGGATTTATTACTTTCGAGGCCGAACAATCAGTGGACCAGGCTGTCAACATGCATTTTCACGACATCATGGGCAAAAAAGTGTGTAGTTGTAGTTTTATTTTACCCTTCAGATCAAACTGAGGCTTGGGCGACGGCGTGAGAATTACACTATGATGCTGTTTTTAATACATAAATCTAATTTTCTAGGGCCTTCCTATTGGGGACTGCAGCATCATACAGTGCATAAAACGGCTTTAAACATCTAAACAATGTCTTGCCTCAAACTTGAGTTGCAAATTACTTTCAGTTTTCCATTGCATATTCCTTCACACTTATGCTTTCATAGTTTCTAAACGCACTTCTCTTTTCACTGTTATATTACAGTTTCAATTGTCGCCCAAGGCTTTGTTTAAACTGACCACTCCTTTAGGATGTCTGTTTTAATTTTAGTTTATAATTACAATTGATATTTTCTGGCTTTTCATGTGCCAAGAACAAAAAAAAAAAAAAAAAAATAAAAAATGAAGCTGTTAAGGAATTTATAGCTACAGAATTCTGAGTATAAATCACCTAAAGGATTGGTCTAATCAGTGTTTTTTTCTTTTGGTTTTCTGATGTTTTGTTGGCAGGTCACTTACATGTCAACATGTTTATTTCATTTTATTTTATTTTTAAAACATTTTGAAAAAAAAACCTCAGTGACCTCAGTTGCTGAATCTCCATACTGTGTCTTCTAGCTCTCTAAACAACAATGAAAAGTCCAACTAAAAGCTGCTCAGGATGAGATTGAAGTCCCTCGGTATTTGCATTTGTCAGTGTTTGTTTTTACCTCACTGGGTGTAGCAGATGGGTAGGGTTTATCACACAAAGTCAGTTCAGTTAGTCAGGTAAGCCCGTCTGTCCTGGACAAACACACTTGGCTGTGAAGTTTAAGTACACTTCCTTACCTGTTTTAACACCTTTGTTTTTCTCAGCTGTTGTGGGTGGTGTTTGCTGCATGCTATAGTGCAGGCAGCACATTTTTTTTTGTCTGGTTAGGACTGGTGGTATATGTATAGCTGCATCTGTACCCTGAGTATTTTAGTAACTTCCATGCAATGTGATGTGTTCACAAGAAAATGATAAAATCGAGCACATTCACTGAGCTATATCGTATCACATGTATCCTGTTTCTGTCCTTCACATGGCAACAGCAATGGTTCGGTCATTTGAAGGTCAAACAGTGATAGCTGACTCACTTGTGTGTGTTTCAGCGCTTGATAACTGTGAATGCTGCTAATTTTTGATAGGGATGTCTTTAATGTATTTCTTTTACTCCTGGTGAGGCATGATTTTTATATAGGTGGTGCATTTTGGTTGAGTGGACAGTGGGAGTGATGCCGACTTTGAGTGGTTGATTGGGGAGTTTGTCAGGACAAGGCAGCAAATACTATACTTTTTATTATATTACAAATTTATTTTGTTAGGTATTCTTCCTCAAAAATTACCCAGTTGTTCCATTTGTCTGAAATAAAGTGCAATATTCTACATTAATACATTAAAGATAAGCCAGGTTCCATTTCTGTGCCAAGTTATTTAGTCCAACCTGTATACTCTCCAGTGGTACTTGCTCTCCTTGACTTTGCCCTCATTTCCAGTAGGAATGGAGGCTCGACTTAATCCATTGTTCTTGATTTGACATTACCTTACGTTGGGACTTGCGGGAGGGTGGGAGATATGAGTTACAAAATTAGAAATTGGAGCACATCAAACTGTGGAACAAATCCCAGTTCTGCTGTTGGGGACTGTATAGAAGTCATGGTATCCATCACTTGAAGCTGTGATGCCCACGGGAGAAGCTGCTCAGGTAACTGCCGGCGGCGGCGAGGCCACTGCCGGAAACATGTGCATGTAATTAGGTCGACAGAGAAGGAAGACGGGAGGCTGGGGAAGGTGGCAACACCTTAAAGCGGGGAGACATTTGCGATTCGTTTTTCTCCCACAAGGTGACCCCAATAACTCAACCTCTCAGTCTATTTATGGTTGCCCCCCTTCCCCCGTCCCAGCATGCTTCGTTGCTCTGGTTAACTGCTGCTAGCTTTGCCTAGTTTACACAGGAAAGTTTTGTTGCACGTTTATTTTAACTCCATAAGAATTATTTTATTGATGAATGATTAACGGTTCACAAAATGCACAGTAAGTGATTTTCTAAATATTAATGTACCAATCTAAAATTAAAGTGACTTTTAATTAAAATGTTAACGTTTGTACATTCAGAACATCAAAATGAATTTATTGACTTTATATTTGGATCAAAAATCCACATGTGATTTGATTAGATTCACCATATTTACTCACCTATGACACAGTATGAAGATTCTGTTTTAGATGCAATTTTAAAAAGACTGTTCATTTGTATTTCTGCATGTTTACATTTTGTCAGAACTGAGATACTGTCCTCATTCATTCCCCTTAAAACTTATTCCAAATAAAATAAAAATTAAATTTTTTGTAAGCATTGGCAGGACAAAGGTAAGTTTTAACCTTCCATTAGATGTATTTATATTATATATGGAAACTAGCGCCAAAGAAAAAGATAAATCTATGTTTCTCAGGCACACTTAAAAAGCTGTTAATTATGTGTATTGGTAATAAAACTTTGTCAAGTTTTTTTTTTTTCCATTTCACACTTTGTACCTGAGACACATGGTTATTTAGCTCATGTCACATTAAATTTAAATAGCTGCCCACATTAATCTAATGAAAATAAAATGAAAGATTTAAACCTGGCCCTAAAACGTTCATATTAAGCATCATGCTAGGACAAGTCTGTCTAGGTGAGGGACTTCAAGGACCGTTTACTGGTGTTGCCAAATGTGCCTTCTTTGTCCTTTGTCCAGGTGGAAGTAAAAAAGGCTGAACCTCGTGACAGCAAAGCTCCTGGTCAGCTTGGCCCTGGCCAGTGGGCACCCAGGGGCATCTTGAGTGCAGCTAATGGTTGGACAGCACAGCCGGCCCAGGGCTGGCAACAGCCTTACGGGCCACAGGGTGAGTGGGAACAAATCCCAGAGTCTAAAATCATCAGTTTAAACTTTTATTTTACTTGTAGGTCAGCACTTGAACTATCTATTATAATATCAAAATGTATGTAATCATTATTTTACATTTTGTTTTGAGTTTTGTTCTCAATTTAAAGTGTTTTCTCTTTCTGAAGGAGTGTGGGTGTCCACTACTGGCCAGCCCCTAGGTAGGTATCGGTCATCCACTGAAAAACACTTCATTTGTCCTCTGCCTTTAAAAAAAATAAAAAATGAGTTTTTAACAGGGAAATCATTGTTAGGTACATTACATCTTTCATATGTGGGCATGTGCTTATCATAAAACTCTTGTGCAACTTTAGAAAGGGGCTTGTACTCCATGCAGCCACTGACAGTTTACAGTATGTGTTATCACTGATTCATAATGGCTGAGGCTGTTGATAATGTGCTGCTTAAAACAGATGGCAGTGCTGAATGGATTCTGAAGGTCCCTCTGCTATTGGTCAGGCTCAGCTTCGTATCACCAGCTCGGGGTCAACCTGCAGTGCCGGCTCTCAGAAGATAGTGGTGCAGTGTCAGTCTTTTAGCTATTTTTCAACTGCTGCTTGTCTATTTATCAGCTGTTCAATAAGACAAGAATGCATTAAGGTCCACATCCATCTGGATCTCATCAGTGTCAGGATAGTGTAAACTCGGATGAAGTGCTCATGTGTTTTAAGTCTCCTATATTTTTCAAAATTGTGTGTGTTTTAATCTTATAAAATATGGCCATGGGTAACATGTATACTGTTAAAATATTAAAACACTTACTTTACAAATAAACACACACTGCTTTTATTGAGTTAAACTCTTAAATGAGTAAATTGCAGTTCTTGGGTTTTATGAAGTCATTTTCCAACAAGCCCCACCTTCAGTTCTCAGTTATCAGAAGAAACACACCATGGCTGCATTTTAATTTCTGATTGGCCCAGTCAAAAAAAAACTTTGCCGAATGGCCGCTGTGTGCGTTCCCCTGTGAGTCAGCTACACAGTAGCGCTCCGCAAACTCCATGATGTCATCAGCGCATCAGAGACATCTCATCCTGACAGTGTTTTTATTGTTGCTGGTGACTTTAACCATTAAGAGTTCATTAATATTAATGAGCAGGCTAAAAAAACCATCTGTTCAGGAGAGCTTCATAGATAACATTTTTGAGGAGCTTTAACACGACACAAATTTTTTTTGGTCTTTAAAACTACAGGTGCTTTTCAATAAATTAGAATATCATTAAAAAGTTAATTTATTTCAGTAATTAATTTCAAAAAGTGAAACTTGTATATAGATTCACTACACACAGTGATATATTTCAGGCATTTTTCTTTTAATTTTGATAATGGCATACAGCTAATGAAAACCCAAAAATCAGTTCCTCCAAAAATTGGATTACATAAAATCAATTTTAAAATGTGAATTTTTAATAGAAATGTTGGCCTACTGAAAAGTATGTCCATTTGTCCTTTTGCATGAATTGCTGCATCAAAGTGGCGTGACATGGAGGCGCTCAGCCTGTAGCACTGCTAAGGTGTTATGGAAGCCTGAATCAGGTGCGAAGTCCTGTCATTTGGAAGTCATGGTCCCAGAGTCTGGAGGAAGAATGGAGAGGCACAGAATCCAAGTTGCTTGAGGTCCAGTTTGAATTTTCCACTGTCATTGATGATTTGGGGAGCCATGTCATCTGCTGGTGTTGGTCCACTGTGCTTTATCAAGTCCAAAGTCAGTGCAACCATCTACCAGGAAATTTTAGAGCACTTCATGCATCCCTCTGTTGACAAACTTTATGGAGATGCTGATGTCATTTTCCAGCAGGACTTGACACCTGCCCACACTGCCAGAAGTACCAATACCTGGTTTAATGACCATGGCATCACTGTGCTTGATTAACCAGCAAATTCTGCTGACCTAAACCCCATAGAGAATCTATGGAGTATTGTCAAGAGGAAGATGCGACAACAGACCCAACAATGCAGACAAGCTGAAGGCTGCTATCAAAGCAACCTGGGCTTCCATAACACCTCAGTAATGCCACAGACAGATTGCCTCCATGCCACGCTGCTTTGATGCAATGATTCATGCAAAAGGAGCCCTGACCAAGTAGTGGGTGTGTACATGGACATACTTTTCAGTAGACCAACTTCTTCTACCTCTTTTGGCTGCTCCCTTTAGGGGTTGCCACAGTGGATCATCTCCCTCCATCTCACCCTATCCCTTGTATCTTCCTCTGGAACACCAACCCTCTCCATGTCCTCCTTCACTACATCCATGAATCTTCTCTGTGGTCTTCCTCTTTTCCTCCTGCCTGGCAGCTCCATCTTCAACATTTGTCCAATGGACACACAAACCTAGAGGAGTACACCGAGGTTGTTGTAGCATACTGTACATAGCGAAATGCATTGATGATGTCACTCCTTGCAAAACCATCACTGTTTGTGCCAACCAAAAGTCTTGGATGACAGCAGAGGTCCACAGGCTCCCGAGGGCTCAGGACACATCCTTCAGGGCTGGCAACACTGCAGGACTAACAACAGCTAGGACCAACGTGTTCCGTAGCATCAAGGAGGCAAAACGACAGTACAGCAAGAAAATATCCGGCCTCTCCAGCAATACCAGAGATGCACGTTCTCTCTGGCATGGCATACAGACCCTCACCAACTACAAACCTCCACCGCAGACTGTGTGAGTAACACCACACTGCTTAACAACCTAAATGACTTCTTTAACCACTTTGAAGCACAAAACAGCACATCAGCACAGAAGACCACTCCTACTCCAGATTAGCAGGCCATGAGTCTGGATCCGGCTAGCGTGGAGGGGACCCTCTGCAGGATCAACCCACGCAAGGCAGCTGGACCAGGGTCGCGTCCTGAAGGAGTGTACAGAGGAGCTCAAGAATGTCCTGGCTGACATCTTCAACATCTCCCTGACTCAAGCTTGTTGTCCCCACATGTTTCAAAACTGCCACCATAATACCAGTCCCACAGAAGCTTGTCCCATCCAGCTACAATGATTACTGGTCCGTAGCACTAACCCCCATCATAATGAAGTGCTTCGAGCAGCTGGTCATGCAGAGCATCAAGTCCATCCCCCCTCCCTCCCACGACCCATTTGTTTGCATACAGGTCAAACAGATCCACAGAAGACACCAATGCTGCTGCTCTCCATCCAGCCCTCACCCACCTGGACTCAAAGAACTATGTGCGAATGCTGTTCTTGGACTTCAGTTGAGCATTCAACACAATCATCCCCCAGCATCCGATATAAAAACTCAAGACACTTGGGACTCAAAACCTTTCTCTGTAACTGGGTGCTGGACTTTCTCACAGGGAGGCCACAGAATGTGCGGGTTGGCAGCAACACCTCCAGACCATCACACTGAGCACAGGTTCCCCACAAGGGTGCATGCTCATCCCGCTGCTCTTAACCCTGCTGACCCATGACTGTGTACCAGCCTACAATACCAACCACATCATCAATTTTGTAGATGACACGATGGTGGTGGGCCTCATCACCAACAATGAGGAGGCCAATTACAGAAACGAGGTGAGCCAACTGGTCCAGTGGTGTAAAGATAATCTCTTCCTAAATGTGGGGAAAGACCAAGGAGATTGTGGTCGACTTCAGGAGGGGACACACACAGCATCCCCCTCTGATCATCAATGGTGCAGCTGTGGCGAGGATGAGCAGCACCAAGTTCCTTGGGGTGCACATCTCTGAGGACCTCTCCTGGTCCAACAACATCACATCACTGGCCAAGAAAGCTCAAACTCGCCTCCATTTCTCTGTAAACCGAGGAGAGCACAAGTCCCACCCCCATCATGTGCTGTTTCTACCGGGGTACCATTGAGAGCATCCTCACCTGGTGCATCACGATGTGGTATGGCAGCTGTACCGCCTCCTGCTGGAAGACACTACAACGCACAATGAAAGCAGCAGCAAGATCATTGGTGCCCCTCTGCCCGCTTTCTTGAACATCTACCTCACCTGCAGAGCCATCAACATCACAGGCAACACCTCCCACCCCTCACACTCCCTCTTCAGCCCCCAGCCCTCGGGGAAAAGGAACCTGAGCTTCTGGGCCCACTCCACAAGACTGCTAAAAAGCTTTGTTCATCAGGACCCTGAACTCTGTCCACTTTGTGCCCCCCCCCCCCCGACCATAGCAAACTCACCTGCACAATAACTACCTCAGCTGTTGGCACAAAAAGACTGGCACAACAATAGTAATACATCTGCTGCTGTATGTCTCTGCACTTTACTGCAACCATTTGCACAAATGCCATATCTGCTGCTGTCTGTTCTTGCAATACTGATCATGTGCAGTCCTATCTGTCACTGTCTGCACCTACACTACCACATTGAACTTGCAGCTATGGGTATTACAGCTCTACTTTTCTGTATATAGGATTGCTGGGTTTCGTCACTGTTAAATTGATTTTCTTTATTTGCACTATGGGAGGCCTGGGTCTATCTTTTGTCACCATTTGCACTACAGGTTGCATTACTGTACACAGTCTGCTGTCATTTTCCCAGCCTTATTACTTTTTCTTTATATTGTGCACACCACTGAAGAGAGAAACACCATTTCAATTCTCGTATGTCCTGTATGTACGTACAGTGGGGCAAAAAAGTATTTAGTCAGCCATCAATTGTGCAAGTTCTCCCACTTAAAAGATGAGAGAAGTCTCCAATTTTCATCATAGGTATACCTCAACTATGAGAGACAAAATGAGAAAAAAAAAATCCAGAAAATCACATTGAAGGATTTTTAATGAATTAATTGGTAAATTCCTCGGTAAAATAAGTATTTGGTCAATAACAAAAGTTTATCTCAATACTTTGTTATATACCCTTCGTTGGTAATGACAGAGGTCAAACGTTTTCTGTAAGTCTTCACAAGGTTTTCACACACTGTTGCTGGTATTTTGGCCCATTCCTCCATGCATATCTCCTCTAGAGCAGTGATGTTTTGGGGCTGTCGCTGGGCAACACGGACTTTCAACTCCCTCCAAAGATTTTCTATGGGGTTGAGATCTGGAGACTGGCTAGGCCACTCCAGGACCTTGAAATGCTTCTTACGAGGCCACTCCTTCGTTGCCCGGGTGGTGTGTTTGGGATCATTGTCATGCTGAAAGATCCAGCCACGTTTCATCTTTAATGCCCTTGCTGATGGAAGGAGGTTTTCACTCAAAATCTCACGATACATAGCCCCATTCATTCTTTCCTTTACACGGATCAGTCGTCCTGGTCCCTTTGCAGAAAAACAGCTCCAAAGCATGATGTTTCCACCCCCATGCTTCACAGTAGGTATGGTGTTCTTTCTCCTCCAAACACGACAAGTTGAGTTTTTACCAAAAAGTTCTATTTTGGTTTCATCTGACCATATGACATTCTCCTAATCCTCTTCTGGATCATCCAAATGCTCTCTAGCAAACTTCAGAGGGGCCTGGACATGTACTGGCTTAAGCAGGGGGACACGTCTGGCACTGCACTATTTGAGTTCCTGGCGGCGTAGTGTGTTACTGATGTAGCCTTTGTTACTTTGGTCCCAGCTCTCTGCAGGTCATTCACTAAGTCCCCCCGTGTGGTTCTGGGATTTTTGCTCACCGTTCTCTTGATCATTTTGACCCCACGGGGTGAGATCTTGCATGGAGTCCCAGATCGAGGGAGATTATCAGTGGTCTTGTATGTCTTCCTTTTTCTAATAATTGCTCCCACAGTTGATTTCTTCACACCAAGCTGCTTACCTATTGCAGATTCAGTCTTCCCAGCCTGGTGCAGGTCTCCAATTTTGTTCCTGGTGTCCTTTGACAGCTCTTTGGTCTTGGCCATAGTGGAGTTTGGAGTCTGACTGTTTGAGGTTGTGGACAGGTGTCTTTTACACTGATAACGAGTTCAAACAGGTGCCATTAATACAGGTAACGGGTGGAGGACAGAGGAGCCTCTTAAAGAAGAAGTTACAGGTCTGTGAGAGCCAGAAATCTTGCTTGTTTGTAGGTGACCAAATACTTATTTTACCGAGGAATTTACCAATTAATTCATTAAAAATCCTTCAATGTGATTTTCTGGATTTTTTTTTTCTCATTTTGTCTCTCATAGTTGAGGTATACCTATGATGAAAATTGGAGACCTCTCTCATCTTTTAAGTCTGAGAACTTGCACAATTGGTGGCTGACTAAATACTTTTTGGCCCCACTGTATAGTAGTATTGACAAATAAAATCTTTGAATCTTGAATATATCCACTATCCCTCCTCTGCACATGTCCAAACCATCTTCGCCTTGCCTCTCTTTGTCTCCAAACCCCTCAACCTGAGCTGTCCCTCTGATATACTCATTTCCAGTGAGAATCTTGGCATCTTCAACTCTGCCACCTCCAGCTCCGCCTCAACATTTTTATTAAGTTGTTTAAAAAAATGATCTTGTGTAATATTCAAATTTTTTAAGAAACTGAATTTTGGGGTTTTTCAGTAATTGAAAGCCTCAATCATCAAAATGAAAGAAATGCACTCTTGAAAAATATGACTGTGTGTAATGAATCTATGTAATACGAGTTTATTTTTTTGAATTACGGAAATACATTAACTTTTCAATGATAGTCTAATTTATTGAGATGCCCCTGTAGATATATGGATTTATATGTCTCAAAATGTAAAATTAATCCCTCTAAAATGCACAGTATGGGACCTTTTTAATTTAGGATTTTTTGATGCTTTGTTTTGGGACAGGTGGGTATGGGCCTCCGTTGTCAGCAGGCCGGGGAACGCCTACTCAGTCTCCGTCACTCTTCAATGCATTCCTGGTCACGACCCCAGCAGGTGGCTTTGCTGCACCTCAGGGCTATCCTCAACAGGGCTACGCCGCAGCACCTCAGTTTGGTCAGTGACGTTTTTTTTACACAAAGCATATGGCGGGTTGTGTGTTATGTATATTTTTTTTTTTTTGTAACTTAGATTTTTATTCATTTTTCATCATACATATTACATTCAGATCACCGTCTACATTTAAAAAAAGGAGCTAGAGTAAGAAAGAAAAAAAGAAAAAGGGGGGGGGTACAAATGTTGGAGCATCAAGTTTTTAGTTTCCGTCTCTTAATTCTTCTGGTTTTTCCAGTGCCTTTGGTTATTCTTTCAATTTCTGTCTCGTTGTTGCACTTTGTAGTGTGTCCATTTCCGCCATTTTTTTTTCATATAGTCCTTCTTGTATTCTTTGTCGATATGTTAGTTTTTTCATCATACGTATATCCTCAACAATGTCAGTCCATTGTTCTTGGTCAGGAAGAACTTCTGATCGCCATTTTTTTGTGATTGTTTTTTTACATGCAATCAACAAGATTTTAACTAGATATCCGTCCTCAGCCTGTGTTACATTGTCTCTTTTAAGATCACATAAGTACATCAGGTTACAGTTCATTGGTATATTCATACCAATGAACTGTATCTGCAGATATCTGAAGAATTCCAATTTTTCTAGTTTAAATTTTCTTCTGATGTTTACAAAGCTCCAAAGATCTTTTTTTCCGATATTGCCCCATGCCGTGATTCCCTTGTTCACCAGATTTTTGTATCCCCCATCTTGCTTTGCCGGTTCAAATTGACTGTCAAATGCTACCCATTTCAATAGTTTTATGTCTTCCTTTATGTTATACTTTTGTACTATTTTATACCACAGTTCTAAAGTAAATTTAGTGATTGGGTCTATTTGTTTGATTTGCTTATATGCATCTTTATCTCCTATTATGCTTTGTACTGGGAGTCCCTCAATTTCCTTTTCCATTTCTTTCCATTTTGCCTCATATCCTCCGTCGCACCAACATATGATGTATCTTATTTGTGCTGAGTAGTAATATTCCTTTAGACTCGGTAGGCCCATGCCTCCTTTCTCTTTTGGTAACTGGAGAGTTTTATATTTCACTCTTGGTTTTTTACCTCCCCAAACAAATCTCGATATCATTCTGTCCCACTTTGAGAACTGGGCACCTGGAAGAGATAAAGTAATCTAGGTTGTATGCTGATTTTGACTGTCTCAATTTTTGAATTCAGATCCATATTTAAGATTAACCATCTATCAATATCTTTTTTTATTTCTTGTTC
Organism: Pholidichthys leucotaenia; assembly: GCA_020510985.1. NCBI lineage: Eukaryota > Metazoa > Chordata > Actinopteri > Cichliformes > Pholidichthyidae > Pholidichthys > Pholidichthys leucotaenia. The sequence continues at coordinate 326,208,572 of CM035839.1, read as the reverse complement.
CAACCTATCATAGTTTGCTTTATAAATTTTGCTTAGATCTTTAGTTATGCTCACTCCAAGGTATTTTATTTCTTTTTGTTTCCAGTTTAGTTTGATCTTATCAGTTATCTGGTTTAGAGGGTTATAGTGGAATGTCAGTATTTGTGTTTTTGTTATGCTTATCTTGTATCCTGATAATTTTCCAAAATTTTCTATCAAGTTCATCATTTCCATTATTGATTCAGCTGATTGTTCAAGGTAAACTATAATATCGTCTGCAAATAGCCCAATCTTGTGTTCCGCTCCCTTTATTGTTACACCTTTTAATTTCTTATTTTGTCGTATCGCTTGAGCCAGTGGCTTTATGAACAGAGCAAACAAGGTGGGCGATAGGCAGCATCCCTGCCTGGTTGAGCTTTGTATATTTACTTTGTCTGTTAAGCTACCGTTTATCTTGATTCTTGCCACAGGTTTTTGATACAGCGTCTTTATGCATTGTACTGATTTTTCGTTAAATCCAAAGCGTTCCAGCACACTATATAGGAATTTCCAGTTAACCCTATCAAATGCTTTTTCTGCGTCTAAACTCATTTTTACTGCGCTTTTCTTTTCTTTATGTATTTGATTAATTACCTCTGCCAGGCCGAAAGGCCAGGAGGAGGTTATGTTTTTGCCGGGGTTTGTCTGTTTGTTTGTCTGTCTGTCTGTCTGTCTGTTGGTTAGCAAGATAACTCAAAAAATCTTGGACGGATTTCCATGAAACTTTCAGGCATTGTTGGAAATGGTACAAGGAAGAACTGATTAAATTTTGGGGGTGATCGGTTCACCGTCTGGATACAGGAATTTTTTAAAGCATTTTTCATTCAACACTGTGACATACAGCCATTTTCAACATGTGCGCAGGCGCAATGGAGGGCGCTGGTCGTCGTGTCTGCAACACAAACTCTGCGTTCTTCAACGTTTTAGGCACAAAAGGACGCGGAAAACACTGCTGGCCTGGGCCCGCCAGCGTGCAACTGCAAAACCTCACACGGGCAGCTGTCCGCCGACGGATTCTTTGGCAGAAATTCCCCGGCCAGCCATAGGAGCTGCGCATTTGGCAGAAATTCACCGGCCAGCCATAGGCGCTGCGCAAAAACGAGCTCTCTGCCGGCGAAGCTTCTAAATTGTCGTTTGCCGCGGAGCGCAACCCCCCAAAAAATAATATTGTAGCGAACTCAATATGAGCACCCTATTTGGCTTGCCAAGTGGGTTGACCCTATTGGCGACACAGGTAGAGTGTGGGACTCCGGAGCGGGAGGCATGAGTTCGAACCTCCCGGTGGGACGTCACCATGTCGAGCAGCACGTTACAATATAATATAAAACCCACGGCAACCTGTCTACCCAATTTGCATCCGTCAGTGGAGGAGATGGACACAACAGCAACACTTCAGTTTATTACCTCCGCCAAGGAGGCAATGCTTTTACTACTGAACCACTAATCCTATCACTATCAGATTGATTGTCATTGATTAATTGTGTGTTTATTGCACTGTCCCTGTCAAATAAACAAATAACCATTGTGAATCCAATTGCTAGTCATATGTTTACATGCTCAAGGAATCTGAAAACATACACACAAACACTGTATGGGGGGAATTGTGGCGCTTGGCGGAGGTCTGCGCTCTCCGAGTGCTTTTCTAGTTATATGTATTGTTCTCCTGATATTGTCATGTGTTTGGCGTCCCTCTATGAAACCAGTTTGATCATCTTCTATCAATTCCGTCAAGAATGTCTTTATTCGTTTACATATAATTGTTGTATATATTTTATAATCCACATTTAATAAAGAGATTGGCCTATAGTTTCCGCATTGTTGTCTATCTTTCCCTGGCTTTAAAATAACTGAAATAATGGCTTCGTTCCATGATGGAGGTATTTTGTTGTTGTTCAATGTCCAATTAAATGACTTTAGGAGCTGTGGCGTGAGTTCTTCTATAAACAGTTTATAAAACTCAGACGGGTACCCATCACTACCTGGTGATTTACCGTTTTTAAGTGACTTAATCACATCTCTAATCTCTTGTGTTTGTGGGCTATATTAATCATATATTCCATAACCTACATATGTTGAAGCATGTGGGAATGTTTGGTGATTACATACACTACCGTTCAAAAGTTTGGGGTCACCCAGACAATTATTTTGTGTTTTCCATGAAAAGTCACACTTATTTACCACCATGAGTTGTAAAATGAATAGGAAATATAGTCAAGACATTGACAAGGTTAGAAATAATGATTTGTATTTGAAATAATAATTTTTTCCAGATACTCGACCTGCTCAAAGGAAGGTCAGTTTTATAACTTCTCTAACCAGCTAAACTGTTTTCAGCTGTGCTAACATGATTGCACAAGGGTTTTCTAATCATCCATTAGCCTTCTGACGCAATGAGCAAACACATTGTACCATTAGAACACTGGAGTGATAGTTGCTGGAAATGGGCCTCTATACACCTATGTAGATATTGCACCAAAAACCAGACATTTGCAGCTAGAATAGTCATTTACCACATTAGCAATGTATATTAGATATTAGAGTGTATTTCTGATTAGTTTAAAGTTATCTTCATTGAAGAAAACAGTGCTTTTCTTTCAAAAATAAGGAAATTTCTAAGTGACCCCAAACTTTTGAACGGTAGTGTATGTAAGGCGACTTCACATCTCTGAAAGGACAAAGACTCTCAACCGCCAGTGAAGAACAAAGACGTTCCCAGACACTGCGGTGGAGACCGGAGGAGCTACCCTCACCCCCCCAGGGCGAAGAGAGGAAGTACCAAGACAATGGGGGGATTAAGATAATGAGGGATGTCAGCCTTTGATATGCATGTCTTTTGTTATGTGCAAGTATAAAGTCAGAGAGCTGGAGGTATTCGGTCTCTTTTTCCTTCTGCTGCTTCTGCACTTAGATGAGACTTGTTAGAAGAGCTGATAATAAACTTTGGTTTATATATCATACCGCCTCGTTCTTTCAAGCTCTTCTACACTGGTGACCCTGACGCGAGTATGGACCGGAGGCGTTCCCCCGCGATCGACTCATCTGTGGCGACCCAGGCAGACGCCAGCGTCCACGCAGACAGGGGAACAGATGGACGACTTTCCCCCCCCCCCCAGCAGAAGGGATTGAGAGGGCTCAACCGAGCACCACCGCCGCTGAGAGAGCCGAAGCAAGGCACTCTCACCCTGCGGACACATCAGTGACGGTCTACACGAATGCCGTCGCTGTCAAGCTGCCGGACTTCTGGCAGGAAGACCCCGCCTCGTGGTTTCAACAAGCTGAAGCCCAGTTTACACTGGCGGGCATCACGGCTGACTATACGAAGTTCTATCACATCGTCTCCAAACTCGACGCCGCCACTTCGAGGTGTGTGCGGAGCATGATCCGGCGGCCGCCGGCCCAAGACAAATATGAAACACTGAAAGCAACCATCGTGGCAAATTACGTCCCCTCAGCTGAAGAGAGAGCCGAGAAGATCCTGGCGGTCTACGGCCACAGAGGGTGCAAACCTAAAGCCCTCATGAAGGACTTGCTGCAGCTTAAAGAAGAGGACAATGACAACTTCCTCGTCCAATTCATATTCCTCAGCACGCTGCCGCCACACATGAGAGGGACACTCGCCAACATGAGATGCAGCACCCAGCAAGACTTCCGCGTGCTCGCCAACGAAGCTCAACGGCTCGTCAAAGCCTGCAAGGAGCAGACGCCCACAGCAGCATCCGCAGACCTCAACGCTGATTCCCGGAACCACGAAGAGCCACAACCCACTGAGCAGATCCAGCCCGCGGTGACAGCGACACGGCCAAAACGTAACAGGCGGAGCGACGTCTGTTATTATCACCACCGCTTCGCCGAGAAGGCCCGCAAATGCGTTCCCCCCTGCAAATTTACGATTTCGGGAAACGCCAAAGCCGAGAGCCGTTAACAGCAGCGGTTCTCAGCGAGAAGAGTAAGCTGTTATATGTGACGGATGGACACACCGGCAAGCAGTTCCTTATTGACACAGGAGCTCAGCTGAGTTTCGTCATGCCCTCCCAAGCAGATCGAGCCATGGGCACCCGGGGCAACGGAGCGGTGGCAGCCAACGGCTCCAACATTGACACTTTCGGCGAAAAGAGCCTGCACCTCCACATCCACGGCCGCAACTACAGATGGACATTTGTTGTAGCGGCGGTGAGTTTTATCTTGTTAGGCGCAGATTTTTTGTGTGCACATGGGTTATTAGTGGATCTAGCGAATAGACGCTTGGTTAATGCACTGTCCTTTGCTTCTATTCCCTGCTCAGCCCGAGTTTCTCCACCACCTGTGCAGGCTAGCGTCACCACGGCAGGAGGTAAGTTTGAACAACTCCTCACCCAATTTCCAGCACTCACAATTCCCAAATTCTCAGCCACTGTGGCTAAACACGGGGTTGAACACTTTATTCCCACAACGGGCCCACCCGTATTTGCCAAAGCTCGCCGCTTAGACGCGGCCACAGCTCACCATAGCTCGGGACGAGTTTACTACCCTTGAAAAATTAGGCATTGTTAGACGCTCGAAGAGCCCTTGGGCCTCACCACTTCACATGGTTCCGAAACCCGACGGTTCTTGGAGACCGTGCGGAGATTACCGCAGATTAAACAATGCGACAGCGCATGACCGCTACTCAATTCCTCACATTCAGGATTTTTCACTACATCTGGTGGGTGCGCGCATTTTTTTCAAAAATAGACCTGGTCCGCGGTTATCATCAAGTCCCAGTTCGAGCAGAGGACATTCCTAAAACAGCTGTAATAACCCCTTTTGGCCTTTTTGAATTTCTTCGAATGCCTTTCAGCCTCAAAGGCGCTGCTCAAACTTTTCAGCGGATGATGGACGCAGTATTACGCGACTTTCCTTTTGTTTTCGTCTACCTCGACGACATGCTGGTCGCCAGCTCGTCTGAGGAAGAACACAAGCAGCACCTCACTACGGTTTTTCAGAGACTAGAAGAGCACGGGTTAATAATCAATCCAGCCAAATGCAAATTCGGCATGTCACAAATTGATTTTTTAGGACACAAAGTCTCTCCGAAAGGGGCAGTTCCACTTCCAGACAAAGTTCACGCGATAAAAAGTTTCCCACGGCCACAAACAGTCAAATCGCTGCAAGAATTTTTAGGAATGGTTAATTTTTACAACCGTTTCCTCCCCCACGCAGCTCAGCTCATGCAGCCCCTATATGACGCACTCAGAAAAATGAAAGCTTCCAACGTGGTCGAATGGACCCCGGAGCGCGAACGCGCCTTCGCGGAAGTAAAGAGCGCTCTTGCTAATGCCACATTGTTAGTTCACCCCGATCCCTCGGCCCGCATTGCGCTAACCACAGACGCTTCGGACCTAGCTATAGGGGCAGTTGTAGAACAACATGTCAGCGGGATCTGGCAACCTTTAGCATTCTTCAGCAAATCGCTAAACCAAACTGAGCGTAAGTACAGCACTTTTGACAGGGAGCTGCTAGCGCTTCATTTATCCATCCGCCACTTCCAGTTCTGGTTAGAAGGGTGGAGTTTCACGGCTTTTGTAGACCACAAACCGCTCGCCTTTGCTATGGCTAAAATTTCAGAACCATGGTCAGGCAGGCAACAAAGACAGCTGGCTGCGATTTCAGAGTTCGCCACAGACATTCGACATGTGGCAGGCAAACTTAACGTGGTAGCAGACTGCCTCTCTCGCGCTGTGACATCACCAGAGCGCGAGGAGACAGATTATACTGCCTCAGCCGCAGAACTTTTCACTAACGCGGACACATACGCAGCACCTATCCATGCAGGGATAGATTATGCAGCCATGGCAGAGGAACAAAGCAGTGACGCGGATGTGCGCGCACTCCTGTCTGGACCAACAGGGTTAAGGCTGGAGAAAAAGGGTTTACGCGACGGCGTGCCCCCCCTAATATGCGATATTTCAACCGGCTGACCTCGCCCGTTAGTCCCAACCACATGGCGCCGCCGTATTTTCGACTCAATTCACTCCCTCGCGCACCCAGGTGTGCGCGCCTCGGTTAAAATGGTCGCCGAAAAGTTTGTGTGGCCAGGCCTGCGCAAAAACGTAAAAGAATGGGCAAAAACTTGCATTTCTTGTCAGCGCGCCAAAATACACAAACACACAAAAGCCCCTCTGGAGCCTTTTCCAATCCCGGCTAGAAGGTTCGACCACGTTCATGTCGACCTCGTGGGGCCACTACCTTCCTCCCAAGGTTTCACACACCTGTTAATGATAGACCGCACCACGCGCTGGCCAGAGGCAGTCCCTCTAGCGTCAACTACAGCAGAGGAAGTCGCTCGCGTTTTTTTGACAAACTGGGTGGCACGTTTCGGCGTCCCATCGGACATCACGTCTGATAGAGGACCTCAATTTGTCTTGGAGCTTTGGTCAGCCATGTCCAGCAGCTTAGGGGCAACAATTCATCGCACCACCGCTTATCACCCTCAGGCTAATGGGTTATGCGAGCGTTTTCACAGATCTTTAAAGGCCGCCCTCAGAGCCTCACTAACGGATACAAATTGGGTAAATAAACTTCCCTGGGTTTTATTGGGGTTGCGTGCTGCGCCTAAAGAGGATCTAGACGCCTCTCCGGCAGAATTAGTTTTTGCACAACCTCTCAGGCTCCCAGGTGAATTTTTACCAGAGAACCCAGAGCCAGGGCATCTTCCAGTCCCGAGGTTTTTAGGCAGCAACGGACCGGACTCTCTCCCCGGTCCAGCTCATCACTCCTTTCCACGGGTTTTTGTCCCACAAGCTTTAAAGAACGCTGAATTCGTTTTTGTTAGACATGAAGCTTTAAAACCAACTTTCTGCCCACCATACGATGGGCCATTCAGAGTGCTGGAACCTGGTGATAAACACTTTGTGCTTGATTTTGGGGATAGAAAAGAAACAGTCAGCATTGACAGACTTAAACCTGCCTTCTTGTTGAAAGACGAGCCTGCACTGTTGGCAAGAGCACCTCGGCGGGGTAGACCCCCCAAGAGAAAAGACTCAGCCCCCCTGCAGGGAACAATTAATCACTCTCCTCCCCACGCTGCAGATTCCTCACAAGAAGGTCCCAGCAGGACGCCTAAACGAACCCACAGCAGTTTTGGGAGAAGATTAAAACCCAGACGGCACAGGGACTGATGCAAACTACTCCACAGTTGTTCACTAATTGTGCTGTAACAGTTTAGGACTGACTTGTGATTTTACTATGCTGTTATGATTACCACTGAACTCTCTTAGGAGCATGGCTGCTGGAAAGTTTCTTCTGTGGCAAGAGGTGTAACAGTTAGTATGTCATAGTAATTATCTTAAACTGTGAATTTTTCTATTGTCCTTTCTTAGTCGTTTGGGGGGGGGGCTGTGGGCTATATTAATCATATATTCCATAACCTACATATGTTGAAGCATGTGGGAATGTTTGGTGATTACATATGTAAGGCGACTTCACACCTCTGAAAGGACAAAGACTCTCAACCGCCAGTGAAGAACAAAGACGTTCCCGGACGCGGCGGAGGAGACCGGAGGAGCTACCCTCACCCCCCCCAGGGCGAAGAGAGGAAGTACCAAGACAATGGGGGGGATTAAGATAATGAGGGATGTCAGCCTTTGATATGCATGTCTTTTGTTATGTGCAAGTATAAAGTCAGAGAGCCGGAGGTATTCGGTCTCTTTTTCCTTCTGCTGCTTCTGCACTTAGATGAGACTTGTTAGAAGAGCTGATAATAAACTTTGGTTTATATATCATACCGCCTCGTTCTTTCAAGCTCTTCTACAGTGTTGTTATTTCTGCTGTTAGCTTTTCATTTTGTTGATTTCCTATTGATGGCAAGTCCAATGTGCATAGAAATTTTTTAATATCCTTAGTATTTGTTTCTTCAGGTTGCGATTATAGTTCTTGATAGAAATTATGGAATATTTCTTCGATGTTTTCTGGGTTAACTGTGGTTTTATTTGTGATGGGGTCTTTAATCTTATATACATTATTCACTGTTTGTTGTTTTCTTAACCTTTTTGCCAGCAGTTTAGTGGCTTTTGGCCCTGTTTCATAATATTTTTGCTTTAGATATCTATTTTTCCTTTCAAGTTCATCTATTTGTGCTTCTTTTATCTTTATTTTTTCTTCTTTAATTTCTTGGTATATTTTTGGGTCATTTGTGCTTTGATGTTTAAGATAAGATAAGATAAGCCTTTATTAGTCCCACAACGGGGAAATTCCAGGATTGCAACAGCACAGGGATAGCAACACTCAGAGCAACAATCAGAAGGCAAGAAAAAAACAACGTTCTAATTCCCTCAGTCTCTCACATCTTTGTTCATATGTTTCCAGTTTAGACTTATTTGCTTTTCCTGTTTCAACAATTAATTTATCTCTTAACACGGCTTTTAGTGCATCCCATAGTATTGTTGGATCCACTTCTTCATTGTCATTCTCTTGGATATACTCGTTTATGTTTACTTTTATTCTTTCTTTCATTTTCTCATCATTTAACAGTCCTACATTAAGTTTCCATGTTGTTTGTCGTTTTCTATTGTTTAAATATATTTCCATGTATATAGGATTATGATCTGATATTTCTGCCCCTCCAATCCGACAATTTCTCACCCTGTGTCTCTCACCTTCATTCATAAGGAAGTAATCTATTCTAGAGTGTACTTTATGGACTGCTGAATAATGTGTATAGTCTTTTTCGAGTGGGTGCAGGTCCCTCCATATGTCTACCATACCCATTTCTGCCAGGGAGGTTCTTATGAACTTTGTTACATGTTTTTTTGTCTTCTTAACACTTGTGTCAACTTCATGATCCATGACAGCATTTAAGTCTCCTCCACAAATTAGGACTCCTTCACTGTGTGTTGCTATGAGATCAAACAGATGTTGAAAAAAACCCTTGTCACTTTCTGGTGGGGCATAGATGTTCACTAATGTGATCTGCATACCATCTATTCTTCCCTTTATTATTACATATCTGCCTTCTTTATCCTGGATTTCTTTTTCACATTCAAATTGTATTTTATTTGAAATTAGTATCATAACCCCCCTTTTAGTTCCTCCCTTAAATGAACTGTAGTAGGAGTTCTTATAGCCAAATCTCTTTAGTTTCTCATGTTCTGTCTTGCTCAAATGTGTCTCTTGCATAAATATAATTTCGGCTTTTTCCTTCTTGAATTTTCTTATTATTCTTTCCCTTTTAACAGGTGAGTTCAGACCATTCACGTTTAGTGTCATTATCTTAAGATTTTTACCCATATTCATGTTTTTCCATTTTTTTAACTTGTGCTCCTAACCCCTTTAACATCAAAACTAACACATATTTATATAAAAACACATTAACAAATCTCGACCTCCGTACTTTGGGCCTTTCTTCTGCCCACTGGTCCCTGTTGGTGGGTGGAGGGAATGTCCCCACAGAGTGAAGGGCCCTCCCTAGACTTGTAGTTACTATCCAAGTAATAGTCATTAGTCTAGAAATGTCCAACAAAAATCACTTAAACCTCTCCTAGCCGTTTGTTTCTCTTTTACCTTGTCTTCTTGGCCTTCATTTCTTCTGTGTCTTTCTCAATCTTTGTTATGATCTAGGCTTTCAGTTGAAAAGTTGAAAGCCTTGCAGCTTTTCCTGGGCCCGCTGCGCCACGTCTCTCCCCCGTCTTCTGCCGCTCACTTGTCTCCACTCCGGCTGTCGTGATGCGTTCAGTGTCGCCGCTGCTCCAGCTCCTTCCTCGGGTACGCTCACCACAAAGCCTCGCTCCGTCAAGTCCCGCGCTGCCTCTCTGGCTGTGTTGTACGTTTTTACGCCGTCATCCCAATGAATCCTCATCTTCGTTAGCGGCGTTTGGAACCTAATTTTTTTCTCTTTCAGCGTTTTTTTAATGTTGGCATATTTCTTTCGCTGCTGCACAATTTCTGCCGGGTAGTCATGGTCAAAGAATATCTGTTTGTCGCCGATTCGTATCTTTTTTTCCACGCTTGTGTCAGGATTCTTTCCTTTATGTCATATTTCAGAAAGTTCACCACAACTGACCTGGGTGTAGAGTTTGGATTCGGGTTCTGTGCCGAGGCTCTGTGCGCTCGTTGAATCTGCAGATCCGCTTCACCGGGCAGCTCCAGCTCTTTTTTTAAGAAATGATCCATGAATTTCGTCATCGAGTTGCCTTCAATGCCCTCCGGGATCCTGAAGATGCGTATATTGCTCCGTCTGGACCTGCTCTCCAGGTCGGTTATTTTTTCCTGCATCCTCTGTGTTTGCGTCGTCAAGGTCTGCAGCCGCTCGTTTGCCTCGGTCTTCCAGTCTTCCAACTCCGATATTCGGGCCTGTGCTTCTGTCATACACGCCTGTTGAGAGCGCAGCTCCTCCATGTTTTCTGTTAGTTTGCGCTCCATTTCTCTTCGGAGGCCCATAATTTCCTCCTTCCATCTCTTTTTTCAGCTCTTCCTTAAGAGCCGCTAAATCCTGTTGGAGTTGCCGCTTAAAGTCTTCCAAGTCTTTTTTCAATTCTTTACCTAAATTGGCGATGCCAGTGTTCATAGCCTCGAGTTTGGCGTCCTCCATTTTCTCTGCTGTAGTTGTCTCGTTTCCCTGGGCCTCGTGCACAGCGATTTCTCCTGCGTTGTTGAAGAGGGATTTCTCAGTTTTACCCTGCTTTTGTCCGTGTGCCCGGCTTCTTCGTGTTTTCATCCCTTGGTTTATTGGTTCATTTATGTCGAGTTGGCCATTTACCAATGATTTTTAATCCGACTAGGGAGAGCTCTCTGTTTAAGCATTATGTCTCTCCACCATCTTCCCGGAAGTCCGTGTGTTATGTATATTTAACAGCAACATGGAAACTTTACAGTTTTGTGGCTAAATTCTTCCTTTAGACTGTGTTATTTAGTTCTAAGTAAAAGTTTAAGCAAAGTTTGTCATTCAATCCATGGAGCCAAACATGTATGGTAGAACAAAATTACGTTTCTCCTATTGGAAGGGCTGCTGCCATGTGTGGGGCCACCAAAATTTTCCCTTTCCCCATTCCATTATGCTGAGCACCAAGCTAGAAGGCGGGAATTCCCCCCCCCCCTTTTTTTTTTTTTTTTAAATCTGGTCATTGGTATGACCCGGCCGGGACGTGAACCCACAACACCGAGAATGGTGGCCTAAAAAAGTGTATAGATGAAATGTTACCATTTAATGTAGAGGCAGTTTTTTTTTTAAAATCCCCTGCCAGTTGAAGCCCAAAGAGGTTGAAGACCGAAGTGAGATTATGTTATGGGTCAGTCCGTCCATCCAGCCATCTGTCCCACTTCCGTGAAATCAATTCCTCCTACAGTTTTGGTCCAATTGTTTTGAAACTTGGTACCATGGTTTGATATACACTGAGGATGCGCATATTGCAGTTTGGTTCTGACTGGATGATTTTTGCAGAAATTGTAGCCCCTGACCTATGACCTCCTGTTTTACCTAACTTCATAGACAGTAACTGTCTTGTGAAATCAACCCCTCTTACAGTTGTGGTCCAATTGTTTTGAAACTTCGTACCATGGTTTGATATACTCTGAAGGGTCAAAGGTCATGGTTAACACTGCAGATACACTATGGTAAATGTTACATTACTATTACTATAAAAGGAGTAAAGCTAGGGCCACCAAACCTGGTATACAGGTTTACCTTGGGATCCTGACCTCTGACTATGGGTTTGGGGTAGAGGTGTGCCGTATCGTTCATGATAATACTGGTATAAATTTTGATACTGGTGTAAAATGAATATTGTGATATTTTTGGGTATGTTACATTGCCTGAGGAAGTTATGCTTTACCATAGAAACGTCACAACGAACATGGTGTGGGAAGTGGCACTCCATGCTTCTGTATCTAGTTGTGGGGAAATAATTTAGTTTTAAGGCTTTCAGACTGCTGCCATATTTAAAAACAAACAAACAAAAAAAAACGGTGCAGCGATGCGGATAATCTGCCCACATTTTTTCTGCATGTCAACATCGCTGCTTCAGGGCAAAGTAAAACTTTGCCCTGAAGTGTCCAGAGGTTTATTTTCATTCTGTTGTGGCTGCTTCAGTATGATTCAACCACCTGGAAGTGGAAAAAAAATCCGTTAACAGCCCCCAGGAGTTGTATGTGCAATGAAGACCTCTAACGCAGGTAAATGGAGAGGGGAAAAAGAGGACTGATGCAGCGCTCATTTACCTGCAGAAGTGTCTAGTTTGGGGGAAACAGCAAGCAGGTAGGCCAGCATATATTCAGTATGATAAAAAGGATGAAATAAGTTTTAAATAAACCCACTCCCTCCCTGTTTTATTTAGACTCTTCCTGACCCGGTGAAATAACATACAGTATTAGACTACATTAATTTAATATGTTGAAGGGCCAAAACCCCCTCATGACCCAGAGCATAGAAATGAGATGAAGACAGAAATAATGTGGTGAATGAGTATCTGTGGTTATATTATACTGTTGTAGCTAGGGGTGTGCCATATTGTATCGTTCACGGTAATACCGGTATAATTTTTGATAACCAGTGTAAAAATGAATGTCATGATATTTGGGGTCCGTTACGCTGCCAACGGAAGTTACCAGTTACCGTAGAGATGACAAAAAAAACATGGCATGAGAAGCAGCGCACTGTGCTTGGAACGTCTGAGTCTAGTTGTGAGGAAGTAATTTAGTTTTAAGGCTGTTTCAGACTGCTGCCTTCTTTAAAAAAAATGGTGCAGTGATGCGGATAATCTGCCCACATTTTTTTTCTGCACGTCAATAACACAGCTTCAGTGAAAAGTTGTATTTCACCCTGAAGCAGTGTTGTTGATATCCGGACTCCCAAGTGTCAGAGGTTTATTTTCGTTCCCATGTGGCTGCTCCAGATTGATTTATTCAACCAGCCGAAAGGAAAAAAAAAATCCGTTAACAGCCCCAGGAGTTGTCTGTGCAACGGAGATTTCTGACGTGGGCAAATTGAGAGAGAGAGATGAGAGGTCTGATGCAGCGGTCGTTCACCTGCAGAAGTGTCTAGTAGTTTGGTGGAAACGGCTGACAGGTCGGCCAAATGATGAAATAATACTTTTAAATAAGTCCAGTCCCTCCCTGTTTTATATAGACCCTCTTCCTGACCCGGTGAAATAACATACTAAATTAATTTAATATGTTAAAATGACCAAAACCCCCTCATGTCCCAGAGCATAGAAATGAGATGAAGACAGAAGTAATGTGGTGAATGATGTCTGTGGTTATATTATGCTGCTGTAGCTGGTTATACTGTAGTTTAGGGTTTACGTTTTTAAATGTAATAAATAGGTTGCATTAACCATAGCTAAATTGCTCGTACATTTATAAGGCAATGTTTTCAGGACTATTCAGATGTTTTAAGACGAACCTTTATAATTTTCAAAACTACAGGCTGTATGTAGTCTGCAGTACCAACTTTACTCTCATCTGCTCATTACTATTCTCTCCTAAATTTTTTATTTTCTCATTTTTTAAAACATCTTTTCATAAAGGTACTTTTTTAAAATTTTGAACATTTTTGGTGACAAATTTGTGACCTTTTTCATGCAGAATTATAACTTTTTACCTAAAGCCTCTTACCTTGTGTTTTTATGCGGAAGAGGTGAAGAAATCAGAAGTAGCACCAGATTAAAATTAAGATTAGTCAATTACTGTATTTTTTTGGACTATAAGGCGCACTTAAAATCCTTTAATTTTCTCAAAAATTGACAGTGCACTTTATAATCCGGTGCGCCTTATGTATTAATTCTGGTTGTGCTTACTGACCTCGAACCGATTTTATGTGGTACACGGTGCTCAAAAATCTGTCAAAAATGTTTTAGTACGACTTTGGTAAGCTACGAAGCCGAACCGCTTGATGGATTGTCGGAGCATTACGGTAGTCAGGAGCCTCGCAGAGTAATATGTGCTTCAACATAATGGCCGGATGGCTTTTTCCACAAATCTCAATCCCTATTGATCTGCCACTCCATGCGCGCCCATCTCACCGATACTGTCAAAACCCAAGTGAAGCAAACTAATTCGGAGCTTGCCATCATTCTGGGTGGATTAACCAAAGAACTCCAACCGCTATATTGGTGTCAACAGGTCGTTCAAAGTTAAATTGCTAGCGAGTTACGCCACTATCTGCCAATGGATCGTGGATCGAAACTGCTCCTGTTTAGCTGTAATTAATATTCAAAAATGATTTTTTCAGGACGAAAGAATTCAAGCGTCCTGGCATTTGTTTGCATTGTTTGCTTCTTGGGGCTGCCGCCGGAGAGCGAGCCGTATCGAGTACCGAGCGAGTATCCTGGCCACTATGGTGATGTAAACAGCCACGGACCAAAAAACGTACATTTGCGCGTGGAACAGGTCATTCACACTCGCAGACAATCACGCTATATGTGTCTATAATGACTATAGATAGGATTTTCTTTCCATGCACGCCAAAAAAAATAAAAAATTTCCCAGATCCGACTACCTCGCGAGGTAGTCGATACCCAAAAGCCGATGGTGTATAGAACACGTATATTAGGATTTGTATGTGAAATTTCGGCATCGAAACTGCTCCCGTTTAGCTGTAATTAAATATTCAAAATGATATTTTTGGGACGAAAGAATTCAAGCGTCCCGGCATATGTTTACTTATCAGGGCCGCCGCCGGAAAGCGAGCCGTATCGAGTACCGAGTGAGTACCCAGCGAGTATCCTGGCCAATATGGCGATGAACAGCCACCGACTAAAAACGTTCCGCCTGCTCGTGGAACAGATCATTCACACTCGCAGACAATCGCGCTATATGTGTCTATAATGACTATAGATAGGATTTTCTTTCCATGCACACAAAAATTTTTTTTTTCCCGGCTCCGACTACCTCGCTTTAATGCGCCTTATACTCCGGTGCGCCTTATGTATGAAAATAGACCATCAAATAGACCGTTCATTGATAGTGCGCCTTATAATCCGGTGCGCCTTGTAGTCCCCAAAATACGGTAGTTGTTTTAATATTCAATAGATCAGTTGACTATTAAAATCCAAATTTTTAATTTTCCTCCCAGCTGAAGGCTATAATTACATTTATAACTAGTTTGATACCTGTTATTTTAAAATGCTGGCCTACTAAAACTGGTGGTTTCTGGTTTCTAACAGCAGGGTGGCCTAGGATGAAGTCAAACTTCTGGCCTGAATTTTTGTCCCAGTTCACCCCTCAGTGTGCTTAAGATGTGGTGGTTTATAATGTTTTCTGGTAATATTTGATACAGAATAAAAAAAGTTTGAAACGCATTCTAGACTGCTCTTTATAAACTGGAGAAATTAGTTTTTGTTTTTACTGAATATATTGAACATAATTAATGCTGGCCTGTGAAACTGTACTTTATAAATTTAAAATAAAAAGCTGTATTCTGTGATATCGTGAAGAATATTGTTTGTGTGAAAATTCACAGAAATATCGTGATATCATTTTTGGGCCATATCGCCCACCCTAATTGTAGCAGCTTATAGTTTAGGATTTACATTTTTAAATCTAATAAATAAGTTGCATTAACCATCACTAAATTACTTCTTGCATTCATAAGGCAATGTTTTCAGGACTATTCAGATGTTTTAAGAAAAATCTGCAAAATTTCAAAATTATGTGCTGTATGTCATCTGCAGTACCAACTTTACTGTCATCTGCTTGTTACCATTCTCTCCTAAATTTTTTTTCTCATTTTTTAAACATCTTTTCGGTACACATTTTTTTAAAATTTTGAACATTTTGGAAACAAATTTTTGTGTCCTTTTTCATGCAAAATTGTAACTTTTTTTTTTACCTAAAGTCGCCTACCTTGTGTATACTGAAAAGGTGAAGAAATCAGAGGCAGCACTAGATTTAAATTAAGATAGTCAATCACTTGTAATCAATAGATCAGTTGACTATTAAAATCCAAATTTATAATTGTCCTCCCAGCTGAAGGTTATAATTGCATTTGTAACTAGTTTGATACCTGTTATTTTAAAATGCTAACCTACTAAAACTGTGATTTCTGGTTTTGAACAACAGGGTGGCCTAGGATGAAGTCAAATTCCCAGTCTGAATTTTTGTCTCAGTTCACCTCTCAGTGCACTTAAGACGTGGTGGTTTATGTTTTCTGGTAATATTTGATACAGAATTTAAAAAAGTTTGAAAGACATTCTAAACTGCTCTTTATAAACTGGAGAAAATAGTTTTTGTTTTGTTTTTACTGAATATATTGAACATAATTACTGTAATGCTGGCCTGTGAAACCGTTCGTTATAAATTTAAAAGAAAAAACTGTGCTCCACGATATTGCAAAGAATATTGTTATTGTGAAAATTCACAGAAATATTGTGATATCATTTTTAGGCCATATTGCCCACCCCTAGTTTGAAGTTAAAGGTCAAGGTTAACATTCCTTTTGCTTTATTACTGTACGAGTAACGCTAGGATCACCAAACCTGGTACACAGGTTCACCTTGGAATCCTGACCTCTGACCGTGGGTTTGAGGTCAAAGGTCAAGGTTAACATTCCCTATGCGTTATTACTGTATGAGTAAAGCTAGGGTCACCAAACTTGGTACACAGGTTCACCCTGTGACCTTGAAGTGTGACTGTGGTTTTGGAATGGCAAGGTCAACAACAAAATAGCTTGTAAAGTATATCTCAACAACAAAGAAAGGTAGGGTCACCAAATCTGGTACGCATGTTCACTCTGAGACCATAACCTCTGACTACAGGTTTGGGGTCAAGGTTGGCACTCCCCGTGCTCTTACTAGAACGTGTAAAGCTCGTTAGGGTCACCAAACTTGTTACACAGGTTCACCTCGGGATTCTAACTTACAACTATGGGTTGTATACTTTGTTGTATATTTGTGGATGATGGGCTTATCATAATTTGGTTCTGCCACGGTAGTTATATTGAAAAGTTGAAAACTGTTCTGTCAGTAAGTAGTGGGATCTTCAAAGAAAACTGAGGCAGGGGATTTTGCAATCGTCTTAGAGTGCTCTTGTCTGTTTGTGTTTAGGAAGAAACCTTAACCTTATCAGAGATTTAATAGAGAGATAGATGTACTTTATTGATCCCAAACTGGGAAATTACAGTGCAACAGCAGCATGACACAGTAGACAACCCAAAACCAACAGAAATACACACAGCATAATAGAAAAAGGAGTTACCCAGGGAAGTAAAAAAAAAAAAAATGCTTGGATAGCTTTATATACTACATAAGCTACTACTAGGTTAAATAGATGATGATCCTTATGATTCTATGGATAGTACTGACTGTACAAAGAAGGATTATAAGGCGCAGGGTGAAATGTGAGGTACCAATTAGACTGTAGATGCAGTGTGGCAGCATTGTTATGACCAAAATTCAACGTTAGTGAGTTATTGTACAGTGAAATGGCATGTGGCAGAAAAGATTTCTGGTACCTGACCGTTTGGCAGAGGAGCTGTAGCAGTTTACTGGAGAAAGTGCTCCACTGTCTGTCCAGTGTGTGGTGGAGGGGGTGATCAGGGTTGTCCATTGGATTCAGGTCAGGCTGGGCCATTCTTGCAGCTTTACTTTCCTTCTCTGGAGCCAGTTGAGTTTCCTTAGCTGTTTGGGACATTGTCTTGCTGAAATGTCCACCCTCGTTTCATCTTCAACATCTTAGCAGATGACAACAGGTTCTTATCAAGGATGTCTCTGTACATTTGTCCATTCATCATTCCTTCATTTACTGTATATGAACTCTGCCTGTACCATGTGCTGAAAAACACCTCCACACCATGATGCTCCCACCTCCAAACTTTACTGTTGGTATGGTGTTTGGGGGCTGATGTGTAGTGCCATTTCTCCTCCAAACATGCTGTGTGTTGTGGCATCCAAAAAGTTCAATTTTGGCCTCCTCTGACCAGACTATATTCTCCCAGTATTGTACTGACTTGCCCAAATGTTGTGCAGCCAACTTTAAACGAGCTTCAACATGCTTTTTCTTCAGCAATGGAGTCTTGCGGAGTGAGCAGGCATAGAGCCCATGTTGGTTGAGCGCATTACTTACTGTTTTCTTTGAAACGGCAGTATCTGCTAACTCAAGGTCTTTCTGGAGCCCTCCACAAGTGTTCTTTGGCTCTTGGATAACTTCAGATAATTCTTTTGACTCCTGTCAGAAATCTTTTGAGGAGCTCCTGGTTGTGGTCGGTTTATGGTAAAATGATGTTCTTTCCACTTCCGAATGATGTCTCCAACAGTGCTCACTGGAACATTCAGCAGTGTAGAAGTGTGCCTGTAGCCAATGTTATCATTATGTTTTGCAACAATAAGGTTGTGAAGGTCTAGAGGGAGCTCTTTGCTTCAACTCCATCATGAGTTCTTTGTGGTGTGACAATCTGATAGACGTTTTTAAAGGCTATCAGTCAGGACCTAATGAGCTGAAATTAATTTACACTGATGGGGGATGGGATGGCTTTCTAAATTCTGATGGATTTCTTCTTCTTCTTTTAGATTTGATTGGCGGTTGGCAACCAGCTTACAGGTGCAATACCACCACGTACTTCACTCTAAATCATTACTCTGTATCACTATATATCGCTGATGGATTTCAGCTGGTTTCTTAGTTTTCTGTGCCTTTTTGCACCTCTTTTTCTTCATGTGTTCAATACTTCCCTGTGTCATTCCAGTTTATTAAATATAACTTGTTTTGTGAACACAGTTGCCATGATTTCTTTGTATGTATGAATTACTTGGATTGTTACTGATATCTGGTGAAAATCTCAGGTCAATGGCTCCGTCAGAAATATGTTTTTAAAAAATGTTGACGTGTTAAATACTTATTTTCCCCGCTGTATATAGTAGAGGTTGCTGTATGAAATTTTATCCTACATTTTAATTTTGGATTTGGTGTCATGTCTTTTCCTCATGCACCTTCTTATCAGATGGATTTTCATGGAGAAATTGGACAACTGTACACTGCCTCAATACTCTCAATAACACAAATACTCTTCCAACAGGTTACAGTTTCGGCACACCTCATGCAGACCAGTATGCTCCACAGGTTCCTCCTCCACCCACCACTCCAGGAACAGCACCTCTGGGCTTTGCCCCTGCCACAACACCAACTCAGGACTTGAGCAAGGCTCCCACAGGGCAGCCAGACTTTCCTTATAGCCAGTATGGTAAGAAAAGCATCATGCATAAAGTTGTATGCTGCCTTATTCTCCCATTGATTTTTCTTTCCCCCTTAGCCTTGCCCATCTCCCTGGAAATGTTAATTGAGTGTAGTTACAGTCTCATTTAATTCACAACTGTAATCCTGTAATCTTTAGACAAGCAGCAGTTTGTTCTTGGTATCATTTAGCTTGAACAGCTCTACATGCATACCTGCTTCTTGTATACATGAACCCCTTTGGCTCTGCCATGAAGATGCTGCTGAACTTTTACTGTATCCTTGAGTGCTCCAGTCATTTTGTGTTTTCAGCTGGCCTGTGTATTATTAATAAAAAAAGATCGGTAGGTCTTGGTATATTCGAATTAGATCATCCTACCTTGATTTTTTTTTTCTTCATTTCAATGTGAATGCAATTTTGCCCTGAGTATTAGACATTTAATTAGGATCACATACTTGTGCCTTTAATTAATCCCTTCTACTATTCCTCCTTTTTCTCCTCCCTATTGATCACTTTGCTGCCTTGTTTTCTTGTTCTTGGCAATATTGCCATAGAAGAGCACCAACATGACAATATCATAGCCATAAGGCTGCGTGTCCACCAAACGCGTTTTTTGTTGCCTGACCGCCCTGAGCATTTTTTTTCAGTGTTTGTGCGTGGCGCTCTGGGAGAAAAAAGCCTGTGCCCTGTATCCCAGCAAAAAGCTCGTCACTCTCAGCTCAGCACTTCCCGCTTTTCCTGTTTTCAGACTTTCTACTGATTTTTTTTTAATAGCAGTCTAACAATGGACAGGAAACGTTTTCCAGCAGTTCTAGATGTAAAATATGATGACACGGAAAGCAGAAGTCTGAGTACAGACTAGTACCGGAGTCCTATGTACTGCCCACGCAGCAGTTCTGATTGGCTGCTTGGTCTGACATTGACGAGCTCAGCTGCAGTCTCTGAAAAGTTGAACTTTTTTCAGCTCTGAGTGCCGCGACAAAGAACGGCCACCACCGAGAGCGTTTCTGCGCCGAGGGCGCTCAGTGCTGTAAACGTTGGACTACATAGAGAATGAATGAAAAATAGCTGCCCAGAGTGGAAAAAACATGTTTGGTGGACACGCAGCCTAAAAACTTGGATTTGGGCATGTTTCACCTGTCAAAATGTTCAAACATGTTCATCAAATTATCCCACCAGAGCTTTGCATGCTTGTCTGCTAACTGACCTTTTCCCTTCTGGCTTGTAAATGCATTCATGTATAAGTAGATGTTTGAGTACTGAGAGCGTTTTATCTCGGGTGTAAGTAGCTTTTACTTCTGTGTAGGCACCTTCGTGGTCTTACATTACCTTTGGACTTTGTTGGCCAGGATAATTATTCCTCCTGGATTTTTGCTGAGCTGACAAATTGATAGTTGGCGTACAAAGGCTTGCAAATGCTGCATTTATTCATGCCCCTTCAGTATGTATTTATGTAGAAAAAATAGGATCACTTTGTATGATTTAAAACAATTAGAAAGTGGCATGGTAGTGACATTGCAAAGTCATGCAAGACTAAAGGTCTGAGATTATGCCTGGAGCACAATTGGAGGCCTTGGGATTTCAAATCTTAAACAGTATGATAATACTGTGAAAACTGAATAGTATTCATAGAAAAGCATCCATTTCACATTCAGCCATATAAGCACAAAGTCAGAACAGTCAGGTGTTCATTCAGGAGCTTCTCCTGGTCTGGCTGGTGTTTATCATTTTTTTTCCTTACTTGGCTTGCAGCTGATTCAAACTGCTGAATCCTCATTTTTCGAGCAGTTTTTGACTGCTGTTCACCATGACAGGTGCCCATCTTGTTCAGTGTTTCCTGCTGCTGCTTTTTCTACATCCAGCTTATTGCTTTTCGTGTTTGCTGCCTGTTCAGCCCACAGTCCAGTTGCCATGCTGTCAAAACGACACAGCCTTGCTAAAACGTTTTGAAATGAAAGGGTGCTGAATTGAATCCAGGAAGTATTAATGACAGTCTCAGACACTCAGTAAGACAATTGAATGTGTGTAAAATTAGCAAATGGTTGGGTTAAGAAACAAAACTTCACCTAATGCCATTTGGCTAAAAAGAGGCTGGATCCATCAAATTATTCCTAAAGTCAGGGTGCAAGTTAATTTAAAGCCTTGCATGCCAAATTTCCCACCTTCCGTGTGATTACAGTACAAGGTGAGCCTTTAAACATTTCAGGAAAACAAGATTTATTTATTTATTTAGCTTTTAAAAAAGTTGAGTCAGCTGGCATGTTTTAAGCTCATTGATGCACACAGCTTGAGAGAAATGTGTACAGTGCATCTATTTTAACTTTGGATGCTAGCATGTCCTGACTGCATCACCTATGAGAATTATGTTCAGTTTTGATGATGCTTTGGCACATTATCCAGCTGAAACTAGTGTTTTAGATTACTCGTGTTTTGGACGGCGCTAGCCTAGAACTTGAGGCATTCTTTTAAGAAAGATGCTCAGTTTTCATTTATGCACCTAGCTATGCAAAGCTACTGGTTCTGAATCCCATTTCTAGTTGCTTTCTTCTCATTTTTTTTCTTTGTGCAAAACTAGATTTCTCTCATCTTCTTTGTATCTTAAAAAATGCACATTTCAATACATTTCCCAAAACCAGGCTGACATTAATAAAAGGTCAAGTGTGCTAGCCGATGGCTCACACTCGGACATGGATTTTGACTTCCAGGCAAAGTGGAAAAGTAATGTATTACCAAACATAGTGCAGGCCCAGTGAATGGGTATAAATGTAGCTGTGTTAGCAGCACAAGAAGGGGGGACTTTGTAAAGTAGTCGGCCAACAGTATCTGGGTTCAGTCAACCTGGTCTCCTCATCTCCCCGATAGGCTTGGGTAACTACCCTCAGGACCCCTCTGCCTACGGACCAACGCGTCCTTCTCACAGTTATGGTCAGGATGAGCAGGGATATAGTGCAGGTAGGTGCCAGCATTGTTTTCTCCAACCACAAAAGGAGCATTTCTTCAGTGCTGTAGTGTTTAGAGCTGCCGCCTGGTCTCTCACTGGTTCACTTTTCTGTTGCTCTGTATTTTGCATGTACATTTTGCATGTACATACAAATTACTGTGTCCTCTTCTTGTATAGTAAAATCCAGCTATTGCCAGATGCACAGCCGAAGGGATTTGAAAGAAATTTACATTAAAATTTGGCAGTCTGAACTCCGAAGAAGCCATTTCCCTTAGAAGCTGTAGCTTTACTATACCAAGACCCACTATGTATGCTTTTTTTTTCCCCCTTCTGTGTCTGCATTGCTTTGCTGATTGCTAAAGGATGATCTAATTGTCACAAGATTTGTTCATGGTTCAGTTGCATCAGCAGCCCATTCACCCATTGTTTTCCCCATGTACTGTCTCCACATTATAGCTAAAGGGGTGAGAAAGGAAAGAAGATTTAAAGGAGGCCACGAAACCAGTAATTTTCAATTTCTGATTCTTCTGCCTGATGGTCCTGTTGGGATTGTTCCTTGTTTTTCAAATCTTTTAGGAAATGTGCTGTATTTTCTATTTCTCCTTATTTTCTCTTGTCTTTCCTTTCTAGTTGTCTACAATGTCCTTTAAAGGAGTGTTTATAGCAAACATTGATATTGTTACTCTTTTGTTAACTGAATGCTACCAGGTCAGGAAAATTAAGTCACCAAAAAAAATTCATGAAAAAAAAAAAAAATCAGGCTAGCCTCAAAATGATCAATACTTTCAAATTATGAGACTATTTGACTTCAACTTTGGCCATTGTTTTATGGTTTTTCTTTTCCTTCCCTGGAAGTCACTGTAGTTCCCTCCTGTTTACAGGGGAATGGTGCCATCCAGTGTATAGACTGTGAAACATCATACATGTTAACACTGACCATTTAAGAAAATGCTGACATTGTTTTCCTCAATGAAGCCGCCTAAAAATGTGTATTGAATTCAGTTGAAACTGTGAATTTTGACATTAATGGGCTCATTGAAGGATTACAGTATTTAAATCTGTTGGAAAAATCCACCAGAAAGACCCTTGGGGTGGAAAGTGAAATGTCACACTGCATTTCTGATCCCATTAAGCCTCCAGACAAAATGATCTTTTTCTTGCACAAAAAAGAAAAATCATCACAAATAAAATGAATGTTAAGCACAATTTAATGATAAATGCTGATATCACCAGAGACAAAATCAAAAGTTTGGAATATGGGTCAATTGATTCTGACACATGAGGGTAAGGTTGGATTTTTCCTCAAACTAAGTTGTGAATGTTTTACATAAACTAAGTTTTAAAGCTGTAAGGTCTCTCTCCAAACACTATCAGGGAATCCAGATATTAACTTTATCATCTTTGCTGTCTGTCATCTGCTTTAGGGTATGGTCAGGACCTGACGGCCTTTGGCCACACCTTCGCAGACCCTAGCCAGCCAACACCTGCATACGGGGCCCCAACAGCGCAGCCGGCTGCTCCTCCCCAGCCCACTGCGAGTGCGTTCGGCAGAGGACAGAACCACAACGTACAGGGCTTCCACCCGTATCGACGCTGACCAACCCCCCTCCCTCCGTCCTTGGCAAGGCCGCTGTGTAAAGTTGAAAAAAGAAAGAAAAGAGAAGTCAGGGAAATGTGTCGTTAATGCGAAAAGGAAAATTGATTTCTGGATGTTCTTGAGGAATGTTGATTGCACACAGTTTGTGAAACAGAAACTTTTGTGATAGCAGGGATTCAAGCAAATTTAAGAGGGATGTAAAGAAACCCAGGGTTTTTCTTTTTTTTTTGTTTAGCGTAACTTAAGGATCATTCGGCAAAAAAGAAGCTTTTATCCCCCAGCTCATGTTTTTATAGTAGAACTAAACTACTTTGCAATAATTCTGATTGTCTGGTCAAACACTAGCGCACAGAGACTTTATGTAAAGAGAATTGTCTGAATATGTGTATTTATGGTGGACACAAACGAAAACAGGGTCTCAAGTTTCCTCAGCTTTAAATTCTAGGGAAAATGTTTTTATTTTTCAGTTGGTGAATTTTGTTTACGTTCTGAGCCTTTAAAGTTTGTTTGAAATTGAGATTATAGATATGAATATATATATATTATACACAACTGTGCAATTTTTTAAAAAGAATTTTGTACTATAAATGTACACTTTGCTTGTTTTTTATTTAATGATGTAGAATTCCCTCAGGTGGCTGTTTTTAGGTGCATTTTTTGCACTTATGCAAAAAGTAAAAAGGACAAATTATTACAAAAATAAAAGTTTTATGAATACATAGTGTCTTTGAGTAGTGCATTTGTTTCTGGTGTTCAGGGAAACGCCTCCAAGAAAGGTTGAAAATTGTGTATTGATCAGTAATAAAATTAGCATCTGTTAATACTCATCTTTTAAATATTGCTGTATGTTGTGACTTATTTTTACATTTGCAAAAAAACTACAGTTGATTGTGGAGGATGATATTGCAGCTCTCAACCAAATGATTTTGGAAGTTTGAAGGGGAAAAACAACTTTGTATCGTCGGTTACCCTTTGAAAAAATAAAAAGCGTAACCGTATTAGAAAGTTGACTGTTCATATCCGGGTTAAAGGTTGGAATTTTCCTAACGTTCGATCATTCAGACTGTTTCCGCGTTGTTAGCCTGTTAGCCTGCTGTGTGGAAAGCGTTTAACTGCAGACTTTGACCGGCGTTCTCAGCGCAGCCTCCCATCAGAAAAGCAGGGGGAAACTTTCAAGGTCCCTTGGCAGAAAGTGTAAGCTCAAAGACAATGTCTGACGGTTTTGAATTCTTGTTTCAGCATCAACTCGTTAGCCACTATTGGGCGGCTAACCCGCTAGCTCCCTTCAGCTTTCACTTTACTGAGACTTGATTAGCGGATAAGTGAAGCTGGTTCTAATTAGACGCGCTGATGCAGCTCATTTCTGCTGGCCGGGTTAGAACACGGACTGAACGATTCAGCTGCAGCCCTGTGAGGACAGAAGTAGTGAAAATCATTCGCTGCCTTGTACCTGTTGCAGTTTTGATATTGAATACCCAGGCTTTTAAAGCAGTGTTCTATGGTGGTCTGTTAGTGGGGGGGTGTTACGCGCAGCACAGTGCGTGTCCAGTCTTTATTGGAGTCGCATAGGTTCGTTATAAATGCGCTATAATGGCGTTGTCCACTTTTCTGTGAGTTGAGCAGATGTGGGTCTGACAGAAATTGTACCTCGTGATATTAATTATTCATCTAACACCAGTCAGCAGTAAACAAAAAAAAAATAACTGCAAATTTAAGCTATGTTTTTGGTGATATGACCTTTTTTCATACAAAATCGCAACTTTCTACTCATAAATATGGAACTTTTTTCTTGTAAATATGACTTCGTCTTAAATTTGGATTTTTTTTCCTTCTACATTTTCAGCTTTTTACATTTTGAATGTGCAGCTGTTGACTAGAAAATGTGCGAATTTATTCTTGCCAATTTGTCAAGTTTTTCTCTTAGATGTGTTTGAAGAAAATACAAATGATCTGTATGTAGTTTCCATTAGAAAGTGCTTATGGGTCATTTATATTATAAAATATTTCCTGAGCCAGAATAGAACAGTTGTTTCCAATCTTATGAAAAGAAAAAAAAAAAACAATGGCATTCAAATCAGTGAAATCAAAAATAATTGAATACAACCAAATGAACTTGAGTAAAAGTGCATGTTTTCCTTCTCAAGTTTACTTCATTCTGGTTCCAAGCAGCTGTGCTGTGGGAAACCTCATGTTTTTGTTGTGATTCTTATTTTTCTTTGCTAACAGTGCATGGAGAGCAAAAACGGTAATATGTGGAAACTTTTATTTTAGTCTGATCAGAAACTCTCCCCACTGCTCACAGACAAAAAAAAATAAAAAAAAATCAAGGCACTGTGTACATACAGTGGTGTGAAAAAGTGTTTGCCCCTCCTCATTTCTCATTTTTTTTGTATGTTTGTCACAAATGTTTCAGATCATCAAACAAATTTAAATATGAGACAAAGATAACACAGGTAAACACAAAATGCAGTTTTTAAATGAAGGTGTTTATTATTAATGGAAAAAAAAATCCAAACCTACATGGCCCTGTGTGAAAAAGTGATTGCCTCCTAAACCTAATAACTGGTTGGGCCACTTTTAGCAGCAACAACTGCTATCAAGCGTTTGCAATAACTGGCATTCTTTTAGACTGAGTCTTTTACAGCGCTGTGGAAGAATTTTGCCCCTCTTATCTTTGCAGAATTGCTGTAATTCAGCCACATTGGAGGGTTTTCAAGCATGAACCACCTTTTTAAGGTCATGCCACAGCATTTCAATCGGATTCAGGTCAGGACTTTGACAAGGCCACTCCAAAGTCTTCATTTTGTTTTTCTTATGCCATTCAGAGGTGGTCTTGCTGGTGTGTTTTGGATCATTGTCCTGCTGCAGAACCCAAGTACGCTTCAGCTTGAGATCACAAACAGATTGCCGGACATTCACCTTAAGGATTTTTTGGTAGACAGCAGAATTCATGGTTCCATTTACCACAGGAAGTCTTTCAGGTCCTGAAGCAGCAAAACAGCCCCAGACCATCACACTACCACCACCATATTTTACTGTTTGTATGATGTTCCTTTTCTGAAATGCTGTATTGCTTTTACGCTGGATGTAATGGGACACACACCTTCCAAAAAGTTCAAGTTTTGTCTCGTCAGTCCACAGAGTATTTTCCCAAAAAGTCTTGGGGATCATCATCAAGATCTTTTCTGGCAAAACAGAAATGAGCCTTTATGTTCGTTTTGCTCAGCAGTAGTTTTCGTCTTGGAACTCTGCCATGCAGGCCATTTTTGCCCAGTCTCTTTCTTATGGTGGAGTCATGAACACTGACCTTAACTGAGACAAGTGAGGCCTGCAGTTCTTTGTGTGTTATTGTGGGGTCTTTTGTGACCTCTTGGATGAGTCGTCGCTGCACTCTTGGGGTAATTTTGGTCAGCCGGCCACTCCTGGGAAGGTTCACCACTGTTCCATGTTTTCACCATTTGTGGATAATGGCTCTCACTGTGGTTTGCTGGAGTCCCAAACTGGGCTGCACGGTGGCGCAGTGGTTTAGCACTGTGGCAGCACAGTTTTACCCTCGGCCGGGGGACCGCGGGGATCATGAGATCGTGGGTTCGATCCCAGCCCCCGACCAACAGTGAGCTGTGTGGAGTTTGCATGTTCTCCCCGTGTTGCGCGGGTTTACTCCGGGATTTCTCCGGTTTCCTCCCGCACACCAAAAACATGCAGGTTTAGGGCGCTCGCGCACGCAGCAACCAGCAGCCGGTGGCTTGTCACCAGACTGCAAACCAAGTCTACCTACGGGTACAAATAAGTAACAAAAAAAAAAAAAAAGCTTTAGAAATGGCTTTATAACCTTTTCCAGACTGAAGGATCTCAATTACTTAATTTGTTCCTGAATTTCTTTGAATCGCAGCATGATGTCTAGCTTTTGAGGATCTTTTGGTCTACTACACTTTGTCAGGCAGGTCCTATTTAAGTGATTTCTTGATTGAGAACAGGTGTGGCAGTAATCAGGCCTGGGTGTGGCTAGAGAAATTGAACACAGCTTTCCAAAGATGTGATAAACCACAGTTAATTTAGGTTTCCGGGGGAGGGGGGGGATCATTTTTTCATACAGGGCCATGTAGATTTGGATTTTTTTTACCGTTAATAATAAACACCTTCATTTAAAAACTGCATTTTGTGTTTACTTGTGTTATCTTTGTCCAATATTTAAGTTTGTTTGATGATCTGAAACATTTAAGTGTGACAAACATACAAAAAAAAAGAGAAATCAGGAAGGGGGCAAAGACTTTTTCACATCACTGTAGATGGTGCTATAATAATGTTCCTACAAGGAACAAGAATGTTATGTAGTGCTGCTTTAAAAACTGTCTGTGTAGCAGACCTTGGGTATTAAATGCTGTTGCTAATCAATACAAGACCTTGAAGTCCACACCTGCTTGGAACCCAATGATCACTGCTTGCAGCTATATTTTAACCATTGTTTTACTCAGAAGACCCCTTGAGATTTATATTTCTTTTTTGCGGAAGACCTGGCCAACAAAGCATACCATGAAAATTTTCCTTTTGACTTTGGTAAGAATAAAAACTACCCTTCACTACTCATGTCAGTATAATGAGGTGAAAAAGTTACTTGACTACATGAACTTGAATAAATGCAAACTCTTGAATTTAGTAGTTAGTATGGATGCACCAATATGTCGGCCTAACACTGGCATCGGCAGATATTTATTTACCTTACAGATGTGGACAAAATTGTTGGTACCCCTCTGTTAATGAAAGAAAAACCCACAATTGTCACAGAAATAACTTGAATCTGACAAAAGTGGTAATAAATAAAAATTCTATGAAAATTAACCAATGAAAATCAGACAGTGCTTTTGAATTGTGGTTCAACAGAATTATTTTAAAAAACAAACTCATGAAACAGGGCTGGACAAAAATGATGGTACCCCTAGAAAAGATTGAAAATAATGTGACCATAGGGACATGTTCAACCAAGATGTGTCCTCTAATTAACATCACAGGTGTCTACAAACTTGTAATCCGTCGGCCTATTTAAAGGGTGACAAGTAGTCACTGTGCTGTTTGTTGAGATGGTGTGTACCACACTAAACATGGACCAGAGGAAGCAAAGGAGAGATTTGTCTCAGGAGATAAGAAAGAAAATTATAGACAAGCATGTTAAAGGTAAAGGCTATAAGACCATCTCCAAGCAGCTTGATGCTCCTGTGACTACAGCTGCACATATTATTCAGAAATTAAAGATCCACGCGACTGTAGCCAACCTCCCTGGACGTGGCTGCAGGAGGAGACGGATAATACGAATGGTAACAAAAGAGCCCAGAGCAACTATATTTTGCTCTGGGCAAAATATAGTTGCCCAGAGCAACTGGGCTCTGGGCTCTGTGTTTAGAGTTTAACCTCTAAACACATTCATGGTGAGCTCCAAGGTCAAGGTACATCAGTGTCAGATCGCACCATCCGTCATTGTTTGAGCCAAAGTGGACTTAATGGGAGACGACCAAGGAGGACACCACTGTTGAAAACAAATCATAAAAAAGCCAGACTGGAATTTGCCAAACTGCATGTTGACAAGCTACAAAGCTTCTGGGAGAATGTCCAATGGACAGCCGAGACAAAACTGGAACTTTTTGGCAAGGTACATCAGCTCTATGTTCACAGACACAAAAATGAAGCATACCAAGAAAAGAACACTGTCCCTACTGTGAAACATAGAGGAGGGTCTGTTATGTTCTGGGGCTGCTTTGCTGCATCTGGCACAGGGTGTCTTGAATCTGTGCAGGGTTCAGGTTCAGGTTACTTTATTTGTACCCGTAGGTAGATTTGTTTTGCAGTCAGGTGACATCCATATTTACAAACCACAATTACATTCAACATAAACACAAACACAGGCACACACGAAGCTGACTATAAACATGATAAAAATACTCAAGGCTCCATCAATCAGGATATAAGACAAAGAGATGAGAGAAAGAACAGAGATAAGAGAGAAGGGTCATATTAAAAAGTTAAATACTAGTCAAAGAGGTTAAAAACTCGAAAGTCTAAAACCCAATATAAGATTTAGAACCCAAATAAAAAACCTACAAAAATAAGTAAATATAAAATAAAATTAATAAATAGGTAACTAAATTATGTGCAATATATTGTTACATTTTGTTCAACTCTTTGACAGCAGCAGGAACAAAGCTGTTTTTGTAGCGCTGGGTTTTACTTTTTGGGACAGCAAACCTCCGTCTGGAGGGAAGAAGCTGAAAGTTGCAGTGCAAAGGGTGGGAGTCATCATTTAAAACGGCGGTAGCAATCCTCTGTACCTGTCTGATGTACAGGGATGTCAGGCTCAGCTATGACTCACCAAGCAAATGACTGGACCATCTAACTACCTGATCCAAGGATTTCCTCTGTTTCAGTTTTATCAGACCAAACCATGACACTAAAGAAAAGGATAAAACAGATTCAATAAAAGCCCGATAAAACATTATCATTATGGTTCGGTCAGTTTGGAAGCATGCAAGTTTCCTTAAACAATGCAAATGTTGCTGACCCTTTTTGCACACCCTTTCACAGTTCTCTTCAAAGTTTAAATTACTATCAGTAATCGTCCCAAGATATTTGTAGGGTTGCACACATTCAATGGTCTGGCCTTTTAGTACAGTAACTTTGTGCCTGGGAGTTTTCCTCGTAAAGTCAATAATCATATCTTTAGTTTTTGTCGTATTCAGCTGCAGGTAGGAATCCTCACACTAGTGAACAAAATCATCAACTACTGGGCCGTGGCCACTCTCACCATCCTGGAGGAGACTGACAACAACTGAATCATTAGCATACTTTATAATGTGTCTGTTGTCATGTCTGCTCCGACACATGTTTGTGTACAGGATGAAGAGTAGTGGTGACAACACACACCCCTGAGGAGAGCCAGTAGAAGAGCACTTTTGGTCAGACAATGTACCATTGACCTTTACTCTCTGTGTCCTGTTGGTTAAAAAATCCAGAATCCAACCCACCAGATTATTACTCAAATCAAATTGTTGCAGGAGCCTTTCAACTAAAATATGAGGTTGGATTGTATTAAAGGCGGAAGAAAAGTCCACAAATAAAAGCCTGGCATGTGTCCCATTAAAATCCAGATGTTTAAAAGCATGTTAAACAGAGTGACAGTGGCATCCTCCACTCCTCTGTGAGGCCTTTAGGCAAACTGCAGAGGATCCAATGCATGCTCAGTCTGCTTTAGGACCTCAAATCTGACCAGTTTTTCAAAAATTTTCATTAAAATTGAAGTCAAAGCAACTGGTCTAAAGTCATTTACCGTTTTAGGACAGCTGGATTTTGGAACGGGGACAACCACAGCATCTATCCAGATCTTAGGCGCATGTTGTGTCTGTAAGGACTTATTGAAAATGTAGTGAAATACAGGACTCAGTTCATGAGCACAGGACTTTACCAATCTCCCACATACAGTGGGGCAAAAAAGTATTTAGTCAGCCACCAATTGTGCAAGTTCTCCCACTTAAAAAGATGAGAGAGGTCTCCAATTTTCATCATAGGTATACCTCAACTATGAGAGACAAAATGAGAAAAAAAAATCCAGAAAATCACATTGAAGGATTTTTAAAGAATTTATTTGCAAATTATGGTGGAAAATACGTATTTGGTCAATAACAAAAGTTCATCTCAATACTTTGTTATACAGTGGTACCTCTACTTACGAATTTAATTCGTTCCGGAAGAATTCTCGTAACGTGAAAAATTCGTAAGTAGAGGCGCGTTTTTACATGTAAATGCCGTAATCCGTTCCAAGCCCCCAAAATTCGGGCATAAATTTTTTATAAATCGTAAAAACGCATCAAAACATGTAACAAATACATGTTACAATTAGATTACTGCACAATAAACATAAAATGAGAGTTTAAAATGAGAGAAAGAATAATAAAAGAGAATAATAAAAGAGAATAATAAAAATTATGTTCATTTACCCTTTAACTGCTATCGTCGTCGACGTCGTCACCCTTTGCCTTCTTTGGTTCATGTTCTGATCCAAGGACGTTTGCTTTTGTCGGCTTGTAAGTGCTTCGTTTTGTTTTAATACCGTGCTGATCGTTGATGTATTACGGCCATATTCTTTGGCGAGATCAACCAAACGCATCCAAACGCAAGATGCA
The DNA here is from genome assembly GCA_020510985.1 of Pholidichthys leucotaenia. Taxonomy (NCBI): domain Eukaryota; kingdom Metazoa; phylum Chordata; class Actinopteri; order Cichliformes; family Pholidichthyidae; genus Pholidichthys; species Pholidichthys leucotaenia. Next base: position 326,176,734 of record CM035839.1, on the reverse strand, counting down.
TCTCCTTTTCATACCTTTCGATTATCTCCTTTCTTTGTTTGTATGGACAAAAAAACTCTCTTCTTTTCTCCTTTTCCACTTATCTCCGTCACTTTCTTGGGGCCCATAGCGAATAAATGTTAATTCTGTACTGTACACACACGTAAAACTTTCACCTTGTTCTTAATAAAGTTTTGAAAAAAAAAAAAACTTTGTGGCCAATGGGATACCAGGAAGATGCTAGGCGATAGCCAATGGCAGAGCAGCTACAGGTATGTTTACGTTCGGTAAACTACGGAAGCTGCGAGGAGCGCGTACTTTTTTGCCTTTCGTATCCTGAAATTTCGTTCGTAACTAGAGGCAATATTTTCCCGTTGAGGCGTCTCGTAACCTGAAAATTCCGTATGTAGAGACGTTCGTAAGTAGAGGTACCACTGTATACCCTTTGTTGGCAATGACAGGGGTCAAACATTTTCTGTAAGTCTTCACAAGGTTTTCACACACTGTTGCTGGTATTTTGGCCCATTCCTCCATGCAGATCTCTTCTAGAGCAGTGATGTTTTGGGGCTGTCGCTGGGCAACACGGGCTTTCAACTCCCTCCAAAGATTTTCTATGGGGTTGAGATCTGGAGACTGACTAGGCCACTCCAGGACCTTAAAATGCTTCTTACGAAGCCACTCCTTCGTTGCCTGGGCAGTGTGTTTGGGATCATTGTCATGCTGAAAGACCCAGCCACGTTTCATCTTCAATGCCCTTGCTGATGGAAGGAGGTTTTCACTCAAAATCTCATGATACATGGCCCCATTCATTCTTTCCTTTACACGGATCAGTCGTCCTGGTCCCTTTGCAGAAAAACAGCCCCAAAGTATGATGTTTCCACCCCCATGCTTCACAGTAGGTATGGTGTTTTTTCTCCTCCAAACACGACAAGTTGAGTTTTTACCAAAAAGTTCTATTTTGGTTTCATCTGACCATATGACATTCTCCCAATCCTCTTCTGGATCATCCAAATGCTCTCTAGCAAACTTCAGACGGGCCTGGACATGTACTGGCATAAGTTTGGGGGACACGTCTGGCACTGCAGGATTTGAGTCCCTGGCGTAGTGTGTTACTGATGGTAGCCTTTGTTACTTTGGTCCCAGCTCTCTGCAGGTCATTCACTAGGTCCCCCCGTGTGGTTCTGGGATTTTTGCTCACCGTTCCCGTGATCATTTTGACCCCACGGGGTGAGATCTTGCGTGGAGCCCCAGATCGAGGGAGATTTATCAGTGGTCTTGTATGTCTTCCATTTTCTAATAATTGCTCCCACAGTTGATTTCTTCACACCAAGCTGCTTACCTATTGCAGATTCAGTCTTCCCAGCCTGGTGCAGGTCTACAATTTGTTTCTGGTGTCCTTTGACAGCTCTTTGGTCTTGGCCATAGTGGAGTTTGGAGACTGTTTGAGGATGTGGACAGGTGTATTTTATACTGATAATGAGTTCAAACAGGTGCCATTAATACAGGTAACGAGTGGAGTACAGAGGAGCCAGCCTGTTTTCCACTAGCCCAGCACACCTCGGTACGGCTCGATTCACTTCAGTACGGCTCGGAATGCTTCTGTCTCCATTAGCACGGTGTTGTGCTTGTGCTGTGATGGTTTGTGTTAGGAGGTTTTAGAAGCGGGGCAGCAGCAGATTCTCAGCGAGGCGGGGCCACACTCCCGTGACGTTACGCACCGGACTGAGTCCTTATTTACACGAGACAAAAAATGGAGGATCCAAGGATTATTGCCTTGCTCGCTCTGTGGTTTTATCTCACAATTAATTTTATCTCATAATTAAGCTGCAACAACACAAGTCACTTTTGTTTTGAATTAACTGCCAAATGACCTAGAAATAATGAGCTGAAACTTGTTTTTATTCGTATTAAATAATGAGACGGTGGCACACTGTCCAACACCACATCCTAGGGCATTTTGGATGTACTGAATTAAAAAAATTCATGTTTTTCACCTTCAGGTCAACGTTTGGAACAACAGTATTTTTATTTTCCGTTTAGATGATGCTACACTCCTTCTAAAGTATTGTAAATCTCTGAATTTGGAATGCCGATAGAACATTCAATTTACATATACTTGTACCTTTGACTTGGTGCTAATTTTTTATGATATTTCAATAAAAAGAACAGAAAGCTTACAAAAGGATTTCTTTTTTGGTCTAGTTAAAAATTACATTACCTTTACAATGGTTGAACCTCAGCATCATTTTGATCAGACTAGGCAATGGAATTTCTATGTAATTATACTGTTTTATAATTCAGTGTTATAACAGACAAACCATACTTTCCAAAACAATTCCATTTTATTATATACAAAATATTAAAATAAAAAAAAACTTTGCAACACAACATGAAGGTTAATCGACATTTTATACACGCCGACCACTGAGTGCTGAGGCTCGGTAGAATGAAGGCGTCTCTGCCAGCTCTGGTTCAGGAAAGCTCGGTTGAATAATCCGTGCGGGCTGTCGCGGCGGATGCGTGGGATGATTCTACAAGGAAAATGCACACAATAAAATACAGCACGAAAGTGCAATATATACAGAAAAGACAATAGTTTTTAACAAGAATACATAAGCTTATTTCAGCGTATTGTTCACATGAATAATTACAATAAAAGCTTTAGTCCGCAGTGTGCTGCAATAAAGCAGCGATCCATCCACAAATGAACAGCTTTTTTATTGCATAAATAAACTGAGCGTCTTACCGAATATATTTGCGAAAAAACGCACAATAAAAAAAAATTAAAACTCACCGTTAAAGGACTCCGATGTCGAGACCTCCCGGTATATTTTTTCATTCCGGGCGGCTCCGTCTAACTCGCGCTGAATACGTTCGTCTGACAATGCAGTGAGAAGACACTGCACCTCCTTATTGGTCCATGGAACACCCTTATTACGCGAAGCCATTTTTGATAGAGAATAAATGAAAATAGCACAGCAATACACTGAAAAGGAACCGCCAACAGTGGTTGCGTGCTGAGTAAAGGCGGTCGTGAAGATTCTTTTTTTTTTTTTTTTTTTTTTTTCAAAAACTTTATTGAGAAGGTCGTGAAGATTTGGTAGATGAGGAGGAGGAGAGGGGCGGTTACAACCTGACCAATCAGCGCCGGTTACGACCTGACCAATCGGCGGCGACCAGTCTGTTAACGTCACAACACGGCACAGCTCAGCACTGCTGTACCCTGCCCTGGAGCGGGGCTGAGAATCGCGGCTGTTAAACCGTGTTGGGACTTGTGGAAAAGCGTACAAAGCGTGCTGAGCCGTCCCGTGTCGCGCTAAAGCGTGCTAGTGGAAAAGGCCCTTTAAAGAAGTTGTTACAGGTCTGTGAGAGCCAGAAATCTGGCTTGTTTGTAGGTGACCAAATACTTATTTTCCACCATAATTTGCAAATAAATTCTTTAAAAATCCTTCAATGTGATTTTCTGGATTTTTTTTTTCCTCATTTTGTCTCTCATAGTTGAGGTATACCTATGATGAAAAATGGAGACCTCTCTCATCTTTTAATTGGGAGAACTTGCACAATTGGTGGCTGACCAAATACTTTTTTGCCCCACTGTATATTATCAGGGCCCTGACTTTTGTTCACTTTTACAGCACAGAACACCCTTTTAATATCCTGCACCTCAATATTAAATTGCTGATTGTCTTTGAGTTTCTGTTTCAAATCTTGGGTTTCTGTGCTAAAATCAAAGGAATCAAAACGACCATAAAAACAATTAAGAGTATTAGCCAGCTCTGTGTCTGAATTAAAACCATCTAAAAACACAAGATTACTGCGCTCTGTGCTCTGAAGGCCTGCAATAGTTTTCATACTGGCCCAGGCTGAACCAAGTTTCTTTGTTGCCATCTTGCTTTCCAACACAGATTTATAATTCTGTTTTGCTCTTAAAATTTCGGACTTCAGCTCTTTTGTGGCAACCTGTAGCTCAGAAACATCCCCTTGTTTAAAGGCAAGTGCTTTCCTCTGTAAGCAGGATTTAACTGATTTTGTAACCCATGGCTTGTTGTTGGGATATATTTTGACACGTTTATGTGGAACGATCATGTCTCTACAGAAAGCCATGTATGAGCATGTGACGTCCACCAAAGAGTCCAAATCATCTCCGCAGGCCAGTGTGAACACCTCCCATTCCGTACAGTTAAAGCATTCCTGGAGGCAGTGCACTGAATCCTCTGTCTGCACATCTATGTCTCTGGTCTTCGCCTTGCCTCTTTTGAGAGCAGTTTTATATGTGGGCAGCAAATGTACACAGTTGTGATCTGAGGATCCTAAAGGAGGAAGGGGAAGTGATTTATAGGCCCTCTCAATGGATCCATAGCACAGGTCCAATGTCTTTTTTTGCCTGGTTGGGCAGGAGACATACTGATAAAAGTTTTTAAGTGTCTTCTTTAAAGAAACATGGTTAAAATCCCCAAGAATAAAATTTGGAGCCTCTGGGGAAATTGACTGCAACCGCTGTACCACATCAAAGACGGTGCTGGAGGCGGAGTCAGCATCTGCCCTCGGGTGAATGTACACAGTCGTTATGAAAAGTTGGGGCAACTCACGGGGCAGATAAAAGGGGCGTAGTGACATGGACAGAAGCTCCACATCGGGTGTACAGATGCGCTCTCTGACCTTGACAGATGTACAGTACTGTTTATTAATACATAAACATACGCCGCCCCCCTGACGTTTCCCTGTTCCTCTGGGGTACAATGAAATCTCAAGACTATCAAGGTATTCTAGGAAGAAATGTGCTGCCCAGTGTCAGACAGCTTGGTCTCAGTCGCAGGCCATGGGTCTTGCAACAGGATAATGACCCAAAACACACAGCTAAAAACACCCAAGAATGGTTAAGAGCAAAACATTGGACTATTCTAAAGTGGCCTTCTATGAGCCCTGATCTAAATCCTATTGAACATCTGTGGAAGGAGCTGAAACATGCCATCTGGAGAAGACACCCTTCAAACCTGAGACAAATGGAGCAGTTTGCTCATGAGGAGTGGGCCAAAATACCTGCTGAGAGGTGCAGAAGTCTCATTGACAGTTACAGAAATCATTTGATTGCAGTGATTGCCTCAAAAGGTTGTGCAACAAAATATTAAGTTAAGGGTACCATCATTTTTGTCCAGGCCTATTTCATGAGTTTGTTTTTTAAAATAATTCTGTTGAACCACAATTCAAAAGCATTGTCTGATTTTGATTGGTTAATTTTCATAGACTTTTTATTTATTACCACTTTTGTCAGATTCAAGTTATTTCTGTGACCATTGTGGGTTTTTCTTTCATTAACAGAGGGGTGCCAACAATTTTGTCCACGTCTGTACTGACTGATATTGGCTATTGGCAAATAAGGTATTGGCAGTGGCCAATATTTTTCTGGTGTGTTCCAGTTGTGTGGCATTGATTTTGCCCTGAAACAGACAGCAGTAGACTACAGCTGTAAATTAAGAAAACATCCGGGAGTAAAACATTTTAAAGCATTTCAGGTTTTTGACATAATGCACGGCTCAGGAGACACACACGCAGGCTCAGAGTAGCTCAAATAGCTTTATTAACAACAAGGGTGTATGAATGTGTGTCTGCGAGATGTAAATGTGTTGGTGGTGGCGTCTGCTTCGGGCACGGAGGCAGGAGACCGTACAGCCGGACAACCCTATGGGAAAAGCACAGGGAGATGGGTGACGGGCACACACCAACACAGGAGATGTACAAGTTGGAGAGGAGCTTACTTGGAATGGGCAGGTGGCTGGCACAGCAAGGACGAGGTCCGGTAGACAGTAACCTGGAGAGCCCGGTGCAGCAGCGAGGGAATGGAGACGGAGAGGAAAGGTCCGCCGCCGGGAAATCCACCTGTGCACAGGGGAGCAGACTTGAAAGGGAAAAAGGTAAGGGCTTCTTACCGCGATGCTTGCTGGGGAGTAAGACGTAACTCACAGCAATCCAGCAAGTGAAGTCTGACAGCTTCAGGCCGAAGCCCAGGGCGAGGCGGCTTAAATCCCTCGCCGCTGATGATGTGCAGGTGTGCGTGCAGGTGGCGCCGCTGATGAGCGGCATGGCGTGACAGTACTCCCCCCTCTAGCAGCGCCTCCTGGCGATGGTTTCTCCGGGTGCGCTCGGTGGAACTCAGTAATGAGGGATGGGTCCAACACAAACGACGAGGGTACCCACTGCCGATGTTCAGGCCCATAGCCCTCCCAGTCCACCAAGTACTGCAACCCACGACCCCGGCGCCGGGAGTCCAGGATGGAGGAGACAGGCCAGGCCGGATGGCCATCAATCATCCGGGGCGCGGGTTGCGCAGCAGGAGGAGGGCAAAGGGGGTCGGAGACTGCCAGCTTCACCTTGGACACGTGGAAGGTGGGATGGATGTGGAGGGAGGAGGGAATAGCAACACGCACAGCCACCGGGTTGATAATCCTGGTGATGGGGTATGGGCCCATAAAACGCTGTGCCAGCTTCCTCCTCTCGCCCTTTAAAATCACGTCCTGGGTCGACACGTAGACACGCTGGCCAACTCGGTACGCTGGGGCAGGTCTTCTGTGCCGGTCCGCCACGGCTCTGTTGCGCTCCGCCGTGCGTAAAAGCGCACTGCGCGCTGACGCCCAGATGGAGCGGAACTGCCTGAGATGCGCCCAAACTGAGGGGACAGTTACCTCACTCTCCTGCGCCGGGAACAGCGGGGGGTCATAGCCCAGGGATGCCTTAAAGGGGGACATCCCTGTAGCAGAAGAGCGAGCGGTGTTGTGGGCGTATTCAACCCAGGCGAGGTGGTTACTCCAGGACATTGGTTTGGACGCCGTGATGCAGCGGAGCGCAGCCTCCAGCTCCTGGTTGGTCCGCTCACACTGCCCGTTGGTTTGAGGGTGATGGCCGGAGGAGAGGCTCACCTTGGCTCCCAGGGCGTTGCAGAACGACCTCCAAACCTCTGAGGAAAATTGGGGCTCCCGGTCCGAGACCACGTCCACCGGAATCCCGTGCAGCCTGACCACGTGCTGGATTAGGAGGTCCGCCGTCTCCAGGGCAGTTGGAAGACCTCGCAGGGGGATGAAGTGTGCCACCTTGGAGAAGCGGTCCACGATGGTCAGGACGGTGTCGAAGGTGTTTGAAACTGGGAGTCCGGTGACGAAATCCAGGGCGATATGCGACTAGGGCCTGCCAGGGATGGGCAGAGGCTGGAGCAAACCCGCTGGAGGGGCATTACCTGATTTGCTGGTGGCGCACACTGGGCAGGCCCGGGCGTAGCGGGCAGCGTCCCTCCGCAGGCCCGGCCACCAGAAGGACCGTTGGAGGAGGTTAATCATCCGGGAGGAACCAGGGTGGCAGGTGAGCTTGGACGTGTGCAACCAGTGGATGACCTCCCCCCGAACCGTGGATGGCACGAACAGCCTCCCCTTCGGTCCGCCGCCAGGGTCAGGTTCCACTTCCTGCGCCTTCCGGATCTTGCTTTCAATGTCCCAGGTAACGGCTCCCACGACGCACGACCTGGGTAGGATGGTGTGGACTGTGTCCTCCGACTCCTCAGGGGCAAATTGCCTAGAGAGGGCGTCGGGCAGGCCGTTCTTGGAGCCAGGCCTGAAGGTGATGTTGAATCGGAACCTGGCAAAGAACAAGGACCAGCGCGCCTGGCGGGCGTTCAGACGCTTGGCAGATCTCAGGTACTCCAAGTTCTTGTGGTCCGTCAGGACCACGAACGGCAGGTCCGCCCCCTCTAGCCAGTGACACCACTCCTGCAGCGCGAGCTTGATGGCGAGGAGCTCTCTATCCCCCACGTCGTAATTCCGTTCCGCCGGGGACAAGCGCCGAGAGAAGAAGGCACAGGGCCGTTTGACTCCATCATCTGGCGACCGCTGGGATAGAACCGCCCCCACTCCTGTGTCCAAAGCGTCCACTTCCACGATGCACTGCAGCGCAGGGTTGACTTGGCTAAGGACCCGGGAGGAGGAGAACTCCGCCTTCAGCGCCTGAAAAGCAGCCGCGGCCTCTTCGGTCCACCGGAACAGGACCTTAGGGGACGTGAGGCGGGTCAACGGGCCGACGATGGTGCCAAAATTAGGGACGAAGCGGCGGTAGAAATTTGCAAAGCCGATGAATTGCTGCACCTGTTTTCTCGATGCAGGTGTGGGCCATTCCACCACCGCCTTCACCTTCACTGGGTCCGGAAGTACCTGGTCGTGGGAGATGATGAACCCGAGGAAGGATGTTGTCTTAGCGTAGAATTCGCATTTTTCGGCCTTCACATGCAACCGGTTCTCCAGCAGTCTTTGAAGGACCCGCCTCACATGGACCCGGTGCTCGTCCCTGGATTTGGAGAAGATGAGGATGTCATCCAGGTAGACGAACACAAAAAGGCCAATGAAATCCCGGAGGACGTCATTAATTAGGCGCTGAAAGACGGCTGGAGCGTTGGTCAACCCGAACGGCATCACCAGGTACTCGAAGTGGCCGTTCGGGGTACGGAAGGCTGTCTTCCACTCATCTCCCTCCCGGATCCGGACGAGGTGGTATGCGCTGCGTAGATCCAGCTTAGTGAGCCAAGTCGCCCCCTGGAGGGAGTGGAAGGCGGTATCCATGAGGGGCAGGGTGTAGCGATCCTTCTCCGTAATGTCGTTTAGGGCGCGATAGTCAATGCAAGGACGGAGGGAACCGTCCTTCTTGCCCACGAAGAAGAATCCTGCCCCCAATGGTGATGACGAGGGACGGATAATCCCAGCACTCAGCGACTCCTTGAGATAGGCGTTCATGGTCTCCTTCTCCGGCGCCGACAGGCTGTAGAGTCGCCCAGAGGGTAAGGGTTCCCCCTGGCGGATGTTTATGGCACAGTCGTAGGGTCTGTGTGGAGGAAGAGACATCGCCTTGGACTTACTGAATACCATACCCAGGTCGTGAAATTCCGATGGCACCAGGGATAGGTCCAGGGGCGCAGCGTCCGTAGGTGTTGGGGAAGAGGACGGAGAGCAGGCAGCGGACTGTAAACAGGTGCTCATGCAAAATGTGCTCCATGCCGACACCCTGGCAGACTTCCAGTCCAAGACGGGGTTGTGGAGGCGTAGCCAGGGGTACCCCAGGATGACGGGCGACACAGAGTTGGGAAGGACGTAGAAAGTTATCTCCTCCCGGTGGTTCCCAGAGATGATAACAGGAACGGGGACGGTCCGATGTGTTACTCTCCCCAGGGAGGCATGGGAGAGGTTGACCAGGGAGAGAGGAGTAGTTAGTGCCTGGCAGCGGATGCCCAATCGGGTTGCCAGGCTTTGTGAAATAAAACTGCCCTCCGTGCCCGAGTCCACCAGTGCGTGAGTGAGATGCCCAGTGGAGTTGTGACAAAATCGGACGGGCAGCTTCAATTGGGTGAGGGGACTTAACCGATTGATGTCCGCGAGGCCCCCTACAGTGACTCGCGGACCCCGCCGTTTGGCTTCTTTGGACAAAGCTCCACCGTGTGTTGACTATCCCCGCAATACATGCAGAGATTCAACTCACGCCGGCGTTGTCTCTCCGCAGGGGAAAGCTTTGTCCAGCCCGTCACCATCGGCTCCGACTCCTCGGGGCGCGATGGTGGCGGCGTCGCCAGGGGGTGAGCTTGGAACTGGCGCGACGAGGCTCCACGAGGGCGAGAAGAAGACGACTTCCGCCCTGAGGAGCGCTCGCGCAGCCTGTTATCCAAACTGATAGCTAGAGACGTTAGCTCCGCTAGAGTCTCCGGGATGTCCCATCCAGCCAGTTCATCCTTCAGATCATCGTTGAGTCTGCGGAGGAAAAGGCCGCAGAATGAGCGTTCATCCCAGCCCAATTCCTCCGCCGCTACCCGGAAGTCGATCGCATAGTCCGCTGCCGACCGGTTTCCCTGCTGGAGGCTGAGAAGCCGATTGACCTGGACTGTCTCGGTACTAGAGTGATCAAAGACCTCCAGGAAGCGTCTCACGAACTGGTCATAAGTGAGGGTGGCATAACTGGGCCTCGCCATTACGGCGTAAGTCCAGGTTAGTGCTCGCCCCTCTAGGAGGTTCCCAATATAACCAATTCGGCTATGATCTGAAGGAAAGTCTCCGGGCACACGGTGAAACACGGACTCACACTGCATTATGAACCCCCGCGCTCCGCCGAGCTTACCGCTAAAGCGAGCGGGGGTCGGAATGGGCGTGAGCCGAGTCGGTGCTTCCGGAGCCTGCTGGACGGCCGCTGGAGCAGCAGGAGCCGCGCCACCCTGACGAGCCGGGGGGAACGGCTGTTGGGGGTCCAAGCGGTCCAATCGGTTAGTTATGCTAATCAACTGGTTTAGGATCACCTGTTGCTGATAAGCTATTTGGTCCACTCGAGCCTCGAGAGTGGTAAGTCGGCGTGCGAGCCCGCCGTCTGCCGAGCCGCTCTGCTGAAGCCGTACTGACATAATGCACGGCTCAGGAGACACACACGCAGGCTCAGAGTAGCTCAAATAGCTTTATTAACAACAAGGGTGTATGAATGTGTGTCTGCGAGATGTAAATGTGTTAGTGGTGGCGTCTGCTTCGGGCACGGAGGCAGGAGACCGTACAGCCGGACAACCCTATGGGAAAAGCACAGGGAGATGGGTGACGGGCACACACCAACACAGGAGATGTACAAGTTGGAGAGGAGCTTACTTGGAATGGGCAGGTGGCTGGCACAGCAAGGACGAGGTCCGGTAGACAGCAACCTGGAGAGCCCGGTGCAGCAGCGAGGGAATGGAGACGGAGAGGAAAGGTCCGCCGCCGGGAAATCCACCTGTGCACAGGGGAGCAGACTTGAAAGGGAAAAAGGTAAGGGCTTCTTACCGCGATGCTTGCTGGGGAGTAAGACGTAACTCGCAGCAATCCAGCGAGTGAAGTCTGACGGCTTCAGGCCGAAGCCCAGGGCGAGGCGGCTTAAATCCCTCGCCGCTGATGATGTGCAGGTGTGTGTGCAGGTGGCGCCGCTGATGAGCGGCGCGGCGTGACAGTTTTTTTGTTTTGTTTTTTCTGATTATGTATATTTCTTAGCTGATACCAAACAATTAACAAAAATATGAAGTTGGCCATTGGCAAACTTCTTATGTTTGACATTTGTATCGATATTGGCCAAAAATTTCACAATTGGTGCATCCTAAAAGTTAAAATACCATTTTAACTGGAATACTCTTGCACTGTGTACATTTACTGTTTTTCTATTCTGTTTTATTTTATTTATTATCTTATTTATTATTGCTCTGAGTGCCGCTGCAGTATCCCTTTGCTGTTGCAGTCCTGTAATTTCCCCATTGTGGAACAAATAAAGGCTTATCTTAATACATAATGTAACCATATGCTTTATTTGATCCAGTTTATATGATGCTGATTGTAAGTAAGTAGTGTTTCCACTGGTTTAAAGACTTTGGCATGGCATGGTGGGAATATTTTTTTTTTTTGGGGGGGGGGGGGTTGTATGTGATGCATGTGTAAAAATGAGAATACGCATGACACTCAAAGGGAAAAACATTCATAATACTGTAGCAATTGACTCATATATACTTAGGCAGCTCAGGCATGCTTACTTGGGCAGCACGGTGGTGCAGTGGTTATCACTGTTGCCTTACAGCTAGAAGGTTCCAGGTTCAAATCCCCAGGCTGGCAGGGGTAAGAACCTTTCTGTGTGGAGTTTGCCTGTTTTCCCTGTGCTGTGTGGGTTTACTCCGGGGGCTCCGGTTTCCTCCCACAATTCAAAGACATGTATGTTAGGTTAATTGGTTGTTCTAAATTGTCCCTAGATATCTGTCTCCTGTGGGCCCTTAGAATAGAGGGTTAGTACTAGTGAAGCGCTTTGAGTGGTCTTTGAGACTAGAAAAAGCGCTATATAAGTACAGGTCCTTATCCCTTAAACTATATGACCAGAGGTGGGTCTGGTAGTCAGAAATTGCACTCATGTAAAAGCAGTGTTATGAAATTAATAATTAAGTGTAGACATCCAAAAAAATACTAGTTGAGAAGAGTACAAAAGCACCTACTTAAAAAAAAAAAAAACCACTTGAGTATTGACTTTAGTCTTGAAGAAACTTGAGGTTTTTCTCCTAAATTTACAGTGGGGTAAAAAAGTATTTAGTCAGCCACCAATTGTGCAAGTTCTCCCACTTAAAAGATGAGAGAGGTCTCCAATTTTCATCATAGGTATACCTCAACTATGAGAGACAAAATGAGAAAAAAAAATCCAGAAAATCACATTGTCTGATTTTTAAAGAATTTATTTGCAAATTATGGTGGAAAATAAATATTTGGTCAATAACAAAAGTTCATCTCAGTACTTTGTTATATACCATTTGTTGGCAATGACAGCGGTCAAATGTTTTCTTTAAGTCTTCACAAGGTTTTCACACACTGTTGCTGGTATTTTGGCCCATTCCTCCATGCAGATCTCCTCTAGAGCAGTGATGTTTTGGGGCTGTTGCTGGGCAACACGGACTTTCAACTCCCTCCAAAGATTTTCTATGGGGTTGAGATCTGGAGACTGGCTAGGCCACTCCAGGACCTTGAAATGCTTCTTACGAAGCCACTCCTTTGTTGCCCGGGTGTTGTGTTTAGGATCATTGTCATGCTGAAAGACCCAGCCACGTTTCATCTTCAATGCCCTTGCTGGTGGAAGGAGGTTTTCACTCAAAATCTCACGATACATGGCCCCATTCATTCTTTCCTTTACACAGATCAGTTGTCCTGGTCCCTTTGCAGAAAAACATCCCCAAAGTGTGATGTTTCCACCCCCATGCTTCACAGTAGGTATGGTGTTCTTTGGATGCAACTCAGCATTCTTTCTCCTCCAAACACGACAAGTTGAGTTTTTACCAAAAAGTTCTATTTTGGTTTCATCTGACCATATGACATTCTCCCAGTCCTCTTCTGGATCATCCAAATGCTCTCTAGCAAACTTCAGAGGGGCCTGGACATGTACTGGCTTAAGCAGGGGGACACGTCTGGCACTGCAGGATATGAGTCCCTGGCGGCGTAGTGTGTTACTGATGGTAGCCTTTGTTATTTTGGTCCCAGCTCTCTGCAGGTCATTCACTAGGTCCCCCCGTGTGGTTCTGGGATTTTTGCTCACCGTTCTCTTGATCATTTTGACCCCACGGAGTGAGATCTTGCGTGGAGCCCCAGATCGAGGGAGATTATCAGTGGTCTTTTATGTCTTCCATTTTGTAATAATTGCTCCCACAGTTGATTTCTTCACACCAAGCTGCTTACCTATTGCAGATTTAGTCTTCCCAGCCTGGGGCAGGTCTACAATTTTGTTTCTGGTGTCCTTTGACAGCTCTTTGGTCTTGGCCATAGTGGAGTTTGGAGTCTGACTGTTTGAGGTTGTGGACAGGTGTCTTTTATACTGATAACGAGTTCAAACAGGTTCCATTAATACAGGTAACACGTGGAGGACAGAGGAGCCTCTTAAAGAAGAAGTTACAGGTCTGTGAGAGCCAGAAATCTTGCTTGTTTGTAGGTGACCAAATACTTATTTTCCACCATAATTTGCAAATAAATTCTTTAAAAATCAGACAATGTGATTTTCTGGATTTTTTTTTCTCATTTTGTCTCTCATTGTTGAGGTATACCTATGATGAAAATTGGAGACCTCTCTTATCTTTTAAGTGGGAGAACTTGCACAATTGGTGGCTGACTAAATACTTTTTTGCCCCACTGTATAGCCATTTTCTTGTAGTCTTCTACTTTTTTCTCTGTAAATTTGTTTTTACCTAAATTTGCAACTATTTTCCTCATAAATTTGTAATTTCCTCATGTAAAATTATGCCTCTTCTTGTACATTTGAGACTTTATTATTAATTTGTGGATTATTTTATTGCCAACTTTTTTTCTGTTTTAATAATGAAATTCCTGTTTTACTTACTGATGAGTACTTACTAGTTTTCAAGTACTGGTAAAATTTTAGACTTTTTTCCTCATATAATTGAAACTTTTGATCATAATTTTGCAGAGCCAGAATAGAACAATAATTTCAACTCTGATTTCAAAGAAATAAAAGATAATAAAATTACATTTAACAAAGAAATAAAATTAACTAAAATGACCAAAGATGCAGTTATTTCTGTTATATTTCTATATATTTATAGTTTTTTAAAACTCTTCTCACCACCCAGGCAACAGGACCTCCCATATTTTGAAATCCAAATGTTGGCAAGTTTAATGTCTGAAGGCTGGAGGATGTTAACGGATTTAAGTCACTGACTTCATGAATTTCGGTCATTATAACTCTCCAGATACATAATAATGAACATTAATTAGTTAATATTGTGGTGGTTGGTGAAGTAAATCCACAACAATTCAGTCATCTTTGCCTCTGCCTCAGTTAACCTGCATTTCAAGGTTAACCACACCTGTTAGCTAAGGGACTAAATATTGTCCGTCAGTGGGTTGAAACCATGACAAATGCCTCCACAGTGGATAATTAGATAAAATGAGACAATAGGCTTGATAATCGCTATTTAATAATGGCAGATAAACCTGTCAGAATGATGGACAGCTTTCAGTTTTTTTCTGTCACTGCTATAAATGACAGAAATAAATGACAGAATAAGAAGGGTAAATATTGGTTCAAGTTCATTTAAAAACCTTTATTTAGAAACTGAACTAAGTCTATACAAACAAGACGCTCTGAGCCAATGAAAGCTTCAAAACATATGGAACCAATGAAGCATGAGGTGAAGCACATTGCCGTTTTGATACAAGCACCGACAGTGTTTCGAATCACTCAGCTTCAGGAAGTATGAGAGAAGCTCCTAAGCCTCGCTTGCATTTGCCCATCACTACCTCCACTGCTTACATACTGCTTCTGCTTTTTTCGCCGTTGAAAGTACACTCATGCTTCACTCTGACATCAGGGGAGCGAGTACACTGATTCAGTTTTGTCTCTCGGACAGCGACACTAGATACTGTTGTAGCCGAATTTTATCTAAACACTTTGAAAGGTCCTGGAATAAAATAATCAATCGGATCTGTGAGGTGAATCTTCCTTTTTATTGTTGCAACAATAAAGAGGTAAGGTCAGAAAATACAGCTCTGTTCTCTCCTGATGGGAGAGAGAAAACACACACACTTTTATATCTCCCAGACTACAGAAAAAAAAGGGAAAAACACAAAGCACACTGTGCTACTGACGGATATTGCAGGTGGGGGCCTCAAGGCCAAAATGAACAGGGGAGGAGAGGGAGTGAGAGCCTGAATACCTAAGCTGGTTACATATGAATTTTATCTTGGGACACAAAGCATTATAAAATCATCAAGCAGCTTGTTAATATAGCACAATAAACAGTTCATATATGGATAAAAGTTAGTCATACTGTATGTTGTAACACACACACACCATATAAAGAGACATTCTTATAACACATGTAATCCCTAGTTACTGAACAGATTAAATGCATAATAAATTGGTTAATTAATGTATAGACAGTAGGTTATAGACAATAAATTTCTTCCACTACAACAATACACATAGCTGTCGACTGGAACTGTCAGGAGAGTGGCATGGTGTCTGCGTGCTAAACGACCTGCAAGGGTACCTGACCACACCACCAGGCACAGGCATCATCGTCTTGCATGGGTCAGGGAGCATTTACGCTGGACAAGGGACCAGTGGGCCTCAGTGCTGTTCTCTGATGAAAGTTCACATTGAGCAGAAATGATGGCTGCCAACAATGGTAGAGACTTCAAGGAGAACGCTATGCATCAAGTCAATTCAATTCAATTCAACTTTATTTATATAGCGCCATTTCACAACAACAGTCATCTCATAGCACTATCAACTGTAGGGAGGACCCCCACAGTTGCAGAAAGACCCCAGCAATCAGGCGATCCCCTGTGAGCAAGCACTTGGCGACGGTGGAGAGGAAAAACTCCCTTTTAACAGGAAGAAACCTCCAGCAGAACCAGGCTCAGGGAGGGGCAGTCATCTGCTGCGACTGGCTGGGGGGTGAGGGGACAGAGAAGAAGAAAAGAACAGACATGTAGAGAGCAAACAGCACGATGGGGACTCAATCTATGGGAGAGAACAAACAAATGTTAAAGACCAGCAAAAAAAAAATATTTCATAGAGAGTGAGGAAAGGAGTGAGGCCCAGTGCATTACTGGAGGTCCCCTGGCTGACTAAACCTATTAGCAGCGTAACTAAGGGAGGGTTCAGAAACACATGATCCCTCCCTAATTGTAGGCTATATCAAAAAGGTAGGTTTTAGCCCTATTCTTAAAAACAGAGATCGAGTCTGACTCCCGAATCCAGATTGGCAGCTGATTCCACAGGAGAGGAGCTTGATAACTGAAGGCTCTGCCTCCCATTGTACTTTTGGAGATTCTAGGTATTACAAGTAAACCTGCATTTTGGGAGCGTAGTGCTCTGTTAGGATGATACGGTAGTATCAGATCTTTTAAATAAAAAGGAGCCTGATTGTTTAGAGCTTTGTAAGTAAGAAGAAGGATTTTAAACTTAATTCTAAACTCTATGGGAAGCCAATGAAGGGAGGCCAGAACCGGAGAGATATGATCTCTCTTTCTAGTACCTGTTAAAACTCTTGCTGCAGCATTTTGGATCAGCTGAAGACTTTTTAAAGATGTTTTAGGACAGCCTGATAATAAAGAATTACAATAATCTAATCTCGAGCTAACAAAAGCGTGGATCAGCTTCTCAGCATCACTCTGAGACAAGATGCTCCTAATCTTGGCAATATTACGCAAATGATAGAAGGCAGTCTTAGAAACAAATTTAATATGTGAATTGAAGGACAAATCCTGATCAAAAATAACTCCAAGGTTCCTCACAGAGCTATTAAGAGAAAGAGTAACTGCATCCAAACTGAAAGTTTGATTTGGAAAGGAATTTCTAAGGTTTTTTGGACCAACAAGAATGACTTCAGTCTTATCTGAATTTAATAGCAGGAAATTACAAGTCATCCAAACTTTGATTTCCTTAAGACAGGCTTCTAACTTGGCTAATTGATTAGTATCATCTGGCTTCATTGACAGGTATAATTGTGTGTCATCTGCATAACAGTGAAAATGTATACAGTGCTTTCTAATAATGTTACCTAATGGAAGCATATATAAACTAAAAAGAGTAGGGCCAAGCACAGATCCCTGTGGAACTCCATGACTAAGCTTTGAGCTGAGAGAAAACTCATCATTTACATGAACAAACTGGAACCTATCAGATAAATAAGATCTAAACCACTGCAACGAAGTTCCATTAAGTCCAACATAGTGTTCTAATCTATCAAGTAGAATATTATGATCAATAGTATCAAAAGCTGCACTAAGATCTAAAAGGACAAGTACAGAAACTAGTCCATTATCAGATGCAATGAGGAGGTCGTTAGTGACCTTCGCTAAGGCTGTTTCAGTGCTATGATGGATTCTAAACCCAGATTGAAACTCCTCAAATAAACCATTTCCCTGCAGGTGGTCAAATAATTGCGTAGCAACAACTCTTTCTAAGATTTTTGAAATGAAAGGGAGATTAGAGATTGGTCTATAGTTTTTTTTTCCACAATATCTTTATTGAACCTTTTTTTTTTTTTTTTTTAACAAACATGATACAAACAATCAAACACTAACACTAAAGTACTACAAAAAAAAAAAAAATGCCCTAAAAACACCAACAACCACCAACAAAATCAAGTCTTCAACAATGCTCCTCTGTTTAGTCTCGACAATCCAATACATAAGTATACATATTATGTTCACCAGTTTGGAATTTACAAGGTCCACACACATCATTCACCTTCTTCTTCAAGAGTTATGTTTAAATTTTTTACATAATCAATAAAAGGTCTCCATATATTCTCAAACACAATTTCCTTTGATTTCAGTATATATGTTATTCTTTCTAATGGAAGGTTTGTTAACATCTGTCTTAACCACTGAGTCACATCTGGTCTATGAGTCTTTTTCCATAATAGTGCAATACATTTTTTGGCATTAAGCAAACTGAGGTCTATGAATGTTCTTTCACTTTTATTAAAATTATGCTTTTCTGGGTACAGACCCAACAAAACCAGTTTAGGATTCAATATGATTTGTTTTGAGATTATTTTTTCAATTGTTACCCTCACCTCTTCCCAAAACATTCTTATTAATCTACATTCCCATAAACAATGAAATAGGGTTCCTTTACTTTCCATGCATTTTGTGCATGTATCTGGTATATTTTTGTTATATCTATTTAACTCCTCCGGTGTAACATACATCCGCATTAACCATTTGAAATGTATCAATTTAAGGCGTGCATTTATTGATTTGGTTTGAGCTTCTGTACAAGCCAATTCCCATTGTTCCTCTGAAATTTCAATTTGCAGATCTTCTTTCCAGTAGTTTAATCTTTTCAGTGAATTTTCACTTGAAGATAGTGTCAATGAGTTATAAAACTCTGAAATAATACCCTTTCTTTTACTATCTTTCATCATCATTTTTTCCAAGGATGAATAAATAGGTCGAGTGAGAGCTTTATTTTGATTTGATCGAATAAAGTTTCTAAGTTGAAGATATTTAAAAAAATGTGTTCTATTGAGATTAAATTTGATCCTCAGCTCTTCAAAAGACATTATGTTGTCTGCACATGGCAAATATAAATCCTGAATCTTTTGTATCCCTTTTAAATTCCATACTTTAAATACAGCGTCCGCTCTCCCTGGTTTAAAATATTGATTACCCCATATTGGACTAAATTGTGACAATAACTGTGGTTCTTTTAAATAGTTTTTAGCTTCACACCATATTTTGATCATATGCTTTACAAATGGATTTTTAACTTGTTTTTGTAATTTTTTTGCCGAATCTGAGTATATGAATATGGGAAGAGGTAAAGGTAAATTGTATGATTCCATTTCAGTCCAGTGAGGGAGATCATTTGATGAAAAATAATATGTCATAGACCTCAGTTGTGCCGACCAATAATACAACATAAAATTTGGACATTTCAGACCTCCACGATCAAATGGTAAATATAATAAAGACAGACGTAATCTAGCCCTCCTGTTGTTCCATATAAATTCCACTAACTTTTTTTTTATTCTTGAGAATAGATCTAAAGGTGGTGATAAGGGAATGTATTGAAATAAATAAAGTATTTTAGGTAAAATATTACTTTTAAGTATATTGATTCTCCCGATCATCGACATTGGTAGTGACATCCATCTCTGAGTTAACTCACTGATATCTGACATTAAGGCTTCATAGTTGACACTGGCGACTGATTCTAGCTTAGGCATAATTTGGATTCCTAAATATTTAAACTGATTTACAACATTGAATTGATTTACCTCAGGGGCTGGGTAATTTCTCTGGGTCTCATTTAGCATTAATATTGAAGATTTAGTTTTATTTATTTTATATCCTGATATTTCCCCAAAATTCTTTATTAAATTCAACAAGGTTGGAATTGATTTTTTTAGATTCGACATAAACAAAATTATATCATCGGCGTACAGGGAGATTTTATGTTCTGTTGGTCCAACTTTAATTCCATATATTTGTGAATGTAAACGTATCGCTATCGCTAAAGGTTCAATTGCCATAGTAAACAGTAAAGGTGAGAGTGGACAGCCTTGTCGACATCCTCTATTGATTTTTATTGGTTTTGAAATATTGTTATTTGTTAGGATTTCTGCTGTAGCATTATTGTATATTATTTGAACCCATTTTATGAAATTATTTCCAAGTCCAAACCTTTGTAGGACTTCAAAAAGAAAGGGCCATTCAACTCTATCAAAGGCCTTTTCGGCGTCCAATGATAGGAGAGCTGTATCCGGTGCTTCTTTATTAAAATAGATAATATTAAATAGTCTTCTTACATTATGGAAGCCTTGTCTACCCTTTATAAAGCCATTCTGATCTCGATTAATAATATTTGGTAAAATTTCTTGTATTCGTCTTGCTAAAATTTTACAGATTATCTTAAGGTCGGCGTTTAATAGGCTTATTGGTCTCATATTTTCACATTTATTAGAGGGCTTACCTGGTTTTGGCAGCAGTATAATTAAGGCATTATTTATGTATGATGGTAAATTATTATTTTGAAATGCTTCTAAAACCATTTCCAAAAAAGGTTTTATTAATTTATTCTTAAATTTTTTATAAAGGTCAACTGGAAGACCATCTGGTCCTGCACTTTTTCCTGATTTCATATTATCAATGGCTAGCCCAACTTCTTCTTGACTAATTTTAGACTCCAATATCTCCCTGTTTTCATTTGGAATACACGGTATAGATAGTTCGTTCAAAAACCCATTTAGTTTTGTTAAATCAGGTTCATTTTTGGTATCATATAATTTTTCATAGTAATCTCTAAAGGCTCTATTAATTTCTAAAGGATCTATAACTACCTGTCCGTTACTTATAATACTGGTAATTGGTGTTTTAATTTCCAATTGTTTAATCTGCCATGCTAATAATTTTCCTGATTTTTCACCTTGTTCATAAAAAGATTGTTTCAATCTTAGAAGACTCGAGGCAGCTCTATTCGCTGATTTTTTGTCGTATTCAGCTCTCAAAATCAGTAATTCATTCTCCAACCTTGGGTCACTTCCTGCATACACTTTTTCCTGAAGATTTTTTATTTTATGTTCCAATTTAGCTCTCTCCTCTCGAGTCTTCTTAGATTTTGATCCTGTATAACTAATAATATGCCCCCTAATAAAAGCTTTGAAAGCCTCCCACTTTACACATGCTGATGTTTGTGTAGTATTGATGTCAAAGAACTCGTCTATCTGTTTTTCTATATACTTGACAAATTCCTCATCCTGAAGCCATTTATGCTGAAATTGCCATCTACCTGATTCCTTTGTCAATTTTTTATCTACATATATTAGACAACAGGGTGCATGATCAGAGATCACGATGTTATCATAAAAGCAGTTTTGAATCTTGGACCTTAATTCTGTGGAAATCAAAAAATAATCAATACGTGAGAATGTCTTGTAGGTACTGGAATAACAAGAATAGGCTTTAACTTGTGGTTTCATTTCTCTCCATATATCTAACAATCTCAATTCTTTCATAAAATGATTAATAGTCATCCTACATCCAATGTGCGTACAATCCAGTCCTGTTGATCTATCCACACCTGGATTCAATGTACAATTAAAATCCCCTGCTATTATATGTTGCCCTGTAAGTGATGATAAGATGAGAAATAAATTAGCAAAGAACTTCTGATCATCTATATTGGGACCATATAAGTTCACAAGATTTATATTTTCTAATAGCAAAGAACCTTGAATGATTACATATCTTCCAAATTTGTCTCCAATTACATTTTTCACTTGAAAAGGAACTGATTTATGTATGAGAGTCATAACTCCCCTGGCTCGGGATGAAAATGAAGAGGTGAATACACTTCCCTGCCATCTACTCCTAATTCTTTTAACATCCTCCTCTATCAGATGAGTTTCTTGTAAAAACACAATTCTTGAACCCATGTCCTTTATTTTATTCATAACTTGTTTAAGTTTTTTTAAATTTTGTAGACCTCTGCAATTCCATGAAGTTAAATTAAGATTAACACTTTGGTCCATGATCAATAG
This sequence comes from Pholidichthys leucotaenia, assembly GCA_020510985.1. Lineage (NCBI taxonomy): Eukaryota > Metazoa > Chordata > Actinopteri > Cichliformes > Pholidichthyidae > Pholidichthys > Pholidichthys leucotaenia. The sequence goes on along the minus strand of CM035839.1, from coordinate 326,155,193 downwards.
AGAGTTTGGGATTACCTTGCAGTGTAAACATGCTCATACAGAGAAGCAAAAACATGAGTGGTTGAACATTCATCCTACAAACTACACACAAACAAATTTCCCCTTCCCACACTTGTGGCAAACCCCCCAAAATCAAAAGAAAAATTCTGTCTCCCGATATAGCCATCGACCGTTCCACACCCACGGGGAACAGCCTAAGCCACTCCTTCTTCATCCTCCCAATCACCCTAACTCTACTGCTTTTAATGACGTAACATTAACTCTCCTCTGTAGTTTTCCAACTTAACTCCAAAATTTTTAACAACTTTGTACATCATAGTTTTTTTTTTTTTTTTTTTGTTTTGTTTTTGTTTTTTGTTTTTTTTAATATATAATACAATCTATATTTTGTAAACTTACTATTTACTTCAAGTCAGTCAGATGCCTGTGCAAATGCTTAATTATTCTACCTTATATTTTGTTCATGCTTAGCTCCCACCAGTCTCTTCTTCTTCTTTGATCTTCTTGATGAACTCCTGCGCCTCCTCTGGGGTCTTGAAGATGTGGGTTCTGCCCTCATACGTGGTCAGCAGTCTCGCAGGATAGATTACACCATGACGAATCCCAAGGTTGCGCAGCTCCTTACGTACGGGATCAAACTGCTTCCTCAATTGCTGGATTCCTGTGGCCAAATCTGGGTAGAACCGCACCTGCTGGTCCTGGTGTTTAATCTCTCCTTTTTTAGCTCGTGCAGCGTTGAAGATCTTCATCCTGTCTCTGTTGTTAAGAAACTTCATAATTAAGGTCCTCGGCGGTCCCTTATCTCTCCGTGGGCCAATGCGATGTGCTTTTTCCAGAACCACTGCTGATTGCAACTCCTCGCTGCCCAGCACCTCCGGAATCCACTTTTCCAGAAAGGAACATACGTCCCGACCTTCTGATTCCTCTGGGAGACCCACCAGCCTCAAATTATTCTGTCTCGACCGAGATTCCAAATCCAAAATATTATCTTCCAGAGATTTATTTTTTTTTTCCAAAGTGCGCACCTTTAATTGAAGACGGGTGACGTCATCTTCAGCACTAGCGAGACGGAGCTCCATCTGCGCCGTTCGTTCTACACAGTCACCCAATTCCTTTCTTATTCCTTCCAACGCTGTCATAATCCCATCAAATCTAGAGGAAAAGTCCGCTCTCATTGAACTCATGGCAGCCATCAGCGCATCTGCGCCATTCCCCGCAGAAATCGCAGCGTTGCCAGCCTCCTCCGCCATATATGGAGCCCTGTTTGCTGCGTCACAGACCTGAAAGTCCGTTAATTTGGACTGTTTCGGCGGCTCGCTTTTTCCTTTTCCTGGTTTTCCAGCCTTAGGCTTCGCCGACATATCCTCGCCCAAACGCTGGGATACGTTCTGTCCCAAATGAGAGAGTTATTTGCCGATTTTTTTTTCTCCAGGAGCAGAGCAGAGCGGGACACGTCCGTCCTACGTGGCAGCCATAACCGGAAGCGATTGGTCTATAGTTAGCTAAAGCTCCTGGATCTAGCGTTGGCTTTTTGAGTAAGGGTTTAATTACAGCCGTTTTAAAAGCCTGCGGTACATGGCCTAAAGTTAATGAAGAATTGATTATATGAAGAATAAAGCTACCAATAAGTGGGAAGACTTCTTTAAATAACCTGGTAGGAATAGGGTCTAAAAGACAAGTTGAAGGTTTGGATGAGGAAACTATTTTGTCTAACTCACAAAGGTCGATTGGAGTAAACTCATCAAGACAGACATCAATAGAAGGAGTTGTAGTAGTTACAGTATTTAAGTTAACTGTGGGAAGAATCTGATTGATTTTATCTCTGATGGATGAAATTTTATTATTGAAAAAGTTCATAAAGTCCTGACTAGTAAGCTCTAAGGGGATGCTAGGATTGACAGAGTCCTGACTCTTTGTCAACCTGGCTACAGTACTGAAAAGAAACCTGGGATTATTCTTGTTCTCTTCTATTAATGCAGAGTAATAACTCGTTCTAGCTTTTCTAAGAGATTTTTTATAAATTAAAAGATGATTTCTCCAAGCTAAATAGATTTCATCTAAATTAGTAGAGCGCCATTTTCTTTCTAATTGACGAGTCTTCTGTTTTAAGCTACGAGTTTCTGTGTTGAACCAAGGAGTTAAAAATCTCTGATTAGACTTTTTCTTTTTTAAGGGGGCCACCAAGTCTAGAGCCTGATGCAGAGAAGCTGAAACACTATCCACCATGTTATCAAGTACAGAAGGAGCAAGCTGTCTATAGCTTATTTCCGTTGTGTTGACACATGGCATAGAGGAAACAATCTGCATAAATTTGGAAACAGCATCATCTGAGAGGCATCTACTGTGATAATATTTTTCTTTAGGAGCCAAATAGTCAGAAATAGTAAAATCAAAGGTTAACAGACAATGGTCTGACAGTACAGGGTTATGAGGAGACACTACAAGATTTTCTATTTCTATGCCATATGTCAGAACAAGGTCCAATGTATGGTGGAGGTAATGAGTAGAATTTCCAACTTTCTGAGAAAACCCAATCGAGTCTAATATTGAATTAAAAGCCACATTAAGGCAGTCACTATCTATCAACAGTGGCATCAGCCACTGTTGTCCCCAGATGAGCCTTTGGTGGTGGTGTTACAGTCTGGTCAGGTGTGTCTAGTCCAGGGGTCAGCAACCTTTATCACTCAAAGAGCCATTTGGACCTGTTTCCCACAGAAAAGAAAACACCGGGAGCCACAAAACCCTTTTGACACTCAAAATGAAAAAAACACTGCACATACAGTTAGGCCCAAAAATATTTGGACAGTGACACAAGTTTTGTTATTTTAGCTGTTTACGAAAACATATTCAGGATACAATTACATAATCAATATGGGCTTAAAGGGCAGACTCTCAGCTGTAATTTGAGAGTATTCACATCCAAATTGGAGCAAGGGTTTAGGAATTACAGCTCTTTAATACGTAGCCGCCTCTTTTTCAAGGGACCAAAAGTAATTGGACAATTGACTCAGAAGGCTGCAAAAAAAAAATAAAAAAAAAAAATAACAAGGCTGTCTTCCCTCGTTAACATGTCATCAATTAAGCAGTTAAAAGGTCTGGAGTTGATTCCAGGTGTGGCGTTTGCATTTGGAAGCTGTTGCTGTGAACACACAACATGCGGTCAAAGGAGCTCTCAGTGGAGGTGAAACAGACCATCCTGAGGCTGAAAAAAAAAGAAATCCATCAGAGAGATAGTAGAAATGTTAGGAGTGGCCAAATCAACAGTTTGGTACATTCTGAGAAAAAAAGAGTGCACTGGTGAGCTTGGGAACTCAAAAAGGCCTGGATGTCCACGGAAGGCATCAGTGGTGGATGATCACAGAATCCTTTCCATTGTGAAGAACAACCCCTTCACAACATCCACTCAAGTGAAGAACACTCTCCAGGAAGCAGGTGTATCAGTATCTAAGTCTACCATAAAGAGAAGACTTCATGAGAGTAAATACAAAAGATTCACCACAAGGTGCAAACCATGAATCAGCCTCAAAAATAGAAAGGCCAGAATTGACTTTGCCAAAAAACACCCGAAGAAGCCAGCCCAGTTCTGGAACAGCATTCTTTGGACAGATGAGACTAAGATCAACCTGTACCTTCTAAGACTAAGATCAACCTTCTGCTTCTGCCCTTCAGAGAGAACAGACGCTTTTTCCTTTGCTCCCTCTTTTACCCTCCTTCCCTCCCTAACTGAGAATCCCAGCTTGCTGTCTTGTCTGCGTCGCTGTTCTTCTGGCTGAATCTTGATCCAAACGAAAAAAAATGGATTTGGTGAGCGGCTTTAATAAAATTAACAACATTTTATATAAATTCGGGCCAGGGGGAGCCCCTATGGAGAGACCCATGGATTGGAACGCATGTGTCTGCATGATTCGACTGAGGATGTGGAAACATCTACCTGGTTTGGCTAGGATCACAGGATTTTCTGCTGATTGGCTCTGGAGTTTTTCCTGGTGTATCGAAAAATTAACTGGAAGAGCTAATTAAAAGCGGTCCCAGCATAGCTGCTTCTTCAACAATTCGACCAGACGGGGGAGTGCACTAACTAACGGCAATGACTAACATGGAAATTACCATCTGGCATGCACTGTAGAGGGATGGACTCTACCGGACATGTTTACCCATGTTCTAGAAGGGAAACATCTGGAGTCGTTTTTGGTGCCTCCAAGGAATGGATTTAAAGCCTATGTATGGAAATTATGAACACAGGATTGCAAGAGATGAAAAAATTCTATGCTCTGAGTGATCTGTGTCTATCAGACCTTGAATTCGATGCCCTGTTGTCTATTTTCCTCCTGGATTAAGACAAAACAGAAGATTGTGCTTCTCTTTCATAAACATACTGGGGCTGCATCTGAACTCTCAAGGACATGTGACTGGCTCAGGAAATTTCCATCTGCCATGCCTCAAGGACATGCTTCCGAGTTTCAGACACTAAGACATAACATCTCGGCTGGGAGAGATTTGCTGCCTCCAGTAACTGATAAACACCCACCTGCATTCAACATACACGAACACACTGACTCATATACTGAATTACACCCATCCATTCACTGATCCTCTCTGACTTTTGGTCTTTTGGTTTTTTGTGGTTGATTGTTGCTCTGTGCTATTGAGAGATTTTTTTTCATTGTAATCATAATCTGCTTAAATATTCATAAGCTGTATTCTGATAACAAAGTTTTTTTTCTCTCCTCCCCCCTTGTGTCGTTCCCTCCCCTCCCCTCCCTTTCTTATCTATCTCTGTTTGATGAGGCGCCTATTATGGCTGCCGTGTCGTTGTGTCGCGCTTGCACGCGCACCAATGTCAAGTCAAATTCCTCGTGTGTTTTTTACATGCTTGGCAATAAAGTTTATTCTGATTCTGATTCTGATTCTACCAGAATGATGGGAAGAAGAAAGTTTGGAGAAAAATTGGAACAGCTCATGATCCAAAGCACTACATCTTCTGTAAAACATGGTGGAGGCAGTGTGATGGCATGGGCATGCATGGCTTCCAATGGCACTGGGTCACTTTTGGTTATTGATGATGTGACAAAAGACAGAAGCAGCCGGATGAATTCTGAAGTGTATAGGGATATACTTTCTGCTCAGATTCAGCCAAATGCAGCAAAGTTGATTGGACGGTGCTTCACCAATGATCCAAAACATACTGCAAAAGCAACCCAGGAGTTTTTTAAAGCAACGAAGTGGAATATTCTGCAATGGCCGAGTCAATCACCAGATCTCAACCCAATCGAGCATGCATTTCACTTGCTCAAGACAAAACTCAAGGCAGAAAGACCCACAAACAAGCAACAACTGAAAACAGCTGCAGTAAAGGCCTGGCAAAGCATCACAAAGGAGGAAACCCAGCGTTTGGTGATGTCCATGGGTTCCAGACTTCAGGCAGTCATTGCCTGCAAAGGATTCTCAACAAAATATTGAAAAGTAACATTTTACTTAGGGTTATGTTTATTTGTCCAATTACTTTTGAGCCCCTGAAATGAGGAGCGTTTGTATAAAAATAGCTACATTTCCTACATGTTTAATCATATATTTTTGTTCAACCCCTTGAATTAAACCTTAAAGTCTGCACTTCAATTCCGTTGTAGTTGTTTCATTTCAAATCCAATGTGGTGGCATGCAGAGCCCAAATCATGAAGATTGTGTCACTGTCCAAATATTTCTGGGCCTAACTGTAACACTTTTTTTTTCCCTTTATGCTATGTATAAACAAACTATAATGTGTTGCGTTTATGAAATCAATGAACTCCTGTAGAGAAAATGGAATTACATTTCTGCATGCAACAAAAACATTTTGAACTCCGAAAAAAAAAAAAAGACGTTGGGTTGAAGGTTACTTTAAAGTAAAATACTCAGTATCTATTTGAGTCCTTCTTGCATTTATGAAAAAAACGCCATACTTAAATTATCCACCGGCAGCAAACCAAAAATACCACCCTCTTCTGTGTGCTGTCCTTTTACTGGTGCATGCAGTCAGCTGTCAAACTGAACTCTGAACTCACAGAATCATTTCCCAAACGATGTTTGCATTGCGATGATTGCAGAATGTAAATACTCCAAATTTATCATGTTGTGAGCTTGTTTGAACTCTCTCAAACTGGGGAAGTGAGACACTGTACCTTTCTGTAAATCTCTGGCAAGCACTGTCAACTTGCGCTCGAATGCCAAAACCTCCTCCAACATGTGCAGGGTGTGCGTCCTTTCTCCTGAAGAGTTGTGTTCAGCGTGTTCAGGTGCGCTGTCATATCTACCATGAAGTGTAGCTTTTCCAGCCACTCTGGCTGTTCCAGCTCAGGAAAGCTGAGCCCTTTGCTGCCCAGGAAAGTTTTCACTTCTTCCAGACACACAGCAAAGCGTTTCAGCACCTCCCCTCTGGACAGCCACCGGACTTTGTTGTGCAGCAGGAGATCAGCATATGTGCTTTCCAGCTCGTCCAGAAACAAACGGAACTGACGGTGATTAAACTTTAACACGTTTTATTTAGATTTTACAAAATCACCATAATCTTCAAATTTAGAATTACATGTTAAAAACTAGTGAACTAAAATAAGATACATTTTAATTAAATACTCATTATTTATTTTCCAAAGCCACAGGGAGCCACAGCAGAGGGATGAAAGAGCCGCATGCGGCTCTGGAGCCGCGGGTTGCCGACCCCTGGTCTAGTCAATACAGAACTACCCTACACCTTGTGAATGGTACAGTGACAAGCCGATACTACCTGAATAACATCATTAATCCAGTCATTGTGCCCCTGCATGAACAACACAGGCCTAATTTCATCTTCATAAACGACAATGCTTCAGCTCATTGAGGTTGCATCATTAGGGAATGGCTGCTGGAGGCTGGGGTACCTCAAATGGAGTGGCCTATACTTTCTCCAGACCTGAATCCCATAGAAAACCTATGGGATCAGCTGAGTTGCCGTGTAGAGACTCATAACCCTGCACCCCACAACCTCAATGACCTGAGGGCCGCCCTTCAAGAAGAGTGGAATGCCATGCCTCAGCAGACAATAAGTCGACTTGTGAATAGCATGAGACGTCGTCGTCTAGCTGTAATTGATGCTCAAGGGCACATGACAAATTATTGAGACATTGACATTTTTTGTTGTGGTATACCCACCACTGTTGTTGGCTTTTGTTTCAGTGAATTATTTGAGATGAGGAAATCACCATTGCATGCTTCTACTCAAATGCCCTACTTTCATGATATAATATTACTGTAGCGTGAACTTTTTACATTTTCCATAAATTCCATCCGAAAGTCAGATATCCCCAACTTTTTGTGAGTAGTGTATATGTCAGGGGTGGTGTTGACACAGTAATGAAGCCTTCTTTAAACTGCATGAACATTTATTGAAGAGCGCGTGAGTAGAGGCAGCCAGGAACAATACACACTCAGATGGCGTAGATGGCATACAAGTAACGAGACTCGTGGTAGTACCTCAGTCTCGTGAGAGTAATGTAAACTACGGTAACAGCGAGTGACAATATTGTAACGTGCTGCTCGACATGGCGACGTCCCACCGGGAGATTCGAACTCACGCCTCCCGCTCCGGAGTCCCGCACTCTACCTGTGTCGCCAATAGGGTCAACCCACTTGGCAAGCCAAGTAGGGTGCTCATATTGAGTTCGCTACACTACTCCCCTCTGGTTCTCGACATCGTCCCGATGTCAGCGCCCCATTACTGCTTTGGACAGGAGATCCCACTTCTGACACCAGTGTAACGTGCTGCTCGACATGGCGACGTCCCACCGGGAGATTCGAACTCACGCCTCCCGCTCCGGAGTCCCGCACCTTACCTGTGTCGCCAATAGGGTCAACCCACTTGGCAAGCCAAGTAGGGTGCTCATATTGAGTTCGCTACAATATATAGGAAAGTCAAACTCTCTACATCCCCCTTCTTTAGTTCTGAATATTGCTTTCGGTGACATGCAATATTAAGTATAACTCTGAAATGGTATGTTCAAAATGAATATCCTGCTACAGAAAGACATCACTTTGATGTGAATGTATCCAACATTAGTTTACATTAACACAGAACAAACATGTTCATATAAACATACTGTATAGTCTCCAACCTCCAAGGTTCTCTAATCTTGACTTTTCTAATCAAGACACTTTGCATTTGGTTTAGAAATCCTACCAGATCTGGTGCGATATACAGATACAGACTGAGCAGTAGTATTAGCATGTGTCTCAACAATATTGTGTGAATGTTTAGTGAGAGTTTTAACAGTTACAGGTGTCTGGCAATTTGCCAAAAGACCATTCTCAGGGCTGACAGTTCTCCTTGTCATTTGTTCTGGTGTAGGTGTTACCTGAGTTGTGAGAGTGTCTTGATCAGTTGTGCATGTGATGTGAGAAGTAAGTTGTGGTTCCATCACAGGTAGTATGTGATGTCTGTTTCTCCGGAACTCTTTTCCGTCTGATTCAATCACATAGGACCTGGGCTGGTTGTACAACATTTTCACAGTCCCTATTTTGTCGTGACCTCTTTGTGTTTGGAGTCTGACTACTTTGTTGGGCTTCAGCTGGGTCAGTGGCTTGCTGGTGTTGTCATAGTAGAGCTTTTGTGCTCTACACTTCTTTGTGTGCTGCGCTTTAATGGTGATTGGTGCTCTTGTTTTTGCCAACATTCTTTTTATTGTTTTCACAACATAAAGAAATACAGTTACACATATTGAACAAACATATCAAACAATCAACCCCACCCCACCCTCCCAATTGTTCCAATTTTTAGATGGGGATCCAAATAATTATAGTCCATTAAATAGTAGAGAAGGACACAAAACAAAACATTCCTGCAAAGTTGCGTATTGCAGAGGGCTACTGTTCACGCGTCACCACACTCTTCCATCACATGTGACAAGTCCGTTCCTGATATATAGGAAATGAAGGGGTACTAGATACGGTGAAAATTATGTTCTTGATGTTTTAGTGTGTAGGTGATTTTCTCCAAAGGGAGAGTAGTAGATAACTCAGACAACCACTTATTGATTCTTGGTCTTCTGCTGTTTTTCCAGGATAGGGCTATTACTCTCTTTGCAATTAATATGCTTAAGTCTATAAATAATCGTTGATTTTTTTTAATTTTCAAATTCTCTGGGTACAGACCTAATATAAACAGCTGTGGGATTACGGGTACTTGAATATGTAAAATATTCTGAATGTATTGTTTCACTTCTTGCCAGAATTTTTGTATTTCTGTACATTGCCAAGTACAATGGAAAAATGTACCCTTTTCTCTCTCACATTTGATACAGATATCAGGAATAACACTATTATATTTGTTTAACTTTTCTGGAGTTACATACGATCGCATCAACCAATTATATTGCGCTAATTTCAGGCGGGTGTTAGTGGTTCTTGATTGTGCTTTGGTGCATGCTTCTTCCCACTCTACCATTGAGATGTCCTCCTGTAGATCCTCTCTCCATGCTCCCAGCCGTTCTACAGATGTTTCTGTACATTCATCCACCAGGCATTTATACATTTTGGAAATTAACCCCTTGCACTCTAGTCAATTTCCCTAAAAACGCCTAAAAATAACATACCCAAAGTAAATCAAAAGCTGTTCTTCAACCCTTTGCAGCATCTTCATGGGGTTGGTCTCATTTAAAAGAAAACACTTTGAATTTTTTGGCAAAACAGTCGTAATCTCTCCCAAGTGCTCCTGCCACTGAGTAACAGTCATCTAAACATACTGAATCTGAAGAAAATAAAGTTCGCCTGGGTGTTTTTTTAGATACAAATGCTTGCAAATAACACACAGCTGTCAGATACTGGCTGGAAAATGCAACAGAAATGTAGAACCAAGTGTTATCAAGCTGAGGTCAAAATTTTGTAACAATACCACAAAAAATGAATATATTACACAGCTTTTTTGTCAGGTTGTTCCCAGGCGTTTTTGAACTGTGCCAAATTGTGCCAAATGGCACAGTTTGGAAAAATGTCTATAACTTTTGAATGCTTCAAGATAGAAGCTTCATCTTGGGCTCTAATGAAAGGTGACACTCAGGGCTGTGTGTGTGTGTGGGGGGGTTGTTTATTCATTCATGAATGAATGAATGAACAAACAAGCCCCCCACACACAAAGAAGCATGCCACGTAAAAAATGTGTGGCCTTTTTTACAAGAAAAAACAACCTACAGTGCAATAAAAATTATACTAAAATATCTGCAATGTAGAGGATAACAACTTCCCCCCCACCACCACCGCTACAGAGGAGCTCGGCGCACAAAAAACAGTCCGTCAACGGTCCGTCATGTGGCCATGACGCACCGTTGTAATTATCGATCGGTCAAAAGTCATTTTTATTATTATTTTCATTGATAAAGAATAATTTAGCTTATAACACTTACCTGTCCACAACAGCAGTGTCGTTGGCGAACATCTATTCCTCATTGTCAGACGAACATGAAGCTGGTCCGCTTGTTATGCATTCGTGGTTCTGGTCACACGACCCAGTCAAACCATCTCCGCTTCCATGATTGCGGTTTTGGTGAACGATTTTTCAAAACAAATTAAGAACAGTAGTAATAAAAAAAGATTGGCTAACGCTACCCTTACACACAGTTCTCAATGTGTGTCACCCAGCGGCTTACAGATTTTACGCACGGGACGCACGCGTTTCAATCGTCAAACTTCTCTGCTTCAATTGGCTCGTTGTATTTGCGGTCGTTGGTAGGCAGGTCCTTCTTGCTAGGTTTTCAGTCATTGGTTCTTCAAGGTTTCAGAAACCCAATTCAAGGCTCTTATTAGTCGAATGAGAGGTCAGTCAAATCTAAACCAATCAAAACACTCTTTTGGCTTTCTGTTCGCGGCTGTGTCTGTACTGGAAGAAGGGAAATGCAGCTTTTTTTTTTCATTGTGCACTGAGACGCACAGTGCTTTTCTGCTTTTCCCGGTAGGAAGGAGTCATTCCTCCATATTGGGCTGAAGACAGAGAGAGAGGACATTTCTGTAAGATATTTTTTAACTTGATGCCACACTACAATCATATTTTTCACAATAGGATTTTTTGTGTTCTTTTTAAGGATTTTAGTGTTTGCCGAATACAGGTATGTAGGGAGGGGTAGAGAGGAGCATCTCTTTTTGTGAAGTACAACAGCAATGTTCTCAGTTGTGCTGCCCAATAGTACCAGAGTGGGTTAGGACATTTAAGCCCCCCTCTATCAAAGGGTAAGTACAGTAATGACAGTCATGTCCAGGGACGTTTATTATTCCACAAAAATCTGATAAACAATCTTTTTAGCTGAATGAACAGGTTACTTGGAGGAGGAAGTGGGAGGTTTTGAAATAGATACAATAGTTTAGGCAGTATATTCATTTTAAGGACATTTATTTTACCCATTAGTGATATTGGTATATGTGTCCACCTATCTAATGATTTTGAGATTTCTTCCATTAATGGTTCATAATTACATGCTATAATATGTTTAAGTTGTGGGGCAATTTGGATACCCAGGTATGTGAAACAATCCACAATTTTAAATTGAGTGGCTATTTTAGGAGGGTTTTTACTTTCTAATTGATTTAGGAACATAATTGATGATTTTGATTTGTTTAATTTATATCCTGAGATTTTTCCAAATATTTTGATGAGGTCTAATAATTCAGGAATGGATATTTCCATCTTTTTCAGAAAGATTATTATGTCATCTGCAAATAAAGCTAGACGGTGATCCTGTTGCCCAACTAATATGCCTGTTATGTTTTGGTGCATTCTTACAGCTATTGCTAGAGGTTCTATAGCCATAATAAACAGTAAAGGGGATAAGGGATCTCCTTGTCTACATCCTCTTTGTATTTTAAAAGATTTAGATATGTTATGATTAGTCATGATTTCAGCGTATGGCTCTGTATAAAGTAGTTTTATCCACTTATTAAAGTTTTCTCCAAAACCAAAACGTGTAAGGATCTCAAATAAATATAGCCATTCCACTCTGTCAAATGCTTTTTCGGCGTCTAATGACAGTAATGCTGTATCTGTTGCCCCTTTTTCCTCAATCAATATATTTAGGATTCTCCTAACATTATGGAAGCCTTGCCTACCTTGTATAAAGCCATTTTGATCTTTGCCAATAATATTTGGAATAATTTTCTCAAGTCGCCTGGCTATAATCTTACCCAAAATTTTTAAATCCACATTTAAAAGACTTATTGGCCTAAAATTTTCACAGTTGTTATTTGGTTTGCCAGGTTTTGGCAACAAAGTGATTAGAGCTCCTCTTAAGGATATTGGAAGGATTCCATTACGAAAAGATTCCATAAACATTTCTAATAGTGGTGGCATAACTCTTCTGTTTGAACATTTTATAAACTTCAATGGGTATCCCATCTGGCCCTGGGGTTTTCCCTCCTTTAATACTGTCAATGGCAGCAGATAATACCATTAAAGTTATGTCTTTCTCTAGTTCTTCTTTAATTTCTTCTGATATCATGGGAATCTGGATGTGGTCCAAGAAATTAATTAATTCAGATGTATCCAGACCTATTTCTGAACTGTAGAGCTTTTCAAAAAAATTCTTGAAGGTTTCATTTATTTCAATTGGGTCCACAATAGTCTCATTATTACCATTTTGTAATGAGGTTATAAGTCTTTCATTCTGCATTTGTTTAATGCGCCATGCCAGCACTCTGCCGGGTTTTTCACCCTGATCATAAAATGTCTGTTTAAGTCGTAGTAAACCCAATAAAGCTTTTGTTGAAGATATTTCATTGTATTGCGCTCTTAATAGAAGTAGTTCTTGGTGAGTAACTTGAGAGCCTGATTGGTAGTATTCTTCTTCTAATTTCTTTATTTTTGCTTCTAGTGATTTTGTATTCCTATAAGTTTCTTTGGCTTTGGAGCTAGTGATATCAATTATTTGTCCCCTAATAAATGCCTTAAATGCTTCCCATCTGGTACTTCCTGAGGTCCCTGTTGTATTTGTTTCAAAATAGAATTTAATCTGTTCATCAAGAAAGGTAACAAAGCCTGTATCCGCCAACCATTTTGTTTTAAATCTCCATTTAGGAGTATCACAAGTCAATTTGGGATCATAGTAAACTAAAGAGTTTAGGGCGTGATCTGACAGGAGTATGGCATCATAGGAAACCTTCTTTATTTTACATTTCAGTATTGCTGAAACCAGAAAAAAGTCTATGCGAGAATATGACTGATGTGTACTAGAAAAACATGAATTTTTTTGTCATTGGGATTGTCTTCCCTCCACACATCAATCAAATTCATTTCTTTCATGAAATGATGAATAACACTCCTGCTTCCTGATTGTGATCGATCTGTTCCTGAACTTTTGTCTTTCCGTGGATCTAAAGTGCAATTAAAGTCGCTCGCCATAATGCAAGCACCAGGTAAAGAAGCAACAACAAAGAATAGATCTTGGAAAAATTTTGGCTCATCTGTATTTGGGGCATAAATATTTATCAGAATTAATTGTTCCCTGAGAATTTTCCCTTGAATAATCAAGTAACGTCCTGCCTTGTTCTTAATAACTTTGTGAATCTGTAGAGGAACAGAATCATGGACCAATATCATGACACCTCTTGTCTGAGAGGTAAAAGGGGCTGACAGAATTTTTCCCTTCCACCTCCTCCTCACTTTAAGTTCATCTTCATGGGTTAGATGAGTTTCTTGAAGGAATACTAATGTTAGATTTTAATATTTTAATCCTGTTCATAACTTGTTTGACCTTTTTGATTTTTTGTACCCCTCTGCAATTCCAGGATGTAATTTTAACCTTTAGTGCAACAGACATATAGACAAATAACTTTGAATTTCCCCAACATTTTAAGTAATTTCAGATCAAACAAAGGGGAAAAAAGAACCAGAAACAAAATGTTTTCCCTTGACCATTAACAAACACCTGAGAGTTGTCCCTCCAGGTGTCCCCCCAACCCCTTCAAATATTGGACTTCCAGAAAGCAAAGAGCTGGTCCACACAATGTGGGGAACAGTATAACTATGCTGATGCATAATAATAATAATAAAAAGAAGAAGAGAGAAAAAAAACTGGATAAACCTAACTGCTCTGCTACTATAATTCAGACAATTCTGTTAGAACAACCCAACAAGTAAAAAGCGTACCTATATATAGCCTCCAGAATTAAGCATTTTATATTAAATCAGAGAGACGTTTCTTATCGATAGAGAGGGGAGGGAGAGAACTCAGAACAGTAAATCAAATTAGACAACTTTAACTCTGCCCTCCACTTCTGTCTCTACAAATGCAAAATATCAAAGTAATGTACCAACAGCGATTTAAATTACATTTCTTATGGTGTCCTCTGTTTAGCGATACCTCAATCTCGTTCATTTTCCAACTGGATCTTCTTAATGAAGTGTTCGGCTTCATCCGCGCTGTTAAAGATGTGTGAGCGGTCTTTGTAGGTCACTATAAGCTGGGCAGAAGGGATCATGCCGTATCGGAGCCCCAGTGACCGAAGTTGTCGCCTTGCCTCCTCAAACTCTTTCAGCCTCTTGTGCATCTCCGCTGTCATGTCATGGTAGAGTCTCACCGGCTGGTTTTTATAGAGGATCTGCCGTTTTGCCCTGGCCGCTCTCATCACCGCTTCCTTGTCCTTATAATTCAGGAACTTCATTATAAGAGTCCTCGGTGCAGAGTTAGTTTCATGTTGTCGTCTTGGTCCAAGCCTGTGTGCTCTTTCCACCATAATTGTCCCCCGGAGTGGAGCCAACTCCAGCGCCTCCGGTATCCAGCTCTCCAGAAAGCCACAGCCATCCTCGCCCTCTGCGCCTTCAGGTAAATTAACAAGCCTTACATTGGAGCGACGTGACCGAGCCTCCAGGTCCAGTACTTTCTCTTCGAGGTCTTTATTTTTCCTCTCTAAATTTTTCACTTTCTCTTGGAGCACAGTTGCATTATCTTCTGTTGTCGAAATCCTTGCCTCTGCCTGTGTGACTCTTTCTGAGCAGTCTGTCAAGTCCTTCCTCACGTTTTCCATGGCGGTAATAATACCATCAAACTTAGATGAGAACTCAGACTTCATGTTGTTGATAGCCGCTAGTATAGTTGCCAAAGTGGTACCGGACTCAGTAATGCCAGTAGTGCCAGTAATATCCGCCTCCGACTGCTTCTTAGGGTCAATGCTAGCGGAGGTGCCAGTATCAGTGGTAGGATTCATGTTGCTAGCGGTTAGCTTATCTTTAGTAGTTGTCGTTGCGAAATTAGTCAAGCTGGATTGGTGTATCTGGCCACGGTTTGTCTTCTTTGGTGGCATCGGTATTCTTTTAACGCTGGTGTTGTTGTCGGGCCGGTTGACGCATATGAATTGGCTTTTAGAGAGGATTTAGAGATTTGAGTAGCAGAGCAGTCTTACATGTGTCTCCTCAGCAAGCCGCCATAACCGGAAGTCCCCGATTGGTGCTCTTGTTACTGGTTTCAAGAGCTGTTTGCTGATGGGTAGGATGGTTCGTGTCTGTCTTGACAAGAGTCTCTGTGCCAGTGAGCCAAGTATCTTGTCACGTGGAATGTTATGCAGGTTTAAGTAGAAATCTATTCCATCACACTTGGTGGTCTCTAACAGTCTTTTTGCACTCCTTACAGCTCTTTCACTGAGACCAATGGACTGGGGGTATTCAGGACTACTTGTTTTATGTTTGAAGTCCCATGCTTTTGCAAACTCTCTGAATGACTTGCTGGTGAACTGAGTGCCATTGTCAGAGTACAGTTTCTGGGGAATTCCATGGACTGCAAAATGACGTTTTAGCTTGTCAATTACCAAACGTGATGTTAAGTTGCTGAACTTATCTGTTTCAAACCATCCAGAGTATGAGTCGACTAGCACGAGATAAGATAAGATAAGCCTTTATTAGTCCCACAATGGGGAAATTCCAGGATTGCAACAGCACAGGGATAGCAACACTCAGAGCAACAATCAGAAGGCAAGAGAAAAACAAGAGCAGCGAGTATACATATGTATAAATATATATATATAGACACACAGTGCGGAGCATTGTAGCTAGATGGAATAAATATATAAATATATAAACACAGTGCGGAGCATTGTAGCTAGATGGAATAAATATGTAGATATATAAACACACACAGTGCGGAGCATTGTAGCTAGATGGAATAAATATGTAAATATATAAACGCACAGTGTGGAGCATTGTTGCTAGATGAAATAAATATATAAATATATAAACACACACAGTGCGGAGCATTGTAGCTAGATGGAATAAATATGTAAATATATAAACACACACAGTGTGGAGCATTGTTGCTAGATGAAATAAATATATAAATATATAAACACACACAGTGCGGAGCATTGTAGCTAGATGGAATAAATATGTAAATATATAAACACACAGTGCAGAGCATTGTAGCTAGATGGAATAAATATGTAAATATATAAACACACACAGCGTGGAGCATTGTTGCTAGATGGAATAAATATATAAATATATAAACACACACAGTGCAGAGCATTGTAGCTAGATGGAATGAAACAGCATAACCGTCTACTTAGTTATCCTACATGGTATGATTATGTACCCATACATATTCTCACCCTCCATAGCGACCGGTATTTTCCTAGTTGTATACCAGAGGGGACCATTGTGTAAGTCTATTGTGTCTTTTGCATTCAATACTATTAGGTTGTCACGTCTTTTTGCTATCTCTGAGAGCAGCCCTGCTTAGATGCTGTTGACCGTTCCATCTGAATATGTTTGTAGCAATGACAGACCAAGGGAGATCGGGAACTGGGTACATCTTGAGTGGTTCTTTTTGCTGATGTGGTTTCTGGCTGTTGCAAACACTGCATGACTGAATGAAAGTTTCAATGTCCTCATTTACTAATGGCCAGAAAACAGTTTCTCTTGCCCTCTGCTTTGTGGCCTCGACACCAGGGTGTCCTTTGTACAGTGTTTTTAGATATTCAGTGTAGGGATGGGCATAATTAATCGATTAATCGATAATTGATCATTAAGAATTTCACCGAGGAAGTTCATTTTCGTCGACAAACCGATTTTTTTTTAAACAATCCGAATGTAGGTTATTAGGCCTAGTGCACGGCCGTCCTCAAACAATGCAATGCATTTAACTGTGCCACTGGCAAAATTTGGGTACCAGGGGGCAACATTTCACCATCGCCGTACCCTGGCGTGCCTCAGTTGATACATGCGAGCTTCCGTAGGTCAATCGCCAAATCATGAAGAGGTCGCGGCGAAGTGTTGCGTGGGACCACTTTAATTTAAAAAATGACCAGGTGTACTGCAATCACTGCAATGCAGCATACAAATATACCTCATCGACAACACAAATGATGTATCATTTGAACACCACTCATCCAAGCCTGGTAAAAGACGGTGGCGGTGGTTCATCATCTCTAACCCAGGCTAGCCTGGACTCGATGCTAGCACGGAGGAGCTGCAGTGCTCAACGAGCAGAGAAGGTCACCGAACTGATAGCGAAGATGGTCGAAACAGACATGCTCCCTGTCAGTGCCGTGGAGGGCAAAGGTTTTCAGGAATTAATCAAATTTTTGGAACCGGAATACACCATGGCGTCAAGACGCACCGTGACGAGACGGATAGAAACACACTACGAACAGAGGGCACAGGAGCTGGTTAAAGAGTTGTCCATGGCGGAGAAAGTGGCTATAACCACTGACTGCTGGTCTGCGTTAACCTCGGAGAGTTATATCACGATCACCTGCCACTATATCAGCGATGAGTGGAAAGTCAATTCGGCTGTACTGCTGACCGAAAGCCTGCCAGGACGACATACAGCTGACCATCTCGCTGAAAAGCTAAACGAAGCTGTAGGGCAGTGGGGTCTTGAAGGCAAAGTTCTTGCATGTGTCCATGACAATGCAGCGAATATTGTTGCTGCCAACAACGCCACCAGAGTAAGCTGGATTTCATGCCCTTGCTTTGCTCACACTTTACAGTTGGCAATCAATGACGGGTTTGCTCTGTACCTGCATCGGGTAATATCAGCGGCCAGCAAGCTCGTGAGCCACTTTAATCACAGCACATCAGCAACCACAGCACTGCTAAAGAAGCAAGAACAGATGGGGCTCGCAACTCACCGGCTTATCCAGTCATGCAAAACACGGTGGAACTCTGTGTGCGAGATGTTCGATCGGCTTGTGGAGCAGCGTTGGGCTGTTGTTGCTGTGCTATCGGATCGAAACGTAACCAAACTCCAAGATGCAAGGATGCTGGAACTGAAGGATGAATATTGGCAGTTGATGGAAGACACGCAGCCTGTGCTGTCAGCACTTAAATGTGCCACCACAGTTATGTCTGCCGAAGAAGACGTGTCCATTTCAAGCATATATCCTGTCACCTTTGGGCTCGTCAATATCCACCTCATTCGCCGTGAAGAAGACGGGGCCAGACTTGTCGAATTCAAGGAAAAAGTGCGGTCCTCCCTCATCGAGCGAATGAATGTAAGTTTAACTATTTTGGAAGCCTTATTTTATTCTATATGATTTCAAATTAAATGGCTATATAATTTCTGTTAGTTATCATAATTGCTTAACTGTTCTGTTGTGTATAGAACAATATGTATCCTAACTCTTACTTCATTTTCCACCATACAGGTCCAGTCTGATGAGTTTGTGTCATCCGTCAGCATGATAGCTACGATGTTGGACCCACGCCACAAGCATCTCGGCTTTCTTTCACCAGCACAGAGAGTGGTTGCCAATGCGAAACTGGTTCACCTGGCCACAGCAGTGGGGACCAGTGAAGAAGAGGCTGTTCCACTGGATGGGGACGAGGTTACGTCTGACCGCGCAAACACTGCTGCTGCGGACTCAAAGCGCCACGTCTCAGCTATGGCACTCCTTCTTGGAGATGACTATGCCACTCATCACGAGACTGACATCGATGCGGAATTTCAGAACTTTTTGCGAGAGACTCCACCACCACTGGGTTGTACCCCAACCGACTGGTGGAGAGATAACGGAGTTCGGTTCCCAACGTTGGCGAAATTAGCTAATAGGTACTTGTGCATCCCGGCCACGTCTGTCCCATCCGAACGGGTTTTTTCAGCGGCAGGACTGACGGCGACCAGAATTCGGTCACGTCTGACGCCCCAGCATGTGAATATGCTCATCTTTTTAAACAAAAATGGGTAGCCGTCTGTAATAATACTGGCGTCGTGATGCTATCCTGATAATTGGATATACAAAGGCCTTGTTGCCTTGTTACAGGCTTTTCGAGATTGTTGTTTTATTATTTTTATTTAGGGTAAAAAAAACGGCTATTCCGTTATGTTGTCACTGACATGAGTTCACGTTTTACTGCCAAACACTGAACAAGCGCATTTTTTTTTTTTTAACAAAAAGCAGGCCTATAATTCTGACGCCGTGATATAATGGGATAGCCTACGTAAAGGCAAATTGTTGTGTAGCTTTCTTATTTTGATATCCTTGTTTTTAAACAAAGGAAAAGAAAAAAGTAAAAGAAATATATGTTCCGTTATGTGTCCTGTATGTGTCTTCCGTTATTGTCTGGCTCGCAACTTGAAGCCTCCCTCATTTGCGCAATGCGCATGTGTTCACGTTTTACTGCAAACTTGTCTTGTTAATAAATTCATCCTCGAAGAAAAACACTCTGTATTTTTTTTATTATTATTCTCAATACATAAGAGTATAGACATCATAGGCCTAAATGGGATTGTTTTTTAATATAAAAATGTTAATGATTAATCGATTATTAATCATTAATTCTCCCGACGATCGACAAAGAAAATTTCACTGAATGCCCATCCCTAATTCAGTGTGTAGTGGCTCGGGAATGATTGCCCTGTTTCCTTTCATGATTACACGATCTTCAAGAGTGAGTTCATCACAAAAACTGAAGAATGTCTTTTGTTGGACTGTTTGCATGTTTGGGCTATCCTTTCTGTATGGTGGTGCTGAGTGTTTGAAGCATAGTATCTGTTGCCGTGTGCACATGTACAGTATCTCACAAAAGTGAGTACACTCCTCACATTTTTGTAGATATTTTATTATATCCTTTCATGGGACAACACTGAAGATATGACACTTTGATGCAATGTAAAGTAGTCAGTGTACAGCTTGTATAACAGTGTAAATTTGCTGTCCCCTCAAAACAACTCAGTGCACAGCTATTAATGTCTAAACTGCTGGCAACAAAATAGAGTACACCCCTAAGTGAAAAAGTCCAAATTGTGCCCAATTAGCTATTTTCCCTCCCTGGTGTCATGTGACTCATTAGTGCTGTGTTTTCTGTGTTTTTCTGCTGTTAAAGTTCAGTTAAGCTCCTCCCCTTGGAAAAAGGCAAGTTTAAACAGACGGCCACACTACACCTGAGAAGGTGTAGTGTGGCCGACTACTGATCGGAGGGTCAGGGGTTTGATTCCCGCTCTGTCTGCAGTCTGCATGTCGAAGTGTCCTTGTGCAAGACACCGAACCCCCAGTTGCTCCTGGTGGCCAAGCTAGTGCCTGTGTGTGCATGGCAGCTCTGTCACCATCAGTGTGTGAATGGGTGGATAGCAGGATCTGTAAAGCGCTTTGGTCATCCAGAGATGAGAAAAAGCGCTATATAAGTGAGCACCATTTACCATTTTTGTGATGTCACTGTGACAGATGAACCAATCAGGACTAAGCACTGCTATGGGCCTATGGGTGGGCCTACTTTGAATATTCATAGATCCTGGCGTTTGGAGGAGGAGGAAAGGCAAAAAGATTTTCACAGGCAATTGTAAGACCATGAAAGTTTTTTGTGTGTGGAAAAAGGGCATAAGATACCATTTTCAACAATGTAGATTTTTTTCTTAAGGGGACTTATATCCACTGCAGTGTGTCTTTAAATTGACATGGGTTATTCTGTAAATCCAAATAAAACTATTGCTGTAAATCTCAGTGATACATAGGTCAATCATGCAGCAAACATGCTGCATGGTTACAGCCTACAGTACACACATCCTGCAGTAAAATGTGGAGTAGTATTGTGGAATTTGTCATAGTTAGGATGCAGACATTGAGCTGTCAGAGATGCAGCTAACACTCAGTGAGACTCACTGAGCTAAAGAACAGCAGCTCCTCCATAAAGCAGCATGGAAACGTCCGCCAAGATCGGAGAAACAACCTTAGTAATGGTGCCACTGTTCTTATTGAGTCATATTAGTGTAATTATCTAAGGGAATGATTTTTTTTCCCCCACTGTTTAAAATATCTTTGAACATCGTTCAAATGTGCTCAGTCTTTGTTTTTATTATCTGATCTTTTGCAGGGTGTCAGGCCTGGTTCAGGGTTGTTGAACAGTTAATGCACAGAGTAAAGAGGCAAAAAACTGAAGACAAAACAGTGGACGTGGAAGAAAGGTGAGAGAACATCTTTACTCTAAGCCATCAGAGATTGTTGAGCCGTAATTTAGTTCAGATGTGGGGAGCTGTTTTGATTCAGTGTTTCCTTTGTGCTAAATGCTAACGTTAATTTGCTAACGAGTTGCAGGTAATGAATGACTGCTGTTTTCATCATTCTAATTTAACAGTCATTATGACTGCAGCCAAGTGTGACAGGAATTGTATGAGCTTTGCTGGTATTTGGCCTTAAAATAACTATGGAATTTGGATATGTTGATAGTGTTTAATGAAAAGTAATTCACTCTGTGTACCAAGTTTAATGCCAAATACAATGGTGCATGAAAGTTTGTGAACCTTTTTAGTCTTTTCTATATTTCTACGTAAATATGACCTAAAACATCATTAGAGTTTCACACGTCTTAAAAGTAAATAAAAGAGAACCCAGTTAAATAAATGAGAATTTAAAAAAAAAAACTTTTTCATTTATTTATTGAGGAACATGAGCTAATATTACATATCTGTGAGTGGCAAAAGTTTGTGAATCTTTGATTTCAGTATCTGGTGTGACCCCCTTTTCAGCAGTAACTGTTGATAAGTCCTGCACATCAACTTGGAGGAATTTTAGCCCATTCCTCCTTACACACAGAGCTACCAGAGGACTGACCCCCCCGCTGTAGCTTTCACTACTTACAGTAGCTGTGTGGCCTAGGGTCAGAGAAACGGAGATAGGCGCCGCCCATATACACCTTCAGGTGTGAAGGGATTAACTAACTAACCTCCTTACAGTATGGCTTCAGCTCTGGGATGTTGGTGGGTTTCCCCACATGAACTGCTTGCTTCAGGTTCCTCTGCAACATCTCAATTGGATTAAGGTCAGGACTTGGCCGTTCCAAAACATTAACTTTATTCCTCTTTAACCATTCTTTAGTAGAATGACTTCTGTGCTTAGGATTGCTGTCTTCCTGTATGATCCACTTTCTCTTGAGATTCAGTTCATGAACAGATGTCCTGGCATTTTCCTTTAGTATTTGCTGGTATAATTCAGAATCCATCCATCCATTCATCCATCCATCCATCCATCCATCCATCCATCCATCTTCTTCCGCTTAATCCTTTTTGGGTCGCGGGGGGGCTGGAGCCTATCCCAGCATCTTCTGTCCAGGGTGTACCCTACCTCTCGCCCAAAAGATGCTGATTCAGAATTCATTGTTCCATCAATAGCCATGTTTACATGGACACAAGTAACCGGATTAAAGGCCTGATCGGAATAAAAATGCTTCATGTAAACATACCAATCTGAATATTCTGACCTGATCACACTCATTTGGATCAAAATTTCCTTCCGATTGAGAAGGGTGGGTTATGCCGCTTGTTAATCCGATTGGTGCGCATATAAACAGTTATTCCGAAGTTTGGGTAGAAAATATGTTTACTGCGCGTATCTGTACGTCAGCTACATGTCGACGTGACGTATTTCCACCTTTACAGCAGCTAGTGGAAGACATGGGGGAAGTAAAACATATTTGGTCTGTATTGTCCTGCTGTCTTCCTCTGTTCGTCATATGTAGAAGTATGTACTGCTGGGCTTGTAGCTTCATTATGGAGACCAGCAGAAGCAAAAGTACAGTCTGAATAACACAATACAGGCCCATTTCAAAAAGAGACATGAAGTGGGGTTTGTTTACATCGGAAGTTGCTTCTTCTTCTACTATTTCTGGAATGTCGGATAAGCATGTCAAAATGATTCAGTCTGTTCAAATGTGCGACACATGGAAAAGCACGTCCTAATCAGTTCAACTTTTTCAGGATCCATGTAAACAGTAAAGTTCTGATCTGAATTGTAATCAGATTGAAGAAATTTTGCACATGTAACCGTGGCTAATGATGACAAGCCTTCCCAGCCCAGTGCGGCAAAACATGCCCAAACCATGATACTACCCACCACAGATGGGATAAGGTTCTTATGCTGGAATTCAGTCTCTTCCTTTTTGTCTTACTGTGGATTGTTAATAGTCCAAACTGTTCAGAGATGGTTTTATAACCTTTTCCATCCCAATGAGCATCATCAACCCTTTTTCTGAGGTCCTCAGAAACCTCTTTTGTTTGTGCCATGATGCACTTCCACAAACATGTGTTGACACTTTGATGGATCTTTAAATAAAACAGGATGTGCGTGCACACCTGATTGTCATCCCAGTCAGGTGTGACTCTAATTTCACCTTCAAATTACCTGCTAATGCTAGAGGTTCACAAACTTTTGCCACTCACAGATATGTAATATTGGATCATTTTCCTCAATAAATAAATAAAAAAGTAAAATATTTTTGTCTCATTTATTTAACTTGCTTCTCTTTATCTACTTTTAGGACTTGTGTGAAAATCTGATTATGTTTTTGGTCATATTTATGCAGAAATATAGAAAATTGTAAGGGGTCACAAAGGTTCAAGCACCACTGTAGTACAGATTTGGGGTATTTTTGTGGATTCATTACAGAAAGGAGCTGTAGGCTCCATTTACACCTGGCATTATGTTTTTTTGTCATTGTATTGCAACCAATAGCACAGTTAAATACATGTGCAAACAGACACTAAATGCATTAAGGATGGGTTGTGAGGACACACTCCAGTGCTGATATATGTGGATCTCCAGTTCAACACTTCTGTAGATAACTGACCTGTGGTCCACACAGTTTTAAAGCTTGATGTATTTGTACTAGAAAAAAACATTGACTCACATAGTTCAGCAAGCAGCTCTCAACAAACATCTGCAAAGCTTGTTTTTCTTAAAGAAGGATTAAGCCTTACATGTAAAATCATCAGATTTATATAAAAATTCTTCCAAAATCAAGACAGTTTACCTTAATGAAAAATGTTAACTGTGCAAGCAGACTGTCTTGGATTTTTTTTTTTTTTTTATCTAAGGCTTTGTTTTATCTTCCCCCTTCTGTTGCTCAGTATAGCACCACTGATTGCACTTTTTTAGACACTTGTTTAACAACATATGCCCTTCTCATCAAACTTTATAGACTGACCAACTTTTTCTTCCCAGAAGTCTAAACCATTGTTGGATTTTTTTTAACTCTCTGTCTTCTCAGCAGACATTGGCCCTTAGTGTAGCTAAACATTTTTAAACTTTGAGTGTGAAGGGTTTTTTTTGTTTTTGTTTGTGTTTTAACAAGGCACCACCTCAGAAATTTAAAACAACACTATGTAAAATTTTCATCTTAAAATAATGTCATGGAAGACTTCCGGGAAAATGGCGGGAAGGCATAACGCTTAAATGGGGAGCTCTCCCTAGTCGGGTTAAAAATCTTTGGTAAATGGCCAACTCGACATAAATAGGTCAATAAGCCAAAGGATGAAAACACGAAGAAGTCAGGCACACGGAAAAAAAGTAGGGTAAAACTAAAGAACCCCTCATCAACAACACTGGAGAAAATCGCTGAACACGAGGCCCAAAAAAACGAGGAGACTTCAACAGAGAAAATGGAGGACGCCAACCTTGATATTATGAACACTGGCTTCGCCAATATAAGTAAGGACATAAAAGACCTCAAGCGACAACTCCAACAGGATTTAATGGCTCTTAAGGAAGAACTGAAAAAAGAGGTGACGGAGGAAATTATGGGTCTCCGAAAAGAAATAGACCGCAAGCTAGCAGAAAACATGGAGGAGCTGCGCACTCAACGGGTGTGTATGGCAGAAACTCAAGCTCGAATATCAGAGGTGGAAGACTGGAAGAGTGAGGCAAGCGAGCTGCTGCAGACCCTGATGGCACAGACACAGAGGATGCAGGAAAAAATAACCGACCTGGAGAGCAGATCCAGGCGGAACAATATATGCATCTTCGGGATACCGGAGGGCACTGAAGGCAACTCGATGGCGAAATTCATAGATCAACTCTTTAAAAAAGAGCTTGAGTTGCCCAATGAAACAGACCTGCAGATCCAACGTGCACACAGAGCCTTGGCACAGAAACCGAACTCAGACTCTGCACCCAGGTCAGTTGTGGTAAACTTTTTAAAATATGACATAAAGGAAAGAATTCTGACACAAACGTGGAAAAAAAAAGATACGAGTTGGCGAAAAACAGATATTCTTTGATCATGACTACCCGACAGAAATTGTGCAGCAGCAAAAGAAATATGCCAACATTAAAAAAATGCTGAAAGAGAAAAAAATTAGATTTCAGACGCCACTAACGAAGATGAGAATTCATTGGGATGATGGCGTGAAAACCTACAACACGGCCAGAGAGGCAGCGTGGGACATGAAGGAGCGAGGCTTTGTGGTGAGCGTACCCGAGGAAGCCGCTGAAGCAGGGGCAGCACGGAGCACACTGAGACAGCCGGAGTGAAGGCGAATGAGCGGCAGAGGACGGGAGATGGACGTGGTGCACCGAGCCCAAGAAAAACTGCAAGGCTTTCAAAGGAAAGTTTAGATTATAACAAAGATTAAGAAGGGCATAGAATAAATGAAGGCCAAGAAGGCAAAGTAAAAGAAGTAAATAAATGACTGGGAGAGGTTAAAGTGATTTTTGTTGGACATTTCTAGACTGATGTTTATTACTTGGATAGTAACTACAGGTCTAGGGAGGGCCCCTCACTCGGTGAGGACATTCCCTCCACCCTCCAACAGGGACCAATGGGCAGAAGAAAGACCCAAAGTTCGGAGGTCAAGGTTCTTTAATGTGTTTTTTTTCATATATGTGTTAGTTCTGTTGTTAAAGGGGTTAGGAGCACAAGTTAAAAAAATGGAAAAACATAAATATGATTAAAAATCTTAAGATAATGACATTAAACGTGAATGGTCTGAACTCACCTGTTAAAAGGAAAAGAACAATAAGAAAATTCAAGAAGGAAAAAGCCGAAATTATATTTATGCAAGAGACACATTTGAACAAGATAGAACATGAGAAATTAAAGAGATTTGGCTATAAGAACTCCTATTACAGTTCATTCAAAGGAGGAACTAAAAGAGGGGTTATGATACTAATTTCAAATAAAATACAATTTGACTGTGAACAAGAAATTCAGGATAAAGAAGGCAGCTACGCAATAGTAAAGGGAAGAATAGATGGTATGCAGATCACATTAGTGAACATCTATGCCCCACCAGAAAGTGACGAGGGCTGTTTTCAGCATCTGTTTGATCTAATAGCAACACACAGTGAAGGAGTCCTAATTTGTGGAGGAGACTTAAATGCTGTCATGGATCATGAAGTTGATACAACAAGTATTAAGAAGACAAAAAATCATATAACAAAGTTCATAAGAACCTCACTGGCAGAAATGGGTATGGTAGACATATGGAGGGACCTGCACCCACTCGAAAAAGACTATACACATTATTCAGCAGTCCATAAAGTACACTCTAGAATAGATTACTTCCTTATGAATAAAGGTGACAGACACAGGGTGAGAAAATGTCAGATTGGAGGGGCAGAAATATCAGATCATAATCCTATATACATGGAAATATATTTAAACAATAGAGAATGACAAACAACATGGAAACTTAATGTAGGACTATTAAATGATGAGAAAATGAAAGAAAGAATAAAGTTAAACATAAATAAGTATATTGAGGAGAATGATAATGGAGAAGTAGACCCAACAATACTATGGGATGCACTAAAAGCTGTGTTGAGGGGTAAATTAATGGTTGAATCGGGAAAAGGAACGTAAACATCAAAACACAAATGATCCAAAAATATATCAAGAAATTAAGGAAGAAAAAATAAAGATAAAAGAAATACTAATAGATGAAATTGAAAAGAAAAATAGATATTTAAAACAAAAATATTATGAAATGGGGCCAAAGGCCACAAAACTGTTGGCAAAATGGTTAAGAAAACAACAAACAGTGAATAATGTACATAAGATTAAGGACCCCATCACAAACAAATCAACAGTTATTCCAGAAAACATCAAAGAAATATTCCATAAATTTTATTAAGAACTATACTCGCAACCCGAAGTGACAAATGTTAAGGATATAAAAAAATTTCTATACACATTGGACTTGCCATCAATAGGAAATCAACAAAATGAAGCCCTAACAGCAGAAATAACAACACAAGAGATTAAAGATGTGATTAAGTCACTAAAAAATGGTAAATCACCAGGTAGTGACGGATACCCATCTGAGTTCTATGAACTGTTTATAGAAGAACTCACGCCACAGCTCCTAAAGTCATTTAACTGGACATTAAACAATAACAAAATACCTCCATCATGGAACGAAGCCATTATTTCAGTTATTCTAAAGCCAGGAAAAGATAGGGAACAATGTGGAAATTATAGGCCAATTTCTTTATTAAATGTGGATTATAAAATATATACAACAATTATCTGTAAACGAATAAAGACATTCTTGACAGAATTGATATAGGAGGATCAGACTGGTTTTATAGAGGGACATCAAACACATGATAATATCAGGAGAACAATACACATAATTAATCAAATACATAAAGAAAAGAAAAGTGCAGTAATAATGAGTTTAGATGCAGAAAAAGCATTTGATAGGGTTAATTGAAGTTTCTATATACTGTGCTGGAACGCTTTGGATTTAATGAAAAATCAGTACAATGCATAAAGACACTGTACCAAAAACCTGTGGCAAGAATCAAGATAAATGGTAGCTTAACAGACAAAGTAAATATACAAAGATCAACTAGGCAGGGATGCTGCCTATCGCCCACCGTGTTTGCTCTGCTCATAGAACCACTGGCTCAAGCGGTGCGACAAAATAAGAAATTAAAAGGTGTAACAATAAAGGGAGCAGAACACAAGATTGGGCTGTTTGCAGACGATATTATAGTTTATCTTGAACAACCAGATGAATCAATAATGGAAATGATGGACGATAGAAAATTTTGGAAAATTATCAGGATACAAGATAAACATATCAAAAACACAAATACTGACATTCCACTGTAACCCTTTAAACCAGATAACCGATAAGATCAAACTAAACTGGAAACAAAAAGAAATAAAATACCTTGGAGTGAACATACACAAAGATTTAAGTAAAATTTATAAAGCAAACTATGATAGGTTAGAACAAGAAATAAAAAAAGATATTGATAGGTGGTCAAACTTAAACACTGATCTGAATTCAAAAATTGAGACAGTCAAAATCAGCATACAACCTAGACTGCTTTACCTTTTCCAAGCTCTACCAACAGAGATTCCTGGTGCTCAGTTCTCAAAGTGGGACAGGATGATATCAAGATTTGTTTGGGGAGGGAAAAAGCCAAGAGTGAAATACAGTGATCCCTCACTTATCGTGTTTAATGGGGACCAGAACCGACCGTGAAAAGTGAAAAACCGCGAAGTAGCATCACCCCCCCCCCCCCAAGGGCGTCACAAGCACTATTTTGCACAAAAAGGCACAAGAGAACAGCGAAAAGTGCCACTAAACAACACGAGCGATAAAGAACAATGAATGCGGTCTTCCTTCGCTGGGTATGTGCGCTCTGCAGGGAGAGAAGCTGGGTAAAACGTCTCAGCCAATCAGCTTGTGAGGTAAAACGTCTCGGCCAATCAGCTTGCGAGATTCCCGAGCGGTGAAGAGGTGGGCGGAGAGGAGTGGAGCGGTGGTCAGAGAGGTGGATTTTGAGTTGTGCGGGCTCTCCGTGTTGATACCTGATGTTCTAATGTAGTCTCCCTGCCTTCTGCTAGCGCCCGGGCAACTTTCGTGCCATTTTTTCTCAATTTTGAATTTTTGATGAATATTTTTGAAAAATCCGCGATGCACTGAGGGCGCGAAAGGTGAAACGCGAAGTAGCGAGGGATCACTGTATAAAACTCCAGTTGCCAAAAGAGAAAGGCGGCATGGGTCTACTGAGTCTAAAAGAATATTACTACTCAGCACAAATAAGATATATTATGTGTTGGTGTGACAGAAGATACGAGGCAAAATGGAAAGAAATGGAAAAGGAAATTGAGGGACTCCCAGTACAAAGCATAATTGTAGATAAGGATGCCTATAAGTAAATCAAACAAATAGACCCAATCACTAAATTTACTTTGGAACTGTGGTATAAAATAGTACAAAAGTATAATATAAAGGAGGACATAAAACTTTTTTTTTCCACAATATCTTTATTGAACCTTTTTTTTTAACAAACATGACACACACAATCAAACACTAACACTAAAGTACTACAAAAAAAAAAATTGCACTAAAAACACCAACAACCACCGACAAAATCAAGTCTTCAACAATGCTCCTCTGTTTAGTCTAGACAATCCATTACATAAGTATACATATTATGTTCACCAGTTTGGAATTTACAAGGTCCACACACATCATTCACCTTCTTCTTCAAGAGTTAAGTTTAAATTTTTTACATAATCAATAAAAGGTATCCATATATTCTCAAACACAATTTCCTTTGATTTCAGTATGTATGTTATTCTTTCTAATGAAAGGTTTGTTAACATCTGTCTTAACCACTGAGTCACATCTGGTCTATGAGTCTTTTTCCACAGTAGTGCAATACATTTTTTGGCATTAAGCAAACTGAGGTCTATGAATGTTCTTTCACTTTTATTAAAGTTATGCTTTTCTGGGTACAGACCCAACAAAAACAGTTTAGGATTCAATATGATTTGTTTTGAAATTATTTTTTCAATTGTTACCCTCACCTCTTCCCAAAACATTCTAATTATTCTACATTCCCATACACAATGAAATAGGGTTCCTTTACTTTCCATGCATTTTGTGCACGTATCTGGTATGTTTTTGTTATATCTATTTAACTCCTCCGGTGTAACATACATCCGCATTAACCATTTAAAATGTATCAATTTAAGACGTACATTTATTGATTTGGTTTGAACTTCTGTACAAGCCAATTCCCATTGTTCCTCTGAAATTTCAGTTTGCAGATCTTCTTTCCAGTAGTTTAATCTTTTCTGTGAGTTTTCACTTGAGGATAGTGTCAATGAGTTATAAAACTCTGAAATAATACCCTTTCTTTTACTATCTTTCATCAACATTTTTTCCAAGGATGAGTAAATAGGTCGAGTGAGAGCTCCATTTTGATTTGATCGAATAAAGTTCCTAAGTTGAAGATATTTAAAAAAATGTGTTCTATTAAGATTAAATTTGATCCTCAGCTCTTCAAAAGACATTATGTTATCTGCACATGGCAGATATAAATCTTGAATCTTTTGAATCCCTTTTAAATTCCATACTTTAAATACAGCATCCGCTCTCCCTGGTTTAAAATATTGATTACCCCATATTGGGATAAATTGTGACAATAAGTGTGGTTCTTTTAAATAGTTTTTAGTTTCACACCATATTTTGATCATATGCTTTACAAATGGATTTTTAACTTGTTTTTGTAATTTTTTTGCCGAATCTGAGTATATGAATATGGGAAGAGGTAAAGGTAAATTGTATGATTCCATTTCAGTCCAGTGAGGGAGATCATTTGATGAAAAATAGTATGTCATAGACCTCAGTTGTGCCGACCAATAATACAACATAAAATTTGGACATTTCAGACCTCCACGATCAAATGGTAAATATAATAAAGACAGACGTAATCTAGCCCTCCTGTTGTTCCATATAAATTCCACTAACTTTTTTTTAATTCTTGAGAATAAATCTAAAGGTGGTGGTAAGGGAATGTATTGAAATAAATAAAGTATTTTAGGTAAGATATTACTTTTAAGTGTATTGATTCTCCCGATCATCGACATTGGTAGTGACATCCATCTCTGAAGTAACTCATTAATTTCTGTCATTAAGGCTTCATAGTTGACACTGGCGACTGATTCTAGCTTAGGCACAATTTGGATTCCTAAATATTTAAACTGATTTACAACATTGAATTGATTTACCTCAGGGGCTGGGTAATTTCTCTGGGTCTCATTTAGCATTAATATTGAAGATTTAGTTTTATTTATTTTATATCCTGATATTTCCCCAAAATTCTTTATTAAATTCAACAAGGTCGGAATTGATTTTTTAAGATTCGACATAAACAAAATTATGTCATCGGCATACAGGGAGATTTTATGTTCTGTTGGTCCAACTTTAATTCCATATATTTGTGAATGTAAACGTATCGCCATCGCTAAAGGTTCGATTGCCATAGTAAACAGTAAAGGTGAAAGTGGACAGCCTTGTCGACATCCTCTATTGATTTTTATTGATTTTGAAATATTGCTATTTGTTAGGATTTCTGCTGTAGCATTATTGTATATTATCTGAACCCATTTTATGAAATTATTTCCAAGTCCAAACCTTTGTAAGACTTCAAAAAGAAAGGGCCATTCGACTCTATCAAAGGCCTTTTCGGCGTCCAGTGATAGGAGAGCTGTATCCGGTGCTTCTTTATTAGAATAGATAATATTAAATAGTCTTCTTGCATTATGGAAGCCTTGTCTTCCCTTTATAAAGCCATTCTGATCTCGATTAATAATATTTGGTAAAATTTCTTGTATTCGTCTTGCTAAAATTTTACAGATTATCTTAAGGTCAGCATTTAATAGACATTATTGGTCTCATATTTTCACATTTATTAGAGGGTTTACCTGGTTTTGGCAACAGTATAATTAAGGCATTGTTCATGTATGATGGTAAATTACTATTTTGAAATGCTTCTAAAACCATTTCCAAAAAAGGTTTTATTAATTTATTCTTAAATTTTTTATAAAGGTCAACTGGAAGACCATCTGGTCCTGCACTTTTTCCTGATTTCATATTATCAATGGCTAGCCCAACTTCTTCTTGACTAATTTTAGACTCCAGTATCTCCCTGTTTTCATTTGAAATACACGGTATAGATAGTTCATTCAAAAACCCATTTAGTTTTGTTAAGTCAGATTCATTTTTGGTATCATATAATTTTTCATAGTAATCTCTAAAGGCTCTATTAATTTCTAAAGGATCTATAACTACCTGTCCCTTACTTATAATACTGGTAATTGGTGTTTTAAATTCTAATTGTTTAATCTGCCATGCCAATAATTTCCCTGATTTTTCACCTTGTTCATAAAAAGATTGTTTCAATCTTAGAAGACTCGAGGCAGCTCTATTCGCTGATTTTTTTGTCATATTCAGCTCTCAAAATCAGTAATTCGTTCTCCAACCTTAGATCACTTCCTGCATACACTTTTTCTTGAAGAATTTTTATTTTATGTTCCAATTGGACTCTCTCCTCTCAAGTCTTCTTAGATTTTGAACCTGTATAACTAATATGTCCCCTAATAAAAGCTTTGAAAGCCTCCCACTTTACACATGCTGATGTTTGTGTAGTATTGATGTCAAAGAACTCATCTATCTGTTTTTCTATATACTTAACAAATTCCTCATCCTGAAGCCATTTATGCTGAAATTGCCATCTACCTGATTCCTTTGTCAATTTCTTATCTACATATATTAGACAGCAGGGTGCATGATCAGAGATCACGATGTTATCATAAAAGCAGTTTTGAATCTTGAACCTTAATTCTGTGGAGATCAAAAAATAATCAATACGTGAGAATGTCTTGTAGGTATTGGAATAACAAGAGTAGGCTTTAACTTGGGGTTTCATTTCTCTCCATATATCTAGCAATCTCAATTCTTTCATAAAATGATTAATGGTCATTCTACATCCATTGTGCGTACAGTCCAGTCCTGTTGATCTATCTATACCGGGATTCAATGTACAATTAAAATCCCCTGCTATTATATGTTGCCCTGTAAGTGATGATAAGATAAGAAATAAATTAGCAAAGAACTTTTGATCATCTATATTGGGACCATATAAGTTCACCAAATTTATATTTTCTAATAACAAAGATCCTTGAATGATTAAATATCTTCCAAATTTGTCTCCAATTACATTTTTCACTTGAAATGGGACTGATTTATGTATGAGAGTCATAACTCCCCTGGCTCGGGATGAAAATGATGAGGTGAAAACACTTCCTTGCCATCTACTCCTAATTCTTTTTACATCCTCCTCTATTAGATGAGTTTCTTGTAAAAACACAATTTTTGAACCCATGTCTTTTATTTTATTCATAACTTGTTTAAGTTTTTTTAAATTCTGTAGACCTCTGCAATTCCATGAAGTTAAATTAAGATTAACGCTTTGGTTTATGATCAATAGGGAGTTTGGAATTACCTTGCAGTGTAAACATGCTCATACAGAGAAGCAAAAACATGAGTGGTTGAACATGCATCCTACAAACTACACACATACAAATTCCCCCTTCCCACATTTGTGGTAATCCCCCCAAAATCAAAAGAAAAATTCCGTCTCCCGATATAGCCACCGACCGCTCCACACCCACGAGGATCAGCCAAAGCCACTCCTTCTTCATCCTCCCAATCACCCTAACTCTACTGCTTTTAATGACGTAACATTAACTCTCTTCTGTAGTTTTCCAACTTAACTCCAAAATTTTTAGCAACTTTGTACATCATAGAGGGTTTTTTTTAATATATAATACAATCTATATTTTGTAAACTTGCTATTTGCTTCAAATCAGTCAGATGCCTGTGCAAATGCTTAAATATTCTACCTTATATTTTGTTCATGCTTAGCTCCCACCAGTCTCTTCTTGGATCTTCTTGATGAACTCCTGCGCTTCCTCTGGGGTCTTGAAGATGTGTGTTCTGCCCCCATACGTGGTCAACAGTCTCGCAGGATAAATTACACCATGACGAATCCCAAGGTTGCGCAGCTCTTTACGTACGGGATCAAACTGCTTCCTCAATTGTTGGATTCCTGTGGCCAAATCTGGGTAGAACTGCACCTGCTGGTCCTGGTGTTTAATCTTTCCCTTAGCTCACGCAGCGTTGAATATCTTCATCCTGTCTCTGTTGCTGAGGAACTTCATAATAAGCGTCCTCAGTGGTCCCTTATTTCTCCGTGGGCCGATACGATGTGCGCTTTCCAGAACGACTGCTGATTGCAGCTCCGCGCTGCCCAGCGCCTCCGGAATCCACTTTTCCAAGAAGGAACATGTGTCCCGACCTTCGGATTCCTCCGGTAGACCCACCAGCCTCAAGTTGTTCCGTCTCGACCGGGACTCCAAATCCAGGACATTATCTTCCAGGCATTTATTTTTTTTTTCCAAAGTGCGCACCTTTAATTGAAGACCGGTGACGTCATCCTCAGCACTAGAGACACGAAGCTCCACCTGCGCCATTCGTTCTACACAGTCACCCAATTCCTTTCTCATTCCTTCCAACGCTGCCATAATCCCATCAAATTTAGAGGAAAAGTCTGCTCTCATTGAACTAATGGCTGCTAGCACTGCACCTGTGCCGTTTCTCGCAGTCACCGCACCGCTGCTAGCTTCCTCCGCCATATATGGAGCTTTATCTGCTGCGTCACAGACCTGAAAGTCCGTTAATTTGGACTGTTTCGGCGGCTCGCTTTTTCCTCTACCTGGTTTTCCAGCCTTAGGCTTCACCGACATATCCTCGCCCAAACGCTGGGATACGTTCTGTCCCAAATGAGAGAGTTATTTGCCGATTTTTTTTTCTCCAGGAGCAGAGCAGAGTGATACGTGTCCCTCTCACATGGCCGCCAAAACCGGAAGTCAAAACTATTGAAATGGGTAGCATTTGACAGTCAGTTTGAACCGGCAAAACAAGATAGGGGATACAAAAATCTGGTGAACAAGGGAATCACAGCATGGGGCAATATCGGAAAAAAAGATCTCGGGAGCTTTGTAAACATCAGGAGAAAATTTAAACTAGAAAGATCGGAATTCTTCAGATATCTGCAGATAAGAGATTATTATATGAGAAGGATTAGGCATAACCTCCACACAGATGTGAGTGAGATTATACAATTCATTTTAATCTTGTATGCAGGAAATAAAATAAGAATTATTTCAAAACTATATCAGAAACTTATGGCAAACAAACATTCAAGTAACTATATAAAGCAGAAATGGGAGAAAGAGCTAAATTTAAACATAACAGAAGAAAACTGGCAAGAAATATGGAAAACACAACACACATCAACAAGTTCAAGAACATGGAGGGAATTTGGATGGAAAAACCTGATTCGCTATTTCATTACACCACAGATCCAAAGAAAATATACAAATACTAAATCTATGTGCTGGAGGGGATGTGGGGCTCAAAATGCAGACCACTCACATATGTTTTGGAAATGCAGCAAAATCTCATCATTCTGGAAATCCATTCATGTGACAATACAGAGGATATTAGGATATAATATACCACTGAACTGTAACTTGATGTATTTATGTGATCTTAAAAGGGACAATGTAATAAAGGCTGAAGATAGATATCTAGTTAAAATCATGCTGATTGCATGTAAAAAAACAATCACAAGAAAATGGCAATCAGAAGTTCTTCCTGACCAAGAGCAATGGACAGGTATTGTTGAGAATATACGTCTAATGGAAAAACTAACATATCGACAGAGAATGCAAGAAGGACAATATGAAAAAAAATGGTGGAAATGGACACACTACAAAGTGCAACAACGAGACAGAAATTGAAAGAATAACCAAAGAAACTGGAAAAACCAGAAGAATCTAGAGATGGAAACTAAAAACTTGATGCTCCAACATTTGTCCCCCCCTTTTTTTCTGTTTTTTTTTTTTTCCCGACTGTATGGTTAGTTCCTTTTTTAAATATATAGAAGCTGTGTTCTGAATGTAATATGTATGATGAAAACTGAATAAAAAACAAAGTTACAAAAAAAAATAATGTGTCATGAACTGGGTTTGATGGTTTCAAGCCCAGTTCCTTGACGCTGTGGCTGCATGCTCTTTTGTGTGTTTCTTGCTCCTATTTGCCTCAGGCACTCTTAGGGAGCCTTGGGTTTTACTCGGCTCCCTGACAGCTCTTAGCCACGCCTCCCCCTCCTGTCAGTCATGCCAACTGGCTGTCATTATCATTTGTGTCATTCCTTTGTTCACGCACACACGCACACATACGTACATTCCTCTCATGCACACTCTTGCACACACTCACTCTCACTCATATGCTTACAGACATCCTCTCACACACCTGTTTCCACTTACACAAATTCACACACTTCCTACACACCGGCATGCACTCAGCTGATCAGTTGTGGCAGTATTTAAGATCTGGGTTTGCTGTTGTGCATTGTCGGGTGATTGTTGTTTGAACTTAATACTTAAACCAACTGTCTGTTCTGCACCTTGGACTGACTCGGACTAATTCGGACTGCTCCAGCCCCCGTGAGCACTGTTTGCTTCGCCCCTGCCTTCGAGTCACATCTGGAGGTTTTTTCCTGGGCTCTCCCGTTTGCTTCCCTCCGCTGCAGTTTTGCCTGCCTGCGTCTTGGGACATTATTCTCCTGTT
This sequence comes from Pholidichthys leucotaenia, assembly GCA_020510985.1. Taxonomy (NCBI): domain Eukaryota; kingdom Metazoa; phylum Chordata; class Actinopteri; order Cichliformes; family Pholidichthyidae; genus Pholidichthys; species Pholidichthys leucotaenia. The sequence goes on along the minus strand of CM035839.1, from coordinate 326,118,501 downwards.
TTGTATTCACTTGTGTGCCATAGAGTGTCCTCGCAGTTTTTCCCTGTTCTCCTGGTGTCATTCATCCGTTTGTTTATCTGGACTGTTACTTTTTGTTTCTGCACAATAAATTACACACAACATTCTCCTGCATCTTGGTTTAATTCTTCCTGCCTCAAACAGGCAGGAATTCATGACAGAATGTTTCCAAAATTATTTTATTACCACCACTAGTGGTAGAGCATCCACCCCACGGCCAGGAGGTCATGGTTTCAAGCCCCAGCTGGGTCATACCAAAGACCATATAAAAATGGTACTTCCCGCCTTCTAGCTTGGTACTCAGCATAATAGAATAGGGGAAGGAAAAGTTGTTTGTGGCGGCGCCTTGCATGGCAGCAGCCCCTCTGATTCTAGATGTGATTAACATTGTAGATAGGAGATACGTAATGTCGTTCTACTGTACATGATTCACTGTATGGATTGAATGACAATAAAGTTGGCTTCTTCTTCTTTGACAGGGTAGATGTCACTCCCCCTCCCCCAATAGCCTGAGTGGGTCTGCACTGCCTGCAACAGCTCTGTTCTTGGGAGGAACATTGAAAGGACTACAGCTGGCAACTGTGACCTGAGTCCCACTGCCAATCACAGGGCAGAACTGTATCCACCAAGAACAAAGCATCCTGTGATTGGCTGTTGGCACTGAGGCCATAGTCACCATAGTTGTAGTCTTTTCAGTGTTTCTATCTGGATAAAGAAAGTAACATATTGTTGCTTTAAGTTTTTGAATCTGAAGCATCTTGTTTGTTTAACCTCTAAATTTACATTGTTTTTTTATGTCATCTTGCCATGAAATAGCCTTAGATGTTGACATGACACTAAACAAGAATTCACTCACTCACTGAGCAGACAGCTGGAGGGAGCATGAGCAGATCTTGTTGATGCTCAAGAAGAATAAATACCAGGTGTAAATTATGTTGTCACTTACTATCTGATTGCTGCCCGATCACAAAAAGTGTTTGAATGCCAGGTGTTAATGGCACCATACTCTCTAGATTCATTCCACTATCTTGGCTTTTCACAGTTTTAGGGTGGGCCTGTTTTCCAAGTGTTTAATTTCTAAGTTATGCTTGGCCAATTTCTTGTGGCTCTGTGCAGTTGTGGCTAATTGTAGGTTGATCTATGCTAAGTATCCTCCATGTCTTTTAACAGCTTCAGAGGTATGGCAGGAGGTGACGAGCTCTCGGACAGTACAGAGGTGGTGGAGATGGAGGATGTGAATTCCACCCAGTTCCAGGTGGAGAAACATTCGTGGGATGCCCTGCGGAAGATCGTCCGCAACAGCCGCAAAAACTCTGGCGTGATCATTAACAAGGCCCCTCATGACTTCCAGTTTATGCTGAAAGATGAGACCAGTCCGCACTCTCACCGCATTTACTACCTTGGTGAGTTGGGGTAACATATACCTAAGATATGACGCAGTGAATCATTAGGGCCTGAAATTGAGATGTGTCAAATGTTTTCATCTTCTGAAAGGACTGGGAAAAAAAAATTAAATTCCACTTCTTGGAGTTTTTTTTTTCTTCACAAGCTTGTTGGCTTACAAATTCAGTAGCTTCCTGTCAGTCTCCTTCAAAGCCGACATACTTGGGTGAAAAATCTGTGGATGCAGCTGGTGAGTCAGAGTTGCCAACCTGCACCTGTTTTCAGGCTCATTTGATTTGTGTAATGCTGCAGTGGCTTTAGTCACTGTGCACTGGAGAAAATGTGGAACTGAACAAAGAAGTCAGTTTTGCATTGTGAACATATTTCTGCTTTTTTCTGTAGAAACAGAAATCTTTGCAGAAAGCTGGCTGATGTTGCTGTTTCCTGACCTTGTCTAAAGGAGTCAGTAGTGCTAGGTTTTATGTAATATGGAGTGGACAGAGTTACAATGTCTCTGTGCTAGTAACATGAACAAATGTTACATAGACATATACTGTTTTTCTTGCTGCTGTTATGTGTAATTATGCATTGTCATTCTTGACAAACTGTTTAGAGCAAAAAATATTTCATTTTTCTGCAAAGATTTTAATTGTGTTTTCAACCAACTTATTTGCATTTTTAGTGTACATTTGTGATAATTTGCCTAAAGAATTGCCTGTCTTCCTCAGCCCCCTTAAAGGGGTCATTGACTGAAAAATGGTGTGTTTGTAGATATTAACCGTCTCAAATGTGTCAGCTGGTCACGTAATTAGCCCAAAATTTTCCAGTCCACAATCTGAAAAAAGCACACTGCCTTTATCTTGTTTTTCTATCAGAGAAACTCCCAAAAACGTTTTTTGACTCTTCCTGGTAATTCTACGTGAAGTGTTCAAAAAGCCCACCCACTGTCATCCTTGAGACCAGCCCACTGCTCTATTAGTGGCCCGCCTAGCTGTCTGTCATGTAGTGGAGGGGTGCTAAATGTAGCCTATTAGCCCCTGAGCTATTAGCCCCCAAGCTAATACCAGGAAGCTCGAACCAAGCGCGGCTTGCAGTGGGGAAAATAAATATTGAACACATCAACATTTTGCTGATTAAACATATTTCTGATGGAGCCATTGACCTGAGAGTTTTACCAGATGTCAGTAACAACCCAAGTAATCCATACATACAAAGAAATCAAGGCAACTCTGTTCACAAAACAAGTTATATTTAATAAAGTGGAATGATACAGGGAATAAGTATTGAACATGCTTGGTGAAATTCATTTATTTAGTAGAAAAGCCTTTGTTGGCAATAACAGCTTCTAGATGCCTCCTATATGGAAAAACTAGGCACAGGCATTGCTCGGGAGTGAATTTAGCCCATTATTCCACACAAACTGTCTTCAAATCTTGAAGGTTCTGTGGGTCTCTTCTCTGAACTCTGACCTTCAGTTCATTCCGTATATTTTCAGTTGGCTTCAGGTCAGGTGACTGGGGCATTCTAGCAGCTTTATTTTCCTTCTCTGGAGCCAGTTGCAAGTTTCCTTGGCTGTATGTTTGGGATCGTTGTCTTGCTGAAATGTCCACCCTTGTTTCATTTTCAGCATCTTGGCAGGTTCTTCTCAAGGATGTCTCTGTACATTTGTCCATTCATCTTTCCTTCAATTATATGAAGTCTGCCTGTACCTTGTGCTGAAAAACACCCCCACACCCTGATGCTTCCACCTCCAAACTTCACTGTTGGTATGGTGTTTGGGGGCTGATGTGCAGTGCCATTTCTCCTCCAAACATGCTATGTGTTGTGGTATCCAAAAAGTTCAATTTTGGTCTCATCGGACCAGACTACAGTATATTCTCCCAGTATTTTACTGGCTTGCTCAAATGTTGTGCAGCAATGGAGTCTTGCGTGGTGAGCGGGCATAGAGCCCATGTTGGTTGAGTGCATTGCTTATTGTTTTCTTTGAAACAGCAGTATCTGCTAACTCCAAATCTTTCTAGAGCTCTGCACGAGTAGTCTTTGGCTCTTGGATAACTCTTCTGATAATTCTTTTGACTCTTCTGTCAGAAATCTTGCGAGGAGCTCGTGGTCGTGGCTGGTTTATGGTAAAATTATGTTCTTTCCACTTCCGAATGATGGCTCTAACAGTGCTCACTGGAACATTCAGCAGTTTAGAAATGCACCTGTAACCAATGCCATCTTTATGTTTTACAACGATAAGGTTGTGAAGGTCTAGAGAGAGGTCTTTGCTTCTCCCCATCATGAGTTCTTTGTGGTGTGACAGTCTGATATTCACAAACCTTTTTAAAGGCTGTTAGTCAGGACTTAACCAGCTGAAATTCATTTGCACTGATAGGGGATGGGATGGCTTCCTAAATTCTGGTGGATTTTAGCTGGTTTCTTGGCTTTCGCTGCCTTTTTGCACCTCTTTTTTGTCATGTGTTCAATACTTATTCCCTGTATCAGTCCCTTTATTAAATATAACTTGTTTTGTGAACACAGTTGCCTTGATTTCTTTGTATGTATGAATTACTTGGGTTGTTACTGATAACTGGTGAAAATCAGGTCAGTGGCTCCATCAGAAATATGTTTAATGAGAAAAACGTTGACGTGTTCAATACTTATTTTCCTCACTGTATGTCACAAACACTTCATTAAGACTTGTGTGAGCTATTAAAATGTGGAAAGTGCAGTCAATGACCCCTTTAATCCAAATATCAGGGTAGCATAGCATCTGTGTAATCAAATGTTGACATAGAAATCGAAGATGGAGCACCTAAATGAAATACTAGGTGTGGAAAGAATACCTGCTGTCCAGAGGAACTTTTGATGCAGAATCAAACCACCGACCTATCAATAACCACTTTCACCTCTTAAAATTTTGGTGTTCCACCCATGGAACGTTTCACATTGGCTGGAAATTTTTCTAAGCTGACAGGAGCTAATGCAATGATGTGGCATCTGTTGCCTGTCTGTCCATGCATCTGTCCACATTTCACAGGAATTGCTACTTCTAGGCATTTGCCCAATGCTCACCAAACTCACAATGATCCTCAGGTGGGTTTGCATTTAGGCCGTGCTCAAGGTCAATGTCAAAGGTAGGAAACCTGAGCAGTTATGTGATTCCAGAAATATTGCTATTCTTCCTAGGCAATTGCCCAAGTGTTCACCAGACTCACTCACAATGACCCTCAGGTAGGTCTGCATGCAGGTTGAGATCAAAGGTCAGAGGATCTGGGCATTTATGAGTTCATGAAAAACGTTACTCCTCCTAGGCCACTGACCACAATCTTAGCCTAGATAGAGACCCATCAAGGATGTGCTTAAGGTCAAGGTCAACAGTCAAGAGATCTGAGCACTCCCGGGGTGATTTTGTCAGGCTGGAATTAGCTACTCTGTCATTGATGGTCTGGTTAGGACGTCTGCCTATGCAACAAAAAGGGATTCAGAGTTCTGGACTTGTGCAAAGGATTATGCAATATTGTCTAAAATTATAACCATGCCGAGCTTGAAGGTGATGATGCTATTATGCTGGGTATTGAAAGTTAACTAAAACAGAAAACGAAAACCCAGCAGACTTCACCACATAGAAGAATTAAGAGTAAAACATTAAATCCTAATTTAAACAGTCACTGTGCTCCAGATAAGTTCTCTGTATATTATAACTTGTGCTGTCAGTTAAGGAGGAACTAACCTGAAAGACCAAAAATAGTGTGAACATCAGCCTAAAATACTGGCTGGCCTCCATTTTTTTTGACACTACCCTCTGGCGACCGTAAACTGCCGTGACGCTTGGATGTTTTTATGTCTCACAGTAATTTTTAACCCTCAGCCTCTCAAAGGCTGAAGGAATGTTGTCATCACCCCACTGGGTGGATGGATGTCGGTGTCAACACCTACCTTGTGAATGCAATAACTAGAGAAAGAGGTGACATACGCTTTTCAAATTGATACCATAGTCATATCTATCAAAAATCTCACACGCATTTGATTCTTCCGAAAATCTTGTGAACGTGATAACTAGAGAAAGAAATGCTGTAGGCTTTTCAAATTGATACCATGATCTTTGAAAAATCTCAGATAAGTTTGAATTTGGTCCTGCCCAAATTCCTGCCCACATTCCTGGGCAGATCGGTGGAGCAGTGGTTAGAAATGTGGAAGCACAGTGGGAAGATTGAGCGTTCAATCCCACCCCAATCACACCCCCTTTTAACCTCTTTGACTAGTCTTTAACTTTTTTAATATGATGCTTCTCTCTTGTCTCTGTTTTTTCTCTTATCTCTTTGTCCTATGTCCTGATTGGTGGAGCCTTGAGTACTTTTATCATGTTTATAGTCAGCTTCATGTGTGCCTGTGTTTGTGTTCATGTTGAATGTAATTGTGGTTTGTAAATATGGATGTCACCTGACTCAAAACAAATCTGCCTACTGGTACAAATAAAGGAACCTGAACCTGAACCCCTGGCCAACGGTGACCCTTCTGTGTGGAGTTTGCATGTTCTTCTTGTGTTGGTGTGGGTTTCCTCCCACAGTCCAAAAACATGCATGTTAGGTTAATTGGCATCAACTGGGGATTCTAAATTGTTCTTAGGTGTGAATGTGAGAATGAATGGTTATCTCTCTCTCTGTGTTGGCCCTGTGATGGACCAGTGATCTGTCCAGGGTGCACTCTGCCTGTCACCCCCCCCCCACACACACACAAAAAAAGGTCAGAAGGTCAAAGGTCAAGATAAAAATGCTGTGCAACATATATCTCAGCAACAATGAAACCTAGGGTCACCAAACTTTGTATACATGTTCACCTTTGGATCCTCACCTCGAACTATGGGTTTGAGGTCAGAGATCAAGGTTACCATTCCCTTTGCACTATACTATACAACAAGTAAAGCTAGAGTCACCAAACTTGAGACACAGGTGCATCCTAACACTCTGACCTCGGACTATGTGTTTGAGGTCAAAAGGTCAAAGTTAGCATTCCCTATGCCCTATTGCTATAGAATGAGTAAAGCTAGGGCTACCAAACTTTGTACATTGGGATTGCAAGGTCAAGGTGAATAAACTACATCTCAACAACAAGGAGAGAGGCTGAGGAATACCACTGGCAGCCACCACTATATATACATTTTTTTGTTACATTCAGAATGGCTGGACTTCAGAATTGTTAAACCACTAATACACAGATTCTGAAGTCTGTGTCTGACTTGACAATTTTTTTATTTTTCAAATACAACATAGCAGCCCCCCCCTCTGTGGATCAGCACCTTATTGTGGTGGAGGCGTTTTTGTGTCCTAATGATCCCAGGAGCTATGTTGTTGGCAGCTTGTCCCTAGTATGGTCTCCACAGACAAATAGGTCCTGGGTGAAGGGCCAGACTAAGAGCAATCCTGTAGATTCCTATAAAAAAAGTTGCAACTAGGACCCAGTGTACTAGGGGGCAGCTGTGCCACAGGTGTAGTGTGGCCAACTACTGATCGGAGGGCCAGGGGTTCGATTCCTGCTCTGTCTGCTGTCTGCATGTCGAAGTGTCCTTGAGCAAGACACTGAACCCCCAGTTGCTCCTGGTGGGTCAGGCCAGCGTCTGTGTATGGCAGCTCTGCCGCCATCAGTGTGTGAAAGTGTGTGTGAATGGGTGGATAGCAGGATCTGTAAAGCGATTTGGTCATCACGAGATGAGAAAAAATACTATATAAGTGAACACCATTTACCCAAGGGAGCCACATGGGCCTTTTTAAACCATCAGAGCAGCAGAGCAAAATGCACAACCAGCTTCAAATGCACTTTTGCAAATGATTACTGCAATTTTTCCATCCTTATCTTGTCTGGAGGCTGCAAACAAAATTGCTTTAAATCAAGATATTTAATCTTATTAGTCTTTTATTGTATTGACAAGCAGTGGCTACTGAATTTGCATATGAAATCATTAATTAGGAATTAGAACAGATAGAAATAAGGGTGAATGAGGGTGGGTGAGTGTGAGGGGGAGAACACAAGTGAATGTGAGTAGGTCGGCATGCGAGTGAGAGTGCATGTATGGGTGAACGTGAGTGAGTGTGGGTGACCCTGAGGGCGAGTGGGAGGGAGACTGAGCGGGTACATGAGTGAGAGAGAATGGGTGGGTCCAGGAGTGCGAGTGTGGGACTGTGTGGGGGAGTGGGTGAGTGAGAGTGAGTGAGTGCATCTGGGTGCGTATGAGAGCATGAGGGTGTGAAGGTGTGGGAATGGGTGTGTCTACTAGTCGGGAGGTGCTGGATTGAGGGGGGTAGTGCTTCTCGGCTACGTGGGCTCCCCTGGGCGGGGGAAGGGGTGCTTCTTTGGGCGTGTGGGTCCTCCGGTGTGCGGAGGTGGTGCTGTGGGTGGTCTCGTGCCGGGGGGGGGGGGGGGCACAGGCTGGTCTCCGGCCCGGAGGGTGGGAGCATTGGCCTACCGGCACTTGGGGCCCAGGGACTGGTGTTGGCCCTGCTGGGGGGATGGGGGGGTTGGCAGGCCCGGAGGGGGTGGGCCTGCCACGCCGGCCGCCTGGTGGCCTGGCCTCCCTTGGCTGTTCCTCCAGGGCCGGAGGCCTGGCTTTCCTGGGGCTTGCTGACCTTGGGCATTTGTGCCCTGTGGGGTTTGGCGGCACTGCCTTGCCCGCTCAGGGTTTTCGGCCCGGGTGGGGGGGGGGGGTGCTGCGGCGCGCTCTCATATACACGCACATGGACCCACACGCACAAATATCTCCCCTTTAACAGGTGCGGATACCAGACTTGTGTTGAGACCTCTTTAGTGGAAGAAGCAGTCTGTCTTCTGTTTGTTTTAGTTGTTTGTTTGTCTTGTTTTTGTCTGTTCCTCTCTTTTTCTTTCCCCCTCCACACACTTCCTTTTCCCATTCCCCATCCTGTCGGGTCCTTCATGGGTAAAATAATTTAAAATAAAGTGTTAAAAGTTATTACAGGAGGAGTTTACAACAATATACAGTACATAGAAGTTGCTATACACAGAAGTTGCTGTAGCATTTATTGTTATTATGCAGGTACAGGGCTTGATTGGACAAGATGGCAACTGTGTTTGGCCTGGCGACTGCCTCTCTTCGTCTGTGTCATCCATCTCTGTCATTTTTGTTGTTTTATCAATCCTGTCACTAAAGGAATGTGTCTTCGCTACACTGAGTTATGATCGACAGTCGTTGTACCGGATTAAACTGTCTATGGAAAGATCATTTGACTCTTGGGAGGGCTAGAGACAAACTTTTCCGCCCCCGTTTGTGTGTTCTCCCTCCTCACCTGAGTACTGGCTTCTCTTCACGAGCTGGCGTCCTGGTTAGCCTGGGAAGAAGCCCAGGAGACGGGGTTGCAGAGCTGGCTGTCAAGCAAAGAGGAGACGAGCCCTCCAGACTGAGGGTTTCTGGTCTGGTCACCGTGAACGTACCCGGTGTCTGCTGCAGGTTCCCATCCAGGACATGACTACAGATGCTCGTCTGCAGCTGCTGGATTGCTCTCCCATCTCACAAACACTTACTGTATGTCCAGGATGCTTGTGGACAGGATCATGGTCTTGCCATCAGGGTCTCAAGTTGTCCTGCCTGACCGTAGGCTGACCGCCCGGCGCAGCTGGAAGTCACATGACTGCGTGAGGTGCTTGCTGTCAGTTTCACTCCGATCAGCTGTGAGCGCAGCTGAGCTGTCACCCATCTGGATGGTGTTGCTCAGTCCTCGCTTCATTTCCAACACATCCCTCACTCTTAATGAACTTTTCTTGAGAGAGGATATGGATTTTATGTTCCTGGTGAAAACGTGACAGAGAGAAAATGAGTTTTTTCACCTGAAGGAGCTCTGTCCGCCTGGCTGCTCTGTTATCAGGACTCCCTGGATTGCGCAGCGTGGTGGAGGACTCGCTGTTGCATACCGGGACAGCCACCTGTGCAGACTGGTAAACTCTGAGCCCTTCTCCTCCTTTGAGTCTCAGATAATAAAAGTCGGGACCTTTAATGCCTTTTACTGTGTTTTAATCTACCGTCGTCCTGGTCCTGCAAGTGTCTTTCTTATGGATTTTACAGACTTTTTATCTTCTCTTATTAAATTGGACAGGGTTTTAATCATTGGTGATTTTAACATTCATATTGATGATGTTACATGTAACACAGCTGTTAACTTTTTATCCATCACTCATTTTTATAACCTCATCCAGCATGTTTCAGGCCCTACACATGCTAAGGGTCATACCTTGGACCGTGTTTTTTCTTTGGGCTTGAATATTGAAAATGTGTGTGTGGATGACTTCCAGCTCAGTGATCACAGCTGTGCGCTTTTTAATGTTAACTTCCCTGTGAATCCCCCCCCCTCTGAAAATGGCAGCAGAAAGGCAGATTATTAACCAAGAGGCAGCAAATGACTTCTCTACTTTGTTTGAGCCACATTTACTGATGGGAATTAAAGATCCTGATGCCTTCACTCAGACATTAGACAGCCGCTGTATGGCTGTTTTAGACAAAGTGGCACCAGTGAAATCTGTCGTTGTTTCTCCTAAAAAGTCTCATCCCTGGATAAATGACTCCATTCGATTTTTTAGAAGAAATTGTCGTAAGGTAGAACACTTATGGAAATCCACCCAATTGGAGGTTCACAGACTCCATTTAAGGGAGCTTAGAGCCTCTTTAAATGACATGCTGAGGGATGCCAGGAATCAGTATTTTTCAAAAATAATTCTCACAAATAAGAAAAATCCTAGAGTCTTATTTGACACAATTAACACTGTTGTCTCACCTACTGCCCCTCTATTCCCTGTGTTCTGTAAAGCAGACAGTAACAAATTTCTTAATTTCTTTGTTGATAAGATCAGAGATATCAGGGAAAACATTTTGCCATCTTCTTCTCTTAACAGTGCCAGTGTTATGCCCTCACCTTGTACTTGGTCCACCTTTAATCCAGTGACCTTTCAGGACACCATGGCTCTGCTGCAGAAGATGAAACCCTGCTGATGTTCTCCCTACTAAGCTGTTTTTAGCTGTTTTTGAGTCAATTGGTCCTTCAGTTGTTGAACTGATAAACATTTCACTTTCAGCTGGTGTGGTTCCCAGCTCCTTCAAACATACAGTGGTTGAACCAACACTTAAGAAGCCAAGTTTGGATCCATCACAGCCAAATAATTACAGGCCAATCTCTAAACTCCCTTTCATATCAAAAATTCTGGAAAAGGTAGTGGCTGAGCAGCTTATGTCATTTTTGGCAAATTGTAATATCATGGATAAATTTCAGTCGGGCTTCCGGAAAAATCGTTCTACTGAAACAGCTTTAGTCAGAGTCTCCAGTGACATTATGATGGCGGCTGACACTGGTAAATACACAGTTCTGGTTTTATTGGATCTTCCTTCTGCCTTTGATACTGTTGATGACTGTATAATGATCAACAGGCTCAAAGAGCTAGGGCTGTCTGGTTCTGTTTTAAAATGGTTCTCACTGTACTTCACTGGAAGAACATTTAATGTGTCCGTGAATCAGATCTTTTCTGAAATAGCACTGTATACATGTGGGGTACCAAAAGACTCAGTTTTAGGATCCGTTTTATTTCTAATATACATTTTGTCATTGGGACGGATAATTAGCCAGTTCAAAGATATTTCTTATCATCTTTACACTGATATTCAGTTGTATTGTTCTTTAAAAGAGTCTGAGTTTCACATGCTGTCATCTTTAACTAACTGCTTGTCTAACATCAAGCAGTGGTTAAGTGCAAACTTTTTACAGCTTAACTCAGACAAGACAGAGACATTAATTATCGCTCCTGAAAACAAGATTCCACTTATTAAGCACCACATTGGTACCCTAGGTTCCTCTGTTCAGGCGAGTCTTCGGAATCTTGGTGTTAGGTTTGACTCAGCTATGTCTCTTGAGCACCACAGTAATCAATTAATTAGAAATTGTTTCTTCCATCTGAAGAATATTTCTAAGTTGAGAACCCTGGTGTCGAAGGCGGAACTTGAGATGATTATACATGCTTTTGTTTCTTCTCGCTTAGACTATTGTAATAGTCTTTTTACCTGTCTGAGCCAAAAGCATCTTCAACACCTCCAGGTTGTTCAAAATTCGACTGCTAGACTTTTAACTCACGCTAAGAAAAGGGCTCACATTACACCGGTTTTAGCAGCACTTTACTGGCTCCCAGTTGGTTTTAGGATTCAATTTAAAATTTTAGTTCTTGTTTTTAGAGCTATTCATGACCAGGTCCCTAAATACATCACCGAGCTGCTTAAAGTGTACAACCCCTCATGGTCTCTGAGATCCTCGGATCAACTTTTACTGGCTGTCCCTCGAACCCATTTTAAAACTGGAGGTGATAGAGCCTTTCAGGCAGTGGCACCAAAATTATGGAATGCTCTACCACTGTCTTTGCACTCAGTAGACTCTGTTGACGCTTTTAAAAAGCAGCTGAAGACACTTCTGTTTAAACAGGCTTTTTAGTTTGATTATGGATTATGGTTTTTATGTTTTTAATGTCTTTATACCTGTTTTTAATGCCTTTATTGTTGTATTTGTGATTGTGTGTTTTATTTAATTTTATTGTGAAGCACTTTGTGATTCTTTCTGTGAGAAATGCTAGATAAATAAATTTTACTTACTTACATAGACAAGTACTGTAGAAAAGTCCTTTTTGGCAAAGTAAATCTGTTTTGGCACAATAAGGGTAACAGATCTCTGTTCTGCTCACCTAGCTGCCTGACAGGACAAAGGGGGGTGGGGGAAGGAATTAGATCAGATCTCAGACACTTGCCCATTAAAACCCTGGTTTGGTTAATAACAGCATTAGAAGTCATGTTGTATGTCCTAAAAGCCTTTTCTAGGAGCGTGCTGAACACCACCATGATGATGTTAATACTCACCACAAGCACAAGCTCGTCTTTTAACACACAGTAGCAGGTGAGCTTGTCTCAATCTCACATTCTGTTTATTCTCTCAGGAATGCCTTATGCCAGCCGGGAAAATGCATTACTCTACTCAGATATTCCCAAGAAGATCCGCAAAGATGCCCTGCTGGTTTTGACATGGAAACCAATGCTGGATCACTTTCAGGTGAGGTAGATTTGTGATCTTAGAACCCATTCTCACCTTGCATTAAAAGTTGTTTTTGTGTGTGATTACATTGCTATTGGGTATTGAAACGCACAGGTGTAAATGCACTCGAAATACATTTGGGATGGATTTATATGCAATTTTTCAAGCCACTTTTGAAGTTGGTCAGGGACGCATCTTGACCATATGTAACAGAAGTATAAATGCAGCTCCTTCTCCAGTCAGCCTTTGTTAACCTGAACTGTAAAGACCCATGTCTTTGTAATTTAAAAAAAAAAAAGAAAGCACAGATGAGCAGTGTACTTTCCCAACCTACATCTATAAAAAGGTTTTTTTTTTGCTCCTCTTCTTCAGCAGTTCTGTGTAGTGGCTTTTTTTTTTTTTTAAATCTTATTTACTAACTTACTTACAACACAGGGTTTATTTGTGCTCATTCTCTTACAAAAAGTGTAAAAAGTTTTTTCATCCAATTTAAAAAAAAATGTTCCCATCTGTTGCAGGTGAGTCAGATTTTTATTTTTATTTTCTTAATTACCCTACCCACTTGCTGAGATGCACATTTTTTTTTCCCGTGACTCAGTGGATCACTAGAAGTAACATGATTGTAGCACTCCAATTTCCAGAGACCCATGTTAATACCAGGAGTAAATGTATGTAGACTGGCTTTATCTGATTATCTGATAAGAAAAAATATTTCTTACTGTTACGAAGCCAGAAATTTTTCTCAAGTAAAAGCTGTCTTCTTATAATATTAAATACTCAAATATAAGTAAGGATACTTAAAAAATGTTGTTTAAGAGAGGAAATGGGACATTTTTTGAGCAGATCATGAGTTTTATAATGTCGTCTGGTATGTTATTTTTAATTAGCTTTTCTGTCCACTTAACAAAGTCTCTCCACCACCCCCCCAATAACCCCTGACCTCAGGCCAGCCCTCATGATGGTGGCTTCTCCCGTGAGGAAGAGCTGCTGCGAGAGAGGAAGCGTTTGGGCATCTCTGGCATCACCTCCTATGACTACCACCAACCCAGCGGTCTCTTCCTGTTCCAGGCCAACAACAGTCTGTACTACTGCCGTGATGGTAGAAGCAACACCTTTATTGTGAGTCAGGACAGTAAACCAAGATTTTCACTGCTGCATATCCCAATGTAATATTTCAACTCAGCAGCTGACTGTAGTCTTTGTTCACACCCAGTTTACCTGAGTTTCATTCACCATTAATATCAGATTATGCTAGTTCACAAAAATGTGAATCTATTTTGGTATATTAAGCTGTTGAAGAGTATACCTACTTTTTAATGAAACACGTTTTTCCACTGGAGAGTGCATGATTTAATTTTTTTATCAGTGAAATCCAGTCAGTGTATTGTAATCGTTTTCATGTTAAAACTAGAAAGAAGCAAGTAAAATGTTTCCAAAATGTGGTTAATTTACAAAAAACTAGAGAAAATTGATTTTAAATATTTTGTTGTATGGAAAGTAGAATTACCAAAGCAATAAGCAAGAAAATCACAATATGATAAAAGATTAAAGATTACTTGAAATAATCAGTTTTCAGTACCTCAAGAGCAGCTGTGAAATGATGAGATGGTATGAGTTTTTGTTAATTGTTCATTCATAGTATCTGTCTTCTGAGCATTCACCAAAGCAATGCTCAATGGTTTTATCGTTGTGTTAGGGCTATGAACTCAGACGTTTGCTGTGCTTTTGTTTCAGACTTCTCCAATGGATCCCATAGAGATTATGAGCCAAAGTTCAGGCACACGCATGGATCCCAAAATCTGCCCAGCGGACCCCAAGATCATTGGTTTCATCAACAACAATGACATTTGGGTGACGAGTATTGAAACACTAGAAGAGAGGAGACTCACATTTTGCCACAAAGGTCAGCACTGAAATGCATATACAAACAGTGTTTCACTGTAATCTGAAGATGTGTCATAGTGCTTTTTTTAAATAATATTTTCTTTTCAGGAATCAATAATCCAAAAGAGGATCCTAAATCTGCTGGTGTAGCCACTTTTGTTACTCAGGAAGAATTTGATCGGTTCACTGGATACTGGTGGTCTCCGGCTGCTCATGGTGGTAAGTCAGTAAAATAATCAGAATCTGTGTATATTATTTTATAACCAGAGACTCTGTGTGTGTGTGTGTGTGTGTGTGTGCGTGTGCGTGTGCGTGTGTGTGTGTGATAATAGTAAATGCTATTATACAGCATCTACACTGCTAATTTTCTGTTGGGACATAGGGCATAAAATTCGGGTGTTAAAGCCCCCCCCCCAAAAAAAGGGGGGGGGCAATAACAGAATCATTAAAACAGATCTCAGAACATATAAAATGAATAGAAATAGAAACATGAAAATCAGTGCCACATAAGTACAGTTGAAACCAGAAGTTTACATACGTACACTGTGTAAAAGGACACAACCTTTTTTTCTTCTCAGTGTCTGACATTCAATCATACAAAACTTTTTCTGTTTTAGGTTAGTTAGGATTACCAAAATGATTCCTATTTGCTAAATGCCAGAATGAGGAAAGTAATAAAAAAATTCTCTCTCATTAAAGTCAGAAGTTTGCATACATTATGATTATTATATCTTTAAATAATTTGAGAAAACCCAGATGATGATGTCATGGCTTTGGAAGCTTCTGATAAGTTAATTGACAACATTTGAGTTAATTGGAGACACACCTGTGGATGCATTTTAAGGCACACCTCAAACACACTGCTTCCTTGTGACATCATGAGAAAATCAAAAAGTCAGCCAAGATATCGGGTTTATCCTTGAGTACAAGTTCCAGATGCCTAAAGGTCCCACGTTCATCTGTTCAAACAATTATATGAAAGTATATACACCAAGGGAATGTCCAGCCATCATACCGCTCAGGAAGGAGATGGGTTCTGTGTCCCAGAGATGAATGTGTTTTAGTGCATAATGTGCCTATCAACCCCAGAACAAAAACAAAGGACCTTGTGAAAATGCTGGTTGAAGCTGGTAAAAGAGTGTCATTATTTACAGTGAAATGAGTCCTGTACCAACATGGGCTGAAAGGCTACTCAGCGAGGAAGAAGCCATTACTCCAAAAGCAACATAAAAGAAGCCAGATTACAGTTTGCAAATGCACACAGGGACAAAGACCTTAATTTATTGAGACATGTCCTGTGGTCTGATGAAATTAAAATTGAACTGTTTGGCCATAATGGTAATTGTTGCCTTTGGAGTAAATAGGGGGAAGCTTACAAAACCTGAGAACACCATCCCAACTGTGAAGTACGGGGGTAGCAGCATCATGTTGTAGGGGTGATTTGCTGCAGGAGGGACTGGTGCACTTCACAAAATAGATGGCATCATGTGGAAATACTGAAGCAACATCTCAAGACACCAGCCAGGACAATGGACAATAACCCCAAGCATACTGCTAAATTAGTTACAAAGTGGCTTAAGGACAACAAAGTCAATGTTTTGAAGTGGTCATCACAAAGCCCTGATCTCAATCCCATAGAAAATTTGTAGGCCGAGCTGAAAAGGTGGCCTACAAACCTGTCTCAGTTACACCAGTTCTGTCAGAAGGAACTGGTGAACCTGAACCTGGAATGAGCAAAAATTCCAGAAAACTCTTGAGAGAAGCTTGTGGAAGAATACCCAAAACATTTAACCCAAGTCATGCAGTTTACAGGCAATGCTAGGAATGTATGTAAACTTCTGACTTTAAAGAAAGTAATAACAATTATCTAAAAAAAATTCTCTTTAAATATTCTGGCATTTAGCAAATAGAAATAATTTTGGTAATTCGAACTAACCTAAAACAGGAAAAGTTTAGTCTTATTTAATGTCAGATGGTGAGGGAAAAAAAGGTTATGTGTCTTTTTATACAGTGTATGTAAACTTCTGGTTTCAACTATATGTGGCATGAATTCAGTTTTTGGCTTTGAAGTTTTGCAATCCTTGGCACAACTAATAATCAAAGATGGTTGTGCCCATGTGTGTCAACAGTAGTAAAAACTGTGCTATTTATTAGCGCTTCTGTTTTATATCTTTCTTCAAGTTGGCCAGTTTGTATCTCTGAATATGCTGCTACGATATTTTTGATGGAGATTAGTCCTCTTTGCTTACACATTCAGAGCATAGGGGCTTAACGAACGAACACCAGTGGTCTAAATTACAGCATACTACATAATTTTCACTCGGTCATGCTAACAGTGTCTGAGACTAGTCAGGCTTGTCTGACTTGTTTCATGGGAATATGGACAATTATTATGAGCTGGCGTTTGTCAGAGCATCTGTCAAAGGCTATTGATAGTGATGTCTTGGCTGGTATGTTTAAACACATTCAAACCCCAGTATCGGTGTCATGTTTGCCCCTTTCAGGGCATAAATGAGGCGCCAGATGCCAACAGAGAGTTTGCTAGTTTATTAACAGACAGGACAAAATAAAGAGCCACGTGGGGCAAAACACATACACTGAACTAGAACACAAAATAAAGAGCACTAACATCAATACAGGAGCGTAGCGAGGGTGGAACCTGACGCCATTGAATAAACACTCAAAAGTGATGAAGCAAAGACAGATCAAACACAGCAGGAAGACTGAAGCTGGGGATAGGGGCTCCAGTCCAGGTAGACATAGGTCACAGCGAGGAGTGAGCCTCAGCCGTTTCCTTAAATACTGATAACAAAAGCAAAGAACCGAACGGGAAAGGTGGAAATGTAATTACCAAAATCAAGATCAGCTGTGACAGTGCTGGCTCGGCTTTCACAGCCGGAAGTTCGGCCGTGGCGCTGTCACAATAAAAGCCCTGGGAGCACAATAATAACCAGCAGAAATAAACAGGAGAAAAAGAGGGAGAATACTGAGCGGCCCGGGCGCGGACAACCTCAGCGCTCGGATCACCACAATCGGTTTCAAAAACTGAACGTCTGTCTTCTGCCTCAAGGGTTGTTTCAAACAGCCTACCCTATATGGTCAGCCCAAACTTGATATACAGCACCTATCAGGTAGATGGAGTATCATTCCAAAGGAGAAGTGCACCTTTTATCATTGCTCACACATCAAAAAAAAAACCAAAACAAAATTTAAATGTTTTATGTTAATCTTTCAATCGACTGTAATAACACAAACAGACACTTAAAATGGCATCATTATTAATACATTAATATTGTTGATTGAAATTATTTAGGGTTATTAAGACAGGTAATGTTTTGTGAAGATTTTTTTTAGTCTTGCAAATAAGGTTAGAAAAAAATATATATAAATTGGATCTTAAATCAACACCTGAGACATGCTCAAAATATCTATGCTAACTTCTCATTTTTCTGTCATTTGGCTCAGAGCCAGATGGTTGTAAAACTCTGCAGATCCTCTATGAGGAGGTTGATGAATCTGAGGTTGAGATCATCCATGTTCCCTCTCCGGCTCTGGAGGAGCGTAAAACTGAGGTGTACAGATACCCACATGCAGGTATAAATCAGTATTTTTTTTTATTTGATGTATTTTATATTAAAAATGTTTTCACTATTGAAAAAACAGTATGTATGTTGTTCCTTTTTCCTTTAGGCTGCGTGTCCACCAAACACGTTTTTTCAGCTCTGGGTGGCTATTTTCCATTCATTCTCTATGTAGTCCAGTGTTTACAGCGCTGAGCGCCCACGGCGCTTAAACGCTCTCAGCGGTGGCCGTTTTTTGTCATGGCACACAGGGCGCTCAGACCTGAAAAAAGTTCAACTTGTCAGAGACTGCAGCTGAGCTCGTCAATGTCAGACCTAAGCAGCCAATCAGAACTGCTGCTTGGGCAGGACATAGGATGCCAGTCCTCGTCTGTACTCAGACTCCTGCTTTCTGTGTCATCATATTTCACATCCATAGCTGCTAAAACACGTTTCCTGTCCATTGTTATTTAGAGACTGCTATTAAAAAAATCAGAAGAAAGTCTGACCATAGAAAAGTAGAATTGTTGAGCTGAGAGTGACAAGCTGTTGCTGGGATACAGGGCACAGGCTTTTTTTTCCCCACAGCGTCATGCACAAACACTGAAAAAAAATGCTCAGGGCGGTCGGGTGACAAAAAACGCGTTTTGTGGACACGCAGCCTTAGTCAGTAGATTTTAATTCTTAATGCTTTACAGGAGTACAGGCTTTGATTTTTCTGTCATTTAAACTGCTGTTCATGCCTTTATTTGTATGTTTCTTCATGGTTACTTTTTTGGTAATAACTCATTTTCACTTATTTTCAGGCAGCAAAAATCCTGTTATCACTTTAAAAATAGCAGAAATCAGAACAGACAGTCTCGGCAAAGTGAGTGCTCATGCAGTGATACAAAGCTTTGTTATATCTTTGCTGTTTTATTGAAATTTCACAGCCTTTTCACAGCGGTGTGGCTCCATGCCCATTCTAGCTCTCCTTTTGTTCTGGAGTCTCAGAACCTTGGTGCTTTCTGGAGAACCGGATCACTCTCATACCAGTTTAAGCAGAACCAAAGGTCCACTGCCCTCTGTTATCGCTAAATGCACGAGACAGGTAGAAGAAAACAACAGTGACACAATCGTGTATCGCTAGAAAGATGATACACGATTGACAGCCT
Source organism: Pholidichthys leucotaenia (assembly GCA_020510985.1). Classification (NCBI taxonomy): domain Eukaryota; kingdom Metazoa; phylum Chordata; class Actinopteri; order Cichliformes; family Pholidichthyidae; genus Pholidichthys; species Pholidichthys leucotaenia. The sequence continues at coordinate 326,099,457 of CM035839.1, read as the reverse complement.
CAACCTACAGCCCTGGAAAAAAATGGAGCTGCTCCTTATTGATGACACATGGAACTGTAGACAGTAGGGGTGGGTTCAAATATCAAAGAATTGATATTGAATCAGTTTTATTTGAATGATCCGTTTTCGATTCACAAAATCCTAAGATCAATCTTTTTAATATAATCAGGGTTTCCGCTGGTAACATTTCTGCATGGTGGACTGCCATCACTGAAACTATGCCGCCACGCTAAGAGGAAAAATAAATGTAAGAAAAATAAATGAAGGAATGACGCTTCGCAAGCGCGCACACGAACAACGTGCGTGACAGTCATCCGCACAGCAGAGTTTGGAAGCGCGCCACCCGGGTGACCATTCTAGTCAGCAGGCAGAGTGTCTCTCTAGCGTCATTGTCCGAGAAAAGCATGAGCTTATTAAAGTACTTTAATCATGGAAAGAAAGCAGAAGAGGCATGGAAGCAGTGGAGGCATTTATTGTGGTTTTAACCTCTTGCACTCCGGTGTACCGTGGGCGGTCGTGCGCCCTAGGACGCACACACTGAGAAAAAAAAAGCTGCATTTCCGTTCTTCCACTACAGACACAGCCGCGAACAGAAAGCCAAAGGAGTGCTTTGATTGGTTTAGATGTGATTGAACTCTCATTCGACTAATAAGAGCCTTGAATTGGGTTTCTGAAACCTTGAAGAACCAATGACTGAAAACCTAGCAAGAAGGACCCGCCTACCAATGGCTACGAATACAGCGAGCCAATTGAAGCACAGAAGTTCGAAAGCGTGCGTCCCTTGCCTAAAATCTGTTTTGTGTAAGGCTGGGTGACACACACGCGTTCGCCAGTCTTTTTTTCTTACTACTGTTCTTATTTGTTTTGAAAAATCGTTCGCCAAAACCGCAATCATGGAAGCGCAAAACCGCAATAATGGAATTATGGTTTGACCGGATCGCGTGACCAGAACCACGAGTCCGTAACAAGTGGACCAGCGTCATGTTCGTCTGACAATGAGGAAGAGAAGTTCGCCAGCGACACCGCTGTTGTGGACAGGTAAGTGTTATAAGCTAAATTATTCTTTATCCCTGAAAATTGTAATCAAAATGACTTTTGACCGATCGGTAAATTACAACTGTGCGTCATCGCAACATGAGGGACCCGGACCGCTCCGGTCCGGACGGCGCACAGACCGTGTCCAGTCCGTGCACCGCGTCCGGACCGTGAACACCCCCCCCCCGCTACTCTTCTGTAGCGGATTGCAGATATTTTAGTACAACTGTGCGTAGTAGACCGTGGCACACGGCCGCGGTCCGTCATGTGTCGATAGACGATGTCCGTTCTCTGTAGCGGGGGGGGGGGGGGGGTTATCTTCTACATTACAGATATTTTAGTATAATTTTTATTGCACTGTAAGTTATTTTTTTTGTAAAAAAAAGCCACACATTTTTTACGTGGCATGCTTCTTTGTGTGTGGGGGCTTGTTTGTTCATTCATTCATTCATTCATGAATAAACAACCCCCCCCCCACACACACACACACACAGCCCTTCACCTTTTATTAGAGCCCAAGATCAAGCTTCTATATTGAATCATTCAAAAGTTACAGACGTTTTTCCAAACTGTGCCATTTGGCACAATTTGGCACAGTTCAAAAACGCCTGGGAACAACCCAAGAAAAAAGCTGTGTAATATATTCATTTTTTGTGGTATTGTTACAAAATTTTGACCTCAGCTGGATAACACTTGGTTCTACATTTCTGTTGCATTTTCCAGCCCGGATCTGACAGCTGTGTGTTATTTGCAAGCATTTGTATCCAAAAAAAACACCCAAGCGAAATTTATTTTCTTCAAGTTCAGTATGTTTAGATGACTGTTACTCAGTGGCAGGAGCACTTAGAGAGATTATGACTGTTTTGCCAAAAAATTCAAAGTGTTTTCTTTTAAATGAGACCAACCCCATGAAGATGCTGCAAAGGGTTGAAGAACAGCTTTTGATTTACTTTGGGTATGTTATTTTTTGGCGTTTTTAGGGAAATTGACCAAAGTGCAAGGGGTTAACCCACTGGTAACAAGAATAATAATAATGAGGAATCACTTAGCTAACAGGTGTGGTTAGGCTTCATATGCAGGGAAAGGCAAGAGTGACTGATGAATTGCTGAGGATTTACTTCACCACCCACTACAGTATTAATTAATTTTATGTTCATTATTATGTACCTGGCAAGTTGTCGTCGGCCTCCGTCGGTCTATGATGACCATGGAAGAGAATCCTAAACATCTACTCTGCTGGAACAGCACCGCCTGGCAAGTTAAGATGACCGAAATTCACGAAGTCAGTGACTTTAATCCGTCAGCAGCCTTCAGACAAACTAAACCTGCCAACATTTCAATTTCAAAATAAGGGAGGTTTTTCCTGCTGTCTGGTTGGTGAGGAGAGTTCTCAAAAACTATAAATATATAGAAATATTATAACAGAAATAACTGCGTCTTTGGTAATTTAAGTTAATTTATTTCAATCAATCAATCAACTTTATTTATAAAGCACTTTAAAAGCAACACTCGCTACACAAATTTCATTAAATATAATTTTTTTTTCTTTGAAATCAGAATTAAAATATTGTTCTGTTCTGGCTCTGCAAAATTATGGTCAAGAGTGTAAATTAGGAAAAAAAGTCAAAATTTTACAACAATCTGTTTCATATTTACATATAAAAAAAACCTGGCAATTTTACTAAAAAACAGACAAAAAATAGCTATAAAATAATCCACAAGTTTATAATAAAGTCTCACATATACAAGGAAAGTCATAATTTTACAAGAGGAAATTACAATGAGGAAAATGGTTGCAAATTTATACAGATTTACAGAGCAAAGTAGAAAACTATAAGAAAATTGTTATAAATTTTGGAGAAAAACCTCAACCCTTCAAGACTGAAGTTACAGTGGTGTGAGAAAGTGTTTATCCCCTTCCTGATTTCTCATTTTTTTGTATGTTTGTTACACTTAAATGTTTCAGATCATCAAACAAATTTAAATATTAGACAAAGATAACACAAGTAAACACAAAATGCAGTTTTTAAATGAAGGTGTTTATTATTAAGGGGAAAAAATTCCAAACCTACATGGCCCTGTGTGAAAAAAGTGATTGTCCCCTAAACCTAATAACTGGTTGGGCCACCCTTAGCAGCAACAACTGCAATCAAGCGTTTGTGATAACTGGCAATGAGTCTTTTATAGCACTGTGGAGGAACTTTGGCCCTGTCATCTTTGCAGAATTGCTGTAATTCAGCCACATTGGAGGGTTTTCGAGCATGAACCACCTTTTTAAGGTCATACCACAGCATCTCAATTGGATTCAGGTCAGGACTTTAACTAGGCCACTCCAAAGTCTTCATTTTGTTTATTTCTTAAGCCATTCAGAAGTGGACTTGCTGGTGTGTTTTGGATCATTGTCCTGCTGCAGAACCCAAGTGCGCTTCAGCTTGAGGTCACGAACAGATGGCCGGACATTCTCCTTCAGGATTTTTTGGTAGACAGCAGAATTCATGGTTCCATTTACCACAGCAAGTCTTCCAGGTCCTGAAGCAGCAAAACAGCCCCAGACTATCACATTACCACCACCTTATTTTACTATTGGTATGATGTTCCTTTTCTGAAATGCTGTTACTTTTACGCCGGATGTAATTGGACACACACCTTCCAGAAAGTTCAGCTTTTGTCTTGTCAGTCCATAGAGTATTTTCCCAAAAGTCTTGAAGATCATTAAGATGTTTTTTGGCAAAACTGAAACGAGCGTTTATATACTTTTTGTTCAGCAGTGGTTTTCGTCTTGGAACTCTGCCATGCAGACCATTTTTGCGCAGTCTCTTTCTTATGGTGGAGTCATGAACACTGACCTTAACTGAGGCAATTGAGGCCTGCAGTTCTTTGGATGTTGTGGGGTCTTTTGTGACCTCTTGGATGAGTCATCACTGCGCTCTTGGGGTAATTTTGGTTGCCCGGCCACTCCTGAGAAGGTTCACCACTATTCCATGTTTTTGCCATTTGTGGATAATGGCGCTCACTGTTGTTCGCTGGAGTCCCAAAGGTTTAGAAACGGCTTTATAACCTTTTCCAGACTCGTATATCTCAATTATTTTGTTTCTCATTTGTTCCTGAATTTCTTTGGATTGCAGCATGATGTCTAGCTTTTGAGGATCTTTTGGTCTACTTTGTCAGACAGGTCCTATTTAAGTGATTTCTTGATTGAGAACAGGTGTGGCAGTAATCAGGCCTGGGTGTGGCTAGAGAAATTCAATTCAAT